>OX940927.1:24220333-24899730 GCA_954870645.1 Agrotis clavis | reverse complement strand
TGTGCTCGTTTTGGCAACACTTTACATGAAATGTTTTTGGTGGGATCTCTATTATTGGAAGACAAGTCTCTTTGGTATGTATTAAGTAATTCATGTATTCCGTATTGTCATCTTAATGGCCTCCGTTTAATATATTTTTTTAAATATATTTCCGCCTGGGTCCCAAGTCTGCTATTTTTATAAATTCGTCATTACAACTTGACCCCATTGTAATTTTGCTAGAAGTTTGTAGTCTGCTAAATTAATTAGTCGATCATTAATCGGTCAATGGTTTCGTGATAAATAAATAAATAATATTCCACAACTATTACACAACGCCATCTAGACCCAAGCTAAGCAGAGCTTGTGTTATGGGTACTAGACAACTGATAAACATACATTATGTATTTCTAAATACATACATATTATATATAAGTTACACCCAGACACAGAACAAATGTGTGGGAATAGAACCCACGACCTCCGGTATAGCAGTCAGGGTCACTAACCACTAGACCAACAGGCCAGCCAATAGATAGAATTGTGTTTTAATGACATTAGAATATATTATTTGTTTATGACATATTTCAAATTATAAAAGACAATTTTTTTACATGGCATTTATTATTGCAAGCAATCTGACGTCTTAAGAAGTTCGGAAATAGCATTTGTACGGGATTACCATTCTATGCCATTTATTTAGTTGGAGTGTCAGTGGTTGACCATTGGAAAGTCATATGTGTCTATTAGTAGACTATCAAACTTGTCACATTCAACAATTACGATATCAATGACACACCATTCGGACACTATGTTCGCAAATTCATCACACGGCGCGGTCTAAATGAATGTCCCTCTCTATTTTTGAGCTAACTTTGACTAAGTATTATTTTCAATCTGACCTATTAAAATGTGAAAAAAAAAGAAGAAAAATAAATTTTGTGCAGAATGAATACTGCTCAATTTTTGTATGCGTAGTTTTCGAAACATGTAACTAGCCCATGCTATTGAATGATAAGTACGTACATCAAACATGGTGCAAAATGTTCATAAACTATAACAGCAAATTGTCAACAATGTAAGCTACATAATTGACGAGCTAGGTACTCTACAGTATTTACTGCATTGCGGATCCGTGGGCCGACTAATGTGTTTGTGTGTCACATTTTTTCTACGCGCTGAGGTACAGTCGTAACTTGGTTTATGCCGTTTATGATGGGGTTTGTTGGCTGAGTTAGATATTTACCGGTCTTTTTTTATTACGTGGGTACTGAAATGTGCCCCCAAAGGACTAGCTTGCTTACTTACAAAAGTTTTTATGGAACTACTACGGATTTCTAAACAAAAATGCTGGAATCATTAATTAATGTGTGAAAATCTTGTGGTTTAAAACTATAACATTTTAGACAACTTTTGTGTAAGAATAAAAAAGGTTTCAAGAGGATTATAGATATTCTACAGTTATTTTGACTGTAGAATACTTATAATCCTCTTGAAAACTTTTTATGTCTATCATAAACTCTATCTATTCGACTGGCCTGTTGGTCTAGTGGTTGGTGACCCTGACTGCTATGCCGGATGTCGTGGGTTCGATTGCCACACAGGACAAATGTTTGTGTGATGAGCACGATCATTTTGTTCTGTGTCTGGGTGTAATTCATCTATATTATGTATGTATTTAGAAATATATAAGTATGTTTATCAGTTGTCTAGTACCCATAACACAAGCTCTGCTTAGCTTGGGACTAGATGGCGTTGTGTGATAGTTGTCAAATATTATTATTATTAACTTATTCAAAAGTAATCTTCTACTATGTGTCACTGGCATATTAATTAGTACTACTAGCGCTGATCAACTACTACTGCTGGACTAATACTCATCCCCATGACTTCTCGGCAGACCTCGTAAAAGATGGCGGGAGGAGCTGAACACTTGAACAGTACCACAAGCATAGGTCCGCCTTGGCCCTGGATCGAAAGAACTGAAACATTTTATTTTTAACGTGTCCAAACTTGTGGTGTCATTGGCGGCATGCTGTAGAGAACATTCAACCAAAAAAAAACACCAAAGTAATGATAGATATGTAATCTGTGGAAAACGAAACCTAAAAACTGAATTGGAAACTAATATACATAGAAGACATTTATATAGGTACTCCGAATTCAAATTAATTGAGCAGAAAAATGTCATATTCTTGACTAGATACTTTGTATATCAATCAAAATCAATTTACATAGTTAAGACTCTGTGAAGACTTTTCCTCATTTTTCCTGTTAGTAACAGATGAAATAGAAGGTAATTTTTATGTAGTGAGGATATTCTGAATGTCAATAATAGTACCTACTCAGTCACTCACCTAGTACCTGTCAGTTATTTGAAATGATCTGTCCTTCTCCCATCCTGCGCAGAGCGGAACTAACTTGCCGGGCTAAAAACCAACCCGCTGCCTTTATTTTTAATCAACCAATCTTATTTATTTTATGAAAGGAACGTAGCTTCACAGATGACATGTAACTGAACTACTTCTCATACCAACCAATAGTTTTCCTTTACAAACACGAAATGCAACACTCAGTGAATCAGAACATTCACCTCTACCAAGCTTGAGAGTCAAATACTTCTTTCAAAAATACCTGAATTATCTTTAAAGTCAAGCCGACAATATCGGATTGTATATTCCAAAGCCGGCTTTAACAGTATGGTTCAGCGGTTTCATTAAATTTCACACGGGACCAACTAGAACCTATCTCAGCACTTTTATTAAGTTAGTTATTCTTAACTTAACTACAAGCCTGGCAGGTTATCGCTTCAAAAGTTTCAAATTTTACGGTGAACTGTTGGAAAAATATGCGCCGTATCTACGCTTGGGAACGGTGCAAAAATAAAGTTAGAATTTAGAAAGTTCCATGTGCTTGCGTTATGTTATTGACTAGTTTAGTTTAAATTGTGATTTTGTGCTCCTGATTCCAGTTTGCATAGCGGTGTTGAGAGTTTTCTGTTTGTATTTTTCTTTTCACCTGAGAATAATATGGTGCGTTCAAAGTAGATTACTAGAATCTTTTCTTTATCTTTTATTTAAATACTGTACCTATTTACTGCAAAGCACTAGCTTTGCAGTAAATATTTACAGTATTTAAATATACAAAGCTTTTAAATGCAACGTTTTTTGGAAGCATGAGCACTATTCGTTTTTTTTGCGGGAACATGAGAGGTGATGAGAGGTAGTTGGCTATAATCCACCACACGGGCCTAGTGCGGGTCTGGATATGCCAATGTTTTCATTCACCATTTCGTAAACAATTTGGAAAGGTGGTATCTAAAATGTTCTACTGAAAACCCGTAACGTTGTAATCAATTTAAAGAAATAAAATTCAATTCAGTTAGTCCAATCTACCTTTATATTTACAAAGACAACAATTTACTTTATTTTTATGTTTATAAAATCCTGTGTAAATAAAAAGTAATAAACAAAACGTGTTGGAGTTTAAAATATTAACTGAAAAATCTTTCTTCAGCGTGGGTACTGAAAAAGCAAGAAAATATATTCTAACGCTGAAAACATTTACAAGCATGCTCTTGGCACATTGCCTAATCAAAATTCTAGAAATATTTTCCACCCAGCTCATATTCTCTTATGATTATAACCTTTGTTACTATAAATTTTAATAGAGAGATGTTTTTGTTGTAGTTTAAAAGTTTTGTTATCAGATGAGGCGATGTAAGCTTAGGCATAATCAAAAAATACTCCTATATATACTCCTATATATAGGTATTCTATCTATACTCCTAAACTGCTGGGGTACAAGGAGTCCACTGTGTAAAATAGATTGGACTTGTTGTTATCGAAATATTCATGCAACTACCAATACAAATCTAAACAATTAAAATACGTACTTTACTTACTAAACAAATTTCAATAGGTCATCTTCACTTTCATTTGAAAAATGCTACATATTTCATCCTTGTAAAAAGATTCAGTATGAAATATTTCCTAGCTTAAATAAATAATCAATTTTCATTAGACTTGAACAAATTGAGTACATTTCAAAGCTGACTTCTATGATTTTTTTCGAGTTTAATTTTATATTTTCATCCAAGCTTTGTAGCGAATAAACTAATAATGTTTTTCGTAATCTAATCTCTTATGCTGTCTATTAATCTTTAGACTGAAGACAAAGTAAGCCCACTTCATCTAATCACAAAATCTAGTCAGACTTTCCTAGCCTCAGGTAAAGGTTACCTAAAATTCCTCGAGTTCGCTGTAATAAGATGAAATTAGCCGAGTAATCTGCGTAAAACTGTTGGGTAAAACATTACCCACACTTAAAATAACTTAGTCGGAAAAAAGGAGAACAAAAATTAAACATTACCATAAAATAATGGTAAGTACAAACTTTACAAAACTCCAACGAAATCATTAAAAACCGGCCAAGTGCGTGTCGGGCCACGCACAGTGTAGGGTTCCGTAGTTGCCCATCAAAATACTTATGCGAACTAACTAAACTGATTCGCTGAATTTAATTTTAAAAAGAATAATTTTCAAAATCGGTCCAGGAGTCTGAGAAATCGGGGAAAATACATAAAAAAAAAGAATACGACGAATTTAGAACCTCCTCCTTTTTTTGAAGTTAGTTAAAAATAGTTGACGATAAAAACCTACCTATCCCCAAAAAACATACCGTAAAAACATACCTATTAAAGCTGTAAAAATAAAGTTGACAAACTTACATTTGCAGTTGAAGAACATGTTCTCCGATTCATTTTGTTTAAGAAAATATGTTATCCAAGTACATTTTATAAGTTGGTCGACTATTACTCGTAAAGTTGTAAAGCCTACTTAGTCATGATAATTTTCTTTTAAACTTCGTTATATATACTACTAATGTGAATTTTTTCACACCCCCAAACATAACCGTTTAGCTGGTAGAGGGGGGGGACACTCGAGTCGAGCAAAATTTTGCACTTTAAAGCTTAATATTTCACAAACGAATTTTTTTATCAAAAAATTGTTAATGGAAACTATCAATATTTTTTAAAGACCTATTTAATGATACCCCACACTAAGGGGTACGCGAGAAAAAAAAATAACATCCCCACTTTACGTGTACAGGAGGTACCCTAAAAAAAAATATTTTACGAGATTTTATTTTACCACTTTTTCGGCACAAAAAATCCGTATATTTACACCAAATTACAGCTCTCTAGTACTGTGCGTCTCTTAGCTAAACTGCGGACAGACGGACGGACGGACGGACGGACATAGCGAAACTATAAGGGTTCCTTGTTGACTACGGAACCCTAAAAACTACATGAACGTTAACTAGCAACATGTCTTTGTTAAAGATTTAAATATTTTACAAAAACTTTTCTGGAGTTCATGTCATTGTATAGTCTTCTTTTTGCTATTTTTTCGACTACCGAGAATTTTATTCCTAATCAAGAGTGGTGAACTCATTGGATGATTGTGGTATACTTATTTTATTTACGTTACAGTGTGACTTCCGAAAGAAAAGTTATTTTACGCTTTTTTTTTGTCTTTGTCTTTAAAGTCGGTTTCTTTTGTTGTGAAAAAATTCAAATACAATTAAAAAACAAAATTGTATTCCAGTAATGAAAATTATCTGTTAATTAATTTAGTCGTTATATAACCTTCAGCTAAAATAATTTAGCGTTTAACAGATCACTACTTCTACCAAAAGCATTCAGTACTTTAAATGATAATAATTATTTTATGGAGTACCTAGTACGACTTTAGTACCTAGTTTTAAAGCATAATTTATTCAGTATCATGAAACTCGCGCGTAATGTTCTATTTGATAAAGCCTATGAAACATTTAAATGTCTAGTCTCTGTGTAGTTAGGGGCCTTACTATTGAGCTTTTGTTAATGATGTCTATTCCAGGTTAAGTTTTAATGGTAAGTTTGTGGTAGGTATAATAAATATTTAAGGTGAAATAGAAAGCTATGACTAATTCTTGCGTAATTGGTGACCGACAGTCAATACACGTAGGTGGTAAACAAACCTAATCGATCACACGTTCATTAAAAAAGTGTAAGTCGAATTGAGGACTACGTCGTTTGTCTGAGTTGGATGAAAATAGCTGCTTTCAACTCTTTCACGTGCTCGTGTTTGCCAAAATAAGCTAAACGAGGATTACAAACTCGCCCTCAAAGTGTTTTGGTTAGGTTGCGGTATAAAATTCGTATTTGTGTGGCAGATAATAAAAAAAATGTAATGATATTGATGAATCATTAATAAATTATTACATTTCACTTTTTTTTGTTTAATAGAAACTGTTCCATTTGATTCCAAAACAGTTAATTAAATAACTTTCAAACAAAGACAACGTAAAAAAAAAATCTACCAACTAAAGCTGACTACACTCTACTTCCATTCGGGAACACCCAAATACTCCGAAATATTTTATTCCGAATTTCGATATTCCGATTTTCAAAACTCCGAATATCATAATACCTAAAAATTATAATATCTATTATTAAGAATCTCGAAATTTATTTGACCGAAAGTCGTATGTCCGATTATTTCTTTTTCCGATTTTCACATATTCGAAAAATGTAATGCTCGATGAGTTCTCATTCCGAAAAACGAAATTCCGAATTTCAATATTCCGAATAAACTGATTTTTTCGGAATATTGAAAATCGGAATTTCGTTTCTCATTCCATAAAGTCAGTGACAGAAACGAATTGGTGCAAAACCGGCTCCATGTAATTTTGTCTACCGTACTCCCAGAGTGTTATTTAAACCCGTGTAGGCACGGAGTGGCGAGGCGTATCCTCTTAACTTTCACTGTTTGCCTTCAGGATTTTTATTGTTATTAGGAGAACTTAGAATCCAAGAGCGAGCGAAGCGAGCTCTGGGCTTGGGGCACCCCGACTCGGACAGGTTAGGTTCGAAGGGGATGGCGGGGTCTGAAAGACCCCGCCATCCCCTTCGTGTTAGGTTACTTTAAACCTTGCTCACAGACTTGCTCACCTACCTTGGTAGGTGGTAGTCAACAAATCGACCAAGGATGTAAGAGCGAGCGAAGCGAGCTCGTGACTGGGGACACCCCCACACGGACAGGTTAGGTTCGAAGGGGTCTTTCAGACCCCGCCATCCCCTTCGTGTTAGGTTACTTTAAACCTTGCTCACAGAAATAGGAGCCCCGCGAAGCGGGGCTCCGTTGAACCACCTTGGTGGTGCTATTACTCAGGATGCAATAGCGAGCAAAATGTGTCGTGAGTCCAATTGCGGGGTCTGAAAGACCCCGCCATCCCCTTCGTGTTAGGTTACTTTAAACCTTGCTCACAGAAAACGGAGCCCCGCGAAGCGGGGCTCCGTCGACCTACCTTGGTAGGTGGTAGTCAACAAATCGACCAAGGATGTAAGAGCGAGCGAAGCGAGTCCCCTTCGTGTTAGGTTACTTTAAACCTTGCTCACAGAAATAGGAGCCCCGCGAAGCGGGGCTCCGTTGAACTACCTTGGTGGTGCTATTACTCAGGATGCAATAGCGAGCAAAATGTGTCGTGAGTCCAATTCCAAGTGAATCGGAATTCCAAAGTCCAAGTGAATCGGAATTCCAATAATCGGAATTTTAATATTCGGTATTCGTGTTTTTGATGTTTCGGAAAATATGTTAAATCGGAATTTTTGATATTCGGTCTATTGAAATTCGGTATTTTGAAAATAGTAATTATAAACGTTAGGAATTTTGAAATTTCGGAATTATTAAAATAGGAATATTGATCCATCGGAGTTGTTATATTAGGAATTTTGAACCATTCGGAATTATGAAAATCGGTATTTTGAAATTCGTATTTATGAATTTCGGAATAAAGTTTTTCGTATTATCGTAGTGTACCCCTTCCATTCACTAGAAAATTCACCAATAATAAACTAAAAACTAAAAGCAAAAACGCCAAAATAAGCTACTATTAATTAAGGTGAGCTGCTAAGATTTCCGCAAAAAACAAACATTCATTTTAAGTTAGCTACTGAAGTAAGCACCTACTTCCATTCATTGCGAGACTGGTCTGACGCAATCAAGGTAATGAAAACAAGCCAGGGTCTGCTTTATAGTAAATATTCAGTGAAATTGTAACAGCTGATACACACGGACTTAACGGTTAAAGCACCGTGTTATATTTGTAGATGTTAAATTTTAGTTCGTAATTAAATGTTTTATATGTTTCACACATGTCATAATGCAATTAATGTTGCATACGTCATCATCATCATCATCTGCCTAGTTCTTTCCCGAGTATGTTGTGATCAGATTGCAATCCAACCAGATGTATATGTAAGTATTTTACCTGAGATACAGGTTAATTCCTAGTTCAGATAGAATTCAGTTTATTCTCTATACCAATAGTCATAATAAGGCTGATATTATAAATATTTTTGTACATCGATTAATTCAATATACAATTTATTTATTTATCTGATCTTCACAACCCACTAACCCATTTGCAAAGAAGAAGGGTCATCTGTGTGACTCAGCCCCGGTGTAAGTGAAATGTAAAAGTGTCAAAGTTGTTGTCCCCGCGGTGCCTTCCGCTGCTCGCCTCCTATCGGTCGTAGTGTGATTTTATATAACTAACAGTCTTCCTCGAAAAATGACTGTGACCCTTCTTCTTTTATATCATTAAATTATAAATGCAAAAGTCTGTTTATTACATTTACACGCGATTTTCGGCAATATTGCGGGCATTGCTGGACCATAATCTTGATGAATACATAGGATGTTCAATCCAGTAATACTTTTATATGGAAAGTCACCCAGTTTAAAGAAACCTTTTATTTAATCAACTCAAGTTGCAGATCTAGGATATTCGACAGTTAGCCACGAAAATTAATAAATAAACTAAATTTTTAAGAAAGTTATCACATTTAAAAGTACTCGTACTTTTTGCTCGACTAACAAACTGCGAGTGAATACAAAGTATTACCATACTGAAAAGCTCGTGCTCGTGCTCGTGCAGCAAAAATATTCATAGCCATCATTTCGTTAACAGTTGAACATATTGAAATGATCATTATGCATAGCAAGTTATAGTTCTTTTTGCACTGAAGGTTTTTTAACAATGCAGCGTGTCGTGGATATTTATTTATTAAATCGAATGTAACACCTACACGTGTAATCGATTTATTGTGTCACGTAGTAGATTGAGAGCTTACAACGATTTAATCGATAATTTTTAAAATAAATGATCTAAGGGTAGTGATGGTCTCGATATTAAATAAGGAACTGGCAAGGTAAGATGACTAATAAATTGAAATTATTTATGTATTTAAAAGTTCATTAATAAGTTCAAATAAAACTTTATTAACAACTTTTTGCAATTATTTGTTGTAAAATCTGTCATCCACAAAATTCATTGTGTAAAAACCTGAATCAATACGCTAAAAGATATTGCTAACCTGCACGGGGTAAGGCTGATGAAATATCGTATGCACCTTCGTTAATAATGTGAGAAGTAAACAGAGTAACCAGGCCAGCATAGCATTAAAACTCTGTAACATGGTTTCACACACGGATATAATAGCGTCCGTTTTGCAAGTCGGACTCAGTAGTAGGAGTAGTTAATTAAACACTAGATTTGATTAGGAACTCGCTCGTGATGATGAAAAAATTATAACATGTGCTGCCACCTTTCTAATGAATAATAAATTATTCCTCGTTTGCATTTCACACCCTCGGGACGGAATATTTTGTTAAAAGGTACAAATGCAAAGTCGGCAGCACGGTGTAAATATTGTAAATGTTTTCATAAGTTGCATCAAGAACTTATTTGTATAAGTTCTTGATGCAACTTACAACTAGTTCCGTACATATTGCAAGTCGGTATTCCCATCTGTAACTTTTCTCCAACAAGCATATTCGTCGATCATTTTTGTGAGACGCAAAATTGTAAACAAAAATTTAATGAACATGTCGTTGGTACCTTTCAAGTTTCAACAATTCATAATTCTAAACGAAAAAAAAGACTGAATTACGCAAAAGGGGAGAGCCTAGTCGGTTTTGAACATATGAACAATGAACGCACGATACGTAAGACGAAGACATTACAAGAAAAGAAGAAAATTTACTTTCACCTAAAAATCATAAGACCAAAAAAGTCCTAAGAATAATGCCATTATTGGTAACAATGACAGAATAGAAAGAAAAGCTCGGGAGTTGATTTTTCTTTTCAGTTAAATTGCGAAGCAGGGGTGGACGTTTTTTGAGACTATTACATCCCCTTTTAAATTCTGTAGCGATGATGACTCAACAAGTGTTAAAATTGATCGACTGTTCTAAAATCTTGTGCTTGTGTTTTGCTTTATGATTTAAATGGGGAAATACTGTTTTTGTTATAGGCATTAGATAATAAATCGTGTATCAGTGACAGTTTATTTGGTAATCAGTGCTTTATACAGTTTAAAAGTATTTCTCATTCGCATAGAAGTCACTGAGCTTATATGGCGGTGGCAGGATGTCGCAACGCTCCGCGCTCTTGTCACGGTAATAATACCTACAGTACTCCAACTTCATACAAACGGACGAAACGCGAGCTATGCCTACGCGCCTCGATGTGGGCGCGCGCTCGGGGCGCAGACAGTCACGGCTGTACTGCAGTGACGAATGGACGGTGTGTTGTTTTTTTAACAAAATCAGTTCTAGTACATATTTAATATGACGAGTAGGAAATATTGTGCTGTTTTTGTGTGTATGAATTCGTCAATAATGCATCCAGACATAAGTTTTTTCAAATTACCTGGAAACTCTGAAAGGTACTGACTATAAAATAATTTTACTTACTAGTAGGTAGGTACACAGTGTGTCTCTTTTTAATGGATAAGTATTTTCTTTTATCTCACGAAAAAAAGGTAAGTATTTGGATTAATAAATACAGTGAATAGAGTAAAGGAAAGTTATTGAGACGAGTGAAATAGGTAAGTTATAGGCGGTTCTGAATGAATCATGATACGGTAGTCTTACGTTTGTGTTATAACTCCGGTGCATTTGTGTGTTTTGTTAGTTTGTATAATTCAAAGGAAAGACATGGTGTAACGGCGCGGTGGGATTGTCGGCGGGCACGGAAATAAAGCAGTGAGCTTCATTTACGGTACGGTGTACAATCAACGTATATTCAGTGTACTTCATAAACTATAAGACATCACAGTCATGAATATTAATCTAGGAACGTAAACTAAAAACTAAATAGAAATCGCAAAAACTAAATAGAAACAGAAAGTACGCAAATGTAATTAAAGTGCTGGAGACGGGCAGCCCTAACGCATGTTTACGTACCGCGCGGCTGTAAGCATTTATTTCTATCATGCGGCCGAGTTCCACTACTGATAGATAATTATACTGTGCTCTTGTCGTGCGAGTGAGCAGCCACGCGAGGCATTTGCAGCGCAAAACAGCTCGGTTAGTGTGGGCGTGTCTCGGCCGAGGCAAGTGCGCTCAGTCGGCTTTTTGTTTTGCTCGCGTGTATTGTTTCGAACCTCGGTCGAGAAACAATTATAGGTGCGTCCACACAGAGCAAGCAGCCTCGCGAGGCAGTTTCTTCGCGCGGCAAATGCCTCGCGGGGCTGACGCACCTATTGCTGAGTCGAGGAGTCCCACTTGAGATGAGCCTGTTTCGGTTTCCATAAAAAACATAAGTTCAATTGAAAGCATACTATGTTAGCCTATAAAAAGTTCGTTATTACTATTGTCTAACTATAGAATAAATGACTCTTAAGTCCCCATGCGTAAGTCGGAAACGTAAACTAGATCGAGGATGTCATAACAATGGATAATGTGATTATAATCGAACTGAGTGTATTGATATGAGCAACACAATGCGAACGATATCGATTACAATTAAATTCGAATCAAACCATTATTGTGGTTTTAGAAATTAATTATTTATACACCACAGTTGTTGGTGTGGATTACAATTGTTTTGTAATTATCAACATTAAAATCAACATTGTTATGCTAGTTCATTGTTAGGCGACGTTTATGTTACATTGTTAGAAAAATGTTATTAATTTGATCTCGTAAATAGCTGTTTTTTCTTTACTTTTATTTATTTAAGGACTTTCACTTGAAAATTACGTTTACGAAAAAAACATCTTTATTTTTCAACAATATTAAGTTGCTTTCAAATGACAATTGTTTACTTAGGAGTGTGAAATTGGTAGAAATGCGTGAATGACGTCATAATATAGCACCAAAAACAGTTTCTTTCTTATCGTGGTAAAATATTACATTTACAATAGCTGTTGCTAGCATCTTTGCACGCGTGTACGCGTCGGCGCAGCGTTTATTTTTTCTTTCCGAAAAAAATCTCAACCATTATAAACTTTCACATTTATTAAAAACTAGCTGTGCCCGCGACTTCGTTCGCGTGGATGTCGGAATTTAACAATGTATTTTTTTGTGCGAAGCGCTTAATTCTCGCCAGTTTTTTATAAATCATATCGTTTTCATATAAAACCTATATTTAGAATTTATTTAGATTTTTCAAGAATATTTGACGTGTTTGTAATAAACGCCCGATGTCGTTCAAAGGCAGTACTATTCAATTGCTACTGGATTAGAGCACCCATTCCATCTCATTCCATCCCATTTCATCCCACTGCATCCCACTCCATCCGACTCCATACTACTCCATCCCACTCCATACCACTCCATCCCACTCCATCCCACTCCATCCCACTCCATCCCACTCGATCCCATTCCATCCCACTCTATCCCATTCCATCCCACTCCATCCCATTCCATCCCACTCCATCCCACTCCATCCCACTCCATCCCACTCCATCCCATTCCATCCGACTCCATACCACTCCATCCCACTCCATCCCATTCCATCCCACTCCATCCCACTCCATCCCACTCCAACCCACTACATCCCACTCCATCCCACTCCATCCCACCCCATCCCACCCCATCCCACTCCATCCCACTCCATCCCACCCCATCCCACTCCATCTGACTCCATCCCACTCCATCCCGCTCTATTCCACTCCATCCCATTCCATACCACTCCATCCCACTCCATCCTACTCCATCCCACTCCATCCCACTCCATCCCACTCCATCTCACTCCAACACACTCCATCCCACTCCACCCCACTCCATCCCACTCCATCTCACCCCATCCCACTCCATCCTACTCCATCCCTCTCCATTCTACTCCATCCTACTCCATCCCACTCCATCCCACTCCATCCCACTCCATCCCACTCCATCCCACTCCATCCGCTTTCATCCCATTCCATCCCTTTCTAGTGTGAGTTAAATAAAAACCTTTTCTTTCTTTCCATTCCATCCCATTCTATTTTCATTCCACTCTACTCTACTCTACTCCACTCCACTCCACTCCAAACCACTCCACTCCAAACCACTCCACTCCAGTCCACACCATATTTGAATAGGTATGTTGTTTTTCTATTCCAAGCTAGATCGCGCTACTGAACTGCGAGCTGCGAGTCTCGGTGTAAATTGACCGTAATTTTACTTCTGGAACACTTTAAATTCAAATATCTTTTGATAGACTGATCCGATTTCAATGAAACAAAAACTAAATGTTACTTCAAGTTACGGTCAGTCGTTATGTATTAAAGTTATCTACATAGCTTTCGTACATTTTACGTGATGCCCGAACAAATAAACATACAAACAGACATACAGACAAACAGACAAAAATTCTAAAAATGCTAGAAATGAGTTCTATTGGTTGTCCTTAAACACGCTGGCTATATTTTTTGAGTTTATTTTTAATGTACAAAAATTATTTTTCTACAGTTTTATTATATGTATAGATGCCATGTAAGTAAATTAACAACAACATTCCTTTAAACGCCTGGAATTTATTCACAGAAATCGTTATAGTATTTTTTTTTTATAATTTCGAGCATAATTATTTTGGTGGAACCTTGTGAACGGGAACAAAATAATATCAAGTCTGTTTATTCGATATGTACAATGTTCCAGGGCGACCTCTTCCACAAAGAGAATTGCTACCTTTGACAGATAATATTATATTGCACGAAAATGAACATACGGTATGTTATTGGAGGTTAATATGAGATGAGATTTAATATTTGTGTATTGAATAGAGCAAACGTTGTAAGTTCAAGCGATTATGAAATGGAAGAATTAGTTTCACGCTACGTGATAACAGTTGTGATTGTCAAGAGGTTAGATCTTGCCTCTAATGCACGAGGTTGTCAGTTCAAATAGCCAGGCTAGTACAAATGTGTATTTTTCAATATTTTACGAATTAGGGTAAATTCGTCCAAGTGTTAAAATTACGTCTTAATTATCTAATGTTGTAGTTGTGTTTGGTTAGAATGAAATTTTGCAAAAATAAACAAGTGTTAGAATGTTCAAATGTCATAATTATTTTACATGACTCAAAATACTACTGTGATAAAACGACGCCTGGATTTTTTACGTACACTCAGACGTATGTTTTCATAATTCACAATAACGTACTTCCTAAGTATATCTTGGACATCACTGACATTGGTGAAGGACACGCTCAAGGTGTAGTGGAAAAGTCTGTCATCGAACTTGTACTGACTAAAACCCACCCAGTTCCTTCAAACGCTATTTCCGTTTCAAGACATGTTTGCCACCTACGGATATTTTCTCTAGCTTACCTTACTTCCCCACCGTCGTATCTCCACGTTGTCGTCGTGGTGGGGCTTCCAAACCAAGAGGGATACACCGCTCCACCACGTGTCCCTCTGAGTAGCAGAGGGCACAGTGGTTTTGGAGTAAGAGCGGGCTCGGCGTGCACTTACCCTGCCGTCGGGCAGGCAGGAGGAGGACTTGCACTTCCGCCTCCTCTTGCCACCGCTATTCTCGTAGCCCCGAAGATTGTCATGATCATGTCTATGACTTTCGACGGGGGTCGAGGGCCTTGGCTTAACCGCCCGGGCCGCGAGGAAGACAACCTCTATAAAAAATTACCCCAAACCTCCAAGCGGCGGCGCACCGCGAGGGAGGTTGTATGCTTGGCTAATGGGTAGCATAATTAGTCGTTAGTGCGAACCGCACTTATTGGATGGATGGTTGGATATTGTTTATACTCGTGGGACCAAAAATGCATAATTTTTCAAAAAAACCCCCCCAACAACCGGCAGTCGCCGCAGCGAGCCAAGGTGGCTCACGTGCCCGTGAGGTGGAGTCGCTGGACCTGTCCAGCACGTCCGCCTCACCGGCACCGACTACAGAGCGGGCACAGCGTGCCGCTCTCAAAACAAGGATGGTGCTGACGCCGACATCAAAGTCGGACTACGACTCAGCGTCAGACGCCATGAGCGCTCAGAGCCCTGGCTCTGAGCGCGGAGGAATGAGGACCGCAGACAGGAGGAAGTTCTTCCTGAAGCGGACCCATTCGGAGAAGGGAGGGTCGTCCTCGGACGACGAGCCTGCCTCGGGCCGGAAGATCCCGACGAGCGCCCGGGGTAATGGCCGAGGCAGGACTGGAGGCAGAGGGCAGAACATCATGCCCTCCTTGGAGAAAACCGTCGAGGACGCAATCCGTGGCCTGACCAAAAGCAAGCCGGGAAAGAAGGCCACGAAGGATAAGGCCATAACGGCGGTCACGGCCACGATAATTGCGGCGGCGACGGATTGCTTCAGCCGGCCTCCGCCCACATCGACATCATCGGACGAAATGTCCCAAATGCGGGCGGAGGTCGCCCGCTTGACGGCGGCGATGGAGGTTCTCCAGAAGGAGAACCTCCAACTGAAGACGGAGCTGGCCGGGTTGCAGAAAGCAGACCGCCGGGAGGTCCCGCAGAAGCGGAGCAAGGAACCGACGGCCCAGGCCGCGCCAACAGAGGACAGCAATGCTGTCCTAAACCTGGTGCGGCATGAGCTGTCGGCCTTTAACCAGCGGTTTGCGGTCTTAGAAAACCGCATCCTGCGGCCCCCGCTGGCGGCGACCTCTTACGCGGCTGCCGCGGCTTCCACGCCGCTTAGGCCAGCTCCGGTCCCGGAGAACCGAGCAGCGGTGAAACAAGTGCCGGTAAAACAGGCCAAAGTGAAAGCGGCCCCGGCCAGGGCTGGTCCATCCAAGGCGGCTCCAGTGGCCCCGGCCACGCCGAGCGCAGCCCCTGCATCAGCCCCACCGAGCTCAGCTTCGGCGCCACCGAAACCGGCGCCGAAACCAAAAGCGGCAAGCCAGCCGTCCCAACGGCAGTCACAGCCCTCACAGTCCCCACCGGCCGACCCCGAATGGCAGGTGGTTGGAGAGAGAGGCGCCAAGAGGAGGCAAAGGCGGCGGCAGCGGCAGCGTAAAAGGCGAAGCGTCGCGGCGAGACTCCGCACCCCGAAGACCGCGGCTGTAGTAATAACCCTACAGCCGGAGGCGGTCAAGAGGGGTGTGACGTACAAAGACGTGTTCGCAAAGGCGAAGGAGGCGGTCAACCTCCGGGAGCTGGGTATTGACGGGGGCCTCCGGGTGCATGTCACCGCGACGGGGGCCAGGCTTCTGTCGATACCCGGCGCCTCCAGTGGCCCTACCGCAGATGCTCTAGCCGAACGGCTCAGAGCGTCCCTAGATGCGGAGGAGGCCCGAGTATCCAGGCCCGTAAAGCGCGCAGATCTGCGCATAATGGGCCTGGATGACTCAATCTCGGAGGGGGACGTGGTGGCCGCCGTTGCCAGGGCTGGGGAATGCCCTGCCGACCAAGTGAAGGCAGGCACCCTACGCCCTGACTTCGCGGGGCTGCTGACAGTCACAGTCAGCTGCCCCGTGCCGGCGGCCAAGAAGATTGAAGAGGGCCGAAGACTCCTGGTCGGCTGGGTGTCCGCGCAGGTCAAACTGCTGGAGCCCAGGCCTCTGAGGTGCTTCCGCTGCCAAGTGGGGAACCACACGGCATGCAAGTGCACCTCGGAGGTGGACCGCAGCGACAACTGCTTCCGTTGCGGTCAGCCCGGTCACAGGGCCGGCTCGTGTACTGCCCCGCCGCACTGCTTCGCATGTGCGGCGGCTGGCAAGCCGGCCGATCACCGGGCAGGGGGCAAGTCCTGCGCCCCGCCCGCCAAGACCAGGAATAGAGGTAGGCCCTCTGCCGCCGCCGCCGCAGCTCCTGCTGCCGCCGCCGCCGCCCCCGCCGCCGCCGCCGTCGCCGCCGCCGCAGTTTCTGCTGCCGCCGCTGCCGTGGCTACACCCTCACAGAGGGTCCTGGAGGAGGCTGCAATGGATTCAGATTAATGTCTCCATTGCGCTTCCTCCAGGCGAACATCAACCACTGCGCCGCTGCTCAGGATCTTTTGCTCCAGAGCATGGCGCAGTGGTTGATCAACGTCGCCGTGGTCGCCGAGCCGTATTATGTCCCGCCCAGGAATGACTGGGTAGCGGACCTGGACGGCTTGGTGACCATAATTTCGTCGGCCGCCGCCGGTACCCCGCCCCTCGATCGCGTACAGAGAGGGCGCGGGATTGTCGCAGCCCGGTTCGGGGAGATCGCCGTGGTAGGCGTTTATTTCTCCCCGAACCGATCTATCGCCGAGTTCCAAGACTCCCTAGTGGAGCTGGGAGACGTCGTCGTCGCCCTCGGTTCCCTCCCTGCGCTCGTCCTCGGGGACTTCAATGCCAAGAATGTGGCTTGGGGTTCCCGGTCCACGGAATATACGCGGGGTAGGATGCTCGAGCACTGGGCCCGGGCACAGGGCCTGGTCATCGAGAACCGGGGTTCTGTCCCCACGTGCGTGCGGATGCAGGGCGAGTCGGTGGTGGATGTTACGTTCGCTACCTCCGACCTGTCGCCGCGCGTCACCGACTGGCGCGTTGTGGAGGAGGTGGAGACCTATTCCGACCACCGGTATATCCGGTTCGACGTCTCCGCCCAGACCTCAGACGCGCCGGTCCCAAGTGGACGGAACCCAAGTGGTCCGCGATGGGCGCTGAAGCAGCTGGACCGGGAGCTATTCCTGGAAGCCTCGATCGTGCAGGCCTGGGTGTCACCACCGGACAGGCCTGCCGACATAAACGACGAGGCCGAGTGGTTCCGGGAGGCCATGTCGGAGATCTGCGACGTGGCCATGCCCCGGGTCCGGCAAGGACGCGCCCGGCGTCAGCTGTACTGGTGGTCGAGCGAGTTGGCAGCGCTGCGCGAAGCGTGCGTTGCCGCGCGCCGCCGGTACACCAGATTCCGCAGGCGCCGCACCCGACCTCCGGATGCGGCGGCTGTAGAGGCGGAGCTCTACGAGGGCTACAGGGCAGCGAAGACCGTCCTCCGCGACGAGATCTGGCGGGCCAAGGAACTGGCCCGCAAGGAGATGCTGGAGTCTCTGAACGGGGACCCATGGGGCCGCCCCTTCAAGTGGGTACGAGAAAAGCTCCGCCCCTGGGCTCCCCCGTTGACGCAGAGTCTCCAGCCTCAGTTCGTGGAGGACGTGGTGAGCGCCCTGTTCCCATCGCGAGGGGAGCATACTCCCCCGCCTATGGCTCCGTCTCCGACGGAATCTGACGGTGAAGCTGACGCAAACGCGGACCACAGCGACGACGACGTCTACGACGCTCCAGAGGTGACCGAGGTAGACCTGAGAGTGGCGGTACAGCGGCTCAAAGCCAAAAATACCGCCCCGGGACCCGACGGCCTGCCAGGGAAAGCCTGGGTCCTGGCCTCGGGGACTCTCGGGCCTCGACTGGGGGGGCTCTTTAGCGCATGCTTGGAGAGGGGCCGGTTCCCGCTTCGTTGGAAGACGGGGAAACTGGTCCTGATCCAGAAGCACGGGCGCCCTGCGGACTCTCCGTCCGCATTCCGGCCCATCGTGCTGCTCGACGAGGTGGGCAAGCTCTTGGAAAGAGTCATTGCAGACCGCCTCGCCGGGCACCTGAATCGGGTGGGCCCGAACCTGTCGGAGAGCCAGTTTGGCTTCCGCAGGGGGCGCTCGACGGTGGACGCAATCATGCGCGTGAGAGCCCTCACGACGGGGGATGCAGTGGCCCGGGGCAGGGTCGTCTTGGCGGTGTCCTTGGACATCTCCAATGCCTTTAACACCCTGCCCTGGAGTTGCATCAGGGAGGCACTCCGGTATCACCGGGTGCCGACCTACCTCCGTCGTATAGTCGAGGATTACCTGACGGACAGAGCCGTCATCTACCCCGGTCACCGGGGAGAATGGAACCGGCGAGAGATGTCGTGCGGTGTCCCACAGGGATCGGTCTTGGGACCGCCCCTGTGGAACATCGGATACGACTGGGTGCTGCGCAGCGACCTCCCTGATGGCGTCAGCGTAATATGTTACGCTGACGACACGCTCGTCCTGGCACAGGGAGAGTCGCACCAGGCGGCGGCCGACGTGGCGACGGAAGCGGTTGCGACAGTCGTTGATAGGATCCGGCAGTTGGGACTCGAAGTGGCGCTGCACAAGTCAGAGGCCATGTGTTTTCATGGCCGTCTGAATGCGCCGCGGTCAGAGTCCCACATAACGGTGGGAGGGGTTCGCATCGGCGTCGGGAGGACGATGAAGTACCTGGGACTCGTCCTCGACAGCCGATGGAACTTCAGGGAGCATTTCCTGAGTTTGGCCCCAAGGCTGAACCGGGCAGCAGGCGCCCTCAGGCGACTCCTGCCCAATATCGGCGGGCCAAACACCTCCTGCCGGAGGTTGTACGCCGGTATCGTGCGGTCCATGGCCCTCTACGGGGCCCCCGTGTGGGCCCTGAGCATCCGGACGCGACCACAGAAGCTGGTCGCATGCCAGAGGGTCATGGCTATCCGGATGATCCGGGGATACCGCACGATCGCCGGCGAATCGGCCAACCTCCTTGCCGGATTGCTGCCCTGGGATCTGGAGGCGACTGCCCTCCAGCGCGTCTATGAGTGGCGCGTGGAGGCGCAGCGTCGGGGAGGATTCCCGCTGCCCCGACAAGTCGAGGCGCGGCGGGAAGAGGTCCGGCGCGATCTCAGGGCAGTATGGAGACAACGACTGTCGCAACCGAGGTTCGGGCACGCCGCAATCGCGGCGGTAAGACCCCTCTTTGAGGAGTGGCTGGAGAGACGTCACGGCGTCCTGACCTATCGGATGACGCAGGTCCTCACCGGACACGGAAGTTTCGGGAGGTTCCTGTGTCTGATAGGGAAGGAGGAAACGCCCGGGTGCCACCACTGCGAAGATCGCCCGGAGGACACAGTAGAGCATACGGTGCAAGACTGCCCAGCTTGGGCAGAGCACCGACGTGTCCTCACGGCGGCGATAGGCGGAGACCTCTCGCGCCCGGCATTGGTCGCAGCCATGCTGCGGGGCGAGACGGAGTGGGAAGCGGTCGCCTCCTTCTGCGAAGCAGTAATGCTCGTGAAGGAGGAGGCGGGCCGCGAGAGAGAGAGGACAGCGTCCTCCCTCCGCCCCAACCGCAGTGGTAGGCCCCCGCGGCGTCGGACGTCAGCAGACGATCTCCGGCCACCGTAGGCGCGGGCATGCGGGCAGCGAGTAAAGGGCAACTCGCTGCCCGACCATGGACCATGCCCGGGTCGACGGCGCGTTGTGTCCCACGCGCGCCTCAAAGAGCGTCAGCATAATGACGGGGCCCCCTCTCAGAGGGCCAAAGCCTGCCGGGGTCGCGGGATTGTTTCATTACCGTGACCCCGGAACATAACAGGCTACTGAAGGACACCGTGGATTTTAGTCAGTAGAAGTCTGACAGTCCCTCCCGCCCTGCCCGGGGTTGGAGGACTCATTTGATGATTTTGCCACGTAAAAAAAAAAAAAAAAAAAAAAGCTTACCTTACTTACATCTAAAATGTAAATATCAAAAATGGCTCCGGCAGTTATAAATAGAACGCTCAAATAAACCAAAGTGAATTAAGAATTAATCAGCAACTGAAATTACGTACCTCTAAAAATATTTTTAGTCCTTTTTTCCCCTCAGAAGTTATTTTAAGTTAATTTCCGTTATAAAGGTCAAGGTGAGGTGCTTCTAAAATCAGTGTTATAATGTTATTAGCTGTTGCCGCGGCTTCGTCCGCGTGTGTTTTGAAAATGATTCCAACTATTTTTCCTATGTTCCATCGGTACATGGGTGGCGGTCGGTGAGCTCGCTCTAACTTACAACTCATCTGAACCCGAGGCCAAGAGCAAATTAAAAAAGTATCTTATTAGTTATTTTAGATCATAACCTTTTTTTTTTATCGTGGTAAAATCATCAAATGATTCCTCCCACCCAGGGAAGAGCTCCGAGGGACTGTCAGACTACTGACTAAAATCCGGTGTAATTTGGTAGGTCCCGCGACCAGATAATAACCTATCTCTGAGATACATAAAAATTAAGAATGAAGCCTTTAAACCGTTCTTACGATTGAAAAACAAACATCCATCCAAACTTTCGCAGTAAGAAGTTAGATTATCCAGTTTAAGAAGTAAGGATTTGATGATTGATTCAAATCTGAGTGCTCAATCAAATAAAATCAATCTTACACCCACATTTTTAGAAATCGTGGTTACTTAAAAAAGAAAGTAACGAAAATTATGTATATGGAATTTTCTTGTTGACTGTACTTTTTTGTCTTGCCACTAATTATTTACTTCTATTAAGGAACCAAAGGTATTAGGTTTCTAACTCAAGGTTTACTAATTTAATGAAACTCTAAGACAGAATATTTAAGGCAGCTTTTCAGTTCTATTTAATGTTACCCTTAATTAGAAAACTACTTAAGAAAATAAACTCTGTATTAATTTGTATTTTTTATTCATTCCTAAAGGTTTCAACCAAATACCGTATGGCATCATCATCAACTATGGCTTTAAAAAAATTATCAGTTAAAAAAAGTTAGCGTTATGGATTTCGCCCTGCCTTTGGCGAGAGGACTCATTTGATGATTTTACTACGCTCATAAAAAAAACGTTATGTATTTCATGCAATACAATATCAACTGTCTCAAAAATATTCACAAGTTCAGGCAGCACTTTATGCTGTTATTTTCATGTTTTAATCACGAACATAATATTTATCAATTAACTGATTGCTATGTTATGTTGGATCAGCTATCAGGTGACTAAACATTAAAATAATTTAAACTAATTTTTAATGAACTCATAATACTTTATTTTTAATTTATGTCATTTTGTGTCAACTGCAAGGCAAGGGCCTTTCTCTACTCCTCCCGCTTTATTCAAAGCTGTTATTAGCTAAAAAAATAAGTACATTTAAAGCTAAAATACCCTGAAATACTAAGGTCAAAACAGTTCACGAAACTTCCACGAGCTCTTATAATAATTTGTCAACTTTTAACATATTCACAAGACAAGAAGCCCTTCATTTGGCTCAAGACAAACGAGTATCTTTGAAAACTTATTCGACTTTACAACGTCTTCATCTTGTTTGAACTCTGCCTTTGAATTAATGGTCTTTGAAGTAAGTTCAATCTTCTTTTGAACACGTGTTTTAGTTAAGCAAAAACTGATTTAGTATTTTGTGTTGCGTGGGTTTTTATTTTAAATAAATGATAATGCTGAGATTTCACTTACAAAGAAAAATTATATCAACAGATCCGTGAATATAACATTTTTTATTTTTATTTTAGTGTTGGTACTTCATTTTCATTCAACTATTATTTTTGATTAATTTGATACTTATTTATTCAACAAATGAGTAAATGAGACTTTTATAAAATATTTCATAAAAAAAAACAAAACATGTTGTTAAAAAAAATAGGTACAACTGTAACTCAAATTAAACAAAATGTTATTATTCTTACTGTATCACATCGCTTCTCTACGTCATTATTAAGTCGTTAATAGGAAATGTTTTGTCGTTTGAGCTCTTAAATATACTCTTCATTAATTATTTAATAATGTCGGTTCTTTATTCACACTTTATATTGACGTCACTTATACCCTTCACTAAATTACAGAAAATAGCAAGAAATTTCCCACGAAATAATTATTCTTCGCACACGTAAAATTTAATAAAGTAGGTACAAGCTTGATGGAAAATCAGTGAGCGCCCTGACTACGTTGTAATTAAATATCTATGGAGTTTTCGTTATAATAATTACGTGGTAAGCCTTTTTGCTGTACGATTTATTAGTTTTCCGTAGTTTTATTTTACTATAAACCTTCTTGGTGTTTGCGTTGCCTAGTTCTTTAACGTTATTACGAGTATGAAGCAAAATTGTATTAATCTTGAGCTACATCGACTATCGCCTGTGTGCTCTGACTAGACACGTCAATTCGATCATCTTAGTTTGTCAATGAGTGTCTGCCCGGTCCGAGTTACACGAGAACGACGAGTAGGTAAGCGTCCACAGGTCGGCATCGTACGTATCGGACGCATCGCATCAAACGGATTTCTGTATCGGCAGCGGTCGGATTGCCGACGCGAGTATCAGCAATCGGATTGCTGATGCCACCTTCATCGCGTCCACTGATCAGCATTCCGTATGACGTCATCGGTACGCATCGCATGTAGGCATTGCCGATGAGCCGTCCGTACGATGCGGATCAGTGGACGCAGTTGTATGAGTTTTAATACAAAGCAAACTAAAATCCGTTACGTACGATACGTCCGATACGTGCGATGCGGACCTGTGGATGCTTACCATTTTAATACGGATTTGAGTAGGTATTTACCAGTGTTGCTAATCAGCTTTTAAAATATACGAATATACGTACACTATTCACTATTTTCAGGCATGTCGTTAAGCTGCAAGCAGAAGTTTGTTCCACAAGTCATATTGTATCAATGGAATTAGGGTAAATATTTTTTTCTGTTTGTTTTTAAGTGATTTTCACCACAAAATAAAAAGAATTTGACATGGTTACGTGTTGGTAAAAATAATAATTAATAGAAATAAAATGTCTTCCGATTTAAGACTGCAAAATAGGTACATTGCAAACACTATTTATGTTTTTTTTTGTGTAAATAGATCTACTTTCTGAGTTACCGCGAATCGAGAAATGTATTATTATTACACAATGGACTTGTGAAATTTTCTAATATTTCGCTTCTATACATCCACGCTTTTATTTTTCTCCCGATTGTGATTTTATTCCTGAGAGCTTTTTGACGATATTTCCTTCTGCGAAGTCAATTTATATTTTTAGCTTTATTTGTTTTAGATAATGTACTTTGCTTAGGCTATTTTCCTTATTTTGTTTTTCAGTCTCCTGGTAGGCAAACTCTAGCTACTTTGTGTATAAAGATGAAATGTTGGTCAGAAGGTGTTCAGTTTCCACGAAATGGAAAAATATTTGGACTTTTTTGTTTGTAGAATTGTATCAGCATTAAGATTGAAATTGAGCTATTTCTTCGATTTTTTTTTCTCAATTGTGAGCTCAATTGTGAATCATTAATAACGTTAACAGTTCGTGAAAGTATTTCTCTAGCTACTGCTTCCAGGGTAAAATTACAATAAACTGTTATAATTCATTAGCAGAGTTCTGTTTGAATTCCACGAAATATGGCATAGTCTGAATGAACAACGGTCTCAAGAAGCTTATAGTTTCTCAATATAGTTCCTCATATTCTCATAAATTTAACAATGACAAGCGAACCCTGAATCCATTTGTTGGCCGCGAATGAATACGAATAACCTTGCATAATAATAGTCGAACCCAAATAGTGGTCGGCGCTGGTTCGACCCGAGATTACAAGGATCCTACGAAGCCTTAATATTGTATCACTACGTATTAATATTGTTGTAATATTAATCCAATAACGTTGTCAATCTATTTTGCTGTTAAAGTAAAATTGATATTCTGCTGGCATTTTTATAACGAGATTTAAGTCTCATGTGGGACGAGCTCGGTTATGAGACTTTTTGTGGTGTCTGCATTTAAAATAATATGATGTGACTGGCCTGTTGGTCTAGTGGTTAGTGACCCTGACTGCTATGCCGGAGGTCGTGTTCGATTCCCACCCAGTGCAAATGTTTGTGTGATGAGCAAGATCATTTGTTCTGTATCTGGGTGTAATTTATCTATAATATGTATGTATTTAAAAATATATAAGTATGTTTATCAGTTGTCTAGTACCCATAACACAAGCTCTGCTTAGCTTGGGACTAGATGGCGTTGTGTGATAGTTTGTGGAATATTATTATTGTTATTAATAATATTAGGTTCTTTTAACGGTTTATCCCTTTCTAAAAGCTAAGTATTTACTGTAGTCTACTACCGCATAGGCTGCTACCGCGTTGGCTGCTACGTCGTAGGCTGCTACGGCGTAGGCTGCTACGGCGTAGCAAAGATACGTTTGTTGTACGTCAAATTGTAAAGGAGATGGCTAAATGAGTGCCCCAGTCGACTATAAGAATTTCATTTTAACTCGTAGTATTTGAAAATTCATTAATGAATTGTTGAATGTTTAATAATTTCCTAAGACTTATATAAAATGTTAAACATAAAAAAGTATCTGAATTGCTTTTCGCTCATTTTTTATTGACATGATGACTTGGTCACGATGAAATAATGAAAACTAGGGAAGGGTAATAACGCTTTTCCAGATTGTTAAAATGAAACTGTATTTAATCGATTTTTACTAATGTGATTTAAAACGATTTGTTTTCTGAAATTAAGAATTGGCGTTGAAACAGTATTTGGCGGGAATCGATAGATTCAGATTCGTTTCGTTGCTTTTTATTGTGTTTTCATGCGTTTTGATTCGGAAAATCAGATTGTTTTAAAGTGATTCGTCCACTAAACTCAACTTTATTATTTTCGTTAAAAGCTTCGGAATGAGCTTCTTAGTTTAATCTTAGTTCATATTTTGTGCAGAATATTATTAACTGGACAGGTTCCGTCTGAACTGGAAGGAAGACGCCCAACATCGTGAAAGGTAGGAGTGGAAAGAGAATATTGCCCAGCACGCGTAGCATGGCGATTCTATCTCTATTCTACCAAGAAAAGACAAAGTTATTTCATCGTCATTTCTACACAAATCGACTGTTTTTTTGCACAAATATGACACCATTCGTACACTATTGAAGATAAGAACGTTTATTTCGATTTATTTTCCATATTTTTTACATCACCATGCTTAAAACGCTAAACATATTTCTACGTTCTGTCATTTTGCCTATTCTTGCGTCGACCAAACCCCTTTCTACGGCGCCATGCTACACCAGCTTGAGTGGGAGAGAAAAAAAAATAACTGAATTATGATCGATACTACTTTCTAACGATTTCAATCGATTCTTTTATCGCTTCTGCGACACTTTGAGTCCAATCCCATCTTTAAGAAAAAAACAAACGTCAGACGTCGTTTGAACGCTCTGCGCTCTGCTTATTAATATTGTTCGTTGTGATTCTTTCATTTTGCTTTTCCTTGACTCCCGCTTGTTTATTGGACTTCCTGCTTGCAAACCTACCGACCTCTCGCTTCTCGACTCGGACTTGACTTGTATACAGTGAATCATGCAATGCATAAACTGTGGTATATCCACGCGAAGACTGCGGCGTCATAAACACTCGAGAGGAGCTCGTGGCTAAATAATTATAACCACACAGGCCGATCTTTCAGCCAACATTGTCATCCTTGTTATGAACTGCTGCATTCAGGAGCAACTGGTGAAATTCGTTTATTCGGCTATTCAACGTTGTGCTTAACTTGTGGTTGTTCTGTGAGAACATTGCAAGGCCATCGCCATGTAGTGGAAAGAAACAGTTCAAAGTTGCAGAAATTAACAACATCACACCCAGATTTCCATCATCACGTAATAGAATGACATTTAAACACAGTCCGTCGCTTCGTATTCTTTCAGACTTTATTTATAAGAATCACAGATTAACGAATAAACGTAGTATTTCCTATTTTTCTTGTTTCATTTCGAAATTGTTAAATGTATCCTTAGCTAATTAGAGGGTTCAACAACGAGTTCAGAAAGGATTAATCAATCAACATGTTTTGCAAAATGAAAGCGCCCAGCGCGTTTATTTGACTTTACCGATATAACTAACATAATATTATGAATGTGGTTATCATTATTAGATAGATTAGTTCTTCCAAACAGGTTTAGGTATACTGTATTCAACTATGTAAATCAAGTAAACGATATCGTTTGTTTATCATTACAACTACTTACCTACTTATATCGTCTGTGAAAACTGTCTTTATTTTAAGTTTAAGCACGTATCACATTATTTGGTAAGTAGTTTGAAGATGTTTAATTAATCTGAGTGGGTCACAAATGTGGTCATCAATAAATAAATACAATCGCAGATACATAAAAGTAAACGCCTAAGTAAAAGTTTATAGCAATATCAATATTTGCAATTTTTGTAGTACTTTTAATGGTAGGTGTTCACGTTTTTTTTATCATGATTATGAAGATATAACAAGTTTTAGAAACTTTTTTTATGTGAAATATTAATATTGAGCTATTCAGCGTTATACAGTGCTAGGTCCCATTTCTATAGCCGTCTGAATTTTTGCACATACTTGAACTTTCCATCTCCTTTAATTCATGTTTTTGACACCAATATTATCAAAATTGATCATTGCAAAAGTAATCGTAATATTATGACATGTTTATCTTCGAAGGATCTACGGGTTCTACCGATCTCACTATAACCATTTGTATCTTTTAAGTTACGGTAATCAGTAAAGCATTATTTGAGAAGCGTCTGAAATCATATTAGCAATAATGATTTAAATAGTTTTAATTGCACTATGAATGAATATCGTAGGGGTTATCGCAAACTAGTCTCCCTCGTCAACAAAAATTCAGCGGCGGCAATACAAACAATCCCTCTCATTGTAAACAAACGCAACAATCAAATTAACTTTCCCATTACACAAATAACTTGAATGAAAGTTTTTTAATGTTTCGAGGCCCACAAATTATTGCCACAGGTGTCAAGAGACTAACGAACTTCACGAACTTCGAACTTTAGCGAAAGTTCTGCTCTAAACGAAGCCTTAAGTAGGCTAGTTTTTATTATCTTGGCTGTCTGAAGGCTTCTTGGTATTGTAAGCATGTACAACCTCTTAAGCTTTGGCCTTTCTGAGTCAAATCCCGCTCGGGACGCAGGACGCGGCTGCGCACTTATTTAGTCAGAGCATTAATTTTGAAAGAGGCAGTTTTTGCTTTTCAAAATGTCATGGGTGAAGGATAATTTTTAACCGACTTCAAAAATAGAGGACGTTTTCATTTTGTTGGAACTATTTTTATTTTTTCACGGTTGTTCAATTTCTGGAAGACACCAAGACCTGTTTTTTTAATTATTGTTTTATCTGTGCTGGATCTATTACTAAAATATATAAATGCTACACAAACAGTACAAAACAATGTCCGGTTTAATTCAAGAGTTTTGTTTCCTAGCAAGAGCTTTTATTAAATTTGCCTTACTGGATCTAACTGTATACGTCTTCATCTTGTAACTGCAAATCTGTAAGTTCAGTAAGTACACGTTTACTGCATTTTCATTATTAAAACAGTGTTTTTAACCGACTTCAAAAAAAGGAGGAGGTTCTCAATTCGTCGGAATCTTTTTTTGTTTTTTTTTTTTTATGTATGTTCCCCGATTTCTCGAAGACACCTGGACCGATTTGGAAATTTTTTCTTTTGTTTGAAAGGGTATACTTTCCAATTGGTCCCATGATCACCAGGTCAGGATCTGATGATGGGATCCTAGAGAAATCGAGAGCAACCTTCAAATTTTATAGGCACATAGTACCATTTTCATATATTTTCTAAAGCTGTTCAAGTATTTGCATCTGATAATCATCATCTCAGGTGGACGACCTGATGATGGAAGGTACAACTCCTTAACAGTAAGGAGTAGGCATCGATTGATTTACTTTGTGTTCGTATATCTCCGGAACTACAAGTCCGATTTAAGTAATTCTTTTTTTGTTGTACTAGGTATCATTTAACTAAGAGAATACTGCAAGTTTCATCAAAATCGGTTCGGTAATTTTTGAGATATGGAATTTTATTAGCTTAATGTGTACATGAGTGATGTAAGTACTGGTGCGAAGGATTACAAAATTCTAGTGCACATGTAAGAGAATAATGTTCTTGACAAGAATTCGGGTTGAATATTTAAACTAAAAAGAGTAAAATAAAAACTTTTTCAAAATAAATGTAACCGCCTTCAAAAACAACCACAAAAAAGTGTAAAATAATCTACAAAATAACTTTTCTTTCGGAAGTCGGTGGCTAAAAAGACAATGAAAAGAAAAAAAACAAAGGCACCGACTTCCGAAAGAAAAGTTATTTTGTAGATTATTTTACACTTTTTTGTGGTTGTTTTTGAAGGCGGTTACATTTTTTTTTTGAAAAAGTTTTTATTTTCATATAAAACTGTTATTAATACTGTCTTAAGTTATTAAATATTTTATAAAGTAATGTACTGTTGTGTAACGAAACTAGGCTGATAAATTATTATGACGAAGGAAGTAAAGAACAAAGGAGTTAACTTACAAGTCAAAACTTTTCGAAGTTTCCAATATTAACTTTGCTAGCTATCAAATTCGTAAGTAAAACAGTAAATATAATATTTGACGAAGTCACAAAGAGACTAATATTTAATTAATCCGCTTCTTAACTACGCTTTGTGCTGAATAATTAATATTAGTAATTGTAGCTTGACCTTCTGCCACGTGTGACCCGAGTGACCTTTCACATTATCAAACATTCTCCGGTCACAGCTTAACTAAGGGCGATGTTATTAACATCGACAATGAGATATTATAATGGAATAATAGATGTTATAAATCTTTCGTGAATCACTGGGACCTCTGGTGGAAGATATTGCATGGTAGCCTGTGACCTAAGTCCTAGTTTATGTCGGATAATTATGGTGGGGAAATTGAGTTCCGGTCAATGACATGGCTATGTTAGGCTATGGTTTTGATTTTAAGAGTTCCTTAGGACTGATTTAAACATTTTACCTTATTACAATCACTTGTACAGACAAACACACGATACAGTCAATTTCTTATGAGTCCACTAAAGCTTTTTTAAATTTATGCTACTTTTTGAATTTATTCGTACAAAAATCTTAATATACGCAATAAATGTATTTATCGCTGTTTAAATAAATGCAAAAAACTAGGCCGATCTTCTTGGAATTTTGAGAGTTCAAAGAGAAGCTTTTGGTATCAAATAATATCGATCGAAATTATAGCTTTCTTCCAGTAGGTATGTGTTTCACACAAACCTAAAATAGAAAAAATACAACACACATTTTTATTAAAAATAATACTCAGTTTCATAATTACCATCTTACCAAAGCTTATACGTGTCACAAATTCATTTAGAGCTAAACTCGGCTAACAGATGGATTCCTGCCACAACAATAATCCGACCCTTTGGGTACGGAACCGTGAAACCGTAAGACGTAACAGGTAGATCCAGTCGTGTAATCCTAAAGTGTGAAGAAGGCATGATCAAAGGGCTTAACTCTTTGATTCTTGTGTTTTTGATTCTTCAGGTTTGGGATAAAATAAAGTTAAATATCAATTTCAGTAGGTGTGTAGATTATAATTATACGTATGGTACATAATTATGGAGCTGACTTGTTGATTGACGACTCACTGACGATTGACTGATGAATGACTGACGGCTGACTGACAACTGATTGATGACTGTTGACTGACTATAGTTGTTGTTGACTCGCGTATTAGGAACTGACTTAGTTGCTGACTTGGTTGTTGATGTATGAATCTGATAACAGCCAAGTTCGTTCTCATTAAGATGAGAACTGGCTGGCGTTACAAAGCGTAATTTTAAATTTTATGCAGATTTTTCAAGCGCGATCGGATGCGCCAGTCTGGTCCTCGTCGAACCACTCTAGAACCTCTAGTTTTCACACGACGCGTGGCTCGGCGTGACACATTATGTAAAGGCGCTCCAACACTGGGATTATTCGCGTTTAATGTAACATTATAGATTCGCCTTTGAGCATTACAATACAATTCTACCCCTGACTGACGAGCATTCGCGTACATTTAGTATAGATTTGATACAAGGTGCGCATTGTGATGCTCGATTGTCTTCCGTCATTGATGAAATGTTCGAATCCATAACGTTACATTACAGGTGAATGCTCGCGGTGAGGGACCGCCTTTACTCGGCAAGCATTCGTGCAGTCAGTAACACGCGAATGATGAGCCTCTGTTTGTGAATATTTACACTATACCATATAACACCGGTCAAAACGTACCTTACTGACAGAAATAGATGGTGGTTACGTTGGTCAGCAACAAAAATCATAAAGGCAATCCCTGAGTGGGGGGAGCATTTGCCTTCTGAAATAAGTGCAATTTTGCTTTAAATCCAAAAACTAAATGGCTTTTCACAAAATAATACCCTCCCCATTTTACTATCCACATGCACATAATTTATCTCCAGCGCATTATTAACTAACCTAATAAAACTTATTATCAGCGTCGTACATAATACCTAAATTACGCTCTCTTTCGATAACATAATCTAATCTTGCGTATTAAGTATTAGTATGTATCGCCTGACGTACTATAAAATTATATGTTTTATGCCTTTGTCAAACTGACAGACGAACCGAATGCGTGGCGTAGCGTTTCTGTTTGTAATGTATGGAATTGTTAGAAGCCAGTCACATAGAAAAGTGAAAGCGATCCGATAGTCTATGTGACGGGCTTCAAACAATTGCATACATTACAAATGAAAACGCCTCGCTTCGCGTTCGCTACGCCTGTCTGTTTGACAATAGCTTAAAGGAATCTCCTCATGCCAGAATGTCCTTTGAAGTTTAGTGTGAGTCGATAGAAAATGGCGATAAGAACTAAAATCGAGATTCAGTGTTATCTGATTGAATGTTAAAATGGGGTCATTAATTTAAAAAGAATGACCGTTTATCGACAGAGGGGTGACTCCTGTATAGAATAATGAATGTTTGATTGTTCTTTTTGTAACCGGACAAAAATGTAAAGATTTAAATAAATTGCAGTTTTCATAAAACTAGGTGCTTTGAATGATTATTATGCTATCAACACAGAATAATTTAAGTATTGCTTTGCAATAAAAAAAGAAACCTAAATTTAATATAAGCCAGTGTTGCGGGAATGTTTAAAAAAGTTACCAAGGTCCTAGAACGCAAAGGTATCAGTGCGATTCTAACAGCCGCTCCACACAAAGCGGGAATAGATATTTAATGATTTACCACGAGATAAACAATAAAAAGACAGTGTACTTAAAATAGTTAAGTAATTTCGCCTAGTGTTCCGTGAAATGAAAATCAGTTTGCTTTAAAAAAATGCAGTAATGGCGCTTAAAATTTGTCAGAGTGCTAGTTTTTGCAATGTAGTAGGTGCAAACAATATCGCTGCAACTCAGATTTTGTGCCAAACATTAACACGTTGTTGAGATACAGATTTTTCTCCCGTGAAAAACTGACTTTACAGTCGAATAAAGCAAAATAATAAAACAAAATAGTTAGATGCATGCCATTATGCTCAGGGCGGTCCAACTACTCGTGTCCTTCAGAGGTTCGCTTTTGAGTGGAATATAATATTATCATTTACAAAAGGTCAAAACCCAGTAGAGAGTAAAAACAACAACGCATACCTAACACGCTGGCATGTTCATAAAGTGAAATTTAGAGTATTTTGTTTCATCTTATCCTTTCCCACATCCCAACCAAACCAAGCACCTGAATATGTCACCACAGCGGTCAAATGCCACATTTGTACCTCTAATGAATACTGGAATGTGCACTAAGGTCCGAGGTTCCGAAGTAATACTTTTGACTGATGCTTAGCAACGACTATTTATCTCGGCCTATAAGAATCGTACCAAACGATTTCTTTCTGGTTTTTCGAACGAATCGAAAAATAAAAAATACGTATAGTGACGATAGCGTGATGATTATTTTATTTAGGACATGGTCGTTACGTAGTCTAATTTCTAATGATTATAAAAAAATCTTCCAACTAATCCGCACTGGGCCCGCGTAGTGGATTGTGGCCTTCGGGTCTCACAGAGAGGAGGCCTGTGTCCCAGCTGCAGCAGTTCCCACATTTATAGGCTGATGATGATGATAAAAATCTTATTGTATTTTATTAACTAGTTTGATTAAATATTTAATATCTAAAATTAAATCTTATTCACGAACCTATTATGTGTGATGAAATTTAAATCGAGCTCGATGTAAAAACTAACATATTTTAAAAACTTATTTTTTGGCCAATTAAGTGACCATTTGACATTCAACATTCATGCATTTAATAATAAAACACACCTTTATATACATTAAATATTACCAATAATATCCGTGAATATTACTGTGTTTAACTTCAATCGTTTGACTGAATACAATTTCAAAATATATTTTATAGCTTAGTAAGCGACAATTTTGACGTTCAAAAAACACCTTTGTTGCCAATAATTTCTATTATAAATGTTTATGTTTGTATTTACCTTGCTTACTATTTACGTTACTTAATACATTAATTTACCATTTCACATGTAGGTACTGACCTGCAATATTGCAGCATCCGAGGAGCAGTGTCCATAGGGACAACACGCGAGTTGGGCTCGCGTGGAAAGAACCCTCCATTTTACATTTTCCGAGGCACTACACGAATATCCCGACACCTCACAAAATCTTCAGGATTACATTTAGAACGAAATTTTCGTTTACACCATCACGTTTTCGTGTTCTGTAACAAAATAAAATTCAATGTTAGTAAAAGTTGCATTTTTCTTTGAAATAATACAATGGGAATATTTTTAGGAACGTTTCGTTGGTTTCAGTAGGTATGTGATGTAAATAGACTACAGACTACAGAGCTTCTATTTGCTAACAGTAAATAGACTACAGACTACAGAGCTTCTATTTGCTAACAACATTAACATTAAACTCTGTTTCCCAAAAACAGAAGCAGCTAGTTGCCAAATCAGTACTGAATACAATTGAATTTTCATAATTATTCTCTAGACTCGAGACTCTAGTCATAAGTAGTCTCTTTTTGGCGCACTATTTCTTCTTTCATACAATTTTCAACTTGTATAATAATAATTTATAATATTCCACAACTATAACACAACGCCATCTATAGTCCCAAGCTTAGCAGAGCTTGTGTTATGGGTACTAGACAACTGACAAACATACTTATATATTTCTAAATACTTATATATTATAGATAAATTATTTACACCCAGACACAGAACAAATGATCGTGCTCATCATAAAAACATTTGTCCTGGGTGGGAATCGAACCCACGACCTCCGGCATAGCAGTCAGGGTCACTAACCACTAGACCAACAGGCCTGTCAAAGTATATTAGTAACTTGTATCATGGAACACACCTTTATGCATAACCTTAGCATCTTTCACACGAACCATTCATCGTTTCCTTATCTGCTCTTACAGCCAAGTATAATGTTTACCTACTCAAGAAATTGCTCACCAGTTTAAGCCGACATAAATACATACTTCTGTAGTCAAGACACATAACATTTGTAAACATTCATGCTGAATTTCAGAATGCTCTAACTCCTAATTATTTAAACACATCCAGTTGTTAATTAATTGGAATTTGCTGCTACACTGAAAGTTAATTTTAGATTGTTTTGTCATACAATGTCACTGAGTGGAGGGCAACGGAATGGCGAGAGAAACCTCTTAACTTTGAGCCTGTAATACAATTGACCTGAGTTTAACCCTGTTACTAGTGTTTAGCTTAGTTAAAGAGTTAAACACAAATACTTTGACTAAATAATATAGGTACGTTGCTTCTTTTCTGGTACGTCGAAATATAAAAAATCTAACAATAAAATACGTCAGTTTGTCTGCACGCTACCTGCTTGTCTGTCGTATCACATGTATTTGTCTATGGGAGTCATACAATTCGCACGACGTGCCCGCGGAGCGGCGCACGCAACACTGGCTGAGCGCGCGTTTTTTTTTTTTTTTTTTTTTTTGGATACGGGCATCTCGCAGGTCAACCTATAAGAGGTTGTGTGCTGCTTAACCGGACTTTCCTGTGGTTGCCATAGATGACTCTAAGGCCTCCAGCCAGGGGCTTACAAACTAAATTAAAAACTAAGTGACCACACGCTAAGGGCACCCCCTGTGGGGTACGGACCTCGGCTTAGGGCGTCACTGACAGAGGACAGCAAGGGACAGGCTGGATAACTAAATATTTCATTATTTAGGGGCTAATTTAAAGCTACTGGCTCAGCATCGCGGGCTGGCTCTTGCAAGGGACGGGGGGGAGTGCATTGACTTGGGCGTCGCGGCGGGCGGCCTCGGCGGCGAGGGCGGAATGACGGAGTCGGTTTGTGTTTCTGTTTGCGAAGCGTACTGGTTTCCCTACGGCTCTCCTGGAGGAGGGTGATGGGGTCGTCGGGGGTGATGAGGGTATGCCTTGGTCGGCGAACGGAGCTAATACGCGATGGATCGTATCGAGCGGACGATGCGATTAACGGATTGGGGTGCCTAGCTGCAGTTTCAAAGAAGCGCGTGGCAATGCGCTTCATGAACTGAGCGATGGTGGGGATCCTAAGGTCTAGGTGGAGGGTGTCGTTACGGACATAGTACGGGGCTCCCGTGATTTTCCTAAGAAAACGGTTTTGGAGGACCTGCATTTTGTAGAGGAAGCGGGGATTGGAATGCGCAAAGATGGCACACGCGTAAGTCATGATGGGGCGGATTACCGCCGTGAATAAGCGCATTTTGCACTTGCGGGACAGGGGACTTTTCGGGATGAGCATGAAGTGGAGCCTACCCATAGCAAAAGCAGCCCGATTACGAGCTGCTTTGATGTGGTCTCGGAAGGAGAGGTGACTGTCGAGGGTCACACCTAGGTACTTGGCTTGCTTCTTCCAAGGAATAGGCTTGCCGTACATAGTGATCGGGGTGGGGTCTACTGGTCGCTTACGCGGTTTGGTGAATAGGACCGCCTGGCTTTTATCGGGATTAACCTCAATTCTCCATTTCCTGAACCAGGCGCCTAGGGCGTTGGCTGAGGTTTGGAGGGTTTGGGCTATAGCGGTAGGACTTTGGCCTGTGTAATACAGGGCCGTGTCGTCCGCGAAGAGAGCTAACTGAGCCTTCTTGCTCTTGGGGATATCGCTAGTAAACAGCGAGAATAGGTGAGGCGAGAGGACTGCGCCTTGAGGGACACCGGCTAGGATGCGGTGTGGGGAGGAGAGGGCGTCGCCTATGCGATAGCGGAAGGTGCGATTCGACAAAAAGTCTCGTATGATGAGCACGAGACGGTCTGGCACACCCAGTTGGTAGAGCTTATATAATAAGCCATTGTGCCAGACTTTGTCGAAGGCTTTCGCTATGTCGAAAAATAGAACACCAGTCATCGCACCGCGCTGAAAGCCCGCGCTAATGTGCTCGACTATGCGGTGGACTTGTTGGACGCACGAGTGTCCGGCCCTGAAGCCGTATTGCTCGTCGGGGATGAGGCTCTTAGTTTCGACGTAATCTTTGAGTCGCTTAAGGATAAGCCTCTCGTAGATTTTGCCGAGAACGTTCAGTAGACTGATGGGTCGATAACTCGTGGGCTCAGACTTGGGCTTGCCTGGCTTGGGGAAACCGACTACAGTGGCCTCTTTCCACGCCTGGGGAAAGATGTTGTTACTTAGAGCGCCATTGAAGATGGCGGTCAAAAGTATAATGAGCTGGGGAGGGAGGAGTTTAAAGACGTTATTGTTAATACCGTCCGAACCGGGGGCTTTCCGGGGTCGGAGCCCTTTTATGATGTCTTGCACTTCGTCGGGAGTGACTGGAGGCAGAGGATCATCAGGGTCTTCTACAGGAGGTAAGGCGGTCCTACGTTCTACTTCGGAGTCTACCTTGAGGAGGTGACTGTTGTCTACGGGCTGGGTGCTCGGAGTGCACTGAGCTTCCAGGCTGTCGGCTAGGCATTCGGCTTTCTCGGAGTCCTCGAAAGCGATGGTCTTGTCAGGGCGAGTGAGAGGAGGCGTAGAGGCATCCTCGGTGGCACGCAACTTTCGTTGCAGATGCCAGAAGGCTAGGTGGTTGGGCTCGAGGTCGCTGAGCATGTCGTTCCAGCGATTCGTACGAACCTCACTGATGCGTTTCTTTACAGCACGCTGCAAGTTGCGCATGTGAGCTTTGTTCGAATCGCATGGAAAGTTGCTGTAGGCACGAATGGCCGCATTCTTCTCGGTTATCAGTGCACGTACGTCAGCGGGGAGTTTCCATTTACGATCTCTCGTGTCTGGGACTTCCCGTGAGCAATCCGTCAGTACGGATCGCACGTGTTCTGTAAACGAGTCGATTGCGGCCGTCGTGTCTGCGACAGAGACAATGTGATCGGGGATGGAGTCCAAGTGAGGTGACGTGGTTGATTTCAGCTTTTCGCTTACTTTCTTCCAGTCAGTTATCACTCTGGTCGGGGGAGGTTGGCTTGGGTCGGAAGGACCCGAGCGTGGAGTTAAGTGCATGAGCACTGGACGGTGGTCAGAGTTGAGCTCGTGTAGCGTCTCAATGGAATTCAACCTGAGGTTGATATTCTTGAGAAGCGCTATGTCGAGCACATCGGAACGGAAGTTGGGGTCGTGGGGGTAGTGAGTATGCTCATAAGGAGCGATGGGGTCAAAGTTAAGGGTGGAGCTTAGGTTGAACACTACTCTCCCTCTCGGGTTGGTAATAGTGCTGTTCCAAGCTGGGTGTTTGGCGTTGAGATCGCCCGCTAGAATAACGGAGTCACTCAGGCCGAAGATGGAGGTGAGGTCCTTAACAAGGAGAGAGTGATCCTCTGCTGTATTAGCAGGAGGAAAATAGGCGGAAACTATGGTGATCGGTTGATGACCGGTCATGGCTAGCCGACAGACTGAAACCTCGAGGAGTGACTCGAGGGTTGGTGGGATTAAGGGGATACAATGCAGGGACTTTTTGTAATAGATGAGAGTGCCACCCTTGTGGCAGCGGGACCTATCGTTACGGACTAGCTGATAATTGGCTATTTTGGGATCGCGGTGGTGGGGTTTGAGGAACGTCTCCTGGATGAGGAGAACGTCTAACTGGTGATCGCGGAGGAAGGTAGCGAGTTCGTCTCGCTGACCTTGGATACCGTTGACGTTAAAGAATCCTAGCTTAAGGGATCGCGGTTTAAGGGTATTCCTATTTGTGGCAGCCATTGGAATTAAGTAAGAAGATTGAGGGCCTGAAGGGCGTCACCCACCTGGGGGTGAGAGTCCAAGATAATTTTGAACTCATCGGGGTTACCGTTGGCGGCCCTGAGTTGGGCAGCCAATTGTCTCGCCGATGACCTCAAAATGTTCTTGTAGCTCTGGACCGCTTTGTACGCATTGATGATGACATTTAAGTCTTCATCGTCTACGTCTGCCACGGAACCAGAGGACGCGGGGGTGGAGGTGATGGCCGCGGGAGCGGTCACGGGAGCCACGGGTTGGGAGATGGGGGTGTCTAGGAGACCGGGAATGGGCTTGGGAGGCGCTGGGCCAAGGGCTGGGAAAGCCTTTTGGTGATTCAGCGCGTTCCAAGGGGAGGGGCGTTGGGGACCTAATCTGGTGGGCATCTGTGAGGAGGGAATCTTCACAGATGGGGATTCCCTCTGCTGGCGGGCGGCTGCGCGCTTCGCCAGTTTGGGAGAAGTGGATTTGGGGGCTTTGGGGCAGCCGCGATAGTTCGCGGTGTGTCCTACCTGGCTGCAAAGAACGCAGCTCGGGGGTTCGGTACAGAGAGCCCTGTCTTTGGGTCGGGGGCAGTTGGCAGTACCGTGATCGCCTAGGCATTTCACGCATCTGGCCGGGGCGAAGCAGTGGGCCTGACTGTGTCCGTAGTTCTGACAGTTGTGACACTGTCCTACGGTATGAGATTTGTAGGGCTTCTCAATAGAGATGCCCGACAGGGAGCACACAGTCGTGATCTTAAAAATGGGATGGGGGCCTGACTCGACAGGGTCGCAAACGACGAGGACCATGTCGTATGGGTTTCCGCCTCTCGCCTTGTGAAGGCGGTGGACGGCGGATACAGGGATTTTCTGGGCGGTCAGGTCGTCAAAGACTTCCTGAGTGGGGATTTCTTTGGGGATTCGCCTAATCACCACACGGGTGGACTTCTCCTCAGGGAGACCATAGGCGTGGTGCCATATTTTATGGGACATAAGGAGGCGGACGAGGGCTCTATAGTCCGAGGAGGTGGGGGTCAGGATACTGATACCCTTTGTAGTGCTGGTGGCCTTTGTGAAATTAATTTTTTGGGCCAAGCACAATCTTGATGCCTCAGTCCATTGGGACGGGTCATGGATAACAATTGGGGGGGGTTTTTCCTTCTTCTTCTTGGCAGAAGTTGAAGGCGGAGTCGGGATAGCCATAGGGCTGGAGGGGCGGCTAGTGGGGGCCGGTGGTGGGGTGGGGGAGCTACCGCGGGAGATCGGGGGAGAGGGGGTGGGGGGGGCCGCGAGGGGTTTCTTAGCCTTGGAGGAGGCTTTGGAATGTTTCCCCTTGCGTTTTCCTAAGACTACCGTGAAATCCTCGTCAGAGGAGCAAGCAGAGTCACTAGCGTGCTCTGAGTCGGAAGCGGGGACCGAGGTGTCCATTTGGACGGGCTCAGGTGTGGAGCGCACCTGCGGGGGGGCCATTGTTTGAGGAACAATGGGTTCTTGGGAAATGGGGACAATAGCCGCTTTAGCGGAAGCGGCTTTGGGAGCGCGGACGGTGGAATCCTTTGTCTTTGCAGACAAAGGAGCCGGTTTAGAAGGGGAAGCGGGGGTTTCGCGCCTACTTTCGCGGACTTTCTTCAAAGCGGTATATTCCGCTTTGTAGTCGCCGTCGAATCGGTCATCGTTGACCATGCGGTGGACTAAGCTCCAGAGGAGTTTAACCTCCTCTTGGAGCACTTCGAGAGTTGCCATGATGCGGGGGACATGAGAGTGAAGCTCTCAGGGGAAAAAGCCTAACCCTATCAAGCCTAATTCCCCGGGTGGGTGTGCCCGGGGATGAGTAGCCTCCCCTGCCGAGGGATTGTGTATGGCAGGGAGGTGAGTACCTAAGGTGTGCCCTAAGCTTGTAAAACCTGTTGCCAATCTTAATGTGCAACAGGGCCCTATGTGGGTCTGGTGCGAAGGGGTAGACACACCCAACCGACACCAGGTGTGTTGCTGTGAAGAAAACCAGAGACTAGGTACGACTAGGAGTCCCCCCAAGGCCGTAGTCCTAGCTCCCGACTCCAATAAATTAACCTCGCCCTGAAGGGGTTTGGCGGGATGGATTGGGGCACCACCCTCTTGGTTTCGTTAACACCGTAAGGTTTCCACCAAGAACCACGAAACTGTGGATTTTCCCTGAAGGGGCAAATTCGCGAAACACGGAACGTTTGTGATGTGTCCTAAAAAGGACAGTTGGTTGTGGTAGTCAAAGACTACCGAGAGCTGTCGTGAAGACACGACAAAATCGCACGGATGAGCGACACAGGCACGGAGCGCACACGAGGACACGTCCGCACGCGGTGGCGGTCAGACGCAGAGTGTTCAATTCGTCCAGCTGAGCGCGCGCCGGTGCCAATGATATTTATAGTGTGCGAGCAGACGACGCTATACGTTGCACACACGCCAGAGCGAGATGGGTGCCGCTAATTATTATTGCGAAGATACTCGTTACAATTTTGCAATTTTGGAAATCACTGTGCTCCCATTGGTCAGCTGCAAATTACTAATTTTGGTCAGTCTAGTTACTGTATGTTGTAAATATGTACTTAAGGTAGGAGGTTTCATAAATAAACATGAGTTATTCCCTGAGTACTGCGACTTTAATTTCTCACCATCCTATCGAACACAACAATTGGTGACCCCGCGTTTTTTTAAAAAAAAAAAAGGGAACACGTACAAAGAAGATCATTGTAAAGCGTCAAGTGACCATGTCGGAGGAGCAACAAGGGAAGATCCAGTCCGAGACGAATTACGACGTGAGCGCAGTATCCGTGCAATCAAGGCTATTACCTTTTTGGAGAGAAATACCCCGTGCCTGGTTCATCCAATTTGAAGCCGTCATTGACCCATTGAAGACCTCAGATGACCAGAAGTTTCGGTATCTACTGCAACAGCTGCAAACGGTCGACTTGCAACATTTAACCGACATCCTGTACAATCCACCCGCAACTGGGAAATATGAGAAAGTTAAACAGCGCCTTCTTGAAGCATACGATAAATCAGATGTCAAGAACTACCAAAAGCTCATCAGTGGATTGGAGCTAGGAGACCAGAAGCCTTCCCAGCTATTAAGAAAGATGCGAGAACTCGCAAGCGGCATGATCACCGAAGAAGGTTTGAAAATAGAATGGTTGAACCACCTACCCGCACAAGTTCGAGTCGTACTATCTGTGAACAAGGAATCATCTTTGGACACCCTCGCTGCCAATTTTGGAAATCACTGTGCTCCCATTGGTCAGCTGCAAATTACTAATTTTGGTCAGTCTAGTTACTGTATGTTGTAAATATGTACTTAAGGTAGGAGGTTTCACAAATAAACATGAGTTATTCCCTGAGTACTGCGACTTTAATTTCTCACCATCCTATCGAACACAACATGTCCATTGCTTACTACTGCCTTTATCCCTTGGACGGTTCGTCTGTAATCATCATCATCATTTCAGCCTATTGCAGTCCACTGCTGGACATACACTTCTCCCGCTTTTTTCATCGGTCCATCTTGCCGAGGAGCGCCACACCTTACATTTACCTACTTGCGGTCTCCATTCAAGAGCCTTCCTACCACCTTTCGTCGGTTCTGCGTCAGACATGACCAGCCCACTGCCACTTCAGCCACAGAATAAATAATTGCTTCAGCTTGCTACCGTTCGACAATATCTATAACTTTGGTCTAGTGCCGTAAGTCCTCATTTCGGATTTTATCCCTTTGCGAGATCCCAAGCACAGATCTTTCCATAGCAGGCTACGTGACATGTGTGCACTTTCGGTTTGTCGGTGCTTAGTACAGTATTATTTATGACAGTCAACATTGTCATAAATTGTCTCGAGAGTAAAAATTTTTTTTTATTTTTGTCTTAACATTCATTTAATAAGTATGTGTTAATTTATAAGCAGATAATTATGAAATGAATGCACTTTAAGTAAATATTTAGACAACCACTAAAGGGAATGTGATGAATGCTGTTGTTTTAGTAAAATTATATTTAAAGCTTATTACAAACAAAGAAGTTAACAGAGTACAACGTTACATAATTTAATAAACTTTATTCTCTACATCAAACAACATTATGCAAGTTAAGTATAACAGCAAAAAAGTAAATAAAAGCAAGGCCGACCGCTTGGCCTTTCCACTTTAAATTCATTATTCCAGTTATAATCCTATTTTCAGTAATGACTCAGGGATCCTTGAAAGACATTCTCGTAAATTAAAATGCTCGATAATTAACTGCGAGACAGAATCAACTACGCGCTGAGAATGAAATTGAAAACGTATTTTTTTTCTCTGAGTATTTTTCTTCAATTGACATTTCGATTCTCGTGCCCTTTAGAATTATTATCTTTTATCTTATAGTCACTAATTGTTTTTTAACCTTTAGCCACCCGATGCTGTGTTTAGTTCTCTTCCAAATGGGTTACGGGACCTCCTTAAAAGGATACTGTGGCCCTGGAACACAAAAGACAACTGAAGGAACAGTTTATTGCTGAGGAAAAGGTCGAGCTGGGTTCGACTCTCAGATTGAGCAAAGTTTTCTACGCCACTAGAATTCAATTCTTTACCAACAGTAACTTGTTGTGTCACTCCCACCGAAAATATATCTATGGTCACTCCAAATCCTGGGACTCGAGGAATATCCATATTCTTTGCTATGGCAAGTACATAAAACAGCTCTACTTATTCCGATCTACGGTGATTACTATGTTTTGAAACATTAAATTTAATACGACAGTTTCGTAATAGTATGGAGCTCAAAGAAACTAACTGAACATTATATAGGTACCTACATACAGGTCCAAAATAAGCATAATAAGGCTGTAAAGTTCCTACTGCTGCGACATAGCCTCTTCTAATAAGAGACAGTGGGCTGTCAGTAATCCACCAGGTGTTTGATTCTAGGACATTGTTTGCTCACTCAAATAAAAAAAATAAAAGCAAAAGTTAAAATTAAACAACAATGTGTGTGGGTACCAGTAACCTGATCTAGATTTTTCCCCGTTTTTAAAAGGAAGTGTGATCTCTGTGTTCAAATTGCAAAAACCACCTTGATAGTTGACCGATTGTTAGAAAAAATAAATTATAGGTACTCACGAATGAACAAAACTACGACCTCCACTAGTTGGAATTATAATTTATACAGCCACTCACTGCCACTGTCCTGTTGACGATGAGGACAAAATGCATAAAAATTTCATTATCCCCGTTTGAGCAGCATCTTTGCTCCTGGGATCAATAGATAGGGCATGCTCCCGACCATCCATCTTCATATTTCCTGAAGACCGTCTGACAATATCCATTCGTCTTACTAAATTGCTGGCCATGTACCTATTTCTGAGGAACTTACGGTTTCACAGCAATGGGTAATTTGGCTGACGATAAAGTACGGTTAAAATAACTTAGATGTGTGTGCTGTTGTTTTCGGTCTAATTTTTAAAAGTGTTAAGTGGTCTATTTTATGTTAGACACATATATAAGTTTGATTTTATTTGTTTCTTTTTAAAAACGTGTCATGAATACGTTAACGCTCATTGATGTCACATACAAAAGCAACCAGACTCGGAACATGAGCTACTTGTAGATTATACAATTAGGTATTGAAATAAATACCTATCTATAAATATAAAAATCAATGCCACTTTTCGTTGTAATTTTATAACTCAAGAACGGGCTCACCTATCCAAACCAAATGTTTAGGCTTTGTTCGGACTATTTAGTAGATGGTTTATATAAAGTTTGCACAAAATCGGTCGAGCGGTTCTTCATTTATCACATTTTTCGTAAATGGCGGAACATTTTGATAGTGGGGTTTTGCTGTCAAAGTAGCGAAGCACGTATCGGGCCGCTAGTACTTTATATAACTGAGTAAGAATACGTCAAAGGATGATCTACACTGATCTTATTGGTGAAGTTTTTAGAAAGAATGGGTGCATAGTAGTTGCAACCGGCATACTTGTATGAGCAGAGATGACTGTATGAACGTAGCCGATGTGAAAAGAATAATAATAAGGATCGGAGCGGGTAGCGAATTCTGCCATAGAAAAACCTCTGAGTTTATGTATGTACTTTAAGGACTATATGTGTAGATAAAATTAGTAGAAACGCCTGGATGTCACCACTGCGAGGATTTTCCGAAGGATACGGTGAAGCATATGGTGCAGTACAGCCTCGCTTGGGCAGAGCACCGCCGTGTCCTCACGACGACGATAGACGGCGAACTCTTGCGTCCGGCATTATCAAGGCCATGTTGGGGGCGAGACGGAGTGGGAAGCGGTCGCCTATTTCTGCAAAGCAGTCATTCTAGCGAAGGAGAAGGCGGGACGCGTGAGGGAGAGGACTGCGTCCACCTCACAACCCAGCCGCAGTGGTAGACGCCCCCGGCGACGGACGTCGCTAGACGATCTCCGGCCACCGTAGGCGCGGGCATGTGGGCGGCGAGTAATAGGTGACTCTCTGTTTGACATGGACCATCCGCTGGGGCTAACGAATAACCGTGACCCCAGAACGAAAAGGGCTATTGAAGGACACCGTGGATATTAGTCAGTACAAGTCTGACAGTCCCTCCCGCACTGCCCTGGGCGGGAGGACTCATTTGATGATTTTACCACGATAAAAAAGGCTTCATATGGAAAGATTAGATCTCAACAATTCATGGAACTGAGGGCCTTGGCAAAGGAACATGCTATCATTGTTGGCGATCATGGGAATTTCAAGAACGTACGTATGCGTGTCAAATAAGAATACCACCTTGACAAAAATACTTTGTGCAAAATAATTTTCAAAATGATTTCAAACATTATTAATTTAGTTCATTATTTTCTTAAACTGAATCAATTATATTAACATTATCAATAATTATTGTATTAGAAAAGCGTGTATGAAGTCACAATATGGCGCCAAGGCCGCCTTATTCTTAGTTTAAACACATAGTATTGAACTAGCTTCTGCCCGCGACTTCGTACGCGGATCCTGTTGCTTATGCCGGCGACGACGGGGTCGTCAAAATTGAACATCTGAAACGTCGAATTCTAAGAGCCAGGCTGAACAACTTTGCTAAGACGTCATTCCTTTATATGTTATAGTGTAGCTGGGGTCTTGGAGTTCCACATCAGGTGTTCCAGATCTCAATTTTCATACGTCAACAGAGAGTGCTCATTAGGCTGGACAACTCTTGCTAAGACGTCATTCCTATACCTATATGTTATAAAGTAGCTGGGCTGTTGGAAGTTCCACATCAGATGTACCAGATCTCGAATTTTTATACGACAACAGAGGTTGCTCATCAGGCTCAACAACTCTTGCTAAGACGTCTTTACTGTATATGTTATATAGTATCTAGGCTCTTGGAGTTCCACACCAGGTGTTCCAGATCTCAATTTTCATACGTCAACAGAGAGTGCTCATTAGGCTGGACAACTCTTGCTAAGACGTCATTCCTATATATGTTATAAAGTAGCTGGGCTGTTGGAGTTCCACATCAGGTGTACCAGATCTTCAAATTTTATACGACAATAGAGGTTGCTCATCAGGCTCAACAACTCTTGCTAAGACGTCTTTACTGTATATGTTATAGTGTAGCTAGGCACTTGGAGTTCCACATCAGGTGTTCCAGTTCTTAATTTTTATACCTACGTCAGCAGAGAGTGCTCATCAGGCTGAACAACTCTTGCTAAGACGTCTTTACTGTATATGTTACAGTGTAGCTGGGCTCTTGAAGTTCCACATCAGGTGTTCCAGATCTTCAATTTTTATACGTTGACAGAGAGTACTCATCAGGCTGAATAACTCTTGCTAAAATGTCATTCACTTATATGTTATAGTGTAGCTGGGCTCTTGGAGTTCCACATCAGGTGTTCCAGATCTTCCAATTTTTATACAGCATCAGAGAGTGCTTATCAGGCTGAACAACTCTTGCTAAGACGTCGTTCCTGTATATGTCATAGTGTAGCTGGGCTCTTGGTGTTCCACATCAGGTGTCCAGGATCTTCAAATTTATTCTCTCAGCAGAAAATGCTCATCACGTGTAACAATTTTTGCTCTAGCACCATTTCTGTATCTCTTATAGTTAAGCAGGTCTGTTGCGGTTCTGCATCAGGTGTTCAAGTTTCCAAGATAAATTATAGCCTATATGTTAACGGGACTTAATACCTATACAACGAAAAAAAAATTATTCAAATCCGTCCAGTAGTTCCGAAGATTAGCGTGCACAAACACACAGACAAACAGACAAACAGACAAACAGACAAACAGACAAAAAAAATTTTAACTACATTTTCGGGTTCGTCATCGATATAATAACAATCCCTGATACTTTTTTTTTATATATTTCCATTGTACAGACACCACTTTTCTACAAATTTATTATATGTATAGATTAATCTACAAAGAGATTACATCAATCCTGTCTTTACAGAAAGAGAAACGCTTTCAAAAAGATCAAACGAAAGACATTGAATGTCTGCTTATTTATTCGTAAAAGCTACACAATAACATTTTGAAACGTTTTGTAAATAGTTAATTCACTATGTTATTATATCACCTTTCTCAATAAAATGCTTTTCGGACATTTGGATACACGATTACACGTGTTCAACGTATCTTCAAGGTTCATTTCAGTGATTATTTACGAAAATAGGTGCGTTTAAAATGTGAAGATAATAATAATTAGCTTTTATTTCTAATAATCAAACATAGTTATATTATACCTTACCGTATTATGAATACCTTTTCATGTCTAAATTATTGAACCGATACACCCTGAAATTTAACCGATGTCAGGTTCACAATTTATAATGGACGTAACGTTTCTTTGATTTCGAAAAAAAGTTCTATTTCTGAGAAAAACAGCAATAACATTCTTATGAAAACAGATGGCGCCACGTGGCACAGAGTTGATTATAAAATTCTAAATTAACACGAACGAAGCCGCGGGCAAAAGCTAGTTCTTCATATTTTCCATTTTTATCAATTACTTGCTGTAAAATATTGACTGAAAAATATTGTGAAGGAGAGATTGTGTTGGATAAATATGGCCTAGGTTGCTAAATTTCAGGGATAGGTAGAAACAACAGTTTTAGGCCCGGTATCCACCAAAGCGGAGAGGAGAGCAGATGTGTTTGAATAACCAATTAGATGTCAACTGAAGCTAACCGGAGAGGTGATGTGGACATCTGATTGGTTATTCAAACACATCTCCTCTCCTCTCCGCTTTGGTGGATACCGGGCCTTAGTCTTAGTAATGAGTAGAACTACTTCATTACTCAAAACTACTTTAACAAAATATGTAAAGGTTAAACACTAAAAAAATGTAACAAAACCGTTAAAGGCATGAAAAAAACTGTTATGTTGTAAAAATATGCACCGGCACGCCACAGTTTTTAATTGAATAATTAATTAATGTTTTAAAAATGTTATTACAATAGAAACTACAACTCTTTTGAACTCAAAAACGTTTCGCTTTGTAACAGTGTTTTGTTATAATTATTGTAGAGGCGTTTAATACTGTGAATTTTATGCAGATACCGAGGAGGTGATACTTCAGTTTTTAAGTAATTAATACCCATACGAATACTAATAAATTTAAAATAATGTCTGCGTCTTTTTTTGCGATAGGCAGTTAGACCACTATCCTGTCTGATGAAAGTCGATGATGTAGTATTAGACACTACATCATGTGAAGGTGAAGCACGCTTGCCTAGAAGTGAATCTTAATATTGGACAACTGCCTAAATACCAACTGAAAAGTAGTTGTGGTAATGCTCGTTCTGTCATTTTGCAGAGACAATGTTATTGTAACCACGCATTTTGCACAAATCTGATGTTGGTTAAGATACGAATGGTCATGAAATTTAAGATGTGTGAAGTGTATTTCTGCCAACAAATTAGCAGAGACACGTTAATCTTTGATAATAATCTTTATACTACGATCTTTTTCAGTATTTTATAACACATTTGCTCGTAAAAGGTCTCTTACTGCACCTATTTCAGTATCGTAATGTATCTTATTACGCACTAGTGCGCAATGGTAAAGTAAAACGCACTAGTGCGGTAATGGTAAAGTAAAACGCACGGTTTATCAAGATGCTCCGTCTAAAACGAACGGTACTTTTTTAAATCTTAGCAAAGAGTTTTTATGTCAGAAAAGCGGTCAACATTTTATTATTAAAATTAAATTTGGGAGATAAAATATAATAAATAAACATTTTATTCTTTAATTTAATTAATTTTGACAATTAATTGCAACCATTTATCTGTAATAAAACCACAAAAGAATTAATTTACTTTATTAGTAATACTGGCTGTTTTTTGTGCCTTTGCCATAAACAAAAGATGCTGGTGCGCGCGCATCGCTAATTTGTGAAAAAGTAAAAATTATTCCGCTTGCTTTTCCTTTTCGATGTAATGATTTTATTTATTTACTCACAAATGTGTTATAAAACGTCGTATGACATACGTGCGGTTTGATAATTACAGCCTCTGCTTTCTTATAGCACTCGCCTTACGGCTCGTGCTACCAATATCGCCTCAGCTGTAATGATCAACTTACCGCACTTATATCATAATGTACTATTACAGCATCACCTCCAAACAAACCAAATAAGTAAAAGTCGCTTTCAAAGTGTTTTGCATTTCTATAAATTGATGTTTTGAAATTGGTGGCTGTAGTTCTTGGAACTATCCATCGGAACACCTCACTTGGTGGAAAAAATACACAAAACATATTTGGTAGCTTCTGATGATTACATTTAGTTGCAACTGATCCATCAACGTCTCCAATTTGATTATGTCACTTTGCCTCTCTCATCAGGTAAACTCAACCTTATTTTCTCACACACACAACCTGAATTCCTAAACGCAGTTTTAAGCAAAAGATTCACATAATGCTTGTAAAGCCAGCCAATTTCTCAGACGTCATTGGCCGTTGTTTCCTTTAGTTCATTTAGTATTTTCATCACAGCTTCAGCGGCGTCGCGTTAAGAGTACCCCCGGGCCACAGTTGGGAACGCCGCTTTTTCTTGAATTTTTAACAGCGCTTTAGTGCTTTGGTACTATTCATAAGCGGCAGTGCCATTTAATAATGCACTATATTTACTCGCGTCTTAAGTGCAAATTGCAGCGTCTGGCTGTTTTTATTAAGAAGCTGCTTACGAGTTTCGGTGTGGTAGGTAATGCGATAAGTTTTTGATGGTGCTTTTAGTGGAATATTAGTGTTGTAACGTTCATTATGTCATTTCAGTCTCCTTGGGAAATGAACTCATCAAATAATTATTGCTTGAATGTTTTTTCTTTTGTTGAGTGAGCTTTGCATTAGATGTCTTACAGTTACAATAATTAAGAATGGGAAAAACGGATGATTGTTACTCTTTCAGGTCAAAACGGCTGAACAGATTTGGAAGAAATGTAGTTCATAGTTTGAATTTATACTTTTCCGATTGATTAAGTTCACGTGGGACAACTATTGGCTTCTAATCTTGTAGCTACACAAGCAAGAGCTTATATTTATATCAATTAATATCTTCATCATTCCTTTATTTTGTACCAATCGCACTCCAAGTTTAAAGGAATAAAAAGACACGTCATCCTTTCTTTCTCCCCCGCTATGCTCTTAACACTTGTCCCACATAAGACTGTAATGCTATAGTTATACATAATGTAATGTGATGTACTTTGTAAGTAAGATAATGGCCTGTTGTTGCTTGTAATGATTTCTTACGTGAAAATGGACCTGGGAAATATATTACGACAGGTATGCTCTGGAACGCTTTACAACCTTTTCAAGGGCTTTTAAACAAACATAATGCTGTTTTACAAAGCATTGTTCCGTACTTTTATTTATGAGTTCCCTAATTTTGATTCATCGGCTATGTTTTTGTTGAAATAATAATAATAATAATAATAATTCTTTATTTAAACAAAAACATACTTTACAAATTAATTGTGTTCGGTAATAGCCACATTAGTTAGAAACTGTGTCGTGGCTATTAACGCCCACCTCCAAGACAGAGATGACAATTTAGTTTAGGTATCAAAGCTGTATCTATTTATTATTATAGGTATTAGATAGGTTTTTTTTTTTTTTTCTTTTTTTTTACAATATTTATAAAAACTAAACACAAAATGAAGTAAATGTGTGTATGTGTGTGGGGGTGTGTGTGTATGTGTGTATGAGCGTGCGTGTGGATGTGGGTGTGTTGGGGTTGGGTGAGTTATAATGTATGTGCGGAAGGTAACTACCGATGAATAGATAAATAATAAGAATTATATTTTTACTATATTCTCCAGCTCATCGTATGTAAGAGTGGACAGCCATTGGCTAGTGACCCTTTTGCACTCTCGAGAAGTTAGAGGATAAATATTAAGTACCCTATTCACTCGGTTGTATAATATAGGAGCAAAGAACTTAGATTGTCGTCGTACCAATTGTAGTTTAGACGACTGTGTTTGGCATACTCTATCAGTTCTACGTTTATGCTTATTTGTATCCGGATCATAGAAGAGCTCGGCATGCTTACGTAGGATAACGCTTAACACGAAGGAGTGTCTGACCGTAGGTACCTTACTTAGGGCATATAGTTCGACGGTAGGGAAACGAATGGGTTTATGTGTCATTACTTTGAGCACAGCTCTCTGTGCCCTTTCTAAACGTAGTAGAAGACACTTCCCAGCATTACCCCAGGCCGACACACAGTACGTGACGATAGAGTGAGCAAGAGCAAAATACACAGTTCTTAGGGTAGAAAAGTCGGCTGAGCTTCTCAGGTTTTTAAAAACAAATATCAACTTTCTAACCCTAGATATAAGTGCATTAATTTGCTCCTCCCATGCCATCGTACTGTCAATCAGGACACCGAGGTATTTAACGGAATCCACTCGTTTGATTTTTGCACAAGCACAGTCAAAATTCGTAGCAGCGTTGCATTTGTGCGCTGTAAGAGTGAAATCGGACTTTGGTTGTGAAGTAAGTCTCGGGCCAAATGTGACAAACCCAGTTTTGTCCAAGTTTAAGGTCAGCAAATTTTGAGCAAGCCACGTCATAGTAGACTGTAGAGCGGACTCTGCGAAGAACTGTGCCTCAGTCCAGTCACTGCCCCGTACCAGAATTACTGTGTCATCAGCGTATGACATTAACTTTGTGTTGGATAGGGAGAGTTTACAAAGATCATTTATGTATACGAGGAACAAGGTAGGTCCCAGTACACTACCTTGTGGGACTCCGAAGTTAAGAAGCTTTTCGTTACTGGTTAGGTTATCTATCTTAACTAACTGTGAACGGTCCTTCAAATAACTCTTGAAGATGTCCAGTGAGATGCCACGAATGCCAATCCGCTCCAGCTTGGCCAGTAAAAGAAAATAAGAGAAAATAAGTTCATGTTTTGCCATTGTGGTTGTTAATTGGTTGATGTTTAAATGGAAATATCCAAATATAACGCATTTTGTTTTATTTTACAACGTACGAGTATTACAGGCTTTGAGATCTCCACAGTCAGATTTATTTGTCTATAGCCTTTTCCCAACCAATAGAAAAAAATCATAACCGCCAATTTAGTAGACAAAATCCACAGTATTTCAACGCCATATTTATTTAATGAATGCTAACATTCGCATAGCTGCAAAAAAAGATGTATGAGCGAAATATTCCCGCGGAAACATCAGTAAAAATACCCGAAATAAAAAATTCAATTAATACAAGCAGATATCTTTTGTCTGCATTATTGAATCGGGGAAATGCTGAAATGCGTTGCAAGTTCTATGCAACGAACAGCATTTGGAAGGCGAATAATTGCGTCGCAGCCTCAAGAGAGAATACGAAATTTAATGTGCACTCAGCAAAAATATTGAAGTCTGAATTTCACTAACAATGGAATAGAGCTTTAATATCGATGTGAATTTTGAATAATCCATTTTAGTTATACCCTTCTGTGATTGATTCGTCTCTGGGGAAACGTGATTACACGTCTTCTTATAAATTCTTTTGAGATCGAGTATGTTGAACATAGGACCAACACATCGATCGGGTCGCTACGATTCGTCACTTAAGGGCTGTAAAAGGGATCGATATCTAATTATACGTTTGTGATAAAAAAAACCTTAAACTAATTTCGCCGATTGTCCTGATCCAAATATAATTTACTCATTCGATCGATTTAAACTACCATAAAGTTTCCGATTGAATATTGCCGATCGGCATGAGCCGCATAGGTGTTTAAACCGCCGTAACTAATGTGCCGAATGTGTGTGAAGCCTCCATTATTAATTTTACTTTGGAGTATGTTCCTTAGTATTGAGATTTGTGACATCTCTTTATTTATTGGAGTGTACCTTTTTATTTATAATGAAGTTGTATTTCAATCAAATCGGATTGGTTCGTTGAAACGAAAAATGTAGAAGATCCAGCTTGTTATGTTCATTTTCTTTTAGAATACGTCTTTTTTTCCGATATATTATTACCTATAATATTTATTCTATTTTAGTATTTTTATTTTGAATGTATTTTTTTTTCCTAAAAGTAAGTTTGTATAAATACCTACATACACAAAAAGATTAGGTATACCTACTGAGCAATAATATTTTTAATTGAATACTAAAGAACTTTGGTTATATTGAATAACATGTACTAAAACCATTTTTAAAATCTGATCTGATCATAAAGATTACCTTGTCCCCAAAAATGTATAGTAAAAAAACAGAAGGTAAAGAAACATACCTACCTACCTTTAATTTTTAGTCGTTGAACCCGAAATCTGTGTTGTTTAGTATCTTTGTTTAAACCTTTCTCTCAGCGCAATATAATCCAAGAAGTCTACACTTTAGAGCCTCAAAAATAAGATGGGCTACCGTAAAATTTATCTTAATAGGCACCTGCATAAAAATACATTGGAGTAAAACCTTTTTTAGATAGCTAAACACAGTGCTCGCCCGCTTCTTCTCAGTCTTATCACTGAGTAGAATCTCTTTATGGGTGGCGGCTATCTATGCGTTTAATCCACTTTCTCTTTTTATCTTAAGACAAGTGGAATGGGTCGCCGTCCTTTGTCCACGACCCTTGATAACAGGGTGACCTTTTTTCGTCTAAGGTTTATTAAACAAAAATACACCTGTGCAGTGTTGAGACAATTGTGGAGATTTCATTAAATTCAATGGAGGGCGTCGTAATTGGAATTTTTGTCAAGGTTTTTTTTTATTATTTTGATGGAAATTAGTTTTCCCCCGTGGAACTGTGAGCTCAATGAGTCGCCATGATCACGATGGTAGTTGTTACTTTCGCACTTTGGTTTAATGTTTTTTCTTTTATGGGAGCAAGAAAGGAACTGTCATTTAAAAGAAAAGGCGCTTCCTCACCGCGAGCATTCACCTGTAATGTGACGTTACATATTCAAACATTCGAAGACAGTAGAGCATCAAATTGCGCATTTTTATGTTACATTACAGGTGAATGCTCGCGGTGAGGGAGCGCTTAAAGAGACATGAACTTAAGTGGTGAAGGTGTTGATTAGCAGATAATTATTTCACACTTATAATCTCAAATCAAATCCCTCTGTCTCTCACAAATCATCAAGATTTTTCAACTAAACCTTATCTCCAATAGTACCTACGCTATATCTGTTATGTAGTTAGCTACAGGTAGCATGCCATTGAATACCCAAAATTTATCTGTATTTTTTATTTATTTAGTTAATAACATTCAACTTCGTGCCATAAAGTAAACCAAGACGAAGTCGACATCAGAATACGCAGAAATTATTCAGGTTGCGAATTAATTTAAGGCGAAACACGCAAGCTTAATGTGTTCGTATATAACTTGGGAAATAAACGCAGCGTTACTATTGAAGTAATTAATTACTTATGTACCGACATGACGGCTACGAGACAGTGTCAATTAAGTTAGGTTGGGCTGGGGACACACTGCTGGGTTTGTGGCAAAAAGTCAGAATTGGATAGTGTTGTAGGTGCGTTTCACGTAACTTTGTGTAGTCCTGCCCTAATTCGTATTTGCATAACGACGAATTATTAATACTATTTCTTGATGACGTACGAAAGTTTTTATTCTTTTTCTTTGTCATAAAACGATGCCCCATATTCGGAATAACTTCAGCATCGTAGGTGCGTTTACAAACATTAAAAACTCACATAAAGAAACAGACAGACGACAAACCTGCTTAGAGTTTAGACTGCCAGGTACTGCACCAACACGCGCTTTGGAACTTAAATAGAGCTGGGCTGGATATTGGTATCCAGCAAGGTTCAGTGAGTACTATAAAGTGGTGTCTAATATGAAGGGATGTACTGGTCGTCCGACACCAAGATAGACGGAAGACATTGTTGCAATTGTTGGTAAAAGCCCGGACAGAGCTGGCACAGCAGAGTGATTGGAACAAGAACAGAGAGGCTGAGAGACCTGTAAGCCTGTCTTTCTCTTTACTTTTGTTCACTGTTCGGTAGGCATATCCAACAGAGGGTAAAGTCACTGTGAAGATTAAGTGAAAATTATGATGATGATATGTTATTACATTATGTAGTTTGTAATTTACGGTGTAGTATTGTATAACCCATTAATTTTTTTCATTGGTCCGTTGTTATGTGAAAGAGCGCCTCTCGCCATCAAAAGAAAAAGTTTGGCGAGTTCGTAAATTAATAAAAAAATTATATTCATTTCATGTTTGCGTTAACAGCTAGCTGAGTAAAGATTATAGTAAGATGCATTTGATTTGCCTCAGAAATTGTTGTCGTCTGTTGTGTAGTTGTGCCAGGAATACTGTTAAGCTTAAGTATTTGCTCACTAAACTTTATAGATACCAGCCTAAGTTTTGTAATATCGATTCCTGAGCGGAACTAACACTTTTAAGGGCTAGTGTATACATGAAAATCCCGGCCCTTTTTGCTGTCAAGTATATATTTTCATATATTTATATATTCTTAACAGATTTTTACGCATTTTTAATATACCTACTATTTTTTACGGTTCAAAAGTTGTAGGTTACGGAGTTAAGATAGGTTTCGGAGCTAAAGTTACTTATTATATAAAACGTACCAGTCAGAAATATATAATTATATTTTTATTCGTAGGTAAATAAATGCCTTCGCAATTAACCTTTAATGACCGAAAATGTCATACCATTTTGAATGTTTGAGCTTCAGAGATGTTTCAAAGTAAATGATTGTTTGATAGTATCTCGTTACTCGTGGTTATTATCATTGTGTTTCATCAAATTTACTATAAACTCAATGTTTGTATGTGCTTATTATTGATTTATGACATCATTAGTGGGGCTAAGGTCGTTGAACTTTTCATTGTTTCGTTTTAAAATGCAGGCTGTGGGGCAACAAACTTTTACTCCACCGTAAAAATGGGTTATTTAATGAATTTGCATCAGAAACGAAAAGAAAAGGAGGTGAAACGTGTGTCTTTGATAAATAAACGCTGTAAGGTGCTTGCTACGTGTCGTGTCCAATTTCAGAGTTTACGATATTTATTTACATTGAGTTCAATACATGTGTTCAGTATTTCCTCCTCTATGTAACAATCCCAGAGTCTTGTAAGTAACTTTTTTGATTCTTGTTTAACACCAAAACTATCAATATCATGCCAACCTAAAACGCCTTCTCAACTAAAGAACAGAGCACTTCGCACACCCAGGCCAATAAAGGCGTAAGTGGAATTCACTAACTTTACAGGGGAGCAAAAAAACTGTTTAACCAGGTATATCTACTTTGTTTTTGACTCTATGATCTATTGTTATATATCAAAAAATAGTAAAAAAAAACAACCTTTTTTTTTTGTTTACATTCGAAACACCTTAAATTAAATTGGTAATCAGTATTTAATGTTTAAAGTTTTACAGACGTTTTCCTTATTTATTTAAGACCAATCCTCAAATGTAATGTTTTTTATTCTAATCATCGCTTTCTAAATATTTTTAATACTGTAACTACTCATGCTTACGTCTGTTACGAAGTTCTATACTATGATAAAATACAGAGGCTAAGTACTGCTTATGCCATTTTTTGCTTAATTTTATTTTACTTATCGAATTTTAAGATGCATTTACGGCTTTGTTTGTTAAAAAATAAAAGTAAAATATAGTTTTAAGTCTAAATACGGCCTTTTTATAACAGTATGTTCAATTAAACCATAACTGTAAGTAATATTAAGTTTCTAGGTAAAATATATTTCAGTGGTGTAATAAAAAAGGTTTTTAGAAAATTGCACTTTATTATAATAATAGTCATAACAGAACAGATTACACCGGTCGACAAATGAAAAAAATATTTTTGCGCATGGGTTTTACTTATCATGTTCTGATTATACAAGCATATTTATTTAAAAAAATGTGATAACAAATCAAAAATATTTGCTTTAAGAGTTTTTTTTCCAAAGCTGTCAGAGGCGAAAATTTAAGCTGGACTCTATGTGGGCGCTCTAATAAAAAAAAAACTAATTGTGATATTTTCTTGAAGTTACTTAGCATTGAAGAGGAAGAAGCCAGGGACAGTTTTAAGGCAGTAGTTCATGGTTTTATTGTAAACCCTAGAGCTGAAAGTTATGACGAGCTGATCACTGACACAACTACCAAATTTTTCATCATTCATCATCGGAAGTGGAATGTCTCTAAAGATACACTAAAGATGCATATGCTACATTCTCATTAGGATAAATTTAAAAATAACATGGAAGCTTGTACGGAAGAACAAGAGGAACGCTTCCATTAAGACAATTTGAGATTTGACAAGCATTTGAGAGACGTTACCAAGGGAAATGATGGGAGACTATATTTGGGGGTTATAAGAGAAACTTCTACTGAAAATAGCAGGAAAACTAAAACTATTATTTACTTAATAGTTTAACTTTATTTTAAAACTTATTTTGTAAAAATTAAACATGAATGGATGTACGGTTTCCTGTGTAATAACTCATCTCTGTGTCAATTTTTAGGTATTTTCATTGATTTTCATTTTCCCATTTTTTACTCATAAAAGCAAATTCAAAACTTTATTTTGTTCATTTTCTTATTTCTAGATATACAAGCAATAAAAATAACTTAGGTAGAACCCGTGCGCAAAAATGCTGTAGACCAGTGTAATTGACCTATTCAGAAATATCAGACGAACCATGGCCGGTTCAGCGCTTGAACTTGCCGATGCCGAGCCGCCAATCTAGTCAGGATCAATGCTGCTAAGACCAAGGCGTGAGTTTCTCCGGAAAAAGGAGCCAAATCCACCCGGTTCTATCTTTTTGAGGTGGAACAGTAAAAATTACGGACCATCGTGGCCATGATTACTCGTTAGTCCCGCGATCCCGGCAGGCTTTGGCCCTTTTGGTAATTTATTCAGCAGCTTGGTAGAAATTTTGGTACTTAACTATCTGTTGTATATGAAGCCTACAGAGGTGTTGATGCAAAGACAGTTAGATTCACACTTGTGTATTCGACGCCGCCGTGCCGTCTATTAGTATGTGGCGTAGCGTAGCCATATATCTACTTATAACTAGATACTGAATCCGTGAATTCTCGGCACAATACCGACACTGATCGGGGAACAGGCACGAACGCGCGTGAACCCCGCGAAAACTAAAACTATTATTTACTTAATAGTTTAACTTTATTTTAAAACTTATTTTGTAAAAATTAAACATGAATGGATGTACGGTTTCCTGTGTAATAACTCATCTCTGTGTCAATTTTTAGGTATTTTCATTGATTTTCATTTTCCCATTTTTTACTCATAAAAGCAAATTCAAAACTTTATTTTGTTCATTTTCTTATTTCTAGATATACAAGCAATAAAAATAACTTAGGTAGAACCCGTGCGCAAAAATGCTGTAGACCAGTGTTATTAGTGATAAAAGATAATCAAATTAACAGTGAATTATAATTTTAATTTTGTAATTAAATCAGAACGGTAACTAAATAGAAATTCTTATTAAGACCTCAAAATATTAAAATTAATAATCACAACAAAAATCTTAAAATTATTTATTATACCAATTACTAAACATTCACACAAAAGAATGTTAATTATATAAGTATTGAAAAAAACCCCAAGTTCCCGGCGACTCCAGCAGTTGTGCTGGCGTAGACGGGCGCGAGCACAGCCCTGGTGTCAGGGGAGCTAAGAATCTCCGGCGAGATATTCGACTAACCGTCAAACGACAATTACGGCAAATTACATAAAGGACTCCGGTACACTCAACATTCTTACATACAATGTTCGGACGCTGCTGAAAGATGAGCGGTTGATTGAGCTTGTAAATTCCCTAAAGGATATTAGTTGGGACATTTTGGGACTTTCAGAAGTGAGACGAGAAGGTGAGCAATCCAAAGTTCTTCCACTTCGGTGAAACCAGTGGCCAACACGGAGTGGGCTTCATGGTGGCAAAGAAGTGGAAGGACAACATAATTGAATTTTTAGGATACTCTGAACGTGTCGCTGTGCTCAAGTTCCAACTAACACCTACCAAAACTCTAACTCTTGTTCAGGTATATGCACCAACATCTGCATATTCAGATGAAGATGTAGAAGATGTTTGCGATGTTGTTAATAGAGCATGCGACGAAAATAAAGGCACCTGGAACATGGTTATTGGTGACTTTAATGCAAAAGTGGGACGAAGGCAAGAACTGGACTGTGATGACACGGTTCGTAGTTTTGGGTTAGGAGATCGAAACGAGCGAGGCGCTCGACTCACTCAATTTGCCTTTGGACAGAGCATGCACATAGTCAACAGTTTCTATATGAAGAAACCGCAAAGACGATGGACCTGGGTGTCACCAGATGGCATCACGCACAACAAAATCGACTACATCTTGTCATCCGATAGATATATTATTAAAAATATTAATGTCATAAACAGGATCAAATATAGTTCAGACCATATTCAGACACCCATTCGTGTTAAAATCAGACTAGATTTTAAAATCCATCGAGCCAAATTATTTATAAAACAAATTAAAAGGCCTTCTAAAGAGACCCGCGTTAATAACTTCCAACATTTCAACCAGGAACTGTCTAATTATTTTAAGGAACTTGAAATCGATGAAACAGACGCAGAAAATCAATACAATGCAATAGTTACCGGAACAAACAACACCTACAAAATATGTACCTGTAAAATATAATCAATAAATCTGTAAAATCATGGAAATTGACACAAAATATTATAAATCATTATATTCAGAGCATCCATCATACGATAACTATACTGAATATAATCTATCCGATTCCATCCCCCCCATAAATGGTTATGAATTGCACAAAGCGCTTGCTACTATGCGCTACAATAAAAGTCCTGGAGAAGATGGAATTACCACAGAAGCACTCAAAATAGGATCTTCCACTCTGTTGCCCCACCTTACTAACCTATATAACACCATTTTACGGTCCGGAAAAGTTCCAAAAACAATGTGCCATTCAAACATATTCCTTCTGCATAAAAAGGGCGACAAAAGTGACATCGGCAATTATCGTCCAATAAGTTTAACATCATTCTCACATCTACAAGACTTTCATTAAAGTAATACATAACCGTATAGATGACAAATTGGATAAACATCAACCACCTGAACAAGCTTGATTTCGCCCCAGTTTCTCAACAACCGACCACCTGCAGACTTCGAACCAACTTCTAGAAAAATACTCAGAATTTAATAAACCTCTCTACTTAGCCTTCGTAGATTATTCTAAAGCCTTTGACAGTATTAAACACTCCTCAATATTTTAAGCTCTTGAAAACCAAGAATTAGAATCGCAGTATATTGACCTCCTCAGAAGTATTTACTAGAACAGCACCGAAAACATCAAACTCAGTAATGAAGGACCCACATTTCAAATTCAAAAGGGAGTCACGCAGGGTGATCCGCTCTCTCCGAAAAACGTGGTAAAATCATCAAATGAGTCCTCCCACCCCGGGCAGTGCGGGAAGGACTGTCAGACTTGTACTGACTAAAATCGGCGGTGTCCTTCAGTAGCCCCTTATGTTCCGGGGTCACGGTAAGGAAATAATCCCGCGACCCCGGCAGGCTTTGGCCCTCTGAGAGGGAGCCCCGTCAGTATGCTGACGCTCTTTGAGGCGCGCATGGGACACAACGCGCCGTCGACCCGGGCATGATTCATGGTCGGGCAGCGGGTTGCCCTTTAGTCGCTGCCCGCATGCCCGCGCCTACGGTGGCTGGAGATCGTCTTGCGACGTCCGTCGCCGTGGGCGTCCACCACCGCGGGTGGGGCGGAGGGAGGACACTGTCCTCTCTCTCACGCGGCCCGCCTCCTCCTTCGCGAGCATTACTGCTTCGCAGAAGGAGGCGACCGCTTCCCACTCCGTCTTGCCCCGCAGCATGGCCGCGACCAATGCTGGGCGCGAGAGGTCTCCGCCTATCGCCACCGTGAAGACACGTCGGTGCTCTGCCCAAGCGGGGCAGTCCTGCACCGTATGCTCCACCGTGTCCTCCGGGCGATCTTTGCTGTGGTGACATCACCCAGGCGTTTCCTCCTTCCGCATCAAACATAGGTACCTCCCGAAGCATCCCTGCCCGGTGAGGACCTGCGTCAGGCTGAAAGTAAGGACGCCATGACGTCTCTCCAGCCACTCCTCAAAGAGGGGTCTTACCGCCGCAATCGCGGCGTGCCCATCACCAGAACACTTGAGGAGATATTTAAAACTCTGGCAGCCTTTTGGGCGACTAAAGGTATAGAAATCGGCAATAAGAGGCTGACAAACCTCCGTTTTGCCGATGACATTGTTCTTTTTGCCCCTACAGCTTTTGAACTACAAACCATGCTCCAAGAACTGAGCACGGCTAACTCCTTGGTGGGACTTGCGATGAATCGGTCTAAAACACAAATAATGACAAACAGCACTAAGCGTAGGGTCGAGGTAGATGGTCAGGATATTAAATATGTCGATGAGTATATCTACTTGGGCCAGTTAGTATCTTTCGAAAACAGGCAAGAAAGAGAAATCGATCGCCGAATCGAAAACGCCTGGAAAAGCTACTGGTCCAAGAAGACGCTTATGAAGGGTGATTTACAGGACAGAGTTTGCAACACCACGATACGTTCCAAAACGGGCATTCTGGACGTCGGCAAGAAGGCTGCCAAGCTGAAGTGGGACTGGGCGGGTCACGTCAGCCGCATGAACATTGACCGCTGGGCGAAGGCCGCCACACAGTGGGTGCCTGAAGATGGACGGCGCCGCCGAGGCCGGCCTAGAAAAAGGTGGCGAGACGAGCTGGATTCACACCGTGAGGACTGGTTCGAAGTGGCGCTGGACAAGAAAACTTGGAAAAACTTGGAGGAGGCCTTTGCCCAGCAGTGAGACAGTGTAGACTGAAAAAAAAAGGGATACTTAATTCCGATTAGTACCTAAACACTTCTTTAAACTTCTTTTTAACTCGGAAATACAAATCGTTACGTGCAGTTGTCTCTGAGCGGCGCGTGAGTTATGAAAACTAAACAAATAATCCACACCCGCGCATGCGATGTAAGGGTAAGTACCCAGACCTTTCGATTTGTTTATGTGACGAGTTCATGATTACTTCCGCCAACTAGATCAAGAAAGGCGAAAGAAAAAAGACGTAAGCATGATTATTTCGAAACTGTGTGCGAGTGCACCCGTGAACATAGAAATACGGCTTTTTTTGTTTGATTATTTTTATTTGTGATGGGATGTAATCGGTATTATTTTAAGAAAATCGTTTTTTTATTAGGCATTAAAAAGCATAATACGAGATATAATTATACGTTTTTTGCTTTTTTTGATGGAACAAAAACCTAAGCATGATTAGGTGTATTTTAATGAAATTTTACGTGCTTATGTTGGTTTATCGACTTTTTTATTTGAAAAAATATTAAAGTTAAATGACGCCAAAAATTTTTTTTTTGTTGTAAAACCTTCATTTTAAGTCTAAATTGCACGGAAAAAATTGAGCACATGTATCTTTACGTATGCTATCCAAAACAGCAATAAAAAAAATTTGACGTATCTGCACTTACGTCTTTGTTGATCTGGGGGTGCGACTTGTCTCGCAAAATAATGGCGTGACCTTTTTTCATCGTAACAAAACAGTGTGTCGCGATCCTTAGGAATTACTCGAAAATTCGTTACGTGAACGCACGTCACGGCAAAGACGCACCTGTGGTTGACAGCCTCATTTGTTTGCCAGCGTTGAAAGCCTCAGTCTGTGTACACAGATATCAAACGGTACTACCCGACTCCGCGTAGACTCCGCGTAAATTCTGCGTAAATTGGTTCCGCGTGTCTACGCAGTGTGTACGCACTACATCTGTTACTCAAATTGAGGGTAATGGGGAGAAGTGTCTTGTGGTGTCTTAGCGTGATTGAGAGATCTTTCCATACGGAAAATGTCAGATTTTTTATTGGAATTAAAATAGGCTACTTTTTTGAGGTGCAGTGTATTTATTTTCGCGAAAAATACGATTTTGCAATGTACAACTAATTTGAATTGAAGTAGCAAGTTTCAGTTGCGTTTGCAAGAAGAACAATTTTTTTTTAGTGAGGTTTAAAAGTTTCAATAAACCTTTCATCCTAACTGTTCTTGGACTCGGAGGTTTAAGCCCCGTAATCCTATTTCCTTGCCCCGTGAAGCTAAAACCAAGTGACCAATGAAACAACCACAATAATAATCATCATTATACTGAGCGAATCGCCTCATTCGGAAGCCGGAGCACCGTGACGAAACCCGCACATTGGCTCACCCGGATTTACGTACCTACCTACGTACTTTACGATACACTGGACTGTGCAACAAATTAGTGGAATTGCCGGATTGTGTCCGATAAATAGTCACGATAGACGTCCCCTTATCCTGTTGTTGATTAAATAAATTGAATGTCCACTAGGTAACAAATTTATGTAGTGGAAGAGTTCATTCTTGATGAGAATACAGTGGCGTTTTACTCATGGTTGATCATAATCATAACACTAGGGTTAAGTGGGAGTCGGATACATGGTTATGGGCCTATTTATGTAGTTTTATTTCAGGTACAGTTCTGCATTTGAAAGGGAAGTACCTATTTAAAAAAAAATAAAAAAATACCGCGACTCCTACACAAAAGGCTACTGAAGGACACCGTGGATTTTAGTCAGTACAAGTCTGAGAGTCCCGTCCTGCCCTGGGTAGGAGGACTCATTTGATGATGTTACCACGATAAAAAAAGAACAAATAATATTATATAAAATAACTAGTAACTAGGGTGTTAACCATATTGACCAGTTTCTAGTGAGTTTCGATATTTTGATTTCACAGTCTGCCTAGCTTTTTCTATGACTAGTTGTCAGGCTTTCCAGATACTAACTACCAGTAACAATTGTCAAAGTTCTAAAAATGATAACCTGGACCAACGGATTATGGTGCTTTCAGGAGCACAGAGGGAACTTGGTATATTATGATGGTCTATCCAGCAACCGAACGTAGGTAAGCGGGACTTAAGTTTGATGATCGACCGGTGAGGCTGTAATTTTTAACTTAGCAACGACTTCGGAATTGTCAACATAATAAAACTGTCCATTATTATTGTGTAGGTACTATAAAACGGGTAGTTTGTTTATAGCTGGATATTTATTTATAGAATCGTCTTTAAATATCCAACAAACCCTAAATTATAATTATAATAAATACCTATATATTTTGTTATTAAACAAAATATATATTCTTCAATTATTCATCACAAATATGAAGGAGCACATGCTAATGTTTCCTCAAAAGGATTGTAGTTTAACTGTGTTAAGTGGTACAGTGAATAATTTATCAAACGTTTTGATACTGGTTTTCGGGAAGTAGCGATATTACATCGATAATTATTTAACGATATGAAATATTCCGAATGTTGATTAATTTATATGTGTTTTATAATTATTAATTACTAGCTGTTGCCAGCGGTTTCACCCGCTACAACTCGAAAATTATCCCACGGGAACATAAAATCGGGATAAAAACTATCCTATGTGTTAATTCAGGTTATAAACTATCTGTGTACCAAATTTTAACCAAATCCGTTCAGTGGTTTTTGCGTGAAAGAGTAACAAACATACCTACATACACATGCACACACATACATCCTCACAACCTTTCGCATTTATAATATTAGTAGGACTAGCTGGCCCGGCAAACTTCATACCGCCTGAAACTTACGTCAGTCAATTGTTTTGCAATCTTTTGTATGGAAATATAGAAAAGTGTTGTTTTAAGATTCTTTTGGGCAACTTTTTAAATATTTCTCTCCATTAGAACCATCCCCGTACTTCAAGGGGATGGTTAATTATGGGGGTGAATGTATAAAAAGAATTAGCATAATCGGTTCAACTGCTATCGAGATTTGCGCTTACCAACACATTCAGGAATTTATTTTTATATTAAAGAAGATATTCATACTAAAATAGATGATATAATATTTTACTTAAAAATTTAGTACAGTTATTTTCAAATTTATATTATTCACACAAACCAGTTTTTTGGTTATCAATATCTAAAAACTCATTCTTCAGGAGACTGTATAATTATTAATAACTTCAGCGACGCCATGTTAAAAGAAGGAGTATAATAAATTATATCAAAAGTATTGAAACAAACTACTCGAGATAGCCAAATATAAAGTTGTCGGATTAAGATGGCGTGCGAATTACAATGACAGTTAGAAGCTAGCAAGTTGAAATGTCTTACGTTTGATATATTGAGTACCGTATCTCAAATCGGGCGTCTGATTTATGTGAATTATCGATTACAAGTACTTGGCAGATTTTCAAACGTAGCACGCAATTCTGTAACTAGTCATGGACTTTACGTGACATAGTTAATCGAAAGTGGCATTGAGAGAATGAATAAAGTAGTTAAGTATTTTAAAACGCTAGTTTTAGAAATTAACTAAGAGACAGTTACGTTTCTTCAGTTTCATTTACCACTAGCTGTGCCCGCGACTCCGTTCGCGTGGATGTCGCAACTCAACCACGTATTTTTAACAAAGGAATTTCTTTAATATAAAAGTAGCCTAAGTTACTCCTTATTACATCAGCTACCTGCCAATAGAAGCCCCGTCAAAATCGGCCCAGCCATTTCAGAGATTAGCCATTACAAACAGACAGACAGAAAGACAGACATATAGATAAAAATTGAAAAGAAAATGTTATATTGGTGTATGTACCGTATATATATTCGTATGAATGTAGTTTAAAACAGTTATTTCAATATTACAAACAGACACTCCAATTTTATTTACATGAATGTATGTATGTATAGATATAGATGTACAAATCAATTACTACCTTAATCAATCTTGATTAAGGTAATAATTGCGTGTCGCGGGACTGTCTCATCACGTAACCGTGACCCTGAAACGTAAAGGGCTATTCAAGGATCACCGTGGTTATTAGTACAAGTCTGACAGATCTTCCCTTCCTTCACACTGGGTAGGAGGACTCATTTGATGATTTTACCACGACAAAAAAAAAGGATGTAAATGCGTGCTTCACACGGGTCAAATATTTTACTGCCTTTCAGGCTAGAAATTACCAGCATGCATGAAATTAATGAACATAATTGGCGCAGTGGCTGAGCGATCGACAGATGCGCTGTGTCGCCGGTTCGATTCTCGCACTCTTCAACTTTACCACTGGACGCGTTCATTTTGCGTTGCCAATTTTTTTTTTCTTTTCATAGCGCAGCGTTGAATGCTTATATTCAGATTGATTGGTACCTAGCAGCACGGAAAAACGTCAGCTCCAAATCAATATTTTATTCAGGAACATGTCTTAAGAGCGCCCTTCCCCATTCGACGAACGACAACGCGAGCATGGCCAAGAAGCTTGTTGTTTCATCCAGAACAAGAGGCAAACCCGTCCCCGCTCGACTCGTCCCCCGCTTACCTCTTACCGCCACATGGCTAACAAGCAAGTGAGAACGCGACAACATTAAAAGGAAAATAGTGTGCGGAATTTCATAAAACTTGTTCCAAGAAATACGTGTTTTTTCGTAAGCCTTACAAGATTATGAAAAAAAAGTTTTACATTTAGAAACTCCATTACATTTGCAAGGTTTATATGCAAATATTTATTTCCGGTTACAATTAATGAGTACATTATAAACGCCCAAACATCATATAAAATTTGTGCAAAAAAGCTGATTTTTGGAGGTTTGTACTGAATTTGTTTCTTAAAATTTTGATTTCGCGTTTTGATAGAAACCTAGATATAGTGCACAAGATGCCTATTAGTTCAAAAGTTTCAAAGAAATATCTGTTACAACGCCATAATCACGTACGAGCGTTTGTATGAAAAGATAGACGGGTTGGCCGCCCTTAAACGTGTTCTATAAAAAGAAAGGGAGGTTAAACACCAAAAACTAAATCTACTGTTTCCTCTCAACAACATAGATATTGCAGTTTATTTTTTTAGTTTAAATCACATTTGTTGGGTTGGTTTCTATGCTGTTAAGTTAACGTTAACAGTGTTAACATATAATGTACTGAACACGTGGCAATTGTTTACACGTCGTTGTCCCCCTAGACGGTATAGATTTTATTAGCTTAGTAAATGGCTTTAACGGGATCGACGCCTCTGATTTCCTACCTGAATAGCACTTCTATGCCATCGCATAATCGTATCGGTTGTAATTTTGTATTAATTACGAGGGTTTCATTCCAGTTTCAAATAACGAATCAGAAGTTTCAATGCGTATTGTGTTAAATTAGTCTAAATGGGGACCAATTTTTTGTTTTATATTGATTAACCGAGTAACAAAAGATGCCAGTCTGCTTACTTTTTTGGTTGGATCCCAGTATAACTACAATATATTTGTTTATCTGAAAAGCACTTAGATATTCGACCATTTTCATGTTAAACGAGGTATACTTTGTCACTTAATTCAATTTACTTGAATTGCTAAACAGAGAACTTCCCTTCTTCCAAACCGAATAAAACAAAAAAATCGCAAAATTCTATTTGTTGTTACGCGCTCAATCCATTCCCGTAATAAGCCGATATCTTAATCCACTCAATCTCACGCATTCCTCTCAAAAAGTTAGTCTGCTCCGCTCGAGCAATTTATCGATTTATTCCAAAAGCTGCGACATATTTCGCAGCCATTAGGTAACCTCCACTTAAACCGGTGTTATCCTGTCTCAAAGCTTTCTCATTTCGCAAAATACCGTCGAACGTTCGGTTGGCAGTCGAGACTTCTCGAGACAAATGGGCGTGTCACCCGCAGTCTTCCCTGACGAGCGTAAATTGCTTTGATTTTCTAACAAATCCTCCGGAGAAACTGTTGCCGCTTTTATATTTAGATTGGTGAGATTAAGCGTGTTTAGTTTCCTTCGAACGGGAATTCGTTGAGATGATAATGTTTGGGAGAAGCTTCTGACAAAATGTGGCTAAGTAACAGTCAGTTGATTGAAGTTAAGCTACGTTTGTTTTGATGGGTGACCAATCATATTCAATTCTTATGTCATCGTAACCGTGAAGAGATGGATGATCTCTGTCTTGGTTATTGCGGGATGATATCTGTCATGAGCAGTACGCTAAATGATTGATCTTGGAGACTCGAACATTATTTGGAGATTCTTGAAGTCTTTACGTGTTTTCAGAAGCCCGAAGGTCTGAAAACTAGTATTACAAATGATGAGTCAAAAATTCAGTACCATTAGATAAAAGTGAAATTGTAAACACTTCAGTTATTCAGGAAAGGATCCAAAATACCAATAGTTTCGCCGCTGAAAATAGAGCGTGTGAGTACCACAAATCGGAGTGCTACCTATAGTGACACGGGATTGCATTGTTGGATTTTATTTACGCTTGTTAGTGTTACAAAAATATTGGTTTGACTTTTTGAGCGTGCTGCAGAAGCGGGCCGTCATGAATCGATACGGTTTAAAGTTTTATATCGACGACCGAACGAAGGCTTTTTTAATTAGATGTCTGTGAGTGATTATAGAATCAGTAATTGTATGTTTTTAATTTGTATAGTACAGCTAAGTACTAAGAACATCTGTGACAGCATATAAAGCAGCTTAGTCTTTTTTTTTAGCGTGGTAAAATCATCAAATGAGTCCTCCCACCCCGGGCAGGGCGGGAGGGACTATCATGTTTGCCCTCTGAGAGGGCGCCCCGTCATTTTCGCTGACGCTCTTTGAGGCGCTTACTACACATTTTTGGAACGAAGTTCCTTATCGCGCGTTGTGAAAGGGGGCTGGACGGAAAAAATTCTTACGAAAAGTTGTCACGACACTTTTATCCGACTGCGCGACGCAAAGGAGGGTAATGTGTTTATTACCATGGAATGGAATGGAATGGAGTGGAGTGGAGTGGAGTGGAGTGGAGTGGAGTGGAGTGGAGTGGAGCGGAGCGGAGTGGAGCGGAGCGGAGTGGAGCGGAGCGGAGCGGAGTGGAGCGGAGCGGAGTGGAGCGGAGCGGAGTGGAGCGGAGCGGAGTGAAGCGGAGTGGAGTGGAGTGGAGTCGCGACGATTAGTTTTGTTGAGTGTATACAGTAACTTCGTTCCATCCGGGTGTCCTTTGACACCTCTCATAGTCGGTCTTCTGAAATGTGGACGAGTTTTGCTTATGGTCAAATAGATTTTGGTCTGGTCGGTTTGGGCTAATCATAATAAGAAGGTACCCGGTTTACATTCAAATATCATTATGACCTTTTAAACTTTCGAAAAAAAAACTTTTTCAAAAAAAAAATGTGACCGCCTTCAAAAACAACCACAAAAAAGGGTAAAATAACCTACAAAACTTTTCTTTCGGAAGTCGGTGACTTTTTTTATTAATTTCATTGTCTCTTTTGCCACCGACTTCCGAAAGAAAAGTTTTGTAGGTTATTTTACCCTTTTTTGTGGTTGTTTTTGAAGGCGGTCACATTTTTTTTTGAAAAAGTTTTTTATTTTACTCTTTTTAGTTTAAATATTCAACCAAAATTCTTGTCAAATACATTATTTTCTTACATGTGCACTAGAATTTTGTAATCCGTAGCACCGGTAATAACATCGTTAACATCTCTTTAATTCATTCTCTATCTCAAAAACTACTGAACCGATTTTGATGAAATTTGCAGTATTCCCTAAGTTGAACGATACCTAGTACAACAAAAAAAGAATTACTTGAATCGGACTTGTAGTTCCGGAGATATGCAAACACAAACATAGTTTTCTTACTTCAGGAGTTGTACCTTCCATCATCAGCTCAGGTACATGAGATGATGATTTCCATACGCAACTACTGCTACTACTGCTACTACTCATCAGATCCTGAAATGGTGACAATGGGACCACACGGGAAGCACCAGCTTTCGAATAAAAAAAGAATCATGAAAATCGGTTCACCCAGTCGCAAGTTATGAGGTAACAAACATAAAAAAAAAAATACAGTCGAATTGATAACCTCCTCCTTTTTTTGAAGTCGGTTAAAAAAGGAACCATTTAGGCACAGTTCAAAAAAAATGTTTCAAGTTGATTAATTTATGAAGCTAGGTACGAGTAGTAAAGTCACAAGTTACTAATAATGTATACTTATTAGCGACTTCTGACTCTCACTGAAATTACTTTATGTTATTCTAAGAAGCACCTTTGTTTCTCTTCCCTTATCTAAATAAGGTAACGGAGCAACATTTTTTATCTAGTGTAATTCAAGCTAACATTTTCTCTTCTTTGTTTTAAGACAAGAGGTGATGTTCTTAAGATAAAGTAAATGAAAATAACCTTTTTTGAGTTAAATTAACAATTTTTCCAATATTCTTGGTAAAGACGGTACTCCCTGAAAGAATTTACTTTATGATTTTAGTTTGAAAACAATATTTGTTTTTGATCTATTACGCTAAAAACCAAATTTTAATGTTGTGAGTGCAATGTTCATGGTTTAAGGAGCCAGATATTGATTATCTTTCTCTTCGCCACGTCTCAAAGTCAGAGATAAATAATTTATTTCAGTTAGACCATCAAAGAAGCACTTTTGAACCTCGAACATTAAAATCAAAAGGAAATGAAATTGATTCTACACCCATTCGCAAGGGTAGGTTTGTATGCAGCAGAATGGGCAAGAAACATATACCATACCGCGCTCAAGATTCGAACAACTAATCGAATCTTGAGTGCGGTTTAAGACCGTGAGACTAGAACACGAAGAGAATTCCAACGTGATTGCTAGATTCCCGCACGTCTTCTCACAACTCCACTTGTCTGTGCTCTGCAGCTGGAAAACAGGTCGAATAGTTGTCAAACCAGCTGCCTCTAACTATCACGTGGATGTTTTTGCGAACAAATCCGTTTTTTGAGTCACTGTTCGTCCCTGAGTTAAAGAATTACTGCGAGAAAATGTTCCTTTGATTTTTATCTAAGGTTGTCATTACATAAACTTCGCACTTATTATTTTCTGAGCAGGTGAGCAGTGGTGGCCCAGTGGTATCGGCCCTGACTTACGAGGTCGTGGGTTCGAATCCAGGCAGGCGCATTACTTTGTGTAATTTGTTTCATCACCACTGCTCTCAAAACGGTGAAGGAAAACATTGTGAGGAACCTGGCATGTCCTAGAACCAAAAATTCGTAGACATGTGACATCCACCAATCCGCACTGTGCCCGGGTAGTGGCTTCTCACAGAGAGGAGGCCTGTGTCCCAGCAGTGGGAACATCAATAGGCTGATGATGATGATGATGATGATGATGATGATTTTACTAGATTTCCTGACAGAATATCGAATGTTATTCCTGGATTTGTAACTTTTTTTATGTGTTTCACTTCTTTATTCTATAACTTGGCTAAGAATATAATGAATTCCGTTTGATCCAATATGTGTAAGAAAAACTGAGACGGTTGTGGCTACATTTAGTTGAAATTAAGCACAAATAGTGTTCATGTTTAATATAGGGCAATGGACATTAAACTACTCAGCAGCATATCTATCCGAACACAGCAAATGCATCTAAACTTTAGAACCTAATTCTCTCCAATAACGTCGAGTTAAAACGAACTTTAATCCCTCGAATTACAGTCCATGTTACGCTAAGAATTAATCAAATCACAGTGCGTGCATCACTAAATTATATTTAGCACGAATGTACTGGAGTTGGCTTTCACACATCGTAGTTCAGTTCCAAGGTGCTTATTAGTAACACTATTTATAATAAAGGTAAGCGTGTAGGGCTATAGGAGAATACGTTAAGCCTTTGGTAATTGATTAATTAGTTCCCATTATAGTCTGAAGGTAAAGGAAAAAAAAAATAGATTTTCCTATAGGTAATAGCCTAAAATTACTTGCCTCGTCAAGATAAGCCTGATGATTCATGTTTGTTCGTTTTTTCAAAGAGAACCTTGACTGTAAAACACTGTAATTAATCCAGTACCCTTAGCACGAAATTTCACACTTTTACTTTACAGTATTTACAGCGTTTCTTGTATGAAAAAATGGAACAGCGCCTCTGGTGCGCGAAGCCGGAACTAATTTTTTCATTGAAAAATGTCGACTTGAAATTGTCAAAGTTCCAGTTTACTTTACGTCTCAAATACTGAAAATTCGTGCTAAGGGTACAGATCACAGTAACGATTTAAAAGAAACTGAAGCTTTGAAAGACTATCATCTTTACGCGACACCTGAGTAGACTTACTTATTCATGCTGAAAATCAAAAGTGAGTACACACACATCTTCCTTTTGTCACACACTACCTACTTGTGACCATAGTAGTATAGTACATGTCGCAACACATCTTAAAATTAAAAATAACCCTTATGTACTACGTTTGTATGTTGTCTCGATTGATATTGGGGCTTTTACGTCGACCGAAAAAGCCCCAATATCAATCGAGACAACATTACAATACAAATTACTACTTCAAATATAAACAATAGATAACCCCTTTAAATAACTTATGTCATTATTACCATGTCAACATACACCGTTAGCGTTTGACTGAATGACACCTACATTCGACATTGACGTATTGATTTTTTTGTATTATCGCATCGTAGGTATTATTATGGTAATAGCCAATGGTAATGATGTTAAAGATAGATAAGTATCGAAATATAAGTTTTTTGAAGTATAATTTAGAATGTCTATGTTACCAATATAAACTATTTATTTATTAGGCACTCAGTCATAGTTTGGAATGTAATCGAAAATAGTTGTAATTTTGAAATGAGTTCTATCTTTATTGTTATCCAAATTGATCGATCACCTTTTTGGATATTTACAAAAGTTAATACAGTCATCTTTTTTTTAGTTAAATTTTACTCCATTAATATTTTTTTTTACATTAACAAAATGTTGAATTAAAGTGCATATCTGGGTAAGCTTTCAGGGGAATCAGCCATTACGAAGAATAATGTTTTTGAAAGTGACTTTTCATGCACGGAAAAAGCATCGAATACACAAATTTTTTCGCTGTATGTAGTGAAATATTTCCATAATATTTCAATATAATGTTTTACACTGAATTTGATAACCAACAATGTCTAGACCGTAAAAGGGGATATCCATGTTCATCCGTGATCATGGTGCTTGCAACAGCGATGAAACATCGAAAACTCAAAACAAATATTACCTAACCTAATGTGGTAATACCGTTTTAATTTATTTATAAATATAAGCTTTTTTGTTGAAAGAAAATATTTATAAGACGGACGGAATTAAATGAATGATTCGACCCTGCTAAGCATGACTGCGATAACTTGGTTGGTAAAGCATCTGGTGCACTGATGAAACCTGCTTGCAATCGTTTTTTTTTTTGTTTGCCCAGCTATTGTCACACAGAGAGTCGTGGCGAACGCGAAGCGAGGCGTTTTTGTTTGTAATGTATGCAATTGTTTGAAGCCAGTCACATAGACTTTTCTATGTGACTGGATTCAAACAATTCCATACATTACAAATAAAAACGCTTCGGATTGCATTCGTTTCGCCTGTCTGTTTGACAATAGGCTAAAGCTTTATCCCGTTTTACTTTATAATGAATCCTAAATCGCGTCAAAAATTCACAATTTTGTCGTTAATGTAACCAATTCTTACCACGTCATACTGTACACAAGCGTTACAGGCACAACATTGAGCGATTACGTGGAGCACTTGATTGGCACTGCGGCTAAGCAATCTGCCTAACAAATATTGGCTGACCCTTAGACGCATCACTGCTTTGTTCTGTGTTTAGTGTTTGAGATTTATGTTTGTGTTGTTTGAGTCCTAGGTAGATTCGAAATGTGTGTTCGTAATGTTTTCTTAGTTCCGTAGCTGGGTACTTTTTTTATCGTGGTAAAATCTTCAAATGAGTCCTCTCACCCAGGGCAGAGCGGGAGGGACTGTCAGACTAGTACTGACTAAAATCCATGGTCCTTCAATGGCCCTTTACGTTTCGGGGTCACGGTAATTCGTAAGTCCTGCGACCCCGGCAGGCTTTGGCCCCCTAAAGGGGGGCCCGTCATTATGCTGTCACACTACTCTGTAGCCGGTACTTTGGATATTTTACCGTTGCTTCATGCCCCTGTTTTTCATAATATATGACCACATCTAATTAATCAATCACATTTTTTATGCAATGCAATATGCATTTTCATAAACATAAATTCAAATCGATTTAGTAGTTTTGGAGATTAGCGTGTGTTAAAAACTCAAGCTCACCTTCAACAATAAGACCAAAACAATTTTCTAGTTCATAAATATTTATTGAAGAGTGAGTTACATTACATTTTAGAACAGCTACTAAGGAATAAAAATTAAATAATCACACGCAAAACAAAACAGAAAAATAAATGTAATAACCATGCCATATAAACAATAACAGCCGTGAAAATAATTGTGTTGCCTTAATAAAGATAAAAGGGACAACCTGTACTACGTGTGTTTCTAATTCCTGCCTTATTATCCAACGTACACACCTCTCCTAGGGGAAAACAATATAAATAGATGGTGGAGTAAATACAATGACAATATGAATATGTATAATTGATGTATGTATGTTGATTTGAGGCTCACGCTACCATCGAGTAAACAAAGGAGACGCTTTTATTTTTGTTTAATTAACGAAAATAAAAATTGCTCAATATAGAGGTTTGGAAGAATAAAGTGGAGGCCCTTGCACAATAGTCGGACACGGAAAAGGTATAAAAAAAAGTTGATTACTAAAAGTTTAAGACCAATAATTGTTAATAGGTGTGTTGAATTACTAAACTTGTTAACAATGAACAGTTAACACTTTTTTCTTGTGGAGTAAAAATTATCATATTAATGAGTTCTCCCGCCCTGCAAAGAGACATACATTTACTTACTGATTAAAAATTCACCCTGTTCTTTTACATGTCCTTTGCGTTCCAGTGTCGCGATCAACAACGCAATTATTTGCTTTAAGTAATTCGTATTATTTTTTTATGCCAACTTCATTCACCTGTGAAAACAACTGAGGATGCGCGGAGAACCCCCGTGTCAAGTGATATACTCGAGGTTTATGAGTAACATACTGCATTATTGATTGCAACTGAAAGGCCGAACGGCGTTGCCAAATTTTATGTCTAAGCCGTTTATCTAAATAGTTTCTGGCTAAAACAAACGTTAATAGCAAACTACAACTAACATACTAATACTTTGGTGTCATGGAGTTCTGCGAAATAAAAACCTCATTCCAAATTTATGAACTCACTTCTCATCTAAAAACGCGAAAAACACAAAAATATAATTCGTTCTACTAAAAACTCATATATCAAAACTACCTCTAAAATAATTCAGTTCGATATTCCGTGCGAGCGCAAAGAGAATAAATTAAAAACTCTACTACTGCCTTTATTGGTACACGATAGATGGCGCTTTAGGTTCCTACTAAATCACGTCGAGCAACGCGAAAATCCATACGCAAGGAAAACCGTTTGATTTATTAGAAATTAGTTTCAGCGTAATTTCTGAATCTGTTCCACGCGAATCAAAATGTTCGTTCACGGTGACTTTGGTTGGAATTTGACTAGCCGTGAACATAATTTTATGGTAAATGATATTTTGGGTGAAAATTATGCGAATTGCGTTGGCAGTCAATTTGTGATATTGTACGCTCTTAACTGTCGCGCATGAGATTCGTAAAGGGAGGGACATTATGTCAATGACAATTGGTTGGATGGTCGAATAAGCTACGGCGATAAGAGATTGTAAATTTTTAACAGAATAATAAACACGTCGGGTTTGAAGCCGAAAAATGTGTTTGTTTTTAAATAAGCTGAACAATGATCGACAAAGTCGGCAGTAAACAATTTCTGAAATAAAGCGAATCATTTGTTTCTGCGGCTTTTTTTTTAATACATAAATTCACGCAGAGAAATGTCTGGCTACCTATAATATGCGAGAACTTCTGGTTGTAACCGTGACAGCAAGACTTTACAACATTTCTAGTAAAAAATACTAAGTAAGTAGTAGAGATAACAAGGACTTAGTATTTATTACTAGAAATGATGTAAAGTCAACTAGTGCGTCTTGCTGTCACGGTTACAACCAGAAGTTCTCGTATACATTTCTCTGCGTGTACTTAAACTCACGCCATTTTCCTATAAGTACAAACCATAGAGCGCCACCTGCTGCAATCCTCACATACTTCTTTCACCTTCACATTCATACAAACACACCAGTCATACAAACACACTGGGTTCGAGTCCCACACCCGACTTTTTTGAAGAACTTTATCAATACAGTCAATTTTGACGTCGTGGTTATGGCATGTCCCAAAAAACAAGATTTTCAAGACATTCTGAAAACGAATTCTTGCATCAAGTCTGCCCACAGTTATAGAGACATACGATAAGGTGCCAAAGTGACAAGTTTGCTGCCATTACGAGACTGTGGTTTTGTCAATTATCAAACCAAATTGGTTCCAAGTAGTACTCAAACTGCAATTGACTGCTACTAAATGGTACTTCCCCAATTAATGTGCATACGAGTGTTCGATGTATCGGATGAATGCAGATGTTAAAATAGGGTAGTTGGAAAGTCGGCACCATTGCAAATAGCTGTAATTTTTTTATTTTGTTGTTTGGTTGATTTATCAATATTACTAAATCAATCACCATTAATCTGTATAATACCTACACCTTGCCCTTTGTTTTCCATGGCCGCGGTAAAAGGGAATTTTAAAACAAAATATTCGGGATAAGAAGTCCCATGTGTCACCAGCGCGTGATCTTCAAATCTGTTTCAAAATAAACATCTTTAATAAATTATCATCTTTACTTTGTTTTTCATTTTCGTGAATGTCTACCATACTTACTTTAGCCACACCTCACAAAAATAACTCCTGTATACGTTTAATGTGTATAATGTAGTACGTTTACAAAGTACATAGCCTACAATAAAGTTTATTAATGAACTGTTACCGCTGAAACAATTCAAACAGAGCGAAACTCAAATTTTTGAGGTCATCAAATATTAGTTCGGGCTGCCGCTAACCAGAGCATTTTTTGTTAGAAAGAAAAATATTCATATTGTCATTTTTACTTCAAATAGGAAACTTCTCAAAAAAAATATTACGTAACTTAATTTAAATCTAAAACTAGCTATTGCCAACAGCTTCGCTCGAGTTTAACTCGCAATTGTTTCACGGGAATGTTACACCTGGACAAATGTATTCTGTGTATTCCAAACAGTAACTTATCTATGATTCATCCATCTAAACATCTTTTTTTTTTTAATTTACAAAGTAACAATTATTATAAAATCATATTAAGGAAGCAAAGACAAAAAACAGAAATGCACACGGCTCGATTTTCATGCAATAACATCTATGATCTTTGGTTCTGTGTTATTTGCGGACATTGTAGTCGTTGTCATATTAATAACGATTGACTCTAGGTGCAGGTTAACTGACCTAAGTTTTTGGGATAACACGCTTAAACAAGAATTGCAAAAAGACAAACAAAGCGAAATAAGTTATAGTTAATAGTCCTCCTGTAGCTAAAAGCAACAAAAAATAATCACACCATTCTTTCAATAAACGAAGCAAGCGAAAGTTCTGCAATACAAACTGTTGTTTTTTTTATTCCATTTAGAAATTCTAATAACGCTACAGTGTACATGAGGTTATGGTGGATATTTAATGGGGTCAGTCCAATCATGCTAATGAAAACAAGCCATGCGATAGAGCGTTGTTTAGCTTCTGAATATTCAACGGGGTTATTTTCTTAACGGCACTCCAGATTTCAGCCGCGGTCTAAATTAAACCTCATGTACACTGGCGGTTGTGCTCGACTTTACCCGACTATAACCGATGGCTGTACGGCTGTATTGACTATCACGGAATAGATATTGGCAGAAGGTCGGATTTATACGATGAGTGAAATTCTCGCACACGTTTCATGAATAGCGATTGTAAGTAGGTATATTATGCGAATTACATTTTGTTTACTGTCATAACTAAAACTATTGGTCGTGCGAATAGAACACGAACAATCGTCGAGTTCAAAAATAACACTTGTAGCAAACGGAAGGCGCGTTTGGGACGGCCGAACAAAATATAAAACAGAGTATAGCCTTGTGTTGATACGCTTATTACTTTGGTTAGGTTACGGTTTAAAATGGAGACACACCCACACATTTTTTTATCGTCGTAAAATCATCAAATGCGTCCTCCCACTCAAAGCGGGGAGGGAGGAACTGTCAGACTTGTACTGACTAAAATCAACGGTGACACCGCGTGGACTGCGAGCAGTCGTCTTATAGTAGCCATACACCATCCTGCCTATCGAACGATCGATTTGACGCTTGCAATTGTTTCAAATTGGCAGTTCGTCCGTATACACCATACACCATACTGCCTATCGTACGATCGATTTGACACAACATTAAATCTGCAGCAGCGATGCCAACTTAGCAACTTTATAGCTAGATCTAGCTATTATTCGGTGACCGATAGCTACAAATTTATAAAATTGTAGCTGTCGTCACCGAATAATAGCCAAATGCATCACTGCTGCCGATTTGACGTTGTGTCAAATCGATTTGATGACCTATCAATTGGCATGTCATGCCATCAAATGGGCATTTTTAAACAATTGCAATTTGAAACAATTGCAAGCGTCAAATCGATCGTCGATAGGCAGGATGGTGTATGGCTAATATTAGTTTAGGGCGGTGTTGGAGCAGAGTCATTTAAGTGTGCTATGACCTTAAGATTGCTGACAGTTGAGGCGCACGTGGAACACGACTCGCCGTCGACCCGAGCATGTCCATGATAAGACGGCGACTCACCGTCGGTAAGGTAAAAAATCACTGCGCAGACATCGGATCACAAATGGCAAATGCTTTGATATTACCTTTACATTATTATGCATATTATGTGTGTATGTTTGCGTTAGTTGTTTGAAACCCAGTACTTCTGTACCTGTCTATTCCCTCTATGGTACGGCCGCAGTACCTACGCTACTTAGATTGGATCAAGCTTTTGTGATTGCGGAATTGGCACGCTGAAATTGCAGTTAGTGGTCGGCATTCAGAATGAAGAAAAATTTAGTATTTCAGGTGTAAAGTTGTGGCGATTTGTCAACGCGTTATTACTGTACATTATAGTTGGAGGTTATTGGTTTAAAACAACAGTCTGATTTGTTGGTTCAACTTATTAGTTTCAATATTTATAGCAGAAACTTTATAACTTACAGTTTTGTTTTGTTTTAGCTTTATGTCGTGTTGTAGGTGCATTTTAGATTTTTCTGTCCTTTGCCCTAACTTCCTGAAATTCATAATATTATAATCCTTTATAGTTACGTCTTCCTCCTTCCAACATCCTTAACGAACAATATTAATGTAAAAATGTAAGGATGTTCCTACAAACTTGAAGATTTGCAAAGTATCAGTGTATACTAAGCCTCAAAACCTCGTAAACTATTTTTCCTACATAACTGAGTAAAAAAAAACTGGGTCAACTGTTCAGCAAATACGCTAGATACATCGGCAGAACCTAAAGAGTAACGTTAATTAAAAACTTTTTGCTTTTGTTTCAAATTAAGACGTTAAGTCTGCGGAACAATGATGTTGATGGATGGTAAAAAATAATTAAAATATGTAACAAAAGCGGGAAAGCCTAATTAATGGTAAATAGAGGTTCCAGTTGAGTCTGGCCAGAAACACACGTTTTTTTTCAATGGAATATGCAGAAACTGCTTCGTCTCGTTCCAGACATAAAAAAAAGCTGTTACCAAAGACTTGACCCGTGTAAAGATTTGTAGTACTTATAACATTTTTTTTACTGTATAAGCCTTGTAGTCATAAATATCTACACTATTTATTGGAACGAAGTTCCTTATCGCGCGTTGTGAAAAGGGGCTGGACGGAAAAAAATCTTACGAAAAGTTGGCATGACACTTTTATCCGACTGCGCGACGCAAAGGAGGGTAATGTGTTTATTACCATGGAATGGAATGGAATGGACTGGACTGGACTGGACTGGACCGGACCGGACCGGACCGGACCGGACCGGACCGGACCGGACCGGACCGGATCGGACCGGACTGGATTGGACTGGAGTGGAGAGGAGTGGAGTGGAGTCGCGACGATTATTTTTGTTGAGTGTATACAGTAACTTCGTTCCATCCGGGTGTCCCTTGACACCTCTCATATTTTTTAATTTATATACAGAAGCTGTTGGTGTACCTTTGTTAATAAATACATAAACTGTCCCAGGAGATTTAATTATCGGGATAAAAAGTATTCTATGGGTTATTTCAGAATAAAATTTATCTCTGTGCCAAATTCCTTCAAAATAGGTAAATCCAAATTTAATTTAAATAATTAGTAAGGATTACTAAGGGACTCCCAAACTGGAAGACACATGAGTTTTATCTACTCTTAAATAATTATGTCTAAAAGAGTAAAACGTACAAAAAAAAACAAGTTACATAATTGTCGATTATTAAAACAATATTTAACACTTATATAATTTACTAGTATTTGCGCGTTGCGCGAGCTGCAAGCAGCTCGCGGGGTCGTGTTTTGGAGAAGTATTCCTTACCTTGATAAAATTTTGAGAATCCATATGAATCTTTAAATGAATTGGAAAATCCATAGTCCTTAAAAGATTTTGTAAATTGTAAATATGTAAAATATTTTTAATATTCTGAAAACCCTTGTATCTAATTCAATAAAAAAAAGAAACAAAATTAAAAAAATACAAACTAAATTGAGAATTCCTTAGGATAGTCAAAAGAATTTTAAAATCCGTTAGAGCACTTTAAAAAATTTGATACCCCTTAAGAACCCCCTAATCCAATCTAAAACCTTATTAAAAACTCAGAAGGGTGGCATAAGGGGCAACTTTGAAAAATGGTTTTTACTTTTCCGAGCCTCCTCTATACGAATCCGTAAAAAAAAGAACACGGGTCTCTTAGTGTCTGAGATACGATTGGGAGGGGGGGGGAGCCAAAAAGGAGAGGCTTAGTACTTTTGCCCTACTCATGAGAGTTACTTGTTAGTTTGCTTGTCGTCACCCCTGAGTTACGCTTCATCCACTCAACCTTCGTTACGTCCCATGATGAAATTGATGAACATTTCGAAAATTATCGAAGCCGCCATCTTGGATTTTGATTTTGACCTCACTATCGCCTTTAGCATCCTCGAAAACCATGAAAACGACTCCCATTATGAAATTGATGAACGATTCGAAAATTATAGCAGCCGCCATCTTGGATTCTCATTTTGACCTCGCCATTGATTTTAGCACCCTCGAATACCATGAAAATGACTCCCATGATGAACAATTCGAAAATTATCGCAGAGGCCATTTTGGATTCTCATTTTGACCTCGCCATCGGTTTTAGCAACCTCGAAAACTATGAAAACGACATCCATCATTAAAACTTTGTAATTTTTTGCAGTCACCATCTTGGATTTTGATTTTGACCTCACTATCAGCTTTGTCATCCTGGAAAACCTTGAAAACGACTTCCATGATGAACATTTCGAAAATTATCTAAGCCGCCATCTTGGACTTTGATTTTGACCCCACTATCGGCTTTAGCATCCTCGAAAACCATGAAAACGACTCTCATGATGAACAATTCGAAAATTATCGCAGCCGCCATCTTGGATTCTCATTTTGACCTCGCCATCGGTTTCAGCACCCTCGAAAACCATGAAAACGACATCCATGATGAAAACTTTGAATTTTTTGCAGTCTGCATCTTGGATTTTGATTTTGACCTCACAATCGGTCATACTTACGCTACAGAGGTCACCGGCTCGCTTCGCTCGCCACCTCGCAGGTTCGCTCAACTTAGGACCTATACCTTCCACCGGAAAGCTATCGTGACCTTATCCCTACGCTACGCTACGCTTCGCTTTACCGCTACCAAGTTTCCGAGATACGATGAGGGGAGGGGTGAAGGCGGGGAGAGGGGTGAGTTTTGAAAAATGATTTTGACATACTTTGGGCCCCTTTATAAGAATCTGAAAAAAAAATGATGAGTCTCTTCTGAGATCCGCCTAAAGGGGGGAGAAGGGGGTCAAGAGGGGGAACTTTGAAAAAATGGTTTTTTCTTTTCCGAGCCACCTCTATACGAATCCGTAAAAAAACAGAACATCGGCCTCTTAGTTTCTGAGATACGATTTGGAGGGGGGAGGCCACAAACGAGTGGCTAAGTACTTTTGCCCTACTCATGAGAGTTACTTGTTAGTTTGCTTGTCGTCACCCCTGAGTTACGCTTCACCCACTCAACCTTCGTTACGTCCCATGATGAAATTGATGAACATATCGAAAATTATCGAAGCCGCCATCTTGGATTTTATTTTGACCTCACTATCGGCTTTAGCATCCTCGAAAACCTTGAAAACAACTCCCACGATGAACAATTCGAAAATTATGGCTGCCGCCATCATGGATTTGTATTTAAACCTCACTATTGGCTTTAGCATCCTCGAAAACCATGAAAACGACACCCATGATGAAATTGATGAACAATTCGAAAATTATCGCAGCCGCCATCTTGGGTTTTGATTTTGACCTCACAATCGGCTGTAGTATCTTCGAAAACCATGAAAACGACTCCCATGATAAACAATTCGAAAATTATCGCAGCCGCCATCTTGGATTTGGATTTTGACCTCACTATCGGCTGAAGCATCCTCGAAAACCATGAAAACGACTCCCATGATGAACATTTCGAAAATTATCGCAGCCGCCATCTTGAATTTTGATTTTAACCTCACTATCGGCTTTAGCATCCTCCAAAACCATGAAAACGACTCCCATGATGAAATTGATGAACAATTCGAAAACTATAGCAGCCGCCATCTTGGATTCTCATTTTGACCTCGCCATCGATTTTAACACTCTCGAAAACCATGAAAACGACTCCCATGATGAACAATTCGAAAATTATCGCAGCCGCCATCTTGGATTTTGATTTTAACCTCACTATTGGCTTTAGCATCCTCCAAAACCATGAAAACGACTCCCATGATGATCATTTCGAAAATTATCGGAGCCGCCATCTTGGATTCTCATTTTGACCTCGCCATCGGTTCAAGCACCCTCGAAAACCATGAAAACGATATCCATGATGAACAATTCGAAAATTATCGCAGCCGCCATATTGGATTTTGATTTTGACCTCACTATCGGCTTTAGCATCCTCGGAAACCATGAAAACGACTCCCATGATGATCTTTTCGAAAATTATCGCAGCCGCCATCTTGCATTATGATTTTGACCTCACTATCGGCTTTAGCATCCTCGAAAACCATGAAAACGACTCCCATGACGAATATTTCGAAAATTATCGCAGCCGCTATCTTGGATTCTCATTTTGACCTCGCCATCGGTTTAAGCACCTTCGAAAACCATAAAAACGACATCCATGATGAAAACTTTGAAGTTTTTTGCAGTCGCCATCTTGGATTTTGATATTGACCTCACTAATGGCTTTAGTATCCTCGAAAACCAGGAAAACGACTCCCATGATGAACAATTCGAAAATTATCGCAGCCGCCATCTTGGATTTGGATTTTATCCTCACTATCGGCTTTAGCGTCCTCGGAAACCATGAAAACGACACCCATGATGAACAATTCGAAAATTATCGCAGCCGCCATCTTGGATTTTGATTTTGACCTCATTATCGGCTTTAGCATCCTCGAAAACCATGAAAACGACTCCCATGATGAAATTGATGAACATTTCGAAAATTATAACAACCGCCATCTTGGATTCTCATTTTGACCTCGCCATCGGTTTTAGCACCCTCGAATAACATGAAAACGACTCCCATGATGAACATTTCGAAAATTATTGCAGCCGCCATCTTGGATTTTGATTTTGACCTCACTATCGGTTTTAACACCCTCAAAAACCATGAAAACTACACCCATGATGAAAACACAAAAACTATCCATCACAAAAAGAATTTTTCAATTCCAAACCAAGCAATACAAACTTTTCAGTTTAGATAAAAAATTATGATATTTAAAAAAATATTGTATTAGGTACGCGCTTACTGCCCCTCGAACACTGCATTTTTTGAAGTCCACATCTTAAATTTTGATTTTGACGTCACTATCGGCTTTAGCATCCTCGAAAACCATGGAAACAACTCCCATGATGAACATTTCGAAAATTATCGCAGCCGCCATCTTGGATTCTCATTTTGACATCGCCATCGGTTTAAGCACCCTCGAAAACGATGAAAACGACATCCATGATGAAAACTTTGAAGTTTTTTGCAGTCGCCATCTTGGATTTTGATTTTGACCTCACTATCGGCTTTAGCATCCTCGAAAAACATGAAAACAGTCATGATGAACAATTCCAAAATTATCGCAGCCGCCATCTTGGATTTGGATTTTAACCTCACTATCGGCTTTAGCATCCTCGAAAACCATGAAAACGACTCCCATAATGAACAATTCGAAAATTATCGCAGCCGCTATCTTGGATTTGTATTTAAACCTCACTATCGGCTTTAGCATCCTCGAAAACCATGGAAACGACTCCCATGATGAACAATTTGAAAATTATCGTAGCCGCCATCTTGGATTTTGATTTTGACCTCACTATCGGCTTTAGCATCCTCGAAAACCATGAAAACGACTCCCATGATGAACAATTCGAAAATTATCGCAGCCGCCATCTTGGATTCTCATTTTAACCTCGCCATCGGTTTTAGCATTCTCGAAAATCATGAAAACGACATCCATGATAAAAACTTTGAATTTTTTTGCAGTCGCCATCTTGGATTTTGAGTTTGACCTCACTATCGGCTTTAGCATCCTCGAAAACCATAAAAACGACTCCCATGATAAAATTGTGAACAATTCGAAAATTATAGCAGCCGCCATCTTGGATTCTCATTTTGACCTCGCCATCGGTTTTAGCACCCTCGAAAACCATGAAAACGACTCCCATGATGAACAATTATTCGAAAATTATCGCAGCCGCCATGTTGGATTTGGATTTTAACCTCACTATCGGCTTTAGCACTTAGCACCCTCGAAAACCATGAAAACGACACCCATGATGAACAATTCAAAAATTATATATCAACCTCCTATCGGCTTTAGCATCCTCGAAAACCATGAAGACGACTCCCATGATGAAAACTTTGAATTTTTTGCAGTCGCCATCTTGAATTTTGAGTTTGACCTTACTATCGGCTTTAGCATCCTTGAAAACTATGAAAACGACATCCATGATGAAAACTTTCAATTTTTTGCAGTCGCCATCTTGGATACTGAGTTTGACCTCACTATCGGCTTTAGCATCCTCGAAAACCATGGTAACAACTCCGTAAATGAACATTTCGAAAATTATTGCAGCCGCCATCTTGGATTCTCATTTTGACCTCGCCATCGGTTTTAGCACCCTCGAAAACCATGAAAACGACCCCCATGTTGAACATTTCGAAAATTATCGAAGCCGCCATCCTGGATTTTGATTTTGACCTCACTATCGGCTTTAGCATCCTCGAAAACCATGAAAACGATTTCCATGGTGAAATTGATGAATAATTCGAAAATTATCGCAGCCGCCATCTTGGATTCTCAATTTGACTTTGCCATCGGTTTTAGCACCCTCGAAAACCATGGAAACGACTCCCATGATGAACATTTAAAAAATAATCGCAGCTGCCATCTTAAATTTGGATTTTAACCTCAGAATCGGCTTTAGCATCCTCGAAAACCATGAAAACGTCAGCTCCCATGATGAACAATTCGAAAATTATCGCAGCCGCCATATTGGATTTTGATTTTGACCCCACTATCGGCTTTAGCATCTTCGAAAACCATGAAAACGACTCCCATGATGAACAATTCAAAAATTGTCGCAGCCGCCATCTTGGATTTTAATCTTGACCTCAGTATCGGCTTTAGCATCCTCGGAAACCATGAAAACGACTCCCATGATGAACATTTCAAAAATTATCGAAGCCGCCATCTTTGATTTTGATTTTGACCTCACTATCGGCTTTAGCATCCTCGAAAACAATGAAAACGACTCCCATGATGAAATTGATGAACAATTCGAAAATTATAGCAGCCGCCATCTTGGATTCTCATTTTGACCTCGCCATCGGTTTTAGCACCCTCGAAAACCATGGAAACGACTACCATGATGAACATTTAAAAATATCGCAGCCGCCATATTGGATTTTGATTTTGACCTCACTATCGGCTTTAGCATCCTCGAAAACCATGAAAACGATTTCCATGGTGAAATTGATGAATAATTCGAAAATTATCGCAGCCGCCATCTTGGATTCTCAATTTGACTTTGCCATCGGTTTTAGCACCCTCGAAAACCATGGAAACGACTCCCATGATGAACATTTAAAAAATAATCGCAGCTGCCATCTTAAATTTGGATTTTAACCTCAGAATCGGCTTTAGCATCCTCGAAAACCATGAAAACGTCAGCTCCCATGATGAACAATTCGAAAATTATCGCAGCCGCCATATTGGATTTTGATTTTGACCCCACTATCGGCTTTAGCATCTTCGAAAACCATGAAAACGACTCCCATGATGAACAATTCAAAAATTGTCGCAGCCGCCATCTTGGATTTTAATCTTGACCTCAGTATCGGCTTTAGCATCCTCGGAAACCATGAAAACGACTCCCATGATGAACATTTCAAAAATTATCGAAGCCGCCATCTTTGATTTTGATTTTGACCTCACTATCGGCTTTAGCATCCTCGAAAACAATGAAAACGACTCCCATGATGAAATTGATGAACAATTCGAAAATTATAGCAGCCGCCATCTTGGATTCTCATTTTGACCTCGCCATCGGTTTTAGCACCCTCGAAAACCATGGAAACGACTACCATGATGAACATTTAAAAATATCGCAGCCGCCATATTGGATTTTGATTTTGACCTCTCTATCGGCTGTAGCATGCTCGAAAACTGAACACGGGTCTCTTAGTTTCTGAGATACGATTGGGAGGGGGGGGGGGGAGGCCAAAAAGGGGAGGCTTGGTACTTTTGCCCTTCTCTTGAGAGTTACTTGTAAGTTTGCTTGTCGTCACCCCTCAGTTACGCTTCACCCACTCCACTTTCGTTACGCTACGGAGGTCGCCGGCTCGCTTCGCTCGCCACCTCACCCCTTCGCTACGCTCGGTCTCGCAGGTTCGCTCCACTCAGGACCTACCTACCACCGGAAAGCTACCGTGACCTTATCCTTATGCAACGCTTCGCTTTACCGCTACCTAGTTTCGGAGATACGATGGGGGTAGGGGTGAAGAGGAGGAGAAGGGGGAGTTTTGAAAAATGATTTTGACCAACTCTGGGCCCCTTGATATGAATCTGAAAAAAAAAATGTTAAAAGTCTGTTTACTTCCGAGATCCGCCTAAAGGGGTAGAAGGTGGGCAAGGGGGGGGGGGGACTTTGAATAATGGTTTTTACTTTTCCGAGCCTCCTCTATACGAATCCGTAAAAAACAGAACACGGGTCTCTTAGTTTCTGAGATACGATTGGGAGGGGGGGGGAGGCCAAAAACGGGAGTCTTGGTACTTTTGCCCTACTCATGAGAGTTACTTGTAAGTTTGCTTGTCGTCGCCCCCGAGTTAAGCTTTACCCACTCAACCTTCGTTACGCTACGGAGGTCGCCGGCTCGCTTCGCTCGCCACCTCCCCCCTTCGCTCCACTCGGTCTCGCAGGTTCGCTCCACTCAGCACCTACCTACCACCGGAAATCTATCGTGAGTGACCTTATCCCTACGCTACGCTACGCTTCGCTTTTCCGCTACCTAGTTTCTGAGATACTATGGGGGGAGGGGTGAAGGGGGGGGGAGAGGTGTGAGTTTTGAAAAATGATTTTGAGCAACTCTGGGCCCCTTGATATGAATCTGAAAAAAAAAGTGTGAAAAGTCTGTTATCTTCCGAAATCCGTCTAAAGGGGGGAGAAGGGGGTCAAAGGGGCAACTTTGAAAAATGCTTTTTACTTTTCCGAGCCTCCTCTATACGAATCTGTAATAAAACAAAACACGGGTCTCTTAGTTTCTGAGATACGATTGGGAGGGGGGGGGGGAGGCCAAAAACGGGAGTCTTGGTACTTTTGCCCAACTCATGAGAGTTACTTGTAAGTTTGCTTGTCGTCGCCCCCGAGTTAAGCTTTACCCACTCAACCTTCGTTACGCTACGGAGGTCGCCGGCTCGCTTCGCTCGCCACCTCCCCCCTTCGCTCCACTCGGTCTCGCAGGTTCGCTCCACTCAGCACCTACCTACCACCGGAAATCTATCGTGACCTTATCCCTACGCTACGCTACGCTTCGCTTTTCCGCTACCTAGTTTCTGAGATACTATGGGGGGAGGGGTGAAGGGGGGGGAGAGGTGTGAGTTTTGAAAAATGATTTTGAGCAACTCTGGGCCCCTTGATATGAATCATGGTCAAAGGGGCAACTTGGAAAAATGCTTTTTACTTTTCTGAGCCTCCTCTATATGAATCCGTAATAAAACAAAACACGGGTCTCTTAGTTTCTGAGATACGATTGGGAGGGGGGGGGAAGGCCAAAAAGGGGAGGCTTGGTTATTTTGCCTTACTCATAAGAGTTACTTGTAAGTTTGCATGTCGTCACCCCCGAGTTGCGCTTCACCCACTCAACCTTCGTTACGCTACGGGGGTCGCCGGCTCGCTTCGCTCGCCACCTCCCCCCTTCGCTCCACTCGGTCTCGCAGGTTCGCTCCACTCGGGACCTACCTACCACCGGAAAGCTAATCATGACCTTATCCCTACGCTACGCTGCGCTTCGCTTTACCGCTATGGGGGGAGGGGTGAAGAGGGGGAGAGGGGAGAGTTTTGAAAAATGATTGTGACATACTCTGGGCCCCTTGATATGAATCTGAAAAAAAAAATGTTGCAAGTCTGTTAACTTCCGAGATCCGCCTAAAGGGGGGAGAAGGGGGGCAAGGGGGGAGGAACTTTGAAAATGGTTTTTACTTTTCCGAGCCTCCTCTATACGAATCCGTAAAAAAACAAAACACGGGTCTCTTAGTTTCCGAGATACGATGGGGGGAGGGGTGAAGAGGGGGAGAGGGGGGAGTTTTGAGAAATGATTTTGACCAACTCTGGGCCCCTTGATATGAATCTGAAAAAAGAAACGTTGCAAGTCTGTTAACTTCCGAGATCCGCCTAAAGGGGGGAGAAGGGGGGCAAGGGGGGGGAACTTTGAAAAATGGTTTTTACTTTTCCGAGCATCCTCTATACGAATCCGTAAAAAAAACAAAATACGGGTCTCTTAGTTTCCGAGATACGATGGGGAGGGGGGGGAGGGGGGGCAAAAAGGGGAGGTTTGGGATTTTTCCCATACTCACCAGAGTTACTTGTTTACGAATCTGTCAAAATATACCCACCTCCCCCTTCACCATCTGGGAGAACAATGATGTCAATCAGTCAGTGAGTGAGTGAGTGAGTGAGTGGTAATCGAGCTTTATATAGTATAACTAGTATTTGCGCGTTGCGCGAGCTGCACGCAGCTCGCGGGGTCGTGTTTTGGAGAAGTATTCCTTACTTTTATAAAATTTTGAGAACCCATAAGAATCTTTAAATGAATTGGAAAATCCATAGTCCTTAAAAGATTTTGTAAATTGTAAATATGTAAAATATTTTTAATATTCTGAAAACCCTTATAACTAATTCAATAAAAAAAAGAAACAAAATTAAAAAAATACAAACTAAATTGAGAATTCCTTAGGATAGTCAAAAGAATTTTAAAATCCGTTAGAGCACTTTAAAAAATTTGATACCCCTTAAGAACCCCCTAATCCAATCTAAAACCTTATTAAAAACTCAGAAGGGTGGCAACTTTGAAAAATGGTTTTTACTTTTCCGAGCCTCCTCTATACGAATCCGTAAAAAAAAGAACACGGGTCTCTTAGTGTCTGAGATACGATTGGGAGGGGGGGGGGAGCCAAAAAGGAGAGGCTTAGTACTTTTGCCCTACTCATGAGAGTTACTTGTTAGTTTGCTTGTCGTCACCCCTGAGTTACGCTTCATCCACTCAACCTTCGTTACGTCCCATGATGAAATTGATGAACATTTCGAAAATTATCGAAGCCGCCATCTTGGATTTTGATTTTGACCTCACTATCGCCTTTAGCATCCTCGAAAACCATGAAAACGACTCCCATTATGAAATTGATGAACGATTCGAAAATTATAGCAGCCGCCATCTTGGATTCTCATTTTGACCTCGCCATTGATTTTAGCACCCTCGAATACCATGAAAATGACTCCCATGATGAACAATTCGAAAATTATCGCAGAGGCCATTTTGGATTCTCATTTTGACCTCGCCATCGGTTTTAGCAACCTCGAAAACTATGAAAACGACATCCATCATTAAAACTTTGTAATTTTTTGCAGTCACCATCTTGGATTTTGATTTTGACCTCACTATCAGCTTTATCATCCTGGAAAACCTTGAAAACGACTTCCATGATGAACGTTTCGAAAATTATCTAAGCCGCCATCTTGGATTTTGATTTTGACCCCACTATCGGCTTTAGCATCCTCGAAAACCATGAAAACGACTCTCATGATGAACAATTCGAAAATTATCGCAGCCGCCATCTTTGATTCTCATTTTGACCTCGCCATCGGTTTCAGCACCCTCGAAAACCATGAAAACGACATCCATGATGAAAACTTTGAATTTTTAGCAGTCTGCATTTTGGATTTTGATTTTGACCTCACAATCGGTCATACTTACGCTACAGAGGTCACCGGCTCGCTTCGCTCGCCACCTCGCAGGTTCACTCAACTCAGGACCTATACCTTCCACCGGAAAGCTATCGTGACCTTATCCCTACGCTACGCTACGCTTCGCTTTACCGCTACCAAGTTTCCGAGATACGATGAGGGGAGGGGTGAAGGCGGGGAGAGGGGTGAGTTTTGAAAAATGATTTTGACATACTTTGGGCCCCTTTATAAGAATCTGAAGAAAAAATGATGAGTCTCTTCTGAGATCCGCCTAAAGGGGGGAGAAGGGGGTCAAGAGGGGGAACTTTGAAAAAATGGTTTTTTCTTTTCCGAGCCACCTCTATACGAATCCGTAAAAAAACAGAACATCGGCCTCTTAGTTTCTGAGATACGATTTGGAGGGGGGGAGGCCACAAACGAGTGGCTAAGTACTTTTGCCCTACTCATGAGAGTTACTTGTTAGTTTGCTTGTCGTCACCCCTGAGTTACGCTTCACCCACTCAACCTTCGTTACGTCCCATGATGAAATTGATGAACATATCGAAAATTATCGAAGCCGCCATCTTGGATTTTATTTTGACCTCACTATCGGCTTTAGCATCCTCGAAAACCATGAAAACGACTCCCACGATGAACAATTCGAAAATTATGGCTGCCGCCATCATGGATTTGGATTTAAACCTCACTATTGGCTTTAGCATCCTCGAAAACCATGAAAACGACACCCATGATGAAATTGATGAACAATTCGAAAATTATCGCAGCCGCCATCTTGGGTTTTGATTTTGACCTCACAATCGGCTGTAGTATCTTCGAAAACCATGAAAACGACTCCCATGATAAAGATTTCGAAAATTATCGCAGTCGCCATCTTGGATTTGGATTTTAACCTCCTTATCGGCTTTAGCATCCTCGAAAACCATGAAAACGACACCCATGATGAAATTGATGAACAATTCGAAAATTATCGCAGCCGCCATCTTGGGTTTTGATTTTGACCTCACAATCGGCTGTAGTATCTTCGAAAACCATGAAAACGACTCCCATGATAAAGATTTCGAAAATTATCGCAGCCGCCATCTTGGATTTGGATTTTAACCTCCTTATCGGCTTTAGCACCCACGAAAACCATGAAAACGACGCCCATGATAAAGATTTCGAAAATTATCGCAGTCGCCATCTTGGATTTTGATTTTAACCTCACTATCGGCTTTAGCATCCTCCAAAACCATGAAAACGACTCCCATGATGAAATTGATGAACAATTCGAAAACAATAGCAGCCGCCATCTTGGATTCTCATTTTAACCTCGCCATCGATTTTAACACTCTCGAAAACCATGAAAACGACTCCCATGATGAACAATTCAAAAATTATCGCAGCCGCCATCTTGGATTTTGATTTTAACCTCACTATCGGCTTTAGCATCCTCCAAAACCATGAAAACGACTCCCATGATGATCATTTCGAAAATTATCGGAGCCGCCATCTTGGATTCTCATTTTGACCTCGCCATCGGTTCAAGCACCCTCGAAAACCATGAAAACGATATCCATGATGAACAATTCGAAAATTATCGCAGCCGCCATCTTGGATTTGGATTTTAACCTCCTTATCGGCTTTGGCACCCTCGAAAACCATGAAAACGATTTCCATGGTGAAATTGATGAATAATTCGAAAATTACAGCAGCCGCCATCTTGGATTCTCAATTTGACCTCACTATCGGCTTTAGCATCCTCGAAAACCATGAAAACGACTCCCATGATGATCATTTCGAAAATTATCGCAGCCGCCATCTTGGATTATGATTTTGACCTCACTATTGGCTTTAGCATCCTCGAAAACCATGAAAACGACTCCCATGACGAATATTTCGAAAATTATCGCAGCCGCTATCTTGGATTCTCATTTTGACCTCGCCATCGGTTTAAGCACCTTCGAAAACCATAAAAACGACATCCATGATGAAAACTTTGAAGTTTTTTGCAGTCGCCATCTTGGATTTTGATATTGACCTCACTAATGGCTTTAGTATCCTCGAAAACCAGGAAAACGACTCCCATGATGAACAATTCGAAAATTATCGCAGCCGCCATCTTGGATTTGGATTTTATCCTCACTATCGGCTTTAGCGTCCTCGGAAACCATGAAAACGACACCCATGATGAACAATTCGAAAATTATCGCAGCCGCCATCTTGGATTTTGATTTTGACCTCATTATCGGCTTTAGCATCCTCGAAAACCATGAAAACGACTCCCATGATGAAATTGATGAACATTTCGAAAATTATAACAACCGCCATCTTGGATTCTCATTTTGACCTCGCCATCGGTTTTAGCACCCTCGAATACCATGAAAACGACTCCCATGATGAACATTTCGAAAATTATCGCAGCCGCCATCTTGGATTTTGATTTTGACCTCACTATCGGTTTTAACACCCTCGAAAACCATGAAAACTACACCCATGATAAAAACACAAAAACTGTCCGTCACAAAAAGAATTTTTCAATTCCAAACCAAGCAATACAAACTTTTCAGTTTAGATAAAAAATTATGATATTTAAAAAAATATTGTATTAGGTACGCGCTTACTGCCCCTCGAACACTGCATTTTTTGAAGTCCACATCTTAAGGCGGCGCTAGTCGCGAGCTCGAACTCACTGGCAGGCATGTTCAAAAACCATGATATTTCACCGGAAATCGAGCCATATTGTTCATGTGTGCGCGAGCGTCATCCCCCCGTGGAGAAAACAGGTGAAAACTTATTCAGTGAGATGCATGATCATTCAGAGTAAAAGGCGCGCGTAAAAAAATACGAAAAAGCCTTTGGCTGTTGGGGTTTTATGAAAAAACCACTGCACCAATTAATTTCAAATAAAATTTATTAAATTCTTCGATAAATTTGCTGTGTCGGTACGGACTTCGTTTTGGAAATTTGATGCTTCTTTAGCTTCTAATTTACACCTAAAGTTGTGTTAAAATTAGCAAAAAAACGAATCTTTAGAAGCTCGTAACTTTTTAATAGCTTCATATTTTACAATTCTGCTTCCGTACAGACAAAATTAATAATGAGACAAAACGATACCATGTTTAATTTTGGATGTACTTTGTCAATTAATGGAGTAAAACCCCAACGAAGTTTCTATGGAAAAAATGTTGACTTGTTTGCTCTTAAATTTTGGTTTTGACGTCACTATCGGCTTTAGCATCCTCGAAAACCATGGAAACGACTCCCATGATGAACATTTCGAAAATTATCGCAGCCGCCATCTTGGATTCTCATTTTGACATCGCCATCGGTTTAAGCACCCTCGAAAACGATGAAAACGACATCCATGATGAAAACTTTGAAATTTTTTGCAGTCGCCATCTTGGATTTTGATTTAGACCTCACTATCGGCTTTAGCATCCTCGAAAAACATGAAAACAGCCATGATGAACAATTCGAAAATTATCGCAGCCGCCATCTTGGATTTGGATTTTAACCTCACTGTCGGCTTTAGCATCCTCGAAAACCATTAAAACGACTCCCATGATGAATATTTCGAAAATAATCGCAGCCGCCATCTTGGATTCTCATTTTGACCACGCCATCGGCTTTAGCATCCTCAAAAACCATGAAAACGACCCCCATGTTGAACATTTCGAAAATTATCGCAGCCGCCATCTTGGATTTTCATTTTGACCTCGCCATCGGTTTTAGCACCCTCGAAAACCATGGAAACGACTACCATGATGAACATTTAAAAATATCGCAGCCGCCATATTGGATTTTGATTTTGACCTCTCTATCGGCTGTAGCATCCTCGAAAACTGAACACGGGTCTCTTAGTTTCTGAGATACGATTGGGAGGGGGGGGGAGGCCAAAAAGGGGAGGCTTGGTACTTTTGCCCTTCTCTTGAGAGTTACTTGTAAGTTTGCTTGTCGTCACCCCTCAGTTACGCTTCACCCACTCCACTTTCGTTACGATAAGGAGGTCGCCGGCTCGCTTCGCTCGCCACCTCACCCCTTCGCTACGCTCGGTCTCGCAGGTTCGCTCCACTCAGGACCTACCTACCACCGGAAAGCTACCGTGACCTTATCCTTATGCAACGCTTCGCTTTACCGCTACCTAGTTTCGGAGATACGATGGGGGTAGGGGTGAAGAGGAGGAGAAGGGGGAGTTTTGAAAAATGATTTTGACCAACTCTGGGCCCCTTCATATGAATCTGAAAAAAAAAATGTTGCAAGTCTGTTAACTTCCGGGATCCGCCTAAAGGGGGGAGAAGGGGTTAAGGGGGGGAACTTTGAAAAATGGTTTTTACTTTTCCGAGCCTCCTCTATACGATTCCTTAAAACATCAAAACAATGGTCTCTTAGTTTCCGAGATACGATGGGGGGAGGGGTGAAGCGGGGGAGAGGGGCGAATTTTGAAATATGATTTTGACCAACTCTGGGCCCCTTGATATGAATCTGAAAAAAAAAATGTTAAAAGTCTGTTTACTTCCGAGATCCGCCTAAAGGGGGTAGAAGGTGGGCAAGGGGGGGGGGGAACTTTGAATAATGGTTTTTACTTTTCCGAGCCTCCTCTATACGAATCCGTAAAAAACAGAACACGGGTCTCTTAGTTTCTGAGATACGATTGGGAGGGGGGGGGGGAGGCCAAAAACGGGAGTCTTGGTACTTTTGCCCTACTCATGAGAGTTACTTGTAAGTTTGCTTGTCGTCGCCCCCGAGTTAAGCTTTACCCACTCAACCTTCGTTACGCTACGGAGGTCGCCGGCTCGTTCGCTCCACTCAGCACCTACCTACCACCGGAAATCTATCGTGACCTTATCCCTACGCTACGCTACGCTACGCTTCGCTTTTCCGCTACCTAGTTTCTGAGATACTATGGGGGGAGGGGTGAAGGGGGGGAGAGGTGTGAGTTTTGAAAAATGATTTTGAGCAACTCTGGGCCCCTTGATATAAATCTGAAAAAAAAAAGTGTTAAAAGTCTGTTAACTTCCGAAATCCGTCTAAAGGGGGGAGAAGGGGGTCAAAGGGGCAACTTTGAAAAATGCTTTTTACTTTTCCGAGCCTCCTCTATACGAATCCGTAATAAAACAAAACACGGGTCTCTTAGTTTCTGAGATACGATTGGGAGGGGGGGGGGGAAGGCCAAAAAGGGGAGGCTTGGTTATTTTGATTTCTCATAAGAGTTACTTGTAAGTTTGCATGTCGTCACCCCCGAGTTGCGCTTCACCCACTCAACCTTCGTTACGCTACGGGGGTCGCCGGCTCGCTTCGCTCGCCACCTCCCCCCTTCGCTCCACTCGGTCTCGCAGGTTCGCTCCACTCGGGACCTACCTACCACCGGAAAGCTATCATGACCTTATCCCTACGCTACGCTGCGCTTCGCTTTACCGCTATGGGGGGAGGGGTGAAGAGGGGGAGAGGGGGGAGTTTTGAAAAATGATTGTGACATACTCTGGGCCCCTTGATATGAATCTGAAAAAAAAATGTTGCAAGTCTGTTAACTTCCGAGATCCGCCTAAAGGGGGGAGAAGGGGGGCAAGGGGGGAGGAACTTTGAAAATGGTTTTTACTTTTCCGAGCCTCCTCTATACGAATCCGTAAAAAAACAAAACACGGGTCTCTTAGTTTCCGAGATACGATGGGGGGAGGGGTGAAGAGGGGGAGAGGGGGGAGTTTTGAGAAATGATTTTGACCAACTCTGGGCCCCTTGATATGAATCTGAAAAAAGAAACGTTGCAAGTCTGTTAACTTCCGAGATCCGCCTAAAGGGGGGAGAAGAGGGGCAAGGGGGGGGAACTTTGAAAAATGGTTTTTACTTTTCCGAGCATCCTCTATACGAATCCGTAAAAAAAACAAAATACGGGTCTCTTAGTTTCCGAGATACGATGGGGAGGGGGGGGAGGGGGGGCGAAAAGGGGAGGTTTGGGATTTTTCCCATACTCACCAGAGTTACTTGTTTACGAATCTGTCAAAATATACCCACCTCCCCCTTCACCATCTGGGAGAACAATGATGTCAATCAGTCAGTGAGTGAGTGAGTGAGTGAGTGGTAATCGAGCTTTATATAGTATAATATGTCTGAGTATTAATATAAAGCTAAAATATTAATAAATGAATCCTAAACAAATAGGTAAAATAATTTAAAAACACGTGACGCCATTACGAATTCCCCATGATTTTGAGGTGTTAATTAAAAGGTGTATGTTGGGCTTAAACATGATGACTTAGAGATAGGCAAGCTTAATCTGTGGGTCACTCCGGATAAACCCTTGTACAGTGCTCCCAAAAGAAAGGTAAATATACACTCATATAGGTATGACGGTATAAACCCGGACTTCATAAGGAAAACTTGTGAATATTACATGTACGGAAACGCAAGAAGTCAATTAGCCACATAGCTAGCTATTTTCGGACTCTTTGACTATATGGCTAAATGTAACCCTTATCTCAACAGCATCAGCCCCTCACGTTATCGTTAAAATGAACGATATTTCAACGAAACGAAATTGAATGCGCGATTGCTAATTAAAATTTCCGTTTGAAAATTTAAATACTAAAACGAAATTAGGTGATTTGACTCGTTACAATACGCATTATTTATTTATTGAGATATTAAATTTTATGAAATGGTCTTGAATTTGTTTGATTCAAAAAGTTAATTAAAATTTTCTGTTATTTTAATGAGGTACTTCACGATTATTTGAGAGAGTCGTGCCTCGGTTACAGCTGCGTAGATCATCAAGCCGCACTTACTGATTTTAATTTGCCGACTTTTCATGAAAAAATTGTTTAATAATCTATGAAATCAATACAATTATTTAGGGTGTAATTTGTTCTTAAGACTATTTCGTTCGTGCGGTCCATGGCCCTCTACGGGGCCCCTGTGTGGGCCCTGAGCATCCGGACGCGACCACAGAAGCTGGTCGCATGCCAGAGGGTCATGGCTATCCGAATGATCCGGGGATACCGCACGATTGCCGGCGAATCGGCCAACCTCCTTGCCGGACTACTGCCTTGGGATCTGGAGGCGACTGCCCTCCAGCGCGTCTATGAGTGGCGCGTGGAGGCGCAGCGCCGGGGCGTGACCCCGCTGCCTCGCGAAGTCGAGGCGCGGCGCGAAGACCTCCGGCGCGATCTCAGGGCAGTATGGAAGGAACGACTGTCGCGACCGAAGGCCGGGCACGCCGCAATTGCGGCGGTAAGACCCCTCTTTGAGGAGTGGCTGGAGAGAATTCTTCGTTTCGGGAAGTACCTGTGTCTGATGCGAAAGGAGGAGACGCCTGGGTGTCACCACTGCGAAGATCGCCCGGAGGACACGGTGGAGCATACGGTGCAAGACTGCCCAGCTTGGGCGGAGCACCGACGTGTCCTCACGGCTGCGATAGGCGGAGACCTCTCGCGCCCGGCATTGGTTGCGGCCATGCTGCGGGGCGAGACGGAGTGGGAAGCGGTCAGCTCTTTCTGCGAGGCAGTAATGCTCGTTAAGGAGGAGGCGGGCCGCGAGCGAGAGAGGACAGCGTCCTCCCTCCGCCCCAGCCGCAGTGGTAGGCGCCCACGGCGACGGACGTCGCTAGATGATCTCCGGCCACCGTAGGCGCGGGCATGCGGGCAGCGAGTAAAGGGCAACTCGCTGCCCGACCAAGGACCATGCCCGGGTCGACGGCGCGTTGTGTCCCACGCGCGCCTCAAAGAGCGTCAGCATAATGACGGGGCCCCCCTCTCAGAGGGCAAAAGCCTGCCGGGGTCGCGGGATTATTCCCTAACCGTAACCCCGGAACTTAACAGGCTATGAAGGACACCGTGGATTTTAGTCAGTAGAAGTCTGACAGTCCCTCTCGCCCTGCCCGGGGTTGGAGGACTCATTTGATGATTTTACCACGCTAAAAAAAAAAAAAAGGTTGCACTCCAGGAGTGCCGGTAGAAGTGAAAACTTTTTTGTTACTATGTTTTATTTTTAATTTGAATGACGTCTTACTCATTTTCGATCAGGGTCACGTGACCCTGACGGTCACGTGACCCTGACGGTCACGTGACCCTGACGCGAGTTTTAAATTTTTTACCCATTACAGAAAAAGTGTACAACGCCGCTAAAGAAGTTTTCACTTCAAAAAAAAAAGACTATTTCGTTATATTCTGAATATAATACAACTTTTTTTTGAACCTTCAACAAAAGGATATCTAAACAAGTTTTACTTTTTTTTGTACAGATGCCGTCAGGTCATACTACCCCAATCTGTCACATGTTACCAATCGAATATCCACTATTTAATTGTGATCAGTTTGAAAATCTATAAAAAAAAAAAGGTTGCACTCCAGGAGTGCCGGTAGAAGTGAAAACTTTTTTGTTACTATGTTTTATTTTTAATTTGAATGACGTCTTACTCATTTTCGATCAGGGTCACGTGACCCTGACGCGAGTTTTGGTCACGTGACCCTGACGCGAGTTTTAAATTTTTTACCCATTACAGAAAAAGTGTACAACGCCGCTAAAGAAGTTTTCACTTCAAAAATTGTCAGATTGAGGTAGGTTGGATGTGCTGGCGTCTGTACCATAAAGGTACACAACCATACGGCCTGCTTGATGGAAAGCGGTCACCGAATGGATACTTGCAACACCAGATGTATCGCTTGCGTGTGCCAATTTTTTTCTCGGTCTTTTTGAAGGTGTTAAGAAAATGAGCGTTGTGACAAAATATATCAACCCTAGAATACGATAAACAATCGAAGAAACAGGGTGTTTTTTATTCAATATAGGTCTGACTGCCCCTTTCACTCCAGGCAAGACTTCTGAGGTATAATTTTTTGTTTTTCCACCCAAAAAATTATTAACTTTATTATTTCATCAATCTTAGGTATCAGAAGTGACGTAACGTTGTTATAGCTACAAACTACCTTCAAAGTACAGAATTCGTTACAAGATAAAGTTTTTTTACGTTCATTAAGGAAAAAGTGAGCACTGTTTATTTGAACAAGAATTTTCATTTATTATTTAGCGAAATGCTACCTTCATTCAAATAAATTCACGCAAAAATCGGACTCAAAAAATACATTTCGGTTTAAAAAATATTTTTATACGAATCGTATTTCTCTTTGAACGGAATTAAAATTAAAAAGGAATAAAAAATAGTGAACACTGCCAAGAACATGAAAATATAAAAATACATTAAAAATATTGTAGAAATTACTGCTTGATTGGTTTAGCACTAATTTCTGGGTTGGTTGATTTTATTGGTTTTATCGGACGGGTAAATGGTTTGGTTACTGGTTAACGAGCACTGGTTTTAATGATACGCAAACATATGGTTTAAAAGATTATATTAGATACTACTGAACTAAGAAATGGTAAATCTAAGTTAATGTAGCACTAAGATGGTTTGATTAGAGTTACGCGATTGGTATCTGTACACGCACTAACTGACTATATTGCGATACATTCATTTATGTAAATGCGCGCAGGCAAAAGTGCTGAGCTGTTCGGTTGCAAAATATTGTACCGAACATATTCCCGAGCGCAAGATAAGATAAAAGATTGTAAAGTATCTACTCATCGAATCATCTTAGTAATATTTTTTGTATGACAGGTAAATAATACAAAATAACAAGAAGTGGTAAAAAGTATAGAATATAAACTATGGTTATCCTTATACAAGTTATACAATACAATGGTAAACGAAATAAAAATATTATTATAGTAGTACAAAAACAACATTTTTTAAACTAATGAGTCCTTTACTGTAAGCACACGTTCTTTTGTCGCCTTAGGCAACGTAGCTCTTTGCGTTTTAACCGCACTACGCATAGCACTGGGCCATCGTCTGGAGAAATATGAATTAAGGTCTATTTGTTCACTTTCACTTTGCTGACGGTCAGCAGTACTCTGCTTTCGCGGTTGCACTTCACTGTTCACTCTGGTTGCTTGAGATGTAGTCGCCACAGACTCCCGTCTGTGGTGAGGCTGCGCCCGGCTGGCCGTGGACCGCGAGCAGCAACTTGTTCTTCTCCAGATCCAGGCTGCTGCCGCGCATAAGACAACTCCCAGCAGTATGTACATGATGGTGTATTGGTGGATGTCGTGAACTGAAACATCATCGACCTCTGCCTTGGTGGTTTTGAGCGTTCTGATCTGATCTCCAAGAATGGACAGAGATTTATTAAGACTCATGTCCTCTGGTAATGTGGTTTCCGTTGGTATTGCTATGTTCACAATATGATTTATCTGATCTAGCTCTGGTACGAGCATGTTTGGTGAAAAGTTTAATTGGTTGGATTGCTGTTGTAAAGAATACAGCGTGAAATCTTTACTTTTAATAAAACATTTCTGAGTCATACTAATGACCCCTGCTGTAGTCAGCTGGCGAACAGTAACTTGATCGTCACATATGATTTTGATGGAATATGTGTCACAGCAAAAATATAGGTATTGAGACGTTGAGTGTAATTCAACCCATCTATTTTTGCACACTGTGGTTTCTGTTTTGCACCTTTTGTTTATTGGGCTTGTCTCGCAAAAGTTTTCATCATTTTCTAAATTTTGGATTGGCTTGAAGAGCTCACATATGAAAGATTCTCCGTGATACAAGCAAGTGTCAAGGTCATGTATGGTGGGTGCGAAATAAGCATCCTTTTTCAGGTTTACTGCGACGTATTCCGATATTGGTGTTATGGTTGTCATACTGTAATTGATTTGTTTCGGAACTGGTATTATTCTATATAATTGAAAACTTTCTCTTGCTATGAGCGGGAATGTTATTTCGAAAATGATGTATTTTTCTGTGACTCGAGCTTTTGTTCTCAGTAACTTGTAGATGCGTTGGAAATCTGTCTCTATGTTTTCGATTGGTAGCGCTAAATCTTGAGGCATTTGCCCATATATAATTTGTAGCTCTCGTTTGAGCTGGGGTGGTGTTAGTAGATGCAGGCTGATTTGGCCATGGTATATTTCTGATATTGTGTCTATTAACGTTTCCTGTATTTGTTTTAAGTTTTGCATCATATTTATGGTAGCTATCGAGACTAATGTGAAGTCCTGTTGTGTAGTCATCACATCGATTTCTTGTTGGAACTTATTGTTAGCTTTGTCTAAAGCTTGTAAGTGTTTATTTATGGTCTTGTGTTGCTTTGCTATTATGTCTTCGGTTCGTTGTAGTACATTGTGCTCTGCTTCGACGATAGATGTTAAATTCTTCCATAGCTGGCCTTGGTGTTTCTGGTTACGGTGCACAAGTTCAATGTCTTGTCTATATTTTTCTGCGAAACTTTCATCTAATACTCCGAACAGTGAGTTTGCAATTGAGCCGACAGCATTGATAAGGCCGCGTCGTGTTCGTAAACGCTCGCCGTAATGCTGGCTAAGCAACAGCTGATTGTAATATTGCAGTTCGTTGTAATTGTGACGTATTTGTAGGAGTATCATGTGACAGTGACTCGATTCCATAATTTTTTCGCATGTTTGGTCAAGGTAGCTTGTAAAGTCTTTGATAGCTTTGTCCCCTTGCCAGTATGGAGACATATCAAAGTATGTCACTAATTTCCATTTATCCCGAATTAATTGTACTTTTCCTACAGTGTCGAAGTACAATGTTTTGCTGGTCTCGAATTTTGTGATATTGTATGAAGCTGTTGTTGGTAATATAAATGTACCTACGAACAGCAACAGTGCTAGCGCAATGTTTACTATCTTAGGACAAGTACTGTACGTTCTCGTATTCGTTTGCGGGCGATTACGTGGTTCCTTTTCGTGTTCTGTACTTTGATGTAGTGGTTGTTCATTTGGTATGATTGGTTCCGTTTGGTCTAAAGGTAGCACTGATAACTTAACTACAGGACGCTTTAAATAGCCGTTTTTGGTTTTTAGAGTGACTACTCTGACAAGTTCATCTTTTCCTGGATGAACTTCCATCACACGACCCATTGGCCATTTTCCTGCTGGTAAATTATCGTCATGTATCATAACTAAATCACCCACGTTGATATTCTTTTGTTGTTTCGCCCATTTATTTCTGGTTGATAGTTGAGTCAAGTATTCGGTTTTCCATCTCTTCCATAAGTCATCGAATAATTTTTTCACTAGATGCCACCTGGTTCTGGCGTCATCTGCTGTATCAATTACAGTTAAACCTGGACGTGCTGATAGGAAATGGGCTGGTGTTAAGAAGTTAAGATCCTCTGGGTCTTCTGATAATGCACAAATTGGTCGCGAATTTAGGCAAGCTTCTAGTTTTGCTAACAGGGTGGTATATTCTTCAAACGTTAGTTTTTGTTGACCAATCACTCGTTTGAGGTGATGTTTAAGACTTCGTACGGCTCTTTCCCATAGTCCTCCCGCATGAGGCCAAGAAGGTGCGTTGAAGTGCCATTCAATTTGGAGCTCTGTTATCTCTCTAAAGAATGACTCATTGTGAACATTTTGAAGATGATAATATTCTTCTTGCAGCATTCTGTTTGCTCCAACAAAATTGGTTCCATTGTCACTATAGATATGACGTGGTGCTCCGCGACGTGCTGCCATTCTGTTTATTGCGGCTAGGAATGCTGAGCTGGATAAATCTGAGACGAGTTCTAGATGGATGGCCTTCGTAACCATACATACGAACAACGCAATGTAACCCTTTGTCGTTTTTATTCCGCGCCCTTTGTTTGCTTTTACTTCTACAAAGCCTGTGTAGTCGACACCACAATGATAGAAGGCACTTTCAGGGTTCACTCTTGATGATGGTAGGTCACCCATGAGTTGATATTTTTGGATGGGCTCTTGCTTCTTACATATAATGCACTGTCGTATGACTTTCTTTGTAGCTGAATATCCGCTGATTATCCAATAATTCTGTCGAATATTTGATAAAGTAAGGCGCGCTCCACCGTGGTACGTTAGTTCGTGAGCGTATTGAATTATCAAAGTAGTAAGTCGATGGTTGTGTGGTAGTATTATTGGATGTTTCATCTCTGAACTTATCTGTGCGTTTCTTAGTCTGCCCCCTACTCGCAAAATCTCATCTTGGTCTATGATAGGATGTAATGGTAAAACTTTACTCTTCGAATGCACATTTCCATTCTTAAGTAATTGACTTATATCACTTGCAAACTCCATATGTTGCACCGTTTTGATAATCAGCAGTTTTGCGCGACGGAGTTCTTGTAATGTGAGATAAGGTTGACGGCCTGCCTTTTCTGTAGGTAATCGTAGTATCCATGCAAAAACTCGTATTATTTTTGCGAAGGAATTCAATTTGTATAATAAATGGTTGATAATATCAGGTGTGGTCATGGTTGTTTTCTGCTGTTTTTCCGCAACTACGGCATTTGATTGTTTTATCTCTAAGTTGGTTTCATAAGTGGTTAGAGGTATTTCATGGTTTTGGAATGGTTGGATCCATGATGGCCCTTGCCACCACAAGTCATGATTTTTTAATTGTTCGATTTTCAATCCACGACTGGCACAGTCAGCTGGATTTTCAATGGTTTTGACATAATTCCATTTTTCCTTTAGAATTATTTTGGTGATTGCTTTCACGCGATTTGAGACGAAGGGTTTCCACCTCGCTGGATCCCCCTTAATCCATCCCAATACTGCTGTTGAATCAGTCCAACAGTATACTTCCGGGTTATACGACTCCAAGCAAGTTTGCACTTTTTGCATCAGCTGTGATAATAGTTGGGCACCCATTAATTCCAGTCTTGGTATTGATATATCTTTACTAACAGGTACCAATCTTGCTTTTGCTGCGACCAGAGTTACTTCGTTAGTGTTATTTTGGTTAATGACGTTGCAATATATAACAGCGGCATACGCCTTGTTCGACGCGTCACAGAATCCATGTAATTGCAAGCTATGATTTTTCTTTATTCCTAACCATCGTTTTACTTCAATGGAGTTAATGTCTTTTAATTCTTCTCTTAAGCTTAGCCATTTGTTTTTGATATCTTCTGGCAGCGCGTCATCCCAGTTAAGACACGAGGACCAGACACTTTGGAATAGCATTTTCATGGTAATAGTTAATGGTGTGAGCCAGCCCAATGGATCGAATATTTTTGAGATGTCGGAGAGAAGTGACCTTTTTGTTGGTTTTGGTGATGATAATGGCTCCAATTTCGAGTCAAAGATGAATTTGTCCTGCTTCGGATTCCATCCTAAGCCCAATGTCTTCTTTGAATCTGGTTGTTTAAACTCGTAGATTTGCTGGTTCCGCAAATCTTTATCCAAGTCAGCGAGTAATTCTGGTTCATTCGATTCCCATTTTCGTAAATTAAACCCACCCTTGCTGAGTAGTTGGATGAGTTCTGTTTTAAGACTTTTTGCTTGTTCTATAGTACTTGCTCCGCCGCAGTAGTCGTCCATATAAAAACATTCTTCTAATGCTTTTGCTGCACCGGGGAAATTTTGTTTTTCTTCGGCAGCTAGCTGTTTTAAACACATCATAGCCAAAAATGGTGCAGGCTTTGTGCCGTAAGTTATGGTTGTAAGTTGGTATGTTTGAATGGGTTGTAATGGTGAGTCTCTCCATACTATTTTCTGATAGGACTGATCTTCCGGATGTACCATTATCTGACGATACATTTTTTAGATGTCAGCTGTGTAAACGAACTGGTACTGTCTCCATTTTAGAATGATCTCTTGCAGGTCTTGTTGTAGGTTAGGACCTCGGTACATGACGTCATTCAAACTGTATCCTGATAATGATCTAGCCGACGCGTTGAACACAACACGCAACTTTGTAGTGGTTGACTCAGCTCGAGTGACACAGTGGTGTGGTAGGTAGCACTCGGGTTTCGTACTTTTTGCTGGCACGGACGGCATCATATGGTTTAAGTTATGATACTCGTTCATGAATTTTGTGTATTCCGTTTTCAATTCCGGATCTTTTTGTAACTTTCTCTCTAAGTTGCGAAATTGTGCTAGTGCCATTGGTTTAGTGGACCCTAGCTGTTCTTTGATTTCTGGTTTGAATGGTAGGCGTACTTGGTATTTTCCATTTTCTAGTCTTTCTGTTGTTGACAGAAAATATTGCAGACATTCATGATCTTCGGTGGACATTTCCGTCTGCTGAGTGATATCTTCAATTTCCCAAAATTTTCGTAAATCGTCTGTATTATGAAGGATGACGTTACATCTGTAGCGCGGTGTCATTGTCCCACACAGTAACCATCCTAGTTGCGTTTGTTGGGCTATTGGTTGATCGTCGCTATCGCCCCTCAAAAGGCCTCCCAAAGCTATCTTGCAGTATACATCTGCTCCAAGCAGAAGGTCCACTGGTCGGCTGGTATTAAACTCCGGGTCTGCCAAATTAATGTTTTGAATGTGCGGCCAAGTTGGTTTTATGAATGATTTATTTGGTAAACTTTTTACAAGATTATTCATTATAAGAACCTCCCCTTCTAAGGCAAACTCATTATAAATTGATTTAATTCGTATGGTCATTACTCCTTTGCAGTTGTTTTCTTTTTCACCTACGCCAAATATAGTTCCTTTGCAAGAGTATCTTGGTATTTTCAAAATTTGTGCCGCCTTTTCGCTTATTAATGAAATTTGAGAACCCTGATCAATCAAAGCCCTCAAGGTATGGTATTCGCCATTGTGTCCTGGAACTTCCACTAGTGCCGTAGCTAAAAGTGTTTCGGATACGTCATCCCAAGATACATGGGTTGAGGCTGATGCTTGCTCATTATTAGTCACGCATGATGTCGCAAGTGAATGCGCAGCTTTATGGTTTGGTTTTGCTGATGTGCTTGGTTTGTTTTTGGTTGTAATTGCATCATGCAATAATGAATTATGTTTACCGTTGCATTTGCGACATGTTTTATTCGATAAACAAGTTTTATTAAAATGGTTGTATAGACAATTTGCGCAACAGTTTAGTTGGTTGACAGTTTTCAATTTTTGCTCATCCGACATTTGCAAAAATTGGGTACACATCCATAACCCGTGGTCAGCGTTACACAATGCGCAGGTGATTGACCGCGACACATGTAACGATTTCGTATGGTTTTTCATGATACTTGGATAATTTTTGTTTGATGACTGCTGGTTATTATTTGAACTATAGTATTTCTTCTGGTTTGCTTGATAATTTTGGTTTTGTGGTTGGGTGTTTATTTTTTGGTTATTTGTTTCTTGTTTACGCCTTGATGCTTCTAGGGCGGTAAACTTGTTTTCCAAGAAATCTAGGAATTCTTGAAGGATTGGTAATTCCCTGGGATTCTTCACCGACTCAATGTATTCAGTGTATGATTCGCTGTCAAGTTTTTGGGCTAACAAGACTACCAACAGGGGACCCCAGGTGGTGATATCTACTTCTAGGTTCTGTATTGCGTGGAGACATTCCTTGGTTACGTCATGCAGTTTTTTAATTGCTCCGATGGTTTGTTGCTGCATACTAGGAATGTTCAGTAAAGTGTTGACATGAGACGTAAAAATTAGTCTAGTGTTGCCATATCTATGGTTTAGTATTTCCCAGCATACTTCATAATTCTCTGAGCTAATTTGCAGATGGTGGATCAAACGCTCAGCTTCTCCTGATATTTTACTCTTTAAAAACTGCATCTTTTGTGCGTTTGATAAAGATGGATTTTTGTGAATGGCTTCTGTGAATAAGTCTTTGAACGACGTCCATTGATGGTAGTTGCCTTGGAATGTTGGAATATCCATCTGTGGAGTAGCTTTGTCGCGATGCGATACAGACCACATTTTAGAGTTGATGGTTTTCTTCAAATCGTTGTACATTTTTTCATATCTGTTAAACTCTTCTTGGTACCAGACCTCTTCATTTCCGTTTTCACCTTCTATATCCCAGTGCAGGCTATCTATAATAGCCCAACGACTTTGAAGAGATTTTAATGCATCGTCGAACTCCCACTTGTTCTGCAGATGGTCGATTTCAATGGTAGCTACTGTTCTCATGAAAGCTCTGAAATGAATTGTCTGCTTTTTTATCATTCCTTCTAGCTTGCCGTCTTCACGCGTATCTCTACGTTGCTGTTGCGGAGCCTGTGAAGGAGACGAATCCTCTTCCTGCTTGGATGTTCCCGCCTCTACCGACGGCTGTTGTGGTTCTTGTGGTTTAGACAACAAGTTCTCCATGATTTTAGTGATTAATTGCTTGATCGACAGATACACCTCCTCCGCTTTATCAAAACAATTTTTTGTAAAATACACATGACTAAAGTCAGCGACTTCACAGCACTTTCTATGGTTACGTTGATACTCTCTCCAATAATTTTCTAATATCTCCAACTTCCGCCTGCAGTAATCTATGGTTTTCCGATCAGCTCCGTCTTTTTTGATGTTAGTGAGAAGTTTCACCAAGGAGTCATAAATCTCCGTTTGGCTGACTGATAATTGCTCCATTATTTTTACGGTCAATTAAATACGCAAATGAAATAAAATGAATAAAATGGTTTGATCTGACCTTGTATTCTCCTTACGCGACTGCTGCCAACTTGAAGTGCTGTTTCCTCAGCTTGAAGTCACTGCCTACCTACTCTACTGTCCCTACCTACTGCTTCACACAAACACTTCACTGCACTTCGCGGACCGAGATCCTTATTCTCGAAGGACCATGTAGAAATTACTGCTTGATTGGTTTAGCACTAATTTCTGGGTTGGTTGATTTTATTGGTTTTATCGGACGGGTAAATGGTTTGGTTACTGGTTAACGAGCACTGGTTTTAATGATACGCAAACATATGGTTTAAAAGATTATATTAGATACTACTGAACTAAGAAATGGTAAATCTAAGTTAATGTAGCACTAAGATGGTTTGATTAGAGTTACGCGATTGGTATCTGTACACGCACTAACTGACTATATTGCGATACATTCATTTATGTAAATGCGCGCAGGCAAAAGTGCTGAGCTGTTCGGTTGCAAAATATTGTACCGAACAAATATGTTGAAAGATTAAAACTAGAGTGTTTATTAAACAAAACTGCTTTAGATATAAATTGGTAATGCTCGAAGTTTTGAACATTAAGAATAGTAAAAACATTTTAACTCAGGTAGCTTACGTATCTGTCGCGGGACTATTAATGCAGGATACCGCGGTTCTAAAACGCAAAGGATAAGTGAAGGAAAATGGTGGTTTCAGTCAGTAAGAGTCTTATAATTTTTATACCCAAGGTGTAAAGTCTCATTTGTTGATTTTACACCGCAAAATCAGGTAATCTAGATATGATTCACGGTGTATGTTTTTGTCACCCTCAAGATCAATATCACTTCTGCTTCAGAACGAGCCTGTCCTAGATGAACTTTCATTTCACAAGTATTTTTGTGAAAAGATCTTAAAAACGGGATCAACTTTAGTACTACTCGTAGTTATCTAGATTCGTGGAAGAGATACTTATATTGAACCACAGGGAAATCTTATGGGAGATAATCAGGATTAATAAACAGATAAGAAATCTTAAGAAAAGAACTCCAATTCGACCTAACTCACAACATAAAAAAATCTATAGCCTCCACAAATAGGAACCACAAAAAATTTAGCGTAACACTAAAACAAAATAAATAAAAATATATTTTACAAAGAAAGACGGCTCTATAAAACCTCTGGCATTGGTCGTTGAAAAAGTGGTTTATTAGCGTACAGGGGAGGCGGATATAATAAATATAAAGCCAGGAATGACGTCCCGGGTTCCCCTGCCGTGTACTTTGGCCCTTATTCGTGATAACATAAATACAACAGTTAGTAGGAAAAATTGAGGTAAATAATTTGGTTTACTCAATATCGTTTATGAGAAATTGTGAAAGAAATTGTCTGGCTTGTGTTTGAGCCTTTTATATTACAGCTTACAGCCGTGTTTTATACGGTTTTTACGATATGGAAAATATCGAGTTCACAGTAATGTGAGTTAATAATTGTAAACCAAATATTTGATTTGTGATATTTGTGTATTTTAGTTTTGGTTGGTAATTTAGTAATTACTTTACTTAATTATTTACATTTAAGGTAAAGTATAGACACACTTCTTGAAAATGAATGTATACTATGTTTATACACATAGATAATAATTATGAACACATTTTCTAAACGATGGTAAAAATTATAAATTCACCATAATGGTGAACTTTAACATTATAACTTAAAATGGAATATGTATTTTTTTAATATTATCAGAATTACTTTATTGTTATTTTTCTTGCATCAGTACTTTTTCGAATTGATAGATACCCCTATGCCCGTTACTGTACACCTGATAACATAAATTATATCCACATTATTAGTGGTTCGGTTTAGGGGTGAAAATATTACAAATTATCTTACTATAACATTTATAATATTAGTTCAGGCATAAAAAGTGCATTCTAATGCACTTTTTATTTTACTACCGGCTTGAACGATTCTATAATACTCTCAGTGTTCGAAAATTCGACTGAACTTTACAACGTATCTGCTGGGATTTGAATCCCAAGATGATTGAAGGTTTTCTGGATAGCAAACACGAACGGAATGATCCGTTCGTGTAGCAACGGTGACACAGCGTAAACCTATCACTACTCGAGGTTTAGACTCCACGGGCAATAGGGAGGTTCAAATTTACTGGATAAATATTAACTTGTTTTACCAAGAATGTTGTTACTTAGTCATCATTTGCCTAGCCTTTTCCCAACTATATTGGGATGAGATCAGATGCAGCTATCAGTATTTTACATGAAGCGACTGTCTATCGGACCTCCACAACCCAGTAACTGGGCAATACGATACTCCATGGTAAGACTGGTTGTCAGACTTATGAGCTTCTGACTAACAGTAACGTCGGTCAAAGATCTAGAAATGACAGCCGGGACCAATGGCTTTACGTGCTTTCCGAGGCACGGAGGAATCTAGCTATGACAGATCGTCACCTATCCACAGACCAACCTCGGCAAGCGCGACTTAACCCGGAAGATTGGCCTGTGCGGCTGTAATTATTTAGCCACGAGCTCCTCAATAATGTTGACTTAGATGAATCGTGAATAAACTATTTCTATTTCTTCATTAACTTTTATTAAATACTAGATTTTGTCAGCAGCTTCGCCCGCTCACCCCCCGATTATTGCCTATGTCACTCAAGACCAAAGCAGCTTTCAATTGATGAAAGAATTTTTGAATCCGCCTAATATATATATCCTAAGTTTTGGAGCCTATTCAATACAAACATACAATCAAATCTTTCCTCTCTATTACATTATTATTAGTAAGATTATATTATACTGCGCCAGGTTGATCGTTGTAGGTACAAACGCCAGATCATCAACCTACCTCAATCTGTCAAATTTCTTTAATAGATTTTCAACCTTATTACAATAATGGAAGGTTAATTTTCGATTGGTAAAATTTTACAGATTCGGGTAGGTTGACCTGCCGATGTTAGCGTCTATACAATACAACATAGTCCACTGGTAATACAGATAAAATAGGGGGCGACTGCGAAGCATCTCATCATAAATGATAGCCCACATTCTGTGCTGTACAGTAGGGCTATTGGCTAACTTGATAGTCACTGACCATCAGTTGCCAACTGAACTTGGATGGTTTGACACCTCTATATTTTATCGACAGTTATGAGGCTAAGTTGAGGAGTGCCCAAAGAGCATTAGAATAGTAGATTTTAAGGAACATTTACATTTATCAGTTTCATTGCAAATGCAAAATCCAATACGAAATTTACCTTTTGACAGCTATATTTTGATGGTCACCAGAGCAAGAAATGATCTTCATTTTTTCTGGCAACAGAGATACGCAATAGACTCGCAGAACAGTGTTATTCTCCCTGCATCCTAAAAGACCTGTCCGAATACACCGCCAATGACGTTGAACTGGTTAAATGTTGGTTGAAGCTAGTTTTGCTAAAATTAATAAAAGGAATCGTCGACATAAACAAAAAGGAGACTTCGGAGTTAGTGGTGCAGGAATAGAGAGTGCATTTTTGCTTACACACAATTGTACACTACTCGTATATTATAATTTTTTGTGTCGATGTGATCCCTGCCAAAATCGATAGCTTCGACCCAAAATATAAAACAATAAGGACTAATCATTTCACATCTTTTTAAGGATTCATAAAAACAAGAAAACCATGGTAGTCAATACCATAGCTTTCTTAAACTCCTCAATTCCCATATTTCCCAAAATCCCAGCGGATGATAAAATGCAAAAATCAATGCGAAAGCCGTGGTCAAAACCAAAGATAAGCGGAACCTTTGAAACCTTGAGAATGTGCCCAAAAAGATTGTACCGACGGGTTCCAAACATGTCTTCACCGTATCGGTATGCCTATCTCCTATGAACACAGTAACCCTTCCCCTTCATAACTTATGCGGGAAGATAAACATCAAAGAATTTTGCTTCCTTCCCATATCGGCATGGAGATAGTTTACGGTATTAAGCCCGGTTTCCACTGCAAGCGGAGCGGACACATTAATGACCCAGCGGGTGAAAAGAGTAAAAATGAGCTCGCTCTGGGAACGCAAAAACGATTTGTTGGTGGAAATACAAGTATGCAGTTTGCGCTTGCGAGTATAAAGGAGTCATTAATGTGTCCGTTCCGCTCGCGGTGGAAACCGGGCTTAATATGTATGTATTACTTACAAAGTTCCGCTGTGTAGAAACTGTATCGTCGAGACTATCTTTAGTGTATCGTTTACGTTTCAGTAGATTCTTAATAATGTCTGGAAAATATTGGTTATAATGATAAGGATCTCAAATGGTCTGCCTTCAACTCACTTTTCTCAAGTTAGTTTAATACATAGTATTGTATTAGATTGTATGGAAGTTTAAGACGCGAGGATTGTTATTTTTGCCATAAGATTTTGTGGATTTACCTTTTTCAGCGAAGTCAAAATATATATTTCACTTGCATAAATCAGGTAACTCGTCGGCGTTTCGTCCGCGGATGCGGGTGAGCCAATTCTTGAAGTAGGTCTCAACTTGTATGTTGAGAGCTGGGGGACCCACGATATCAACACATTTCATCGACACTATTGTCCTTTTAACTGTCGGAATAACGTTTCTTCCTACTTTCTTCGCATCTTCCGAAAAGGGGTGAAAAGTTTCAGGGTAGACAACGCGCAGGCGACACCTCTAGTATTGCATTCTTACACTACAGTACCCACTTTTCATCAGATGGAGAGTATATTTTTTTGTCAGTTTTGTGAAAGAACATTGAAGATTCAAAAGTATTTAAAGAAAATGTAATTACTTTTAACTCCGAACGTTTGTGAAAATAGCATCTTATACTCCAATTTATTATGCTACCAATCTTAACTTCAACAATAGCTAACACACCGCACTTTCTTTCCATTTAAATAGGTCTGTAAAACCTTGACCTGACCAGACCAAATCACGCGATGACTAGCTGATACAGAGCTACTAAGAATTAATTAACCCTTTGTTACGCCGTCATTGTAAAATTCTGCCGATGTCATGATGTAGTTAATAAAACGAAGTTCGAAGCGTGGTTTATGGGGTAATATGAAAATGAAGGAATTCTGCTTTGTCTACGGCGTCAAAAAAGGGCTTGTGAACAAGCTCGGTTACTTTGTTGAAAACTAGGTTACTTTGTTAGTTGGCAAACAAGCAGGCAACAACAGGCGGATGGGTGATGAAAGTCACAAGATTGCGGACAAGACTTGATTGATACTTCAAAGTCTAAGAAGGTATGTAACAATAGGAAGTCTTATACTTAGCTGGCAACCTCTGCTAAATTATAAGGTTTTAAATGATGATATTAATGATAGTGTTCATTTACTTATTTTGAAGATGTAAATTACTAAGTTGATTCTACAAAGACAAAAATAAATTTTTTCGTATGCTTGTGTTCAAATCAGAGCAGAGGTCTGGGTATCTAGATATGAGGAGCTTATGAGAGCAGTGGTGGCCCAGTGTCATCGGTCCCGACTTATGAGTTGTAGGTCGTGGGTTCAAACCCCGCCATGCGCATTACCTTGTGTTATTTATTTCATCACCACTGCTCTCAAAACGGTGAAGGAAAACATCGTGAGGAAACCGACATGTCCTAGAACCAAAAATTCGAAGACATGTGACATGTACCAAACCGCACTGGGCCCGCGTGGTGGATTATGGCCCACTCCCTCTCACAAAGAGAAGGCCTGTGTCCCAGCAGTGGGAATATTAATAGGCTGATGATGATGATGATGATTATGAGGAGCTTATACAATGCGGTTCTAGTAACGATTGTGGAACAGACAAAAATGTATTGGATTGATGATCAGTAAAACTAACTACCAATAAGCTCATGTTATACCTTTTGGAAGTCATTTTAGAAATGCAAAATAATTTGAAATTGCTTGGGTAACAGTACTTTCCTGAAAACCACCTTCAAAGAGCTTACATCTTACGCAAAAATTACGTAAAGACACATTTGCGTGGCTGGCATTAGATCCTATCATATACTTACCGAAATAAACGATCGCGGAAAGTAGGAGGGGTGAACAAGGGGCATATAAACTTTTATTAATAAAAGAATAAGTAACTGTAAGCGTAGAAATGCCTGGAACATCCGCACCTCGACGCGGCTATAATAAAAAAAAGGTTGCACTCCAGGAGTGCCGGTAGAAGTGAAAACTTTTTTGTTACTATGTTTTATTTTAAAACTGGAGTAGTACAGATATGAAATTAACTAATTTGAATGACGTCTTACTCATTTTCGATCAGGGTCACGTGACCCTGACGCGAGTTTTAAATTTTTTACCCATTACAGAAAAAGTGTACAACGCCGCTAAAGAAGTTTTCACTTCAAAAAGTAAGAGAAATTGATGAGCCAAGCGTGGCGGGCTGGTTAAACTTTGCGCAAAATATTTGGACTCGGAGCGGAAAATATTACAAGTAAAAGGAGATTATGATTATGCTAGCGTTATTATTACTCAGTTATCCCTAAGTAGTAAACATTATTAAATAACTCGACAGGATTTTCATCTAATAAGAAGGGCCCTCTCTCTCGCTAACTTTTTTATAAAAAATATATTATTTCTGCTACGGTTGAATTTAGCTTTTTTGTGAAAACAGTAATTCGATTTCGAGCAGTACTTGAACCTGCAATCTTCTGATTCAGTACACCTAACGCTTTTATTTAACAAGCAAATTCGATTTTTACGTCGTGTATTATATTAACGTTGGTGATATTCTATTTTAGAGCCATCGAATTTTTCTTTCCACGAAGAAGATTTACCATTCCTGACGCAGACGATATTAAAAATCAGATGAATGAAGTTTATAATGTACCTATTATGAGTCTATGGTTTGCTTCATGCTACATTATATGCAACTCTAGTGCCCCGTCAGACTAGACACATAGACGGTATCCACTCTAAAGCGCCGCCTTTCGTCTGAAGCCGTTTTTGAGATTCAAAGTGTACTCCTTCCACACAACTTTTTCTTTTTCCTCACGGTCGAGTTTCAAAACAATCACCGCGGAGAATATAAATTCACATTTTTCGTTACCGCTGCAAAAATACTACGAAGCATTTTTCACGATTTGTTTTTTTAACGAATTGTATTTTATTCTGGTTCATGTCAACGGAATCCATATCTCCGATGCAATATGTAGGTAAATATTTTGTGTCTCCGATAGAAAATAGTTTGAAACCTTATAACCCTGATCTTTATAATATTTTTTCATCGATGAACTTTTTACAGTTTTTTTTTAATGTGTTTTTGCCTTGTAAGTTAATAATTAGTATATTACGAGTCAAATGAATACATAAATGCTTATTTACTCCAACACACAAAACAGTTATCTGGGAATCAGATTTTTAATACCGTAACAAAAGGAAATGATAACACCATTTATAAAAATAAGGGAGTTATAAATATCTTCTAACATACAATAACTGAAGCTAACAACATTTACACCATATCCACAATCTTCATTATAAAATAAATAACAGTTTACCCGAAAATTCTAATATAACTTTACACTCCCCAATAAATTCCCAACTTCACATATTATAAAACAACTTGTTAACCCTCTAAAAGGTTTTTAAAACCTTCACAAAAACGCCAGACTTTATTAGGTATAGCACGTAGCAATGTAAGGTTAAAAAGCGCCATTATTAAAACTCCCATAGCCGTCAGTAGCCATAACAATATTTCAGGCCAGTAAGCTGAGAAAGAAAAACTGCTCTTAAATGGATTTAGCATATTTTATGATAATATTAAGACGTACAAACGGTCTTGGGAATTTTGGAGGTACGGTCTAATCATCTAGTCTGACACCGCTTCACCAAAAATATTATACCTACGGAAATCCCCTGGATTATTAATGTTCCGTTTTTCATAAGTTTGAAGGGAATTTTCAGGAAAGTTTTTGGCTTAATAATAATTTTAAGGTCAACAATTTTTAAGCTGTTGTTTAAATAATAACGATGTTATGGTTTTTAATTTTATTTAAGTAATTAATTAATAGGCCCAATATTTTTACCTTGGTCAGAGGCTATTATAACCGATGCCATACAACGTGGTAACGCCGCAAGTCTCTTGGGCACATTACGAGTTGACAGCGCGTTGAAGTTTTTTTTTTAATTTGTGATGTCATTGTTTAGTTTAATGTTAATTTAATTTCGTCTGTTAATTTTTTAGTTTCTTTTAATTAATCAATATTATAAGGTAAGTTTGGCTGTCAAAATTACAATTCGAGTTTTGGCTATGAGGAACGTCTGTTAAAGGCCTACAAATGACAGCCGTTTCGAATGGCTTTACGTACTTTCCAAGGAATTAGGGAAACTTACTACGATGAATGGTTACCCATCTATAGACCAGCATCGGCAAGCATCTCTTTACTTTGAAGATCGACCTGTGCGGCTACTTTTATTTTTTATTCCACGAGTTCCTCTTAAAGATTAAATAAAGAGAGTATACACAGCAGCGAAGAAAATAAATTATACACTGGCATTATGTATGCATGAGGGTAGCTGTTCATTATACGGCTCGCTGCTCTTAAGGTGGAAGGACGAAGAATTTTGATTATTAGTCTTACAATAATTAATTGAATAAACGGAAGCAAGGTCAAAGGACGGCTATTTTATCATATATAAGTTGACATTTTTGAGTTGGATTGACTAATCCGTGGTGGCGTTTTTTTGACGTGATAACGTCTTATAATTTGATGGCCTGCTGCATGCACGAAAAAAGATGACGTTATGCGGCGTTACCTCGCTCTGTAGCGTTCCATAGCAACGGCGTGTCAATTGTTTGTTTATAGCAACGTAAGTGCAGTATTTTATTATGACGTTGTCACGTTCAACTATCGTCAGTAAACCGACTTTACAGACAACCGTTTTTTTTTTCCTTGAGCTAGGCATATTTTGCGCAACTAGGCAGATGTTGCTGAATATTTCACACGGAGCGCTTGTATTTTCATAACGACTGCTAGAGACTTACTAATGACAACGAAATAATGGTCAAAGCGAATCATGGCGATGTGACTATTAGTGAATAGACGTTTAGTTGCATCACCCGAGTTTGTGATCGTCATCTTTTTTTTTACGTGGTAACATCATCAAATGTGTTCTCCCACCCAGGGCAGAGCGGGAGGGACTGCCAGACTCGTACTGACTAAAGTCCACGGTGTCCTTCAATAGCCCTTTACGTTCCAGGGTCACGGTAATGCGATAAGTCCCGCGACCGTCATCGTCACCTTAGGTCAGAAATACTTACATAATTATTTTCCTACGAGCTGGCGTTAAAAGACGGACGGCGCCTTCAGAAACTTTGCTGAACTCTATCACAATAAAAAAATGAAAGTATGTCTGAAGACAAAGTTTTCTTACATTTCTTCCAGAGTTTCACCGCAATACCTAGTTGTCAGTCATCCGTAATTAATTAATTCGCTGCGTTCTTTAGGTTGTTGGGTCATCCAAGTAGAAGCAACTGGAAATAAAAATAATTGATCTTGTTTTTTTTGTCGTATGCTTACGTTATAACTTTAGGTATGGTTTTGATGATGTTTTTTTATAATTAACTATTCTTTGTTTGGTTATGTATAAGGAGAAGTTGTGGCAATGGCCCCGTTTTACGAGTTATGCCATAAGTTCGTTTCCAGTAAGGTGCATATTTTTGTAATTTTTATCATCACTGCTCTATAAACGGTTAAGGAAAACTGCATGCGCATATTATTATGAGCAATGCGGCACGTCAAAGAATCAAAAAATCGAAAACATGTGATATCTACCACGACGACGAGATAAGAGGGCTTTAATCCATTATAGATCACCGGAGCAGGCACTACTTGAATTAAAAGTTAAACGTTGACGCCATACCATTATCACAAATAAGAAGTGCTTACATCCCATCTTGTCAAATATCATAAAAAGTTTATCTAACACGGTCAGTCCCTTCACAAAAAAGTAAGAAGAAGAATCCGTTTCAAAAATACAGCAGCCAGTGTTTTTATCACTCGATTCTCATCCTGACATCTTCACTAAAGGTAGGTCTCGCAAAAAACTTGTTGAGGACCTTGTAAGTCACAAAAATACGATATAATACGATTATTTTCCCCTCTTGTCCCTACTCAGATTAAATTTCTCCGAGTCGAGTAGGGAGGCGACGTGTAAACTGGAGGGCACTCGAACCCGGCTCGCCTTGGAGTGAGATCTTGACGCGAGATGTCATTACTATATGTCACTCACACGACTTTCGACCGGGTTTCGATGGAGACATCACTTTATTAACATAAGTGTGTCGATGTCTACTTGTTTTAATCTTGTAGGGGTTTAATCTACTCATCAGTCATTTTAGAACTTTTTGATTGTTTAAAAAATTGATTGTAACGGATTATCGTGCATAATGCAATGATTTTATTGTAACTTAAACTGAATGTCACATAAAACATCAAATTGCTAAGTTATTGTAAGTCGGTTTCTGAATGAGAGCGTAATAATTAGTTATGCCAATTAAAAACAACTTTCTACCGTTTGCTCGCAAAATACCTAATATTCCAATTTCGGTTCAACAAAGATTACATAAAAGCCTGAAGTCTGTCGTCATTTTTGCTGATCTTAGAGGCTTCGAAACGGCCCAGGACAAGAGTTGATGGAAGGAATTGGGGACACCTTTTCCCACCGGACAGTGCAGACCAAGGAAAAAATGAAAATGTTAGTTATGTTACATATTATGTTATGTTAGCATAAAAGGACTAATTTCATTGTTAACAGTTAAGTACCCGAAAAAGATTTAAACCAGTATTGATTAAAATTGTGAGCTCACCGGAATTGACAGCGTAAGCTGGCTACTGGAGACATGTTAATCCATTTGAAATTAATTATTTTGTCACTATTTGAAATAATCGTGATGGTTCAGATGTTCATTTAATTATTAATTCTTCAGAATAGGCGGAAAGTCTGTTTTATAAAATTGTAAATGCTAAATATTTATCTAACTCGATTCTGACACCGCTAATCCGCGCGGACGGGATGGCGCGGGCGGTGCTCCGCGTGGTCTTACGTAGTACGCGTGTTGGTCCTCAACGGATTTCATACAAACCTATGATAATTCAATGCCTCATCGCGAATGTTTTGATGAATTGCCTAAGTAAGAATAAATATTATTAATCAATCAATTTGACGGCATGGTTGGCGCAGTGGCTGAGCGATCGACTGCTGCTCGGCGTGTCGCGGGTTCGATCCCCGCATGGAACATTTTTTTTTATGACGTGCAAGTAGTAGCTCTGGGTCTGGATGTTTGTGTATATGTGAGTTTCTATGTTTGTAAAAGCATTCATGGTACAAGCGAAATTTCTAGTATGGGACAACGTTTTCATAAATTAAACTAAATAAATATTTTTAATTTATGAAAACGTTGTCCCATACTAGAATTTCTCTTGGGTACTTAAAACAATGAATCAACAAACATTTTTACTACAATAATAACATTTGTTAAATCATCGCCTGTCCATCCATACCCGGTATTTGCAAAATTGCTCATAATTATTAAACAGGAATTAAAACCTAAATGAATACTACTGTATATAAATCGACACCCCCTAAGTACAACTAAGTAACTGCAAAAAGCAAATTTTACAGGAGAGCGATTTAAAGATTTCAATTTTTTTAAATCGCCATAGCTAAGCCCGTATAAGGAATTGAAGTATAACATTTGGTGAGCGGGTTTAAAATTAAGTGAAATTTATAATTAAGAGTATATTTTGTTTCTAAATCTTCAAGTTTTTGTTTTATCACACATGCATACTTATACTTCGTTGTAAAAAACAAACAAAATATGCTAACTGGCACATACACATTTCTTCATTGGAATATTCACGCACCTTGTTGCTTTAACTGCCAGATACGTTCTTATAATTGGTAAAGTCAATTGAAATATCCTGTGTAACTGAATTCCAAACTTGTAAAAATTATCATGTGTTTTGGTATTTTGAAATAAAAGCAGTGGATATATATTTTGTATTGTCTAATGTTTATTTTCAACACAAAAATATAAATTTCAAACGTTTCACGTATCATAAAGTAACATATTATATTGTTATTCTCTTAATTATTTACTTTTTCATATTGTTTTACAGTTTTAAATTTATTTATTTTTTAAAGCGTTGTAACAACATTTAAAAATATAATAAAATAGTGGCCTACTAGCATGGGGAACAGGGTCCAAGGTGCCGGTGGTTAAGGCTCTAGAGGGAGGAACCTCCTCACAGTACGCGTCGTGTCCAAAAGAACTGCTTTCTGCATCAGGCCCTTGAGCCAGCTGCACAATGAGAGCCTCCAAAGGTGTTGGTCGAGGCTCTTCGCAATCAATTCATTGACCGCAATGACTATCGGTACAATGACTGCTGGGTCCATGTCCCAAATGTCGACAATCTCGTGTGCTAAATCTAGATACTTGATTTTCTTATCATTTTCAGCTTTTACGAGTTTCTCGTCATGAGGGATAGTTATATCAACAATCATTCCACGGCGCTTTCGGCGATCTACCACTCCTATATCAGGCAGTCCTGTCAGTGATGATAGGTTGATCCCAATGCAATACGGCATGACCGTTTTCAAGAACTGGTTGTATTTCAGTGCAAGTTACTGGTCATAGCTACCAGATTGTGTCTCTGCAAGTATTCGCTGTAAGAAAGACGAGAAGTACCCGTAACAATGTGTCTGGTCGACTCACTGGGTCGGTAGCATGCCCGACAGATATCAACCGTACCGTCGTTGACAATTATAATTATTTCCGGTAATGTTTCGTCATGATAACTTCATCCATAACCGCACAGTTAAAACCTTCGGTTTCCCCAGAGGTAACTAAAACGTAGCGTAATGTAACGTGTACAGGCTACAGACGTAAAAAGGTCTGCATCAGGCCCGTAAAGGGCCCGTAAAACCGTCTGTGTAGCTCCTTGCTCTGCCATACCTCCCGGTGATCATTAGTATCTAATATCATAGGTTTGCGCTAGTTCCTGTTAGCTAAAGAGAGCGGGGTAAGGTCTTTATCCACAGAGACTACATCTTGATGTATCTGTATCCCCATGTCGACTTCCAGGAAGTATTCCCCGAGACTGCGTACCTCGCGGTTGTGCAAGGTCTTAGCACTGAGGAAGCCACGGCCTTCACACACTTCCGCGGTATATACAGTCTCATCACCGATGACCGTGGGTGATACATCCGACTTGCAGTCAGCAGTGTGCGGACTTTTCTATCCAGGGCGTCAAGTTCTGTCTGAGTCCATTTGAGTATGCCAAAGCGGGCTCAAACTGACACCCTAGAATATTTCTCGCTCAATCTTAATCGGGTCATCGTTCCCAAGAATCTGCCGATATCCAAGATAGAGATGTTCCTTCTCTTCTTCTCCATTGCCGCATACAGGACAACAAGAAGGTGCGAAGTGTTGCATTTATTTTATATGTATAAATCCAGCACACTCATGATGCCACGCCTGCGGCACAGGGTCATATGCCTTCTTATAATCCATCCAACACGTTGGCTAATCCCTCCGGGATCGACGAACCTGTTAGCTTACGGCCATGTCAATAAGGAACAGCTCTTTAATACCGTGGGAAAAATTCCTATATCCATTCTGAGTGGCAGACATAACTTAATTGCTATCAATATGATATGATGCAGTTTTTGCTCTCAGAATGTATGTTAGAACTTTATAGACCTTCGGTAAACACGTAATTGTTTTGTAGTTTTTTTGGGTCCGCGGTACTACCTGATTTATAGAGCAGGTGGGTAACTCCTGTGGTAAAAAACATTAGTAGCGACCCTGCCTCTAAAGATGACTGAAACTGTAAAGCTGAGCTAGCGGCGTGCGACCTTTGTAGCCATTTTATCCAGAAATTATGCAGTCCGTCCGGCCCTGGAATCAAACCACAATAAAACATTCAATTTTCTACGATAATCAACATCATTTCATAAAAGGAAAGCTATGTAAGTAAACAGATAGATTACAATAATCAAGTTAAAATCCAATGTAAAACAATGTATGTGTTAGTTAACTGATTTTAATTTGAATACATTCCTTAGAATAAGTATGTAAGTGCCTAGATAAATTATTAAATCCACCTAATTTCCGGCGTAAAAACGTGTAACTGCGTAGTTACATACTTAAGTATCGGGAATTAATAAATTGCAGTAATATCGTCATGACAATAGATTTTCATTCTAAGACGTATTCAAATATTTACAGTATAGGTAGAACTTTCAATTTATGAGTGCACTTAAAATATATACTTTAATAATAATAAAATATTTACTTAAAATTACTTACCTTGCCTTGAAGGCGAGATTGTCTGGTCTGATGTTGCGCTTAATATTTAGTCCACAGCATTTTTTGGTCTTTAAATTGCATCTTCCCCTAATGTAGTTTAAAGTTTATAACGTTCACTCGACTTGGTAAAAAACAACGCAACACTCATGCGCACAACTCGCTGCCCGCCGAATAACTAAGTGACAGGCAGTTACCCGCACCGCGCGCCCTTTTCCTCCCACATAAAAGTATGTAACTGGAACTTAAATGGTTGTACGCTGGGCTTATTTGTCAGATTATGCAGATACACAATTATACGTTTGAGAAAAAACTATGTTCCGTTGATAGAAAAAATCTAAAAAAAATATATGTGGTAAAGTTATGTATATAGATGCCAAAAATGCAATAAAAACCATTTCGTGTATCTGGCAGATACATACGTCTACTTAGCGGGTGTCGAAATCTCGTGTCACAATGTTTGTCCTCAATGGACTCCTAAACCACTTTACCGATTATAATAAAATTCGCACACCATGTGCAGTTCGATCCAACTTGAGAGATAGGATAGTTTAAATCTCAAATTATAGTCGCAATTTTAATAATATTATAAAGATTGCACCCGTGCGGAGCCGGGGCGGGTCGCTAGTTAACTATATTATTGTAATAGCAACATTTATTGCCATAATGATTGCTCTTAGTTTCAATATTATGCAACACGTAAATTGTAAAATCGTTGGCAACGCTAATTATGGTAGTACCTATTAATTCATTTATTTGCATGAATGGCAATGGTTAGTTGAATAAATTGACTCTTACTTAGTATTAAAATATTGCATTGATTTAGCGAAATTTGGACGATTTTTGGTACTGCAATAATTGGCTACAGATGGAAAGCACAATGTCCTATGTGCCTGGCTAAAAAGTGGTTTTGACTAACTGAATGCGGAAGGTGGAGTTCAGGATGATGTGGCGCAGCTTGGGAGAGGCATAATAATGACTAGCAGTGGACTACAATACAGGCTGAGTAGTTATTTTCGATACATTGAACTTAGGGAGAATAGTCATGGTGTTTTGAGTTCAATCACATCAGGCACACGCAAGGCCCAATGTGTGTGCTATTGGGTTTTTCCATAAGGATTTCTCAATAATTAGCAGCCCGGAGTTTGGAAGTTGGCGGTATTATAACCCCGTGCCTCGGAAAGCATGTTAAAGTCGTTGATCCTGTGCCTGATCTCTCTCCGGTCGTGCCGGATTGCCGTCCCATCGAACTATGAGAGTAAAGGAACAGAGAATGCACCTGTACACTTGTGCACTATAATATGTCACGCCCAGATGGCTCCATTGAAATCGGTCAGGACGACTATTATTATTACTTTCAAACTCTATTTTGGACGTCGTTAGCATCCGTGAAGAATGACACAGTAGAAACGAGTTTTGAGTTACGAAGAAAAACCCAACAACACTGCCCGATCTGGCAATAGAAACCGAACCTCTTGCTCAAACGAGGCAGACAGAACTTACGCAACACAAAACGGCATCACCACCGTGGTACATCACACGTTACCCGTCTAATTTTTTCATAACTATAGTCCTAACCACTGAAGTTAACCGAAGGACCTTTTTATTTTACGATCCCTAACTTTCTTGATAAACTTGTTCAAGTGTCGCCAGTCAGTAATTCCATTCCTTCCTTTATGGTTAGTTATAGAATTTGTGGGCTGCCGACCTGTGGGGCTGTGGCCCCATTTCGTGGGAACTCGGCCCCTGTGCGTGACCTTTGGTCGTAATGGCCAGTTCTCAACGCGATTCCTAATTCAAAAATCTCGTATTTCGCCAACGTTTTTGGTTAAGATGCCAACAACACGTGGTGTTAGAAGTTTACTTTTTCCTTTAAGTTGTGAAATGGTGGTGTGTGGTTTTAATAAAACGTGAGATAATTATGTCGTGGCTCTTCCAAAGTGTGACCATGTGATGCTTGGTGATGATCAGGTGATTAAGGGAGTGTAATCATGAAAGACCTATGCTTTAACATATTTTTTTTATGTCCTACACGTAGTTTTTGTGAGTCTACATGTTTGTGTATGAGTTTTAAATGTTTCTAATTACACCCACGATACACGAGTATAATTACGAGTATGTACCGACTTGTGCTGGTTTTGGTTTTCTAAGCTTAAAATTACTCGTCAGTTCCCTTTAAATTTTTTTTTTGGTTTATATACATGAAATTAATTGATACCCAATAAAACTCATACCATTTAAGAATCATCAAATGAGGCATCCAGCTCTGAGTAAAGTGGAAGACTGTCAATAACTAAAAACAAACCCGTTCCTTCACTTGCCTTTTGCGGTACAGGGCCACGGCAACCTAATAAGAGAGTCCCACAAACAAACAATCATGACTCCCCACGTGGGAAAATCATGAAATTATTTAAAGTTATCTGTACGGTTCGTACACTTGCAGATTGTAGTTAGTTGGTTGAGTGTGAAGAGAAGAGAACACGAAGTTGTTGTCACAGAAGTTAAGTTATATTTGATAGTAATTATACACAAGTTTATCGATATTGACGATTCCTTTCTCTTAAGTAGTTTATGTTATGAATGACAAATGCACACTGACTCGTGTGTGTAGCAACAATGTACTTATAATTAGGTAAAAGTGACGCGCGCTCGTGCCGACCGCAGTGTCATCAAAAAGTATGTACAGTTGAAGACCGTACATCTTGGCAACCCCAGAAAGTTAAAAGTAACTAAAGAGAGAAGGAAAAGCCATCACAAAGCAAAAAATAAATACTAATTAGTCAAAGCTGAATGCTATGTTCCTAGTTCCGGTTTTGAGACGTTGGCGAGATGTCCCGGGGTGAGGCTCCACGCCGGTTTCCTTGCTTGGCGATGCTGTTTCAGCTGTTTCCTTCTGTTCGTAATTGCTCTTATTCATAATTTGAAGTTCAATGTCATTATTCTGTTGTCCCATATTTGAATTTTTGGGCTTTTTCTTACAACAGTGGGGACAACGCTTCCTCCACACCACCACAAGTACCGTGGCGATGGCTGATGTCAACAGAATATAGCTGATAACGTATAAATGGACATCGTGTGTTGAAATTGTACTTGGTAGAGCTTCATTTTCCTTTAGTGCCTTGATTCTATCTTCAATCTTCGTAATTTCTAGATCTGTAGTTGTAGACTGAAGGGTGTTCGGAGCGTAGCGGTGCTTCAGATTTACTAGCTGGTTTATAGATGTATCGAAAGTAGCGGGTGTTAATTTATAGTCTATTTTTACTTGACTGTTGTACTGACGATGGGCATAGATAGTTAAATCCTTTGACTGCAGTACGCATCCTTGAGATAACGTCACTAGGCTTGATGACGACATAGTATACGATGTGACATCATTGTTGCATATTGCCCGTAATGGACACGTATTACAACATATCACCAACCAGCTGTTCGGTAAATGTAACTCGATCCATGCGTCTTTACATGCTGCCTGTTGTACGTCACAAGGCGTGGTATTATGGTGCGACAGCAGTTTTGCTTCGCATGGAGCATTGTTATTATGCAAGTTGTAGGTCGGTAAGTTTTTTCTGCATAGGAAGTTGGTTGACCTTTGTTGTATACAATGCTGGAAGTCATCTTCGGTCAATAAGATGTAAACACTTTGTTTGAGATTAACAGCAATGTACTTTGTTGATATTTGTACATAAGTAGCTTGTTTAGATGTCCTTATGGGTAATGGTATCGTTTTATAAATAACGTAGTCTTCATTAGATACCAGTGGTATATGCGCTTCGAAAAGGAAATAGTTTTCTGTGACCCGTGCCTTTACATTAATCAGCTTGTAGAGATCCTTGATATTTTCCTTATAGTTTTTAATTGGAAATGCCACAGTCTTCGGGAGGTTTCCAGATATCTCCCCTAGTTGCTGTATCAAATGCGTGGGACTGATCAAATGGACATCTATGTGTCCTCGGTACACGTTGGTGAGAGTGTTAAACAGCAATTCTTGAAACGTCCGCAAGCTGTTTATCAGTAGATACGCTGTCAAGGAGGCTGAATTAATATAAGTTGTAGCAGATATTATTTCCATTCCCGTTTCGATAGAAGCTAGATTCAAGTTGGTTTGATTGACGAAGCTATCAATTATGTCAAACTGCCGCTTGATGTTGTTTTCGCTTTTCTTCAAGACTTGATTTTCCAGTTCTACAATAGATGTTTGGTTTTTAATCAAATCCAGCAGATAGTTCTCATTTGTTTGAAGAGACTGAATGTCATTTTTATATTTTTCAGCGAAGCGTTGATCCAGTATCCCAAACAGACTGTTAGCTACGTACCCGATCCCATCTATTAAGCCTCGTTTCTTACGGTTACCGAGATGTTTATGGGGATTGATCAGGATAGTGTTGTAATAGCTAAGCAGTTCCATTTCATGACCAAGCTGGTCCATTGTAGCTCTGCAATGTTGTAGTTTCGCATGGTAGCAGGTGGTTTTCAAATTTTCAAAGTAAGTTTCAATGCGACGAATGCCTTCCCAGTAGGCAGTTAAGTTATAATACATAATTAAAATCCATTCGTCATGTTCTATTTGCATTTCACCGATTGTGTCATAGTAAACAGGGCGCTCCGGTTCCAAACTTGTAATTTGAGCACATGATGCGTTGCGCGCACTGTCAGTGGCACCATTAGTTCCGGACACAAATGTAAACAGAGTCAATAGTACGGTTAAAAGTGAAGTGATTGTAAATTTGTTTCTTTTCGACCGCTTTTGTCTTTTCCTTTTCAAAGACTCCTTGCTCTTCTCGTCATCCCGCTCAGCTTGAATTTCGTTATCCAAAGGTAGCGGTGCCAGTTTGACTACAGGACGCTTGACGGTCCCCGCTTGAGTTTTGATAGTAGTGACTCGAACGTAGCCATCCGAGCCGGGATGTGTCTCCAAGACCCGTCCCATTGCCCATTTTCCAGGCGGAAGGTTATCCTCTTTCACCAGTACTAAGTCCCCTTCTTTTATGTTTCTCGTGGGCTTATTCCACTTGCTGCGAGTTTGTAATGTCGTTAAATATTCGTTAGACCAACTTTTCCAGTATTGATGAAACATGTGTTCGCACAATTGCCAGCGTCGACGTAAGTCAATGTTGTTTACATCATTGTAATCGGATAGTGGCATAGAAAGTATCGAGCTTCCTGTTATAAAATGTCCCGGAGTAAGGCAATTATAGAACTCTTCCGGATCTTCAGTAAGAGGACATAGAGGCCTTGAGTTCAAGCAAGCTTCGATCTTTGCCAAGAGTGTAGCAAACTCCTCATAGGTTAATTTTTGATTGCCTAAAACACGTCGCAAATGATGTTTCATTGATTTAACGGCGGCTTCCCACAGACCGCCTGCGCTAGGCCAAGCTGGAGCGTTAAAATGCCACACGACCTCCATTTTTGCTAACTCGCTGAAAATTTCCGGTGACATTATTTGTTTGAATAGTTCAAATTCCTGGCGAAGTACTTTTGCTGCTCCAACGAAGTTCGTTCCACAATCCGAGTACATATGCTTCGGTGTACCACGCCTCGCACATAGCCTTTGGAAAGCAGCTATGAAAGTTTCTGTGCTAAGGTCCGATACTAGCTCAATATGGACGGCTTTCGTAGCCATACATACAAATATCGCTATGTACCCTTTTGACGTTTTGACACCTCTGCCCTTGTTGTGTTTGACCTCCACGTATCCGGAGAAGTCCACTCCTGTATGTGTGAAAGGCCGGCTCGGGGTGATCCTATGCTGGGGTAAATCGCCCATCAGTTGGTGGCTATCTGTTTTGTTAAATCGGTGGCAGCGGACACATTTACGCAATATAGTTTTTACTGCTCTGTTCCCACCAACGATCCAGTATCGCTGTCTAATGTAAGCTAACGTTAGTCTAGCTCCTCTGTGCAGCGTGTGTGAATGTGCTTGTTCAATCAACAGTTGAGTATATCGTCCCGTATGTGGTATGATTATCGGATTTTTCATTTCAGTAGGCAGACTCGAGTTCTTCAGACGACCTCCGACACGAATAATTCCTTCGTCATCCAAATAGGGATTCAGCTTGAAAATCGAGCTCTTCTTTAATAAAGTTTCATTCCTGTTAAGTTGATGAAATTCGGAATCGAACTGTGTTCGTTGCACATGAATAACAATACTTGAACTCGCTGCACTTAGTTCGCTTGTTGTTAAGTATGCAGTTTTCGATTTCGCTTTGTTGCGCATATTTGTTATGAAGCGTTGTATCCATGCGATGACTCGAGTTGTTTGTGTCAATGAACTGTATTTATTCATTAATTCACTTATTATGTTGTGCTGATTATCATGTCCGTCTATGTTTAGATTGGCTTTTGCATGATTTATGCAACCAATATCCGTTTTGAAAGAAGTAATGTTTTCAGAGTCTTCTAGTTTTGACAAAAAATCGGGGCCTTGCCACCATAAACTGAAGCTCATGAGTTTGCTTGGCAGTAGTCCTCTCGACGCACAGTCCGCGGGATTCTCTTCGGATTTCACATAATGCCATTGAGTAGCTGGAATTACGCGTTTGATTCTAGTAACTCTGTTAGCTACGTATGTTTCCCATCTTGATGAGTCACCTTGAATCCACGCTAAAACGACTTGCGAATCACACCACGCTTGTACAGATATGTCGAACCCAGATAGTGCTTCTTTAGTTTTTTCTGTTAGGTCAGCTAATAACTGGGCGCCGCAAAGTTCGAGTCTTGGCAATGTTGTTTTTTGTGTTAGTGGTGCCACTCTTGTTTTTGCGACGAGTAAGGATATCACTGGTTGGCCAACTTCATTTATCACCCGACTGTAGATCAGACAAGCATACGCCTTCTCGCTTGCATCACAGAAGCCGAGTAATTCGACCCGTTTTTGCATATCACCGACCCATCTGTTGAGCCTTATGTTCTTGATGTCCGGCAGTTCATTTTTTAGTTTCAGCCATTTAGCTTCGATATCACTTGGGACCTTGTCGTCCCAACCAAGTTTACTAATCCAAAGTGTTTGAAATAGTAATTTGGCTTTGACTGTTATTGGGGAAAGCCAACCCAGTGGGTCGTAGAACTTAGAAATCTCCGAGAGTAGTGATCTCTTCGTAAGATTGTTTGCTTGATTCACAGGCCAGTTGAAGTAAAAGGTGTCGTTGTTAGGGTCCCAACCAAGTCCTAATGTTTTGTTGGATTCTTCTGATTTAAAATCAAAGGTATTTTGACTTGCTATTTGATCTTCGTTTAAGTTTTCTAGCAAGGCTCGGTGATTACTCGTCCATTTGCGCAGGTTCATTCCCCCACCTCTCAGTAGTTCAATCAGGGATTGTTGTAGGTGTTGCGCTTCCTGGATGCAATTATGACCGCTTATGACGTCATCGACGTAGCATTCCGTTTGCAGTATTTTGGCCGCTGCTGGATGTTGGTTCCCGTCATCTATGGCTAGCTGTTTTAATGTACGCATAGCGAGCCAAGGTGCACATTTTGTTCCGTATGTAACTGTGCATAGCTGGTAGTCAAGAAGCGGTTTATCCCGTGAGTCTCGCCAGATTATCCGTTGAAGATCTTGTTGTTCTTCTGACATCCATATACAACGATACATCTTCTCGATGTCAGCCGTGAAAACGTATTTGTACGTTCGCCACTTCAGGATTAGAGCTTGTATATCTTGTTGTAAATTTGACCCTTTTTCCATAAGGCTGTTTAAGCTATAACCACTTGAAGTTTTTTGCGATGCGTTGAATACAACTCTCAATTTGGTTGTTGTTGAATTTTCCCGCAAGACGCCGTGATGTGGTAAATAACAGCTATTAGTTGATAAATGAGACGAAAGTTTCATGTGACCGAGGTCGATATATTCTTTAATGAATTTTCTATACATGTCTGAAAGTTTTTGATTTTTGTCGAGTCGCCTCTCCAATTGTAGGAATTGTGAAATTGCCACTGATCTAGATGATCCCAGTTTTTCTTCAAAATTTGGTATAAAGGGCATTTTCACGATGTATTTCCCATCTTGTGATCGTTGCACAGTTTCTGTATAGAATTTTTCGCACTGGTCGTCCTGGGGTATGTCTTGAGTGTGCTGAATAGCTTCCGTTTCCCAAAATTTAGTTAAATCGTCTAAGTTGAAAAGAGTTACGTTGCAGTTAAAAGTTTTCATTTTCCCGCACAAAATCCACCCTATTTGCGTTTGTTGTGCAACGGGAGATTGGTCATTGCCTTTCAGGACACCATCCAGAATGATTTCTGAATATACTTCTGCCCCTAGTAGTAGGTCAATTTGGCGAGAGATATTAAATTCTGGGTCCGCAAGTTTCAAATTTTTCAAATGCGGCCATTCAAACTTCTCAAAAGTTGTAGTTGGTAAGTTATTTGTAAGCTTCTTCATAATAAGTGCATGTGTTGTAAAGTTGTAATCTGAGTGAATCGATGTGCAGGTAAAGTTCAGTTGTCCCCTGCATTCTCCAGAGACCGTTCCGATTCCAGTTACACATGCGTTGACCTTTTTACGAGGAAGCCTCAGCAGTTGCGCAGCATTTTCAGTAATAAGATTCACCTGCGAACCTTGATCTAGCAGTGCTCGAAGTTTGACATAAGTCCCATCTATAGATTTGACTTTCAGCTGTACTGTAGTAAGTAAAACTTCCATGTTACTTGTTATATGATTAGACGTTTGCTGTTGAGATGACGACGAATTTTGTTCATTATTGTTTTTTCTCTTGGATATGGCTGAGTTTTTCTTGTCTGGATTGTGCAATAGGGTGTCCCGAAAAATTTTTTTTTAGATTCTCACAACGCAAGACGTCTCAAAAGTTGCGTAATTTATTGTAGATTACTGGAAAAATAATTTAAAAAATATCAAATTTTATCTTTAGGGCTCTACCGGTCTGCAAAGTTACGAAAAATTGACATTTTTATTGTGATATTTAGTTGTCCCTAATTTTGGCTATTGAACTACATATAGTTTAAAAAACATGTTTTATATTAATTAGGTGTCATACATACACAAAAATCCTATTTGCACCCTTAGAAACGGAAGGTTTTATAGTTTTTGACATGCAAACACCCTTCAGTTTCTACATAGCGCGATGATTTTCTGCACTTGACCTGCGAATGTTTTTTTCGTATCTAATTACGGTTGTTATTGTGTTTAATCGTTCTTAAATAATGAGTTCGAGGCGGATGAAACTGCCTTTGATTTATTGAGGCCTACAAAGAACTTGACGAACGACAGCTACCAACTATTGTTCGAATCTTCACAAAATGTCAAACTGACAGATAATGTCAAAATTAAAAACTGTCACTTCTATAAAGGTGTTACGTGGAGCAAGGCCAATAGCCTCGTCTCTTATTATTAACTATAAATTCTCATCGCCTGTAAAAATAAATTATAGTGCCTATGGTGAAATACAGTATTTCAGTTCATGTGTTGTTTTAATCATCATAACCAGAATACGCACATGAATTGATGGTCCTTCAGCCTTTTTCAAGTAAGGTGAGCCGCCATTGTCATACTTCGCGACCGGAGTGTCGTTCGGATTATAATACATTGCCAAGCTATTGTTGGTAAGTGGCTCACACCTATTTTTGTTCCTGTGCTGGGAGCTTTCCTGCGGAAGAAGCAATATCTTCAAGAAAACCGCAAGAAATTAGACGGTGTGTCGTGAAGGTACGGCACGTGTCATGAGGACGGAATTTGGATCCATATATCTATTTCCAGTTTGCTGCATCATAGCCATACTTGTGTGTCCTCGATATACGCTCTATTCAATAACAAGTGCGTTATTTACTAAGATTCATCTGAAAAGTAATTAGTCATCGATGACTAACCAAAACCTATCTCAAACTTATTGATAATTTCCTACAAGAAGGAAAGGGATAGAAATTGGAAATAATGTCTACAGATCGCTGCGAATGATTGGCGGTTTGGTTTGTGGAGCTGGAACGCTACCGTGACCATAAACACGGTGACTTGGAGCGACACGAGCGACATCTGCAAAACCCGGAAGTACTCGGGAGCCTACGAAATTCGCCGAACAATTTCCGATCGTTTTTGACGTTTCGTTCGACGACGATAATTTGCGATTTAATTCTGCGCTTTGGTGTTTACTAGAGTTCCGGCTTACGATTCCGTCGGTAGATTGGTGCTACGGTGCGAAGAACGAACTATAAATATCCGAACACGACCGAGTGTATCACGTGATTGCCGATCACAATCGATGGGCATAATCCGACCTTTGCCGAGTGTTTACGGAAGTGCACGAGTGTTGTTTACGTGAATTAAGTGTTCGACTCGACGCCATTTTACTTTATTTAGTCCTAGACGCCATTTCTTACCAGTAATTTTTCGCTTGTATTATACACTTTACAGTGATTAATTGTTCACGATAATACGTAAAAATTGTAAAAAACAGTATTTAGATATTACCTTTGTGATAACTTTTAATAAAATTAACAGTGAAATTACCTTGTAGCGTAGAAAATGTCAAAGTCTAAAGATATGAAGCGGTTGATCGCGGCACGTGGTCATCGCAAAAGCATTATAACAAAAATGCAATCATTTGTATCAGGTGAGGAAGCTCGATCTAGTGACTATGATTCTCTAATTGTGAAAAGAGATAGGTTAATTAGGTCATTCGAAGAATACGAGGGGCTAAATATTGATATACAATCATTGATCGATGAAGAATCTGACCCCGATACAGAAGATTTTGACGAAATAGACGATAGATATTGCTCAGTGTTAGCAAAACTAAATTCATTAATAAATGCTTTGCAACCAGGGCCGGGTCAGCCGAAAGAAAATCCTAATCAAGGCCAACAAAATGGGAAGTCCCAAAGGCTACCGAGGATTAATATTAAAACGTTTAATGGAGAAACAAGTGAGTACATCCCATTTATAAACATGTTTACCTCTGTAGTAGACAATAATGAATCATTATCTCCATGCGATAAACTGTATTATTTAACCACTTATTTGACAGGTGAAGCTTTAGAGGTTATAAAACATTTACCTCTAACAGATGCTAACTATACTGTAGCCTTAAATTTATTAAAACAAAGGTTCCACAATAAGGTTAAAATTGTTTCCCACCACGTCAATGCTATACTAGATTTGCCCATTATTAAAAAACCAAACGCTGCCAGTATACGTGCATTATTATCACAAATTAGACAGCATTTGAGTGCGCTGGATAATTTGCAACAACCAACAGAAAAATGGGACACTATATTAGTTTGTCTACTTCAGAAAAAACTTGACTTCTATACAGTCAGGGCCTTTTATCTAGAAAACCGTAAAAATGAAATGCCTTCATTAGAGGATTTATTGTCATTTCTAGAGGGTCGCGCGATTGCCCTTGAAACGGTATCACACAAAGATTTGCAACCTGAGCAAAAGGAGCGCAAGTCTGTGGTCTCCTGTGCCGCTACTGCAACTGCTGCTAATAAGCAGAAGCAGAAGCCGGTCTCCGTGAAGCAACAATGTAAGTTTTGCAATTCTTTTCATCGCTTATATTCCTGTGCAAGTTTTAAATTGGCTACAGTAAAGGATAGGTGCGACTTTATACAAAAGCATAATATATGCAAGGTGTGCCTTAATGAACATCCAAAAGAAGCCAGTTGCAAATTCAATTTTAAGTGTATGGTTTGTAAGAAGGCCCATAATACATTACTACACGAAGATCGTAATGAACAAGGTCCCAACGATCCACAGGTTTCCCTTTATTGCAAAACTAAAAAGGATGTGCTTTTACCTACCGCTCAGGTTCTAGTTGAATGCAGCAATGGGAATCAGATCCCTGCCCGTGCCCTCCTTGATACAGGAAGTCAAGTCTCATTAGTCTGTTCGGATTTTATAAAGAAAATAAATTCAAAAATTTATTCCGACAATAGCACTGTCGTGGGAATATGTCAGGGTATCAAAAATATAAATGAAAAGACCCAGCTGACAATTAAGTCACGCTTGAATGATTTTAAATTGTCCGTCAATTGTTCTATTGTCAACAACATAACAAATGACCTACCACAATTTAAAATTGATTCTGACATTTTAAATCTGACAAATAGTTTGCAATTAGCAGATAAAAATTTTCATGTCTCTGCTCCTATCGATATTTTATTGGGGTGTGATGTATTTTTTCAGGCTCTGAAAACCCAACCGGTCCAGCTTAAACAGCAAGGACCATACCTACTCGAAACTCAATTTGGCGGTATATTGGCGGGGTCTGTTCCTGGATGCAACGTAACATCTCCTAGGGTTAGCCTTTCTATCAACTTCTCTGACCAGGAAGGTAACAAGTTTCATAATGATACATTACCCACCCTAGATAAAAATATTAAAAAATTCTGGACTGCCGAGACAGTTCCTGAAATTTATTCAGAAAAGACCTCTGAACAGGAGCTAGCTGAGAGCATCTTTAAGCAGTCAATAACTCTACAAAATAATAGGTTTACCGTTGCCTTACCATTAAAGCAACCAATTACTGAGATCCATATTGGCGATTCATTCTCCGCTGCCTTACAGCGTTTTTATAACCTTGAGCGCAGATTATTAAAAGATAATAAACTGTATCAGATGTACAGAGATTTTATAAAAGAATACATAGCACTCGGCCATGCCGAGCCCTATGATATTTCCAAATATGATTTACAAAAGGATGGTGTGTTTTTTCTCCCCCACCACCCTGTTTTCAATGAAAACAGTCAAACAACAAAAATGAGAACTGTATTTGATGGAAGTCTTAAGACAAAAAATAATATCAGTTTGAATGATGTCCTATTAAATGGACCTATAGTACAGAACGAGCTTTTCGACATACTTATTCTGTTTCGTTTGCCAAAATATATTCTACTATGTGATATAAAGCAAATGTTCAGACAGATATTAGTTGACCCTCCATATAGGGCTTTACAAAATATTCTCTGGAGAGAATCTATTAATGACCCAGTGCTTTGCTTACAACTTAACACGGTCACTTACGGGTTAAAATGCTCGTCATATCTTGCCACGCGATGTTTGAAAGAGTTAGCTGAACGTTTTAAAGACCAATATAACTTAGCTTCTTCTGTCTTGCTTTCACAAACCTACGTCGATGATGTGCTTACCGGGCATGATGATGTAAACACGTTAAAAGAAATAAAGAGACAGTTGATAGAACTGCTAAGCCTGGGAGGCTTTCAGCTGCACAAATGGGGTTCTAATAATGCTATGCTGTTGGATGATGTACCCTCGTCTCAAATTCCCGTAAAAGATGTTGATATGAGCAAGGATAATGACTTTATAAAAACTTTAGGCTTGCGCTATAGCGTTAAGTCAGATGATTTCTACATCAGCTGTTCAGAGACCAACGTGAATAAAACTTATACTAAGAGGCAAGTTTTGTCTTTCATAAGCAAGGTTTTTGATCCCTTGGGATTGGTAGGACCAATTGTTATGTCAGCTAAGCTTTTAATGCAAAACATTTATAATGCTAAAATTAGTTGGGATGAGGAACTACCTATGAAATTAAATGACCAGTGGTTAAGCTTTGCTAATGGTTTAATTGAAATGTCAAGCATTCAAACAAAAAGGCATATAAATGTAAAGAGTGCCAAGCAGGTAGAGTTAGTCGGATTTGCTGACGCTTCGTCCAAAGGCTATGGTTGTTGCTTATATGTCAGAGCTATTTTTGCTGACGGTACGATAAATGTAAACTTGCTTTGTTCCAAATCAAGAGCGAATTCGACTAACAATGATTTGACTACACCACGCAAAGAATTAAACAGCGCCTTATTATTATCAGTGCTTGTCAAAAAGGTGTACAGCACATTAGCGACACAATGTGATAGCATAAATGTGTATCTATATCTTGATTCGCAGATCGTGTTGGCGTGGCTTAACATGGAACCAGTAACGCTAATGCCGTATGTCGCGAATAGAGTTATCAAGATAAAAGATCTTACAAAAGATTGGTTGTGGTTCTATGTTAAGACCACGGAAAACCCTGCCGACTGCTTGTCAAGAGGTATGGAGCCTCGCGCCTTGCAGAATTTTGACTTGTGGTGGCATGGCCCACGATTTCTGCATGAGCACAAATATCAGCATAGTAATGCAGGACGCGAGACTTCATCTCTGGTAGAGGTACCTGAAATAAAAAAGCAATATCAAAATAATGCAATATGTCAAGATCTTTGTAACACGGCAATGCATGCTATTGATGAGTTAAAAATTTTCAGTCAATATTCTGATATTAATAAAATGAAGCGAATAATTGCTTACGTAATGAGGTTCATAAACAATTGTAAAACAAAAGATGTCACCAGCAGATGGTCAGGTGAGCTGATGCCAGATGAATTGGAAAATGCTCTATTTGGTATAGTAAAGTATGACCAGAAAAGGCATTATGCTGATGAAATCTCTTGTTTAAAATCAAATAAACCTATAAAAGGATCACTTTCATCATTAAGTCCTTTCATAGGTAGTGATGGTTTATTGAGAGTTGGTGGCAGGCTTCAGAATTCGGAGCTCTCTTTCTCACAAAGACACCCAATTATTCTGGCTAAAGTGTCTCATATAACCAGTCTTATAATTTGGAATGAGCATAAGAATCTGATGCACGCCGGACCCAAATTGTTGATTTCTTCATTAAATCAAAAATTTTGGTTAATAAATGCTGTCAGACAAATAAAAAATGTAATCCACAAATGCTTAATATGTTTTAGGCTAAAGGCCAAGGCAGCATCCCAATTGATGGGCTCCCTACCGTCACAAAGAGTTCGTGTAGCCAGACCATTTGAGAAGGTGGGCATAGACTATGCTGGCCCATTCAATATTAAGTTTGCACGCGTAAGAAAACCAGTAATTTTGAAGGCTTACATTTTAATTTTCGTATGCTTCGTGACGAAGGCTATTCATGTCGAGTTGGCTTCAGACATGACCACACAGACATTTTTGAATTGTTTGAAAAGGTTCATAGCGCGTAGGAATAAACCTTCTCAGGTGTTCTGTGATAATGCGGCCACATTTAGGTGCGCTAATTCGAACTTACAAGAACTGTATAAACTACAGTCTTCCACGGCCCACCAAAATGCAGTGACAAAATTCTCAGCTAATCAGGGCATAACTTTTAAATTTATTCCAGCATACAGTCCTGTATTTGGTGGATTGTGGGAGGCTGGCGTTAAAAGTTTAAAGTACCACATGAAAAGGGTCATAGGTACTTGTGTGCTCACATATGAGGAATTCAATACAGTAATTATTCAAATTGAGGGCATTCTCAATGCCAGGCCGTTGACACCTATGTCATCGGATCCTTCAGACATGACGTATCTAACGCCAGGTCATTTTTTAACTGGTGCTCCTATTACCAGTTACCCAGAGCAAGATCTCACTAACATTCCAACCAATAGACTCAGTTTTTGGCATCAATGTAATCAGTTACAACAAAACTTTTTTAAACAGTGGCACAAATGCTATTTAAGCATGCTACAAAACAGACCTAAATGGAAAAATCAAACTTTCAATGTAAAGGAAGGAATGTTAGTACTTCTTAAACACAATAATGTGAACCCCTTTGACTGGCCTACAGGCAGAATAGTAAAATTGTACCCAGGAAAAGACAACAAGGTGCGAGCATTTGATGTCAAAATGTCTAATGGACATGTGATACGCACTAGTATTACTAAAATATGCGTTTTGCCAATTGATGAGTAGGTAGGTTGTTTTTAAAGGTAAACAAACTAGGGTTTTTAGTGCATAAATACTTTCTTTATTATTTTCTTTGCCTTACAAGGTATTAATACCTATATACTTGTGTAATTTAGAATATGGACAAGCGATTTTGGCTTCTCATGGCCCGGCCAAGTTGTACTTCCTAGATTTAAGTAAGTACAGCAACAATATCAAATATGTATCTATTTAGTTTAGCTTCGAATTGTACTTTTGAAAGTAGGTGCAGAGATTAGAATAGATAGGTATATAATCTGATAATTAAGCTGTAATTTTCTGTATGAAAATAAGTAAGTATAGTAAGATGATTTCTTCCAAAATAAGACTTGTAGTTTTTTAAATGTTATGCAGTATGTTAAAATAAAAACATACTACTATGTTTTCTTACATAAATAAGTGTCTAACTGGAATATATATATATAATTAATAATAAGATATGTATGGAAATGCGTAAAATTTTATTACAATTGTGCAGAGCACGGGGTTGTAATTTTTACCATTCATTTCATTTTTCTCTGCCCCCCGCAATATGTTCGAATCTTCACAAAATGTCAAACTGACAGATAATGTCAAAATTAAAAACTGTCACTTCTATAAAGGTGTTACGTGGAGCAAGGCCAATAGCCTCGTCTCTTATTATTAACTATAAATTCTCATTGCCTGTAAAAATAAATTATAGTGCCTATGGTGAAATACAGTATTTCAGTTCATGTGTTGTTTTAATCATCATAACCAGAATACGCACAACTATAAGGAACGTCATTAAATATGGTTGATTTTATAAGAATGACCTAAAGTTAAATTAAAATAGAAAGAATCCATCCAATTTAGATGTGTTTTCGATTATTTCTGAAAAGATCAATACTATTTGGATTAAATCGTCGATTCCTATCGCACCTTACAGCTTTACTTAAATACTATTAGGCCATCACAAAATTTACAACTGCTTTTCAACTACATTGTTCGGTTTCGTTCCTTTTCAAACTAAAGAAGTCTTTTAAAGACGGAGACAAACATATTCTTCACATCTGAATTTGATGTTGTTGAGGTTGATGTTGTACTCTCGAATTTCACTTGAAAATCTGAGCTCTGTTGTGAATTCTATCACTACAAGAAATGCTTATCAGAAAACCTTCTTGCCAGCACGCTTTATGATGACAGAGATCACATTCAGGAGCTGGTTTTTCGAAGAATACTAAAAGCTCGAGGAGCTAAAAGTAGCTGTAAACTCAGGATATTTAAACCATTAATAAAAAATAGAGATTACACCGAAACGAGTGTGTGGCACAACTTTTAGGTGACAGCAACACTTGTTTTTAAACGTATTTATACCGAGTACCATCAAATCATGGTAAAAGTAAGGTGCTTGTAAATAATTGACTTTTTCTATCACACACAAGCTGTGGGAAGATGTGTTAAACCATAACAGAGGCCTCATAAAGTCTAACTGACGAAACTTTAAGAGATAGTTACTTAGAACGGATTTGAATGGAAGTGCTAAATTTTGACATTAAAATAATTTTGAATTTCACGTTTTGAATAATATTAGAAGCTTAAATTTTTTTTCTAATGCTTTGTTTAACTGATATAAATAATAAAATACCCTTTTTAACTGATTTTTATATTCTGTTAACCATACGGTTTCTGTCTGTAAAAATGAAAATTTACAAAACTTCAAGCTCCGGTAGAGCCCTAAAGATAATACTTAATTATAGTTTTTTTAGCATATTCGTAATCTATATAAAATTACGCAAGTTTTGATACCTCTTGCAATTGTGTAGCTTGAAAAAAAATTTTTTTCATACATCGACGGGACACCCTATTGTGCAATAATGTGTGGTGTTTCAGATTGCATTCTCGACAAGTTTTTGTAGATTTGCACACATCGTTTCCGTGGCTAAATAAACAATTTTTACACAGCTGTAGTTTTGCAACTGTGTCATTCCGTTTGGCAAAGTCCATTTCTAGAAATTTGTCACATTGCATTAAAACGTGACTTTCGTTGCAATGTGGGCATTTTTTGTGCCCTGCGTGATAGTTATTAGTTTTATTGTAATAACTATGTTTTTTCGTTGGGGTTTGCTTGCTGAATTTCCAGTTAGAAGTTTTGTCCGTTGAAGTTGTTTGACACCCTTTCTTGGCAGATTTCATTGTTTCGTATGCCATAAATTGAGTCTCAAGAAAGTATAGGAAATCTTGTAGACTTTGTAGCTCCCGATGATCTTGCAATTCCTTCATGTAGTCACTGAGCGTCTTGGAGTCTAGTTTCTGTGACATAATATGCACAATAATTGGACCCCACGATGACGTATCAATGCCAATGTTTGAGATACCGTTCAAGCATTCGGTAACGACGTCATGCATTTTCTTCAAGTTAGCGGAGTCTGGATGCTGTATGGTGGGAAGATTTAGCATGCTGTTCATGAAAGATGTGAACTGGAGACGACGATTGTCATACCGCTGATTTAAAATGTCCCAACAAGAGTTATAATTATCGGCGCTAATGGTTAGATGTTGCACCAGTCGCTCAGCTTCCCCTCGCAGCTTGGTTTTAAGATGCTGCATTTTCTGCGCGCTGTTGATCATAGGATTTTTGTGAATTGCCTCCACAAATAAGTCCTTGAACGAAATCCACTGACTGTAGTTGCCAGAAAATTCAGGAATCTCGATCTTGGGTGCAGACTTCTCGTAGTGGACCGTGGTCCAAATTTTGGAGTTTAGATGTTTCTTTAATTCATCGTACTGTTGTTCTACATCCGCAAACATCTTGTTGTACCTTTCGTTAGAACCCTTTACTTTGAAATCAATTTCCCAGTGCAGTTTATCAATTGGCTCCCATTTTGATTTCAAGGTGGTCAGATGATCATCTAATTCCCATTTTTCTGAAATAGATGCGCTGTTGTTGATCTTCGACATTATGCGATATATAGCGTTAAAATTACATTCCTGTTTGTTCATTAACAGTTGAATGTTATCATCGATTGGAAGTTCAGTTTCTGCTGACGTCCCACTTAAATCAAACCTTACGTTTTGTTTTGGTTTTTCTAAGTCGGACAATCTGTTCATAATGTCTGTTTTAGTCGTCAAGTACAATTCCTTTGTTTTTCCGTAGACATCATTCGTGAAGTAGAACAAAGTTTTATCTTCTACTTCTAGTACTAAAGTTGCATGCCTGCTGTCGAAATCCTTCCATTGATCTTCCAGCGATGACAAGCGTTTGTTCAGATAGTCCACGTTTTTACGGGATGAAGAATCCTTGCGATAGTTGGCACACAAGGTCTTGATGTTATCGAAGCATGTTGACTGTAGTTCCAGTTTATCCATGTCGATGAGTTTTAGTTAAAAGTGCGCAGATAACTCACTCAGTTCACGGCGACAGGTTACCGCCTTTTAGTTGATGTAATTGTGGTAGCTCGCAGTCACGTAGTTGACGGCAACTGATGAGCGTTGGTTAGTTGTTGTAGCTCGTAGTCACGTAGTTGACGGCGACTGATGAGCGTTATGTGGTTGGTCTAGCTCGTAGTCACGTAGTTGACGGCGACAGATGAGCGTTTGTTAGCGACCAGAAGACCGTAGTTTGCAGACCTCTTCCAGTAGTCGCTTTGGGATACTCCGTGTGGTTGTACTCTACCTACGATATGTGCGCCTTCTCAATACAGCTGGGGCGACCCGCTTCTGGGAGACCAGCTGAACCGATTCGCTATCGTATATAGATGTACTAAACACAGAGATTTATCCGGCTCGAAGGACCATAAAATGTACGGTTCGTACACTTGCAGATTGTAGTTAGTTGGTTGAGTGTGAAGAGAAGAGAACACGAAGTTGTTGTCACAGAAGTTAAGTTATATTTGATAGTAATTATACACAAGTTTATCGATATTGACGATTCCTTTCTCTTAAGTAGTTTATGTTATGAATGACAAATGCACACTGACTCGTGTGTGTAGCAACAATGTACTTATAATTAGGTAAAAGTGACGCGCGCTCGTGCCGACCGCAGTGTCATCAAAAAGTTTGTACAGTTGAAGACCGTACATTATCCCTCCAGCTTTCTTTCTCATTATTTGATCATTTTCTCCATGACATACAAATGAATTTCATTTCACGATATAATCTACAAGCATTTTGTATCCATTATACCTATTTGCCTGCCGGGGTAGCGGGATTATTTCCTTATCGTGACCCCGGAACATAAAGGGCTACTGAAGGACACCGTGGATTTCAGTTTCAGTCAGTAGAAGTCTGACAGTCCCTCCCGCCCTGCCCGGGGTGGGAGGACTCATTTTATGATTTTACCACGTTAAAAAAAAAAAAAAATGACACCTATTTGGAAATGCCTAAATTCATTCGGACTATTTAAAGATGGCGCTGTCAATAAGTAATATAACCGCAACATTAATATTACTGTTGTCATTTTGTACGATTGTGGCACGGTGCCACAATCGTACAAAATGACAACAGTGGTTGACATTATTGTGGTTTATCTCTAGTGTATGTTTAGGAAAATAATATCCAATTGTTTGGTGAATGATAGGACGTTAATAATGTCATCGTGTTATTTTAATGTTGGCACTGTGGCTAAGTTTTTGGCTGCTGCTCTTTGTTGCTAATTAAAGAATATGGACTAATTTTTATTTTATTTTATTTCAGATCACTATGACATACAAATGAAAAATATCCCAACATTTTGCCAATATATTAATAAAAGTAAATAAAGAACCAACTTCTACAAAGTAAAAACTTAGCAAACTAATAGAATAATAATTATAATGATATAGCATTTCTGCACCTTTCCTACGATTTCAGTAGGAACGTCCATATTTGAGATTCTAGGTAAACATATTTCAATTGGACTTTGATGCCTGAGTAATTACACAGTTACCGAGAAACGCAAATATCTGCATCAGAATCGTTTTTGTTTCAGACGAAAATTAATTTTCATAGCCTGAATAATTATGATTTAAAGTAAAATTAAAGAAATGAAATGCATTGCAAGTTACCTTAGTACTTATTTGAAAAAATAATAAAAAGAAAAAATGTATTCAAAGTCTTCTATTGTAGAAGAAGGTAAAGACAAAAACGTCTATACTGAAATTACAGTAAAATTATGTAAAATAATATTTTAAATCACGTAATTTTTTCTGGCATTATACTATTACTAGATGTATGGCAGTAGAAAATAAAGTTCGGGGCGACGCGGCGACGACGCATTCTAGTTTCTGTTTCTAGATAGATGTATGGAAGTACATCTATCTTCAATTCTTCGCCATTATAGCAATTCCACAGTTTCCACAGTTCACCCATATCATTTAGTTGGTCTTCCTCTACATTTATACTCATCTACATTCACAATCAAAACTCTCACAAACACACACATTTCTCAATTGAGAAATGTGTGTGTTTCCAAAGTCCCTAATCCTCAAACACAACTTGCACGAAGTATGCCTCTCTTGTCAAAACTAGAACCGTGCGGCTGACATGAACTATAACAGGTTAAGATGTTAGAAACACTTCTCAAAGACCATGATCATCGTCCTTTGATATCATCGCTGTTGATATGAGCCTGTCTGAACAAGTTGTCGGCGACAGAGGGTTACTTATGCGGAACTAACCCTCCCTTAATCCTGTTTGTATGTTTGCTTAAGAACTTGTGATCTCAAGTGTACATTTGAATGTATCCGTGGTTTCGGTTTTTAATTCGCGAGATTAGAGTGGCATTAGCAAGGTTGAGTGTTATTGATGAGGGTCCTCAAAGAGATGGTATTATGAATTTTGTCCGAAATCCATGGCAAGTTGAGCAAATAATTTAATTGAATCTTCTTATTGAGCTGTCTGATATCTTTTGTTGGGATTTTCAAAGCATTTTTATTCAGTGCTACTGTAGTTAAAAAAATAAACTGTTTTGAAATTGAGTACCTAATATTTATGTATTCACATGCTCGTGCACCGCCGCCGATGCCGGTAGAAAATGGAACAATCTATTGTTTTAAAAAATGGGTTATTAACCCACGTTTGCAAACAAATAAATAATTTTATTGGATATAATAATAATAATTATGATGTATGCTAGTTAATTGCCAGGGAAGTTAATTGCTCAGAAACTTTACTACCATTTTAAATATACCGTTTTACAAACCAGAATACATTAATTTGAATTGCATGTAGGAAATTGCATAACAATTAAGATTAAATTAAAAAATCATGTTATTTATAATGATGTAGTTACGTTTTTAAACAACTTCAAAAAAAAGGAAATTATTAATTCGGATGTATTTTTTACAGAGTATTTCCTGAACACACATTGTTTGGTTCCTATGCTTTGACAATATTAAGCTGTATAGGGGATTTTTTTTGTACTTGTAAAGAGGCTTATTAATATTTCAAAATATTCGGCACATTTAATAATGTGATTCAGACACAAACAACGGGACTCCAGAGATAATCTACTGCGATTGCTACTAGCGCATTGTTGAAATCACACAAAATAAATTTCCCTGAACAAAGTAGCATTTTTTCGAAAACAGTTTTTGCAGATTACTTGTCTTGTTCAATTGACTAACAAAGATAACGAACGTATAAAAGAATAATGTTTATTCCTTTAATGGGAACACAATATGCCTGGGTCCCGTATTGTGTACTGTAGGTACGCCAGGTACCCACAAGAAGAAATGCAATCTCGTTTGTTTTCTGCTAGAGAAATCCAATTAAGTGCATTCGTGGTTTAGCTTGCCTTGACTTGCGGGTACCTGTTTGTGTCGTTTTTCTTCTATGTAGTTAGTTACATTTATTATTATTAATGAATTTTAGATTAATTTACCTGAAATAATTTTATTCTTTCTATTTTGTGGAAATCTGAATGAAATGCTATATCGTATCTAATTGAACAGCAAAATCTTTTTTTAATTATTATTATTCGGTGCATGTATTTTTAGTGTGGAATATTTTATTATGCTCAAATTTTTTCCGAATGTTTTTTACCAATATTCACTCCCGTGCATTGCAACCACAGGCGAACGGAAACCTGAGATAACGGCTGAGTGATACAACTGGCAGGCAACTAGGCCTCATCAGGGCCTGTCCTGGGACCATCATCTTCATCATCATCACCATCCTTCCGTGTCCGCAGTTTTTATAATGCTTCGTTCTCGTTCCTTCTAGGCAAGTTCCATGTTAGGTTTTATTTGGTTCTGGACTAGATTGAGGTCAAGAGCAAACCAATTATAAATAAAAGTAAAATATACCAAAAATTTCAACATTCAGAACTGTTATTACATACATAGATCATAGGTGTATATTTAATAACAGTTCTCGTTGATCGTCGGTTATTAACCTATTTTTTTTTTTGTTGAACAGAAGAAAGTCATTCCCATATATACACCATTTAATTTTCCCAAGACAACGTGGGGCCATTAAATCCAATTTCGTCGCTTGCAACACGCTGGTGACGTGACGAACTCAAGTGATTGTCCGTGACAAACAAGTTCTGCCACAATATCCGGCTACGATACAGTAACTGAATTTTAATGGCCCGACGTTTATATTGTTTGTTTTTTTTTTTTTGTTTTGTGTAATTCCTGGTTTTTGAATGTCAAGTCTAACGCTTTTCTGTTGTGAAAATAAACGTATTTAAAAGGCTTACACTAAATAATAATGAAAGGCCAAGTTGAGCGTAATGTTTTGTTTTTCATGCCAAAATTATCACGCGGCAACACATTTCTGCAAACGAAATAAAAACAAAGGTTCCAGAATAAAACTTTCATTTTAATATTTGACGTTCCCAACTTAGCTTTGACTTAAGTGCTATTTTTAGTGGAAAGTAAAAATAATTAAAGCAAAATAAAAAAAAAACTTCCTTTTAGAACCCACAAACAACAAACACAAACATAAAATAAACCTAGTCAACGCTTACATATTTAATTTAAAATTACTCTTTTACTACACTACAGTACTTAGTTATAACAAAAAAGGCACTCGTGTTTAAAAACAAAGAGTTCTAAGTGCTCGCATCATAAAACTAAAAAAAAAAACATTCCCTTTACGAGTCCACACGCAAATTTCAAATTACGAACTGTCCCCAACAAAGGTACGGCGACATTGTATACGAAACCACAGAACATTTAAAATGACAGAGATGGCACTCAACCAAAACTTTAATGTTTGCCTTTTTCAGAGTGGCATACCTTTTTCGTACGTGATTGTACGTACCTACTCTCTGATATACGTCATGTACGCCTGATGGTTTGTTTGTCCTAATGTAGGCAGAGAATTAGCGCGTTCTTTTTTAAAGCTCACCCATTAATGTTTTATTTTTGTTTGCAAGATTTTGGAGTGAATACAAATACAGGCTTACGGTGGCTTATCACGCCGTAAAAGTGAAAGGGTCCGTATAAAATTCGTGTGGACTAATGAAAGGTTTTGTGTAGTTAGATAATCTAGTTTTTAGTAGAAGAACAATGTGGATTTATAGTTATTTTTGTGTCCTTCAATAGCCCTTTATGTTCAGGGGCCACGGTAGCTTGTAAGATCCGCGACCCGGCCGGGAGTTAACCCATTTGGCCCAGCCGTGCCCAAACGAGGACACTTGTAGAAGTATCTCCTATTTTTTAATTACTTAATTTATTCTTGTTTTCATTATTGACTAATAATATTTGATAGTGTATCTTTATGTTTTTAGTCCAAAAATATAATATTGAAAGTTAAAATAGATTCTGTAGTGCAATTAAAAGAGGTGTTTCAAATTCTGTAGATGCCGAAAATTAAACAATTTTTGTTTTTAACTTTTTCTTTAACATAAATTATTTTTTTGTTAATGAAATACTTAAATGTACTCTGTATAATATAATAAAATTATTTCACAACATAAATATAGAAATCTCTTAGTACAATAAGTGATTTTATAACGGTGTCCCCAATTGAGGACGTTGGGCACTTCAGAGGTATTTACTACGATTTTTATTGTGACATTTATTTTGAGCAACTACTAGCACAAGTGACATTTAGAAGTCAAAATGACTACCATGGCCTTCAGGAAGCATTTGGTGCTGTGTTGGAAGGAAAATATGGTTTGGTGGAAAACCTACTAAATCTACCTCAGATTTAGTAGGTTTTCCACCAGAAAAGAGCGCATACACGAATATACGAAGGTGATGATGACTATATGCAAAACTATGTCATATCATGAGATATACCAAGCAGAGTCGATGTGTTTACGGGACGAAGAGGAATGGGGCAGCAGCAACTAGAAAACATGAGATGCTGTAACCAAATGACATAGTCTAATTTATAAGGGGCACGTCTGTCCTATTCGGCTTCAAGACCTCATTTACTCATTCATTACGAACGAATCCTGCCATGTGTGTGGCTAGTATTTTGGTAAATGTCCTTGGCTATATCCTAGAGCCAGTGGATGTTGGCATACCACATGTTTTACAATAAGGAATGAACGGGATCGAGCTAGATGTACAATCTATTTCTCTGAATCACTCTGATATACTTGGCCAAAAATGTTGATGGGGTTTGTTCACATATACGTGCTGGATTTAGCTGTTATGACCGCCTTGTGTGTTCACCTACTAACTAATGAAACCAAGATAGATCAGCTTGTCTTTCACTGTTATATGGCTTCTAATTGTTTGAGACACACAACCTGCGTAAGTTTTCGGCCAGCAGTTGTGATGGTATCATGCCTGCCGAAAAATGGGGTGGGTAATTATTCTATAAAACATTCCCAACAACTATGACGCGTTGCACTCATAAAAACGCTTATCGGTAACACAAAAAACATTGTAAAACACTGTGCGTAGTTTTGAAAAGTTTGACTCCGTATGAGCCCATCGTCCCCATTTGAGGACGGCATTTTTTTTCTATAAAAACAAAAAAGTATTTTTAATTATTTTGATGATTTTTGGTTTATTTTACTGTTTTCTACCCGTTACATAAGAAATTGCTTTCTTCCTACTGCTCATTTATGTTTGAGTCCAAATGGGTTAAATGGTGTAAGATTAACTAATATCAACATTAACAGACAAAGGTAAAAAAAAAAACCTATCAATTGAGAATCTCCTACTTTTTTCGAAGACGGTAAAAAATGCGGAATAGCAATCTTTATTATATTAAGTACTCGTAAATAATATTTTATATATTCTTATTCTTTGACTAACTCCCGAAAATTAATTGGGCTTCAGCGGAAGTTGTTACAGTTCAGACCTTTTAAGATTTTTCCAAAAGGAAAATTTACATAATTATTATCCATGACAGATGAGAAAGCAAACGTTTCATGTTTATGTAAAAAATAATTTATTTCAAGATTTAATTAAACATTAACGAAGACTGTTCATACCGTGTCATTATATTTCTGTTTATCTCTGTATCTGTAGTACAATATATATGTATATTTATTATGTGAAGAGTGTATCAAAAATGTGTGGTCGTATTTCTAGGTATTGGTGTTCAGATTTTGGGGTATTGAGAACGTCAAGCTGACGACTTATGAGTCGTTGGTATTAGGTTCCAACCCTCCACGGCGCATTACATTGTGTAATTAATTACATCATCACTGCTATCAAGATAATGAAAGAAAACATCGTGAGCAAACCGGTATGTAGAATAGAATCATTTCATAGACATGACTGTGGCATCTACCAAGATGGACTATGCCCTGGTGGAATACAATCCACTCTCGCTTCCAGAGAGTGTCTGTGTTCCAGCAGTGGTAAACAGTAATTTGTAGTGATTATGAGCTCTTGATTTTTTGCATGGTCTCATAGACAAAATCAATCTGCAAACAGCTTAGTATTTGGAAGGTGGGGTTTCATTAAACGGTCTGGTACACGATCAAACTGAACAACCCCCAAGGGACCAATATCGTCCACCGTGAGTGAGGAGTTGCGGATTTTAAACAACGGGCAGCTCACCGTCCGATAAGGACCAGTCCTAGGTCAGCGGTGCATTGTGTCCTATGAACAGAACCTATCACGGGAGCCGAAAGGGCCAAATGCATACCAGGTTGCGGGATTGTCTCAAAAGATTATCGTAGCCCTGGAACTCAAAGGAAAATCAATAATTTTCCACACCAAAAATAAAAAGAAACAAACATCGCCCAGAAATATGACAATACAATATTAATACACGCTGTGGATACAGTCGACATTATTCTTTATATTATTGATTCTACGCCCTACTTATGTATCCTACATTATTAACGCATCAATCATATCGTTTATCCTACATTTACGTGCCTAACCTTCGGAAAACGACACATCATTATACAAATACGATACACACAGAGCAGTCGGCAGAAATCCATATTTCTGTGTATATCTCATATCTTTGTGAAAAAACAAAAAACCATAATGAAGTGTCCCCATATTGGGGTCGCTACAACCTGTCATTAGGCCACGTTTTTAACAGCTGGCTTAACCAAAAGAGGACAGTGTTTTTCATTGTTCCAAACGACAAAGGGATACCTATGAAAACCCTATCTGTATAATAACGACCGTTTAAATACAATACTGTATTAGCCGATTACGAAATACTTCGATTTAACTCCTCGAACAAAATCACTCCTAATTCTACAAAGTATAAAGTTGAAAATTCCATTCACATACGGGAAATTTTTCTTATCAAATTAATAATGAGAAATAATAGGGTCTTTCTGTGTCGCTGTGTTTGTATTGAAAATTCGACCTTATCCTTTGATTGTTAGGGTTGGTTTTTGTGTGGATATTGTAGGTAAGTATATCATTTTCAGCGGACGCTATAGTTTCAAGTATGGGGCAGTTAAGATTGTACGATAACTGTTTTAATATGAGCCGGAAGTACCGGGGTACGGCTTCCAATAGCCTACTAAGGAAAATAGTGCAATTTGTTTTTCTTTTTTCGTCGAAACGGGCTGTAAAGCGTTGAAAAATGGTCACAATCATGACGTTTGTGTATTCAAAGTTGACAGTTAGCATGAGGTTTTAGGTCAAGAGTGAATAAGTTACATTCAGGCTAGCGTGCTTCACCATCCACCACATCATTGCTTACCATCAAGCGACACAGTTGTCAAACGCGAGAAAATCACAAAAAAGAAAGGAAAAAAAAAAATTGACATTGAAGTTCAAAACTGTTTATCCGATAGGTACTATTAATCAAGCACGATTTGTATATAATTATAATTATGTATATTTTTTCCGGTCTCGAAAATAATGCTTCATAATCCGATTTGTTTAAGCGTTGACTTTAATGGTGATGACTATAAGTTCAAACCCCAGAGGCCTTACCACGAGCTCTTAACGCGATCCAGTTTAGGCTGTGGGAAAGAGTCAGAGCTATACAAGTCGTCTAGCGCCATCTCTTTCTGACAGCCTAAACTGGATCGCATTAAGAGCTCGTGGTAAGGCCTCTGGTTTTTTGTTTTCATTATTAATTCCAGTCAGTAAAATGACAGTGCAACTGTCACTGATACAAAGAAATTACGTACATTTCATTCATGTTTTAGTACATTTCATTCATGTACAAATGTCATTTCACTGACTGGAATAAAATTAATAATCGTACTTTAGTCAGCTGTTATTTCGCGTTACTTCAATTTTTTTTTGTATAATTTTGTTTTTTTAGGTTTCCCTATTTTACCAGGTACAGTCAGCATCAAAAGTTGCTAACCACATTCAGATTTTCAAAATCGCTGTACACCGTATTATTACGGTGTGCAGCGATTTTTAAAATCTAACTGTACTATTACGTAAATCAAAAGTCGTAGTTTAAATACGAATTAAGTAACAATATGGTATTGACTTACTGTACACTGTAAAATGAAACAATTTTCTTTTGTAATGGAAAAAATCACCTGTTTAAGACTATGAAATCGGTGCTAATTAGTAGCAGCTACGGCGTAGCAACCGTAGCTGCTATAATGCACTACGCGCTACGCGTGCTACGGGTACGCAGCGTAGTACCCGTAGCACGCGTAGCGCGTAGTGACAGCGACGATAGCGGCTGTCGTGTCTGATAACTAAGCTGCTACGTGGCAAGTCACTCGTGGTCAATGAAAATGTGACGTATTTTAAAGCTAAAAATTTGTAGTAGGCACGTCCATTTTTATTTCGATAACAAATGGCTATGAGATTTTTTTTTTTTATTATTTTGACGAAATTTTACAGCAATTTAATTTATTCATTTTAATACGACAGGCGATATTATATAAAAATATCTTCAAAATTTATTTAGTAGACTGAAGCCGCGGGAAAAGCCAACATTAGATAGAAATATGAAAACTTCGCAAAACCCAATAATGCTTTCAAGCCAACAGAAACTTACTAGGGAAGTATTTAAATAAAGAACATCTTTATTCACAGGAAAAGGAACAAAGGAGTTTTTTCAACGCTTTATTAGTAGAAAAATAATGTTTGTTCTGTCTCGCTACATAAATATCATGTTATACTGAACAAGGCGGTTACACACGAGTATAATTTACAAATAAAAAATATGTTTCGCCAACATTCGTATGATGTATTGCTGGGTTTATGTTAACATACAATACTGGGAGTTCGTATCTTTTGATCGGGACAATGACAGCAGAGGTTTAGAACGTTTTTTTTTCTCATACAATGACAATATTTAATACAACGCAAAGATCTTCAAAATAACGTATATACGACTATACGTGTCTACACGAAGATCCCTACGTGTTTTCAAAAGTTGTTGGTTCGATTTTTATTATATCTAACTCGTTAGAGTAGGCAACGGGTAAGTGCGGCTGAACTGCTACGCAGCGGGTCGCGAATTCGAACCCCGCACGAAATTAATATTTATAACATGATCTGCAAATTGTGGTCCTGGGTCTGGCTGGGTGTTTCTATGTTTGTTAACCACAAACAGGAGTTACAGGAGTGTGGGACTGAATAAAAAAAAAACAACAGAAATAAACGGACTTTTCTTTCTTTACTAGATCTACTACAAGAAGAGTGTGGGAATCAATGCGCTGGTCTTATCCCTTTTATGAGTAGGTCGCGGGACTGTCTCAACAGGTAACCGTGACCCTGAAACGTAAAGTGCTATAGAAGGATCACGTGGATTTTAGTCAGTACAAGTCTGATAGTCTGTCCCGCCCTGGGTAGGAGGACTCATGTGATGATTTTACCACGATAAAGACAGACCCTTGGTGAGTTATCTTGGTACCGTTTCATAATTTAAAACTATGCGAGTGTATCTTATTTTTCTAATGCCTGTTCGTCTGCTTTTACACCGGCAGTCTTTTTAAACTCTGTCGAATTTCTAGCTAGGTTTCCAAAAACCGTAACAAAACGCAGCTTACCTATTGGTTTTTGACGGTCTCTCTAAAAATATAACCAAACGGGAATACCAATAGTGTTCGATATTTTGTAGTAAAATAAATTGCAACACAGGCTATGAATAGCGAGGGGGAAAAGATTGACTGTCACAAAACATACAGGTCGTTAGAATACTTGTTCTGGCATAACTAAATGATATATTATAAATATGATGAGGGCAAGTTGTGATTGATTGATCAGTACTTAAACTATTTGTTAAATTCTAAACATATTAGAAAAATTGTTGAAAATTTCGAGTTTAAACATCAGTCAGTTTAACTATTGACCCAACAACTGATCCAAGAACATATAAATGAGATACTTCGTCAAAATCATTGCATCTGTATTTACGAATTTATGACTTATAATTCAATTGCATTGCAAGTATTATATTAAATTCAAATGCATAGTGAACTGAGCAAAACCACATTATATACATTCAATTATAAGTAAGAGCCACGGCCGCTTACAATTGCACTCTAAAGATAATCTATTAAGTTCAGGAAAATTATACGGAGGCTTTTATGAAAAAAAAAACTGAAAATAAAATTATATTTTTAACTTTGTTGGTCCAAGCTTTCAGGAAAATCATTATTATTTCGAACGAGGACTTTAATATTTTAACAGGATAACGGAAAGTGCATTTTGTTCAATAGCATTTTAATTGTCCACGACCAAATTGGTCTCTGATATCAGTCGTATAGAGTTACCTACTTACTCTGCACTGGTAATGATATTCGCCATTCATTGGACAGTGCACTCTTTTGTTTTTATTTAAGAGGATAATAATTATTCCTCTTGACTCTAGTCCAGGATAAAGGTAACTGAGATAAAGCCTACGTTGGAGCTTACCTAGAAGAGATCGGGGGTATTACAACGGCTAAAAGCAGCCTTATTCCGGCGAGTGAAAGTGACAGAGCTATAATACAAGTCGTCTAGCGCCATCCCGTTCACTCACTGGAACAAGCCTGGTTTTAAGGCGTTGTAATACCCCCCCCCCCCCCTGTTTGCTATAACTTTGAAGATATTCGGGTTATATTCGTTCGGGACCACAGTCGAAGGAAATGAGTTTCACTCCTTTGCTGTGCGCATTATAAATGAAGAATAAAGCGCTTAAGCTAATGTCAAACAGACAGGCGAAGCGAATGCGATCCGAAGCGTTTTTATTTGTAATGTATGGAATTGTTTGAATCCAGTCACATAGAAAAGCGAAAGCGATCCGATAGTCTATGTGACTGGCTTCAAACAATTCCATACATAACAAACAAAAACGCCTCGTTTCGCGTTCGCCACGCCTGTCTGTTTGACAATAGCTTTAGTACGAACTGGTGGACTATAGTATGTTACTAAGTTCTTGCTCCCAAGTGTTAACATGTTGCCTAGTTATGGTGACTTGTTTTACTTTTGTAGACCACGATATTATTATTTATAATTATAACAAGGATTATAGAGCTGAGATCGCGCAAGTAAATTGAAACATAATTATCATTATTAACACATCATGACTATCACTGGATAAATCTATCTTCATCTTCAATGTGTTATAATAATCAACGCCACTCTTCCTTGTTATTTTATAACTCAAGAAAGGGCTCACCTATCAAAACCAAATGCTTAGGCTTTGTTTGGACTATTTACGAGTAGTAGATGGTTCACGTGAAGTTTGCACAAAATTGGTCGAGCGGTTCTTCATTTATCACATTTTTTGTAACAAATGAATTCAATGAATGGGGGATCATTTTGTAATGGGGTTTTTGCTGTCAAAGTAGTGAAGTACGTACACTCGTACAGGGCCGCTAGTATATTTTAAAAATCAATTTCTGTTCGTAAGTCTCGCTAAAACTCGAAAACGGCTTGGCCGATTTCACTTATTTTTGTTTTCTATTTATTTTTAGATATCTAAGGAAGGTTAAAAGGTGATTTTGAGGCGGTACGAAGTTTTGAAATATTATTTATTTACTTGTTTGCTTTTCAGAGACTACTTACTATTCAAATACTGGCTTATGAATATTACTTTGTACTATTCATTTAATATAATCATATATCGCTAGAAAATCTTGTTTACTCCCCACGGAATGCTCATTTAAACTTCTGAAAAATATTATAGAGAAAGTTTCTGTAGTCTCTAAGGGATAAGTTCTAGGGATTGCTTTTGAGTAAAGATTGAGCAGGAATTTTGACTTGACTGGCCTGTTGGTCTAGTGGTTAGTGACCCTGACTGCTATGCCGGAGGTCGTGGGTTCGATTCCCACCCAGGACAAATGTTTGTGTGATGAGCACGATCATTTGTTCTGTGTCTGGGTGTAATTTATCTATAATAATATGTATGTATTTAGAAATATATAAGTATGTTTATCAGTTGTCTAGTACCCATAATACAAGCTCTGCTTAGCTTGGGACTAGATAGCGTTGTGTGATAGTTGTGGAATATTATTATTATTATTATTATTTATCTTTGAAGTGATTCCTAAGTGAGTAACTATGACATGGAACCATTTCTGAAATACAATTTAAATATTTCCACTAATGGCAGCTGCTAAAAATATCGATAGGTACCGTATGTGGAATACCTAAGGTGCCGTTTAAGCACCTGCCTAAAGAATACCTAATTTCCGGAAAGAGAACCTTAAAACATTACCGACAAGATGTTTGAAACCGACTATTATGCTTGTTTAATCTTAGAGTATCCATTTTCTTTAAGAATAACAGTTGCACCTCCACCATAATAATTTATAATAATTTGATCAGATTTTATAACATTTTTCAAACTATGTCACATCTTTACCTGCATGCCACTTACTAAGCGACGCTAATCCGTTTATCAACAGAGTTCGTTAAGAATTTATCATCTGAGAAGATGCACAAGTTCGTAAAAATAGATTTTACTTCATAAGCCCGGAAGATATGCGCCATAAAGCTAAAAACATACGTAAATATTTTAGTACCAGTCAGTAAGAAAGTGTACTAAAAATAAAAATGAACTTTATTTATATTCACGCCGCGTAAATCACAGGCGCCAACAGAGAAAATGACTATGCTATTAATCTTCTTTTCGCAACAACATTTTCTCTTCTTCTGATAAAAAAAAATGAAAAAAGTCAAGCGTTTATTTGAAACAAGGTTCATTTAAGTCTTTGTTGTGTTGCGAATGCAGTGACAGTCTTATATGTCGAGTAAACAAACATCCAAAGAGTCTGTATAGGGCATACAAATATTTGTTTTGCAAAGATGTAGCATAAGAAGTGAAGCGGTAAGCCAATAATGTCAGTAGATCCTTTGGTAAAAAAGTTTACATTGATTTTTACTTCAGACCTCTGTTTTGTACTGTTTGTTATATATACGGAATGAATTTTTCAACTGGGCGTGGACGGCTATATCCGAAACTATGAGGAATATCGAAAAACGATTTTGAGGGAAACTAAAACTGCATCATTGGATTTAAGAAAAGTCAATCATCGTGGTCAAGATTTGAACCCGCTGATTTTGAAAAAAAATTACATCCTGTATTATTACACCATTCGATAGTGTTGCTATTAAGAATCAAATTTTGGGAAGTAATCAGATACGGCAAACTTTTTTGATATTCCTCATAGTTTCGAAATAGCCATCCACGCCCAATTGAAAAATTCACCCTGTAATCGACACGTCGTTGCTCCAAATTTAATTGGATGTTCTATACATTGCGATCTCACGTTAATTTATCATGGAAAAAAATTGTAGAAGCGTAAGAAAGTAACTTTACCTTTAATTATTATAAGAGAGTTAATAGGGAAGCACTACTGTAAAAAAATACTAAAGTATTTTTTGCTAGCTAATATCATGCTATGGTAAACAACACAATCACGAAATAGCCGTGTTCGCAAACTTTTTGAATTTTAAATAAAATTATAATTACGTAATTTAGGTCAACTCCTCTGAAGTTTGTAACAGAAAGCAAAAACTTCTAAAAACAGTCGTGAAGTAAGTAATTAAGTGCGGAAGTGGATCTGTTAAACCGTTAAGAGTTAACTTGTTGGCTTTCTCTGCTTCTGTCACTTTCATAATAATTTTCCCTTTAACTGTTTAAGACAAGTTTTGATATTACCCTTAAACAAAGCAGTCAGTTCATAATTGAGGGAAATCAACTAACAAATTTTGTTACGGCTGCCAAAATTTAAATTATAATTTTGATGAAATACGGGAGTTCCAATTCCAAACTGACATTAAGTAGGTACGTTCACAATTTTGCACTTGACAAATTATGTTTAAATAGGATTATTTGTTGCAATACTCGCATTTGTAAAAGTAGAGAGGTAGTATTTTGCTAGAAATTTTGCAAAATACTACATAGTATTATGTACTAATAATAGACTGCCTGCTGCCATTACAATGTTAAAGAATAATTTCTGACAAAATTGCTTGATTATCCTATTTTTTTTTTTTGTAATATTCAATTGTTTTTTTCTATGCTTCCATTTTACAATTCCCACAAACGGCCTGACTTTGCGATTACCTTGAGATGTCTGACTGCTTGAAACAATTCTACTACTTGGTTCCGTATGTGTGTGTACGTACATATAAATCTTTAGTTTGCTATGCAGTCGTTGACTGTTGGCAGTCAGTATCGACAGCTTGCCGACCTCAGGTCAAAAACTATGCCTTTCTTTAATAAATGATATTCTTAAGCTGACAACAAAGTTATTCAAATAAAATTCTACATTTGACATAAAATATCATAACATGATATAATTATACAGACCGAAAATACATCACAAATTCTTTCGATTTCGCGTTCGGATAAAACTGTGAAACGAGTTGTCAAACCTTCATCAGAATAAATTTTTGTAATTTATTTGGAAAAAGATCTGATTGACAAAATTTTTGTCACGGTTCCTATTTCAGATTTATTTGTTAATATTGTCTTAAAGAATAATATTCAACATGTTAATTATGTTGAGACTAATTAATCTTTTGGTGTTTTTTTTTATTTCGTTTTTGAAAAGCATATTTTATGCTCTTGAGATTTTAGCATAACCAACTTTGCGGAAAAATCTATGTACAATGGACAAAGTTGAATCATGACACATTTGGACAACAAATCGTTTGAATCCGTCAAATAGACAAAGATCAAAGTCGTTGTATACCATGTATATGTATGCTTACGCGAATGTAGACCTAACTGTATTTGAATGTCTGTAAGAATATAAGCTTATGGTGGGTCATGATTCAACTTTGTCGATTGTACAAGCACCAGGTGTCAATACGTATACGTCTACTTTTTTCTTTTTCGTTACTTATCTCTTGTATGAGAGGCAAAGTGTTAATCTCTGGGCCATCATGACATCAAATGAGTTTGCTAAACAATACTAATTCCAGTACAAAATGTAAGAAACAAAATTATTAATCAAGGCCACTAATAAAATCTAAATGACAACCTACAAAAGTAAAACAACTCAGTATCGTGCGAACCAGTTTTGTCGCAGGCAAGTGCCAGTACTTAATCTTTGACAATGCCAGTAGCTGGCCAGTTTGCGTGTCGCGAGTACTAGCCCGTTTACTACCTTATATTTTGTATGAACACGCACGCACCAACAAAATATAGGGCGGGGCTAGCCAACAGACGGTTTCAAGGGCATAGGGGAAATAATAATAATATATTATTGTGTCTAAAAGGGCCGGAAACTGGCAAATCAGTGGGTTATTCATGTGATAATGTGTAGTGAATTAATTTTTTTGAATGTGAAGGGAGAAAGGGTTGTGGTATGAGTACTTAGTTGTGGGATTTGTGACGGAGATTTGGTGTGTAAGATAGATATAACAAATTATTATTTAAAGCGTATTTTGAATTGGACACATTCAACTTCGTTTCTAGCAAGTGCAGCGTAGGACGTCCACCAACAAGATGGTCACACGACCTTATAAAGGTCGCCGGAAGACGCTGGATGCAGGTCGCTTCCAACCGATATATGTGGAGATCTAAAGGGGAAGCCTATGTTCAGCAGTCGACGTCCTATGGCTGAGATGATGATCATCATCATCTGAGATGATGATGATGATGATGATGATCTTCGTTTCTATGCAATTTTGCACTTAGTATCATAGTTTCACGACAGCGACACGAGTAGGGCTTATGGCATAATACATAATATGACATAATACCGTGGATTTTAGTTAGTACAAGTCTGACAGTCCCTCCTGCCCTGCCTTGGGTGGGAGGACTCATTTGATGATTTTACCGCGCTAAATAAAGAAAAGTCATAATTGTATTTTGGAAATAGATACGTACTACTTGGAACACGACCATGCGCAAGTAAGCGTAGCGAAAGACGTCCACCAATTTGATGAAATTCACAGGATCGCGCGGGATGCAAGCCTCTTTCAAGCGGTGCTCAAGCAGTAGATACCCTACGGCTAAAATGATGATGATGTCTACTAGGAAAGTATGGTAAATACACTTTAGCGTACAGGAAAAAAACCCTAGAATAACTATGCAAAATGAGTGATGCTCCAAACAGCCTTTCAACCCTTTTTACGGGAATAAAACTCACAAAAAAGATATTACACTTACAGCCAGCTACAAAACAGACAGAAAAATGAGAAAAAAAAATTATAAAAACCGTGCAAAAAGGTCAGAAACCTATATCACAAAGGGAATCGTAACTGGAATTTATTCTAGTTACAAGTCATAGAATATTTAATTCCACTGTTATTTCAAATGAACTAAGTGGGCACTTAATGCAATTGTAATGTGTGCTAAAATAACCGTATTTATTTATCTAGATTAAATTAACTACATGTTTACTTAAGAAAAAATCTTGTAAAAGCAAAGGCTTCTTTAAGCTCATTAATAAGTAATTCAACAAAGTAAATGGTTTTTTTTATTAAACCCTGGGATGAATTAATTTTTAATCTGCTCAACTGGTCTCGTTACGACCTTGGATTATGCGACTTGCGAAGTTGCGACGCGACTTCGTGCCGTGACACGATCCATCAGAGCTGCAGCAAGTTATCTATTAGCTAGTATGAGTACGTTTAGTTTAATCACGCAGCTAACTTGCTCGTCTGTTGTTAACGTCATGCGAGTAATACGTTCTAAAGTGACACTTGTCGTGTCGTGGAAACTTGAAGCATCTTCTTTTGTTTGATACTTTTTAAAGCAAGTACACTCTAAACATTTTTATTTTCTGTGCGTCGCTCAAGATGTGTGTCGCTTGATCGTGTAGGTCGTGGTCAATGGCTAAGGACGAGGTTGACAATTGGAAAAGCATAGTTTACATGCTGAGATAAAAATAAATGGTAAGTTAGTTCTTTTAATATCAAAATTAAGTGCCACAGGCATGAACATTTTATAGTGGCAATGGGAATTGTATAAGGTATAAATATATTACATTAATATCTTGCATGTGTGCATTTATGCATGAGGGAGGGTGTAACTACATCCTGCACTCACGCCTGGATCTTTGTCGCAGAATAAAAACCAGATATTTTTCATAACGTTTAACTCCTTTTGATCTAGTACGCTAGATGAAGTTCGTCCACATTTTCATCGTCACTTAGCTAAACTAAAATATTAAGCGTAAAATTTTGTAGTTAGTAGCCCACTACCCAGTTTTCCTGTCAGATAAACGGGTAGCTCTCTAAGGGCTCGTAGAACTGAGATTGGCACTACCACCTGTACGCTGAAAGCCTTCTTTGAGCACTAGAGTAACGTAGTTTTAAACCTAAGTTGTGTAAGTCCGACGGGAGTTGTGTTTCTCTACGTCTTTAATAATGATAGTCTTGAAGAGATTGGAGAAATTGTTATTTTGATGATCGATACGTAACTTTAACTGTATACGTTCCATAAGTAGAGGTGTAGGTACTTAATAGTTCACCTGCATTGACTACTTGGACTTGAATCTAATATACCTGCATAGCCAATGACGTTAGATTCAAGTGCAAGTTAAAGGCCAGTCGCATGCTAAAGTCACAGAAAGCGATTAAGTTAAATTATTTTTATTACTTCATTTTAATTAATTTACTTTATGACATTAATTTAGATATACCTCTTTCAAATATTTATTAAACATCCAAATTAAATCTAAATATTCAATTAAATCAGTCTCGATACAATTATCCAGTTTTAAAAGTACAAATGCTTGCCGGGGTCACGAGACTTACGCATTACCGTGACCCCGAAACGTAAAGGGCTATATTGAAGGACACCTTAGATTTTAATTAGTACGACTGACAGTCCCTTCCAGCTCTGCCCTGGGATCCAAGACTCATTTAATGATGTTACCACGATAAAAAAAGAGCTGTAAAAATGATTAGACATTTGTAGAATAATTTACAATGCCAATAAACGAAATCTTCCGATCGATGTTTAATAATTTCTATAATAGCCGCTGTTCATGATCGACTATAGTAATTATTAATGCTATAAATCAATACTGTTAATATTGGGCTGTTTCAGAATAATTGATAAGGTAGGTATGATAATGTAGGTCAATATAGGGAAATTAGTACGCTTTCAGCGTGAATTTATTAGGTTTTCGAGCCAGGTGGCGATTGGTTAGTCATAATTAATTTTGTCCACAAAGAGCGAAGGTACTTACCGTTTTTTATCGCGCCTATCACGCGCATACATTGCGTCAAATGTAGCGTACCAATGACGTATAAATATAAGTCTATTGCCATCAAATGCTGGATGTAAGCGTCCCCCAAAGAGCCACTCCCGGTCCTGGGCAGTAAACATCTATCCGCTGCCGGCCACACTCCTCAAATCATAAATCCATCTTGCCACAGGGCTTCCCACAACGTTTGCCCATAGTACCTGATATCCACTCTAGCACATTTCTGTTCCATGACGTAACAAACAACAATTCTGTACTACGATTTTGGCGCTCCATTTCCTTTGAGACGTGCATATGCGGAATCTTAAAACTCGTTTTACCGACAAAGCTAGTTCAAAATCTTCTGCTTGTCATATGGCATCTAACGGACTGCTTTACATAGAACGACTAAAGATCAGCGGATCTGACCAATCATATTGTCTTAATTCTTCTTGGTGTGTCGATGACAATCTAGATTGAATCTACCCATTACTGAGTCACCAGTTTAGCGTTCTCAGAAGTGACCATTATTTCTTGCACTGCAATCAAAAGAACAAGCAGGTTTTTTTATTTGTTTTATAATAATAAGAGTTTTTATTTTAATAAAAACTTCTGTAAGTTTTTAGATTTGTTATGTGATTTTCACAAAAATGGCAAAGGTAAGTCATTATTTCAAGAAAACAAGGTTTGTTTTGATGTTAACGTACATACCCCTAATTAATTTTGATTATTGCTAACAATAGAAGACACAATAGGGTAGATTTATAGATATATCTTGAATAAGATCTGTTGTTTCTTTTACAACCTAATTACATCCATTACGAGTAGAAGCCAACGGCATAGCTTCAACTGTTCTCGACTTCTATATTATGGAGACCCAATTCACACTTTGAGAAACATTCAAGTGCCCAATTGCATACCGACTAATGAGAAAAAGATAGAGAAGAATGGCAACGGCGCATTGAATAAGGTTATTGAAAAAATGTTAATGTAGGTAATTAAATGCGCATCACTAATGGTAAGCTACGTTGCCGTTTTGACAGGGATTAACCCGAATTAAAATGATTATTTTAAACGGATATAGCTTGATAAACGGGATTATTTAAAGTTTGTTGTCATAGAATTTAAATATTGGCGTAAATATTTAATGATGCATTATACACTAGGATTAAAACTAATTTTAGGTTGGCAAAGTAATGCCAGGCTTATTGTCTGCGCAATTTTGTGGTCATCTATTTAACTATACGAGTACGTACTCGTATTTTCAATACTAAAATAGATAACAGTTGTTTCATTTAGACATTTACTTTACTCAATCTATTTTTACCAGGGATTATTAAAATATTGTGGGCTTTTGAGATCAAATTGAAAAGCTTTTAAATAATACGTATTTGCCTCGATAGAAAAATATACTTGAAAAATATTTTTATAATCCGTACTAGCTTCATTCATAAATTCATAATAATTATTGTATTTTCCTATGATGTTTGAAACGCGCAGTTGTGTTTGTTTATCATGAGTTTAAAAAGATGTTGTTTTTTATTAAACTTATTTATTTTGAAAAAGAGCGTTTAACAAACGACAAAGATTCATCATCATCAGCCTATAAATGTTTCCACTGCTGGGACACAGGCGTCTCTGAGAGAGGGAGTGGGCCATAATCCACCACGCGGGCCCAGTGCGTGTTGGTGGATGTTACATGTCTTCGATTTTTTTTTTGGTTCTAGAACATTCCTCACGATGTTTCCCTTCACCGTTTTGAGAGCAGTGGTGATGAAATAAATTACACAAAGTAATGCGCCTACCTGGATTCGAACCCACGATCTACAATAATCGTAAGTCAGGACCGATTCCACTGGGCCACCACTGCTCTTCAAACAACGACAACGATCACTAAACTTAAACCAGCGTTAAAGATTAAACCTTAATAACTCCACAAAGTTCTTCTGTTAAACATGGTTCACCCTTAATCCACTACAGCGATAAACCTAAGAGCAAATCTCCACAGTCACCGTGCTTATCAGATGGAATGCTAATCGCAGCCTGTTGTTATTAGTAGACAGGAGGTCGGTGCAGCCAGTCCTCTCGACAACATAATCCTTTAGTCCCCTTTAACGGCACCCACAAGTGAGGGAAGGAGTGGCTTTCACGACTACAATGACCGTAAATTCTGGTACTAATTAAAGTGGATGTTTTCCATTAAACGCTGTATAAATAACTTGATATTGTGTACTGTTATATATATTTAAGAGGTTGATTATATAACCCGCGTAATGTTGAACCGACCATTTGGGCGTTTATAACTGGTTTTTTGAACCAATCCCAAATGGTCAACATAACATGGTTTATAATGTATCCGTAAATACATCTAAAAAATATTATAAGTCATAAACAAACGCAATCATACAAAATAATATCACGAATAAAGAAGAAACGTACAGTTACATTTAATTTATTACTTGAAGCGGTGGAGGAAACCCCTTCGTCCAATAGGCGATGCAAGTTTGATGCAAGTTTCCGATACCTTACGAATTTGGTATCCATTGACGCATGACTGTATTTGTAACAACCGTTATGGATTTGTATTGCGAAAGTCACCTGGATACCAAAGTCGTAAGGTATCGGAAACTTGCGTCGCCTAGTGGACGAAGGGGCTTCGAACCAAAAACTCGATGATTACAGCTTACTCGCTTTTAAAGAGTGAATGCCTTATCCTAGTAGTTGGAACACACAAATAGTCGTGTAGAGGTTCTTACACAACAGCAAAATCGCAATAAATTATACACTGAAAACTGATGGCCACACATTCTATGCTAGCAAAAGTTTTTTTATAATTAAAAATGTTTTGCTCGCATACGTATCTTATTAGTTTGCGTTTTATTGTGTAACGCAAAACATTAGAACAAAACTTTAAAAAAATTATACTTGCATGGATATTTCTTTTGATGAAATGTATTATATGTATGAAATCTATGCAGCGTTATAAGTACGTCAAGTTATACTTATGCTACCGTACTGTAGGCGTACGCCGCTTGGAGCTAACTTGTTGCATAATGTATAGGATTTAAAGTTTGTGACTGTAACTTCTGATAGGTTACTGGTCCAATGCCTGCGAGCGTCATACTAACCTATTTTCTGCAGCTTACGGCGTGGTAGAGGTCAAAATGTTGAAATATGTGTTGGTTAGTAGAAGGTAAGTTATTGGAAAAGTTTTGGTTGTAGATATTTTGTGGTTTTTACCGAAACTCCGGTTTGATTTAAAAAAAATTTTTTCGTATTCTTAGAGCCACCAACAAAATGAAAATTATTAGTATAACTGCATTGAGAATTTCACGATATGGAAAACACTTTTTGTAGAGTACTTTTATAAATCTAAAGTCATATCGGAAGCATGTGGAATGGCCAGAGGCGGCTTAATTAACTCTGGCACTATAGGGTGGTCACTCGTTCCACCGTGAAGAAAGGAGCTTGTATAGGTACCTACATTTATTTAAAACAAGCTGATCCTTGTGGTTTAACCCTTGCTGCTCGGCTCCTATTGTCTATATGCGTGATGTTTTGTCTATTTATTATGAAGGCTATAGGCCTTGCCCGATAAATAGACTATCCAAAGCAAAAAGATTTTTTTCAATTCGAACCAGCTCTTCCTAAGATTAGCGCGTTCAACCTAACAAACTGTTCAGCCTTATAATGCTTTATAATATTTAGTACAGGTATTTAGGTAAGTCTAGAGCACATAGGAGGCGGGCCGCGTGTGGGAGAGAATAGTGTCCTCCCTCCACCGCAGTGGTAGACGCCCACGGCGTCGGACGTCGGCAGACGATCTCCGGCCACCGTAGGCCCCGCGCCTACGGTGAACAGAGATCGTCTGCCGACGTCCATGCGTCCCATGCGTGCGGCTAGTAATGGGCGACTCGCTGTCCATGCACCATGTCCGAGTCGACGGCGCGCTGTGTTCCACGCGCGCCTCAAAGAGTGTCAGCATGATGACGGGGCCCCCCTCTAGAGGGCCAAAGCCTGCCGGGGTCGCGGGACTTTTCAAATAACCGTGACCCTGGAACGTAACTGACTATTGAAGGACACCGTGGATTTTAGTCAGTATGAATCTGACGGTCCCTCCCGCCCTGCCCCGGGTGGGAGGACTCATTTGATTATTTTACCAGGTTAAAAAAAAGGTAAGTCGAAAGCATCTCCATAGACACCACTTCACAATTTAGGTATTCAAATTGTCTGCAAAACTTTTTACACTCTTTAAAATTTTCTAAGATGTACCTAGCTGCCTGCCGGGGACGCGGGATTTATTTCCTTACCGTGACCCCGGAACATAAAGGGCTATTGAAGGACACCGTGGATTTTAGTCAGTAAAAGTCTGACAGTCCTTCCCGCCCTGCCCGGGGTGGGAGGACTCATTTGGATTTTACCACGCTAAAAAAAAACAAAAGATGTACCTAGCTACACTAAATGGCTCGATAAAAATGTTTAAACATTATGAATAATTTAAATCAAGTGTGCAGCAGATTGTATAGATTTATGCATTCTGAATAATACACGGCAAAGCTTTCCATGCGGGCTGCGTGTGTAAAATAACTAAACACCAGTTCCCGTGTTAAACTTAGTTTAGCGGTTTTTACCGCTAAAACGTGTTATGTACCTACACGTTTCCTATTGAATATTCATTGGTATGAAAACATGTTTTAGGGATTTTCGCGGGTACTGGTTGAATTTTGTGGGATATTTGTGTTTTGGGTACAAGTTTATAGAGATATTTAAAAGTTCATTGTACGACGGCAGGGACATTGTGACACAAAATTTTGCCTAGCACCAAGTAACCTTTTGTAATAAATCCTACATAATATTAAAAATCTGAAAGTTTGTGAGTATGCATACATTGCATCCGTCTATGTTTGTTACTCTTTCACGCAGAAACTACTAAACGGATTTAGATGAGAGGTACGTTATACATTTAGTTTATCATGGATGGATTTAAAACAAGTTTTAATATTCCCGTGGCATAATTTGAGTTATAGCGGGCAAAAACACTGGAAACAGCAAATGATTAACCCCAATTTTTTAATTCTTTCACCTATTTATAGCTATCGAATAGGCGTGTAACATAAGCTACCTATATTTTATTTTAGAAATTGCACCTGTGTGCAACCAAAGAGGGACTTTAGTTTCAAAAAAACCGGCCAAGTGCGTGTCGGGCCACGCACAGTGTAGGGTTCCGTAGTTGCCCATCAAAATACTTATGCGAACTAACTAAAGTGATTCGGTGAATTTAATTTTAAAAAGAAGAATTTTCAAAATCGTTCCAGGCGTCTTTGAGAATTCGGGGAAAATACATAAAAAATAAAGAATACGACGAATTGAGAACCTCCTCCTTTTTTTGAATTTAGTTAAAAATAGTTGACAATAAAAACCTACCTATCCCCAAAACATACCCACTTTATAGCTGTAAAAATAAAGTTGACGAACTTACATTTGCAGTTGAAGATACATGTTCTCCGATACATTTTGTTTAGGAAAATATGTTATCCAAGTACGTTTTATAAGTTGGTCGACTATTACTCGTAAACTTGTAAAGCCTACTTAGTCGTGATAATTTTCTTTTAAACTTCGTTATATATACTACTATTGTGAATTTTTTCACACCCTCAAACATAACCGTTTAGCTGGCAGAGGGGGGGGACACTCCAGTCGAGCAAAAATTAGCACTTTAAAGCTTAATATTTCACAAACGAATCTTTTTATCAAAAAATTGTTAATGGAAACTATCAGTATTTTTAAAGACCTATTTAATGATACCCCACAGTAAGGGGTACGCGAGAAAAAAAAAACATCCCCACTTTACGTGTACAGGAGGTACCCTAAAAAAAAATATTTTAAGAGATTTTATTTTACCACTTTTTTGGCACAACAAATCCGTATATTTACACCAAATTACAGCTTTCTAGTACTGGGCGTCTCTGAGCTAAGCTGCGGACAGACGGACGGACGGACGGACGAACGGACATGGCGAAACTATAAGGGTTCCTTGTTGACTACGGAACCCTAAAAAATGCTCAATATTTCAAATAGAATTTGGTCTTGATAACGTAAACGAGCATTGTTTCAGTTATTTTCTATTGAATTACACCAGAGCAGCAGCTGTCGCATTAAAAGTGCCTCAACGAGTGGTGCTTAAGTACCTACGTTCGGCCCGGGGGGCACCCTGGCTAGTCAGTTTCGCTACCAACATCGCTGTCTAGCTTATATTTCCTTGAAAACTGAACTAGACTAGACTGGGTACTGTTATTAATGGCAGGCCAATATAAATAGTAGTTTCGTGTTCGTGTTGCTTGGCTACAAACAAACTTTTGGATGATTAATATAAAGCACTAAATCTACCTATATTTAGATTCTGGGCACATTAAATAAATATATTTGTATAACATAATGAATTTGGTTGAAAAAGGCAATGTTTCGGTTGAAGATGAAATCAGACAACATGTCTGGTGCAGTGGCAGATTATTGACTGCTGTATTGTGTCGCAGTTTCAATGACAGTCCTGAAAAAAATGTATGACAGGTAGATCCTAGATATTATGATTGTTTGTAATGTTAGTTTCAATATTGGTAAACAAACCAACGACATAGGAAAACTTAACCACTAACTTAAACACTTAAACTTAAACACTAGTGCAGAGCAATGTGTTTTAAAAAAAAATCTATCTTTCAAAATGTATTATTTTATTCTCAGTCATTTCACAAAATAACACACAAAAAATATCCCTCAATTTGCTTTAAAATGAACCGACCTCATATACCTCAGCTAAGTACATAGATTGTACGATAATGTCATCAAAGCTGCGTTGCATGACAGTATGAAATTGCAAGTGTTTAGCTATGTAAAGTGATGCCCCTCGCGTGTGGCCGACCACGCGATACGTTGGTACTTTATAGATATTTAGATAAATAGTGCTGTGATCGGGAACAAACTGGTTTGGAAGAATGGTTTAATAACTTGAAGAATGAATTGGCTGATTTTCGATTTACTTTTCTAGTCAATAAAATATAAAGTTCCATTTCAAATGACTGTTGACAATTTGACAGTTGTGATCTGAGTTTCGACTCGGGTCGCAACAGTCGATTATGGGTCTTAAATTCAAATTCACAATTATGTATTTATTTGGACAGTATACAAGGGTACCTATTCAATAAAAAAATAGAAATTATTGTTACTGTTTATTAAAATTTGTTGTCGATCAAATATTTTTTTTTTTCTTTATTCAATTTAACAAACTTAAATAATAATAATCAACCAATTATAGGAGGCACAAAATAAGAGTTCCTGAAAAATAATGGGAATAATACGAACATAAATACACAGTGAAATAAATAGGAACGGCCAACAAAGTACTGGCGAACGAGCAATTGTATTGAACCAATCACAAGACTAAAAATAAAACATTAGGAGGTGGACGCAATTGGAACTAAATTATTTAATGTGGGCACGACTCTGCCCGGGATTACCTTTAATGGATATTGTTAGCCCACAAATCAAATTAAACAATACTAGCTTTTCCTGCGACTTCGACCAAGTCGATTCTTCGGGAATAGAGAAAGTTCTATTTTTCAATACAAAGTTTTAGAAAATCTTTGCTTCGTGCAGGAAAAAGTTTTTTTTTGTTTCCTAGTTGTGGTTTTCAGCTGTTGACGTTGGGGTTTTAAAAACAGTTTTTAATTAAATAACAAGGATTATGCGCACACTGTAATTAATAAATGTTTTAAAACGTTTCTTTGAGTGACTGACAGAAATGAAAAGCTTTAACTAGTTACAAAGGAGAAACGTGAAAGAAAAAATAAATCAGCATTTTCTTTAGAAGGTGATGAGGCGCATGCTTATGCAAGCAACGTCAAAAAAAAAAAACAATTTTAAAGCTGAGAGCTTTAGATATTTTTCCCTTATAGGGAACCTAGTAAGTTATTCTGAACACAACTTAATCTTCACTGGTTTAAAACAGATACATATTTCTTTGAATCTAAATAAAATCGAAAGCAACAAAGAATTCAAAGTATATTCAAATGATTTTTCTGTAGTCATCATCATTAGAAATTGAAATGGGATATAATTATATTACTTGTTTGTTCATTATTTGTTTTGAGTTTTCGATATTTCAGGACTGTTACTAGCGCCATGATCAGAGTACCTATTGGAAATTCAAAACAAATAATAAACTTGGTAAATATTGCGTTTTTGATTATAGCGATATTGACCGTATCTGTTTAACCCTAGAAAGATAATCATATTGTGTAGTACGGAGAAGATAGTCATGCGTAAAATTGACGCATATTTTTTAATTAGCTGTAGATTGAGGTTTATTCATTTAATTCAATAAAATCGTATGTTATATATTTTAACACATTTATTAGAATAATTAAGACTGCAGATAATTTACTTATAATTATTTATTTATTAATTAAAAAAAAAACTTTAATGTTCTGCTATAAATGATAAATTTTTTTAATACTTAGTCTTTATTTATTTTTTTCTATGATAATCAGCGTTTCTATAGCACAAAATCAAAAATTAGAATATCTTATATATTTTAGAAACATATAGATGTGTAAAAATCTATTACAAACAACTTTGGCAAATTGCGACGTAAGGCTTACGACACACTGGTTTCTCTACTTTTTTTTCAGGACGCATTTGCCCTTCGCCTCATTATAAAAGGGGAAAGGGGCTGTTCTTCTTGTAACTCATCTGTAAAAACTTCTTCTGTATCGCTCTGCACGTCATCTTCACTTTCATGGTCCGCTGCTTCACAGTCGGTATCCTCACAGACAAGCTCGTCGTCGCTTTGCATAAGGCTGGCCAGGATATGGTCTTCGTCCAAGTTTCTACTACCCCATTACGTTATATTTTTGCTTCAATATCTATAAAAGCAAACTGATAATATAAGTAACGAAATACAGTTATAGAAAGATAAAAACGAAATAAAAAGAAAATACAAGTCAAAATCTTAAAAGTCACTTAAAAGATAATCATGCGTAATTTTGACGCACGTGGTCGTTATATTTCAAAATCGGTTACACATACCTTATTGACACGTGCACTTTACGGTAGCTCCCAGCGACTAAAGAGATGTCCTAAACGCACAGCTATGGATTCGCGCTATTTAGAAAGACAGAGCTATATTTCGAAAACGCATGCGTAAATTTTACGCAGACTATCTTTCTAGGGTTAAAATGTATACGTAACACAATTTCAACAACAGTGTAGCCAAGTATCTATTACTTTGTTCTTTTACTTTGTATTACTAAGTACAATCACTAATTTATGTTCGACGTTGATTATCACTATAACCAGAGATCTAGATAACTACTACTGATTAAAATCAGTCTTCAAAGAGAAAACATTATTAAGTTTCGTACATTAGTAAGTGATCAACCTAATTACTCAATAACTTAGCAGTTTCGACGGTAGACCATTAATCGAATTAACTTGGTAGCAATCTGCTAACATTTATATACTGCTTTATTAGTTCTAAGGCGGGTTCGGATCTCGATCAAAATTGAATTCCAATAAATTTCATGAGCGCTATGCTTTATTAATTAAAATGAAAATTAGTTTTAATATTGAAAGGGAATTCCTGTTTGAGTTTCTGTGTCAACTGTGTTTTTCCTTCCTGCCTTTGGGGATTAAAGCGATGTAATTACTTCAGTGTAATAATAATTGGTAGCGTTTGAATGAAAATAGTCTTATATTTAGTACAATAGAATCAAATGGTAAAAATAAATCTACGATTTATTATCTGTGTAAATATTAATAGGTATGTGTAGGGAAAACTTCATTTGTTCGCTTTTTACGTACAGACTGGAGCAGGTCAACCTACACGAATCTGTCAGATTTTACCAATCAAACATTAACCTTCTACTCTTGTGATACGGTTGAAATTCTATTAAAGAAATCTGACAGATTGTGGTAGCTTGATGTGCTGGCGTCTGTACATTACGCCGACGGAATTTGAAACAGACAATTTAAAGTATAAGTGGGAATAGAGAAATATTTTTACATTACATGTTATTTAAATACATTGAAAGTAATTAAAAAATAGCACCACGACTGAAGTCCTTTTGATGCTGAGCTAGTGTCTTTGTCATCAAATTGCATAAAAAAATACAGTAACACAAATCAGGCCTTGTTTCGTGGCGCGCACTGTCCCACGCGTTTCACGCTTTGACATTCACTGAAGCTATTGTCAAACAGACACGCGAAGCGAATGCGATCCGAAGCGTTTTTATTTGTAACTAGCACTACGCCCGCGACTTCGTCCGCGTGATTTTCGAATTTTGGCTTTGTGAATTTCTAGTCCCGGCCACCCTCTATATCAACCCCAATACAAACTTTTAGGGGTTGAATGTCGTATCATCCTCTCTTAGTGAGAACCTGTATTCTAAATAGAACCCTGCAATCTTAAGTCCTCTAATTGCAAACACCAAAGACAACCCCTAAGGGGTCGAATTTTGTAAAATTCCGTCTTAGTGAGAACCTAGGTCCTTAAACAACCCCCATGCTGAAACTCCTAGTATTTGTAGTAACAAAGTTTCATACAAACTGTCAACCCCATAAACAGGGGTAACAAACATAGGGGTAGAATTTCAGAAAATAATGCTTTGGTGTGCATTTACGTCATCTAAGAACAACCTTGCAAAATTTTATACTCCTAGCATTTGTAGAAACGAAGTTTTATACAAAATATCAACCCCTAAATCAACCCCTTGGGGTCTATTTTCACAAAACACCCGCAACTACGTCCAAAAAAGAATCTCTATGCAAAATTTGAGTCTCCAAACTATCAACCCCGAAAAAGCCCCTTAGGGGTCGATTTTCGCAAAACCGTCTTAGTGAACATTTAGGTCTTAAAAAGAACCCCTCGCAAAATTCCAGTCGCCTAGCTCTTGTAACAAAGTTTCACACAAACTATCAAACACAAAAACAAACCCCTTTGGGGTCGAATTTCGCAAAATCCCGCCATGGTGTCCATCTAAGTCATAAAGGAGCCCGGTGCAAAATTTGAGGCTCCTCGCACTTATATTGACAGAGTTTCATACAAACTGTCAACCCCAAAAACAACCTCTTAGGGATCGAATTTCGCAAAATCCCGTCTTAGGTATTACTTACGTCAAAAAAAAATCCTAGCACCTGTAGTAGCGAAGTTTCATACAAACTATCAACCCCAAAAACAACCCCTTAGGGGCCGAATTTCGCAAAATCCGTTCTTAGTGCTCACCTACGTGGTATAAGGAGGCCTTATGCCAAATTTCAAGTTTCTAGACCCAGCAGTTTGTGCTGTGCGTTGTCAGATCAGTCAGTCAGTTTTGAATTTTATATATATAGATGTATGGAATTGTTTGAATCCAGTCACATAGAAAAGCGAAAGCGATCCGATAGTCTATGTGACTGTCTTCAAACAATTCTATACATTACAAACAAAAACGCCTCGCATCGCGTTCACCACTCCTCCTATCTGTTTGACAATAGCTTAAATGTCAAATGTCATGCTAATGTTAAAGAAGTTTTGAATAGTCTTTAACAAAAGGTAAACACGAGTTACTTTACTAGGATTCCGTTTATCCCGGTATTGCATTCATGTGGGATAATTTTCATGTTAAAACGCGGACGAATAAGCTGGCAAGAGATATCGTAGATAGAGTAGTAGTAGAATATAAATAATGCGAAACAGTAGGCCATAAGTCCACACGAGATAAAAATATCTGTCAAATATTATTTCACTATAATAAAACGCTTACCTTCACAAGAACAGCAACGGATATTAAAGAAATAAATAATGTATTGCCACAAACAGGAAAAATAAGACAATCTATCAGATTATTCTCTCATTCAGTAAGTATTTTCAGTTGTTCAGTATTGTTTTTTCCAATTACCTACAAGACAAGAGAAACTTAAGTATGGCGTAATTGGATTTTCTGTTTTACTTAAATTTTCCAAGCACTTCAAGTTGAACTAAGAAACTGTAGTATCAAAATAGTTTGCTCATTATAATTTTACAAGGAATGTTCGATATTGTTTGAAAACTTTCAGGATCTGTAATTTTATTTATGTTTCTAGTTGCTACGGACTTTGTGAAATTCGAATTCTATATTTTGGGAAAATTATCGTTAAGTTAAAATAACGAGTAACTTTTGTTAAATGTTAAACATTTAACAAATTTATTTATTTTAAGTTACAGTTTCGTTAAAGGTTAGAATCGGAAATAAAATTCAATGGAATATTTACCTAGAATAACAGATACTCGTATCGCAGAGCAACTTAGTACCCTATACGGGATGGATTATGTTTGTCCAAGTGATGTAATGCTATGACAAACCAACCTTAGAGTGAAGATTGCGTCACCAAAACAAGTGTGCATCTCAGGTTGATGAACCAACGATAAAAAGGTGACTGAATCAGACTTGTAGTAAAACATATAACAGGACTTTGGCCAATAGTGGACTGGCAGTAGATACCGATATAACGATATAAAAAAGTATGACTTTCTTTTTTTTTTTTGGTGCCAAATCATGAAATAACTCCTCCCGTTCTACGTGGAGCAGAAGAGACTGTCTGGCTCGAACTTTCTCGTCCTGTTCCTTAAATAAAATTCCCGTTTACAGTTGAATTTTTTATATGTGAAAGTATGAAAGACATCTTATCATCATCCAACTTCAGAAACACATCTTTGGATGTTATAATTAATAGAAGTAAGGTTGTATCACAGGTTAACCGTCTTAGGAAGCCATTAAACCTTTGCAAACAGGTAACTTTAATGAAATTCAGGTATGTGTGAAGCATTCCGTATCAGTAGCAACGAAGAAGACATTAGTAAAACGCTACTGTCTTTCCGTCTCCTAAAATGTATCCGGTAGAGGCGTTTAAAGTGGGTATATTTTAGTTTAGGAAATGGCGTTACAAAATTTTATCACGCTATGGCTACTTTAAGATTAAAATCAGTATTTAGTTAAAATTATGTGGTATGGGGTGGTTTCAATCAAACTCCTAGAGGTCCTCTTGGGTAACAAGACCACAAGGTACCTGTAACTTGTGGTGACGGCTAAGGCGGCGGTGGCCGTGGCGGTAGACCTCACTGAACTACCATCCTGTCAGAATTCGGCGCCACACAGAACTTTTCATGTTCCATCGATGCGCAAGAGTTCAGTTCTTTAGGAGAGAGCGAGCTCCATCATAAGCCTTTTGCTTTATTTCTGCAAATCTATGTTAAATAAATAATAAGTGTGCAATTACAGTGGCGCGGGCAGCGGAAGCGGGTGGAGGGTCACGAAACAGACTAGATTTCCGCTCAATCCGCCCCGCCCGCACTTGGTGCACCTTAGTCAAATACATGTGTTTGCATTACCCGCTAGCGGATCCCGCTACCCGTCCCGCTGCCACTGTAATTACACACACGCACACTATGACAAGTTAGTCATTTAAACTATGTTCTTTTTAGAAACAAGGTTTTATTATTATTATATCAGATCAGCTAAATGTCATCATAATATTGCATTGTCACGCAATATACATAATTATATATGTGCCAGCTCAATCGGAAATACCGAAGTGAATTAAATTTAACAATATGGGTCAGGTTAAAGTAAATAAAAGCTTGTAAAAAAGATTACCGAGTTTCCCGAGGCAAAGGGGATATACCATTAAACATGTAGTTGTTCTATGTAAGGGATGGTCACCCATCCACTGACCGACCTAGGCAAGCGTGGCTTAACCTTGAAAGTCGAAACGTGCAGCTATTATTATTTAATAATGTCATCAACTTGTAATTACCTCACTGTAGGGCAAATCCCCCTCATAAACAGATGAAATGAACATTAAGACGAGTTATGACGCGTTAACGATTTCGGATAATTAAAAGCTGGTTTTCTCGCGACACTCAACAATTGTTGTTTCGTTCAGATAGAAATTTTACAACCTATACAAATTGAGTTTTGTACAAATCACATGGATTATTAAACGGTTTATATCTAGACGCACTGCAAGTTACTATCTTTACCTTAATGCTTTTCCACCATTTCGACTAAATAAGCGTTTCCAAACGTCTTTCATAATGCACACAGTCAAGGAGTCGAAATCTCACGTCTCTGTTCCCGAACGCATACAACCCTGATTTCTTCAAAATTAAAGTAAACATGCTTCTTCTGGGTAAGTTCGCTCAATCGTCGACTTTATCTATGTCACCTTTGACCTAAACTTGAGTCAATAACACACCTATCTCAAATATTTTTGTAGAATAATTCAATATACACAATATATGCCAGACACCCACCTTCATTATGTTAAAGACCTATGATGTATTTGATGGCGAGTCTATTTCCAACAACCGGGCACATGTCTAGATTCCGTGCTGGTGCTGAGATTTTTTTTTCATCCATAAACTCACGTATTGATCCAACTTAAAAACAAATCCGGTTTCTTTTTTTGTTTGAATCATTCGTCAAAATGAGCCTTGCCGTGTTGGGTAAAACGGCAGAGACTGTCGGACTTAACAGAATAACAACCAACCTGTTCTTTCAATTGATGTTTGCGTTTCAGGGTTGCGGTTACCTTTTAATACAATCCCGTCAAAAACCCGGGTTCTTAAGCTCTGCAGTATTACTAAAGTTACAGGCAGATAGTCAATATTTTTATTTAAATGTTTTATCACTATCACTGCAATATATTATAGTATAAAACAAAGTCGTTTCCCGCTGTCTGTCTCTATTTGTATGCTTATATCTTTAAAACTACGCAACGGATTTTGATGCGGTTTTTAATACATAGAGTGATTGAAAAGGATGGTTTTTATGAATAAAATAATAATATGCACATTATAATAGAGACTGCACCTGTGCGGAGCCGGGTCGCTAGTTTGTCATAAAAATCAATATTCGGTATAGTAATCAATATTTTTGTTTCACATAATACCTTATGGGCACATAAAAAACGTCGTCAAGCAAATGCCAAGGGTGTCGAGTCTGCTAATTATTAGTCAGAATGGCGCCACAATGGCGTTTCAATTGTAGTGTTTATTCGAACCATTTTTTACTGCTGAGTAAAAAATGGTTCGAAAATTGAAACGCCATTGTGGCGCCATTCTGAAAAACAATTAGCAGACTCGACACCCAGTTCGGGTTGTTTGGTCATGGAGAAGAACCGGCATGAAACTTCAATGTCAACACTGGACCCATGTATTAGATCAAAGCTAAGTTTCTCCCACAGGGAGTAGGCCTGTGTTCGAGCAGTGGGAACATAATTTAACTTTGCATTAGGTACAGTCCCAATACTGGTCAAAGGTCCTTTCACTTTCAAACACCTTTGAGGTTACCTTTCCAAGTAATTTTACCTTCACAAACTAATTAGTTTACCCAATACGATCTCGATTTAAAATAATAGTGCTAAAGATAGATAGAAAAGATAGAATAGATGATCCTCAGTAATATGAGCCGCCGCTCTCCACTGAGCGCTCGCCAAAAGAAAATAAAAAAAATCCTTTACGCTTTTTCCAATCAACTTGCAAATTAAATTTAAAAAGCAATTAGTTTAAGCGAAGTGTAGTTTAATTAGCAGAAGATTATTATACAATTTTGATACTAGACTTCAGGTGTAAAAGTTTCAATTTTACATGCTTGATGATTGACTGACACCGGTTGCAAGCTTCCTACGTGTATCCATTTTCGCTACTTGTAATTTCTGATTTTTTTTTATGGACTATTTGTTTTAACCATTGCATAAATCTCATGAAATTCTCCACTTTTATAATTATGTATTTTGATATATTTTAGACATATTTTGACTTGGATTTGATTGACTCTTCTGAGGTGGGAGGGGGGGGGTGGGATAAAGCGTGTAAAGAATCTTTTAAGGATAATTATTATAAATAATTATTATGAATATAAGTGGTTAACTGCGTGTATGTATAACATTACATGCAATTCATTATATATTGTCCTAATAATTGTGATATTGCTTAGGTAAGTGGCATTTTTAGACTACCCGATGCAAGTCTTTATCAACAAATCCAGCAAACGTGCTTAATGTTTGGTCAGGCTGATAAGAATATTATACAGGTGTAAGCACAAAATTGTTTGATAAGGGGATATAATAATATGACCTAGTTTACTGCACAATGCACGGAGCAAATAATACATAAAAGTGCATACGGTAAGCACGGGGACGATCGATGTTCTAATTTTAACTTACTAACAACTTGATGAAGCACTGCATAAACAATTCAAACTTGGCCTAGTGAGGTTTTTTTTTTAATAAAATAAATAGCGATTCATTTTAAGGATGAATTGGTGACATAACTAAAACTAAGAGATTTTTTTAGTTATAATGTAGAATTCTTGGTTAAGCTCGCCTTTGTACATAACTTACCCTCATATATGAAATGTTGTTTTAATTATATGTGTGTTCAATAAAGAATAACAATAAGAATAGAATTGTGCAAAATGTTGCATACTAGTGTACAGACACGGACCTAGAGCACATTTCGTGCCGAAAAATTATCTGCTTGATTTCAAATATCTAAGCGGACAAACACACTTAAGCGATATTGTTTTATCCGTACGCTACTTTTTCCAATTCTCAAGGAAGACATGATGTTCTTCGCGCCATCTCCTTCCTGGTACTAAATATTATTGAATTAAGTTTTGATCAAAAGAATTTCAGGGTTCAGGTATTCACAACTCTGATACATTTTCAATCTTCGGGCTGCTACTGAACAATTTCTTAAGAAAACCATTTTATATTGTTACCTGATAAAAGCCTGCATTACGCTTTATATTGTTGTACTAAACTATTCTTAATGCTTAAAATGAAAAGGTATTCCTTCATATTCACTTTATCGTATTTCTAAGAAATTTATTTTATTATACAATAGATTCTGCACAGTATTTTCCTGTTTGCGTCTAGAAATACTGACTGAGAGGCTGTTAATAGTGATTCCAAGATCTTCTTATTAATTGTTACTTGATTCTATCTTCATTGTTGATATTACAAAAAATAATAAGCATAGCATTGTGTGGTGTTTGTGTATACCACACACAGTAGCATCACGGCATTCATCTTTCACACATCATTCATTTGCCTCACACACAAAAAATACAAAAATCTACGGATCAACTTTGGACAGAGACGGAAATTGAGACAGAGATATGGGAAAAATAGATACCTATCATTTTTCCTGCGGGATGCAGAACGGGATATTAATTAAACTGACGCAAGTTTGAGCATCGGATAACCGAGAAAAAACGAAATAAAACCTTGATGGTTAAAAATAAATGCATGCATGCAATGATAGAAAAATCTTAACAACCAAAAGTGGTTAAATTACGTTCTCGCCACTTCTAATCTAACTAATTTATGATACAAAATGATTTGAACCACCTCTATTCTAATTCACCTGTTAGTAAGGAATGTAGTTGACAAGCTTTCATGAAAAGACAGTCAATGCTATTTGGATTGTATTTTTATCAACTATAACTTATTAAAAAAAATTCAAATAATTCTTTGATCATGGTGATGTTCTGAAGAAAAGTCAGGTGCGTAGTACTCGCATTTTACATACACGCTCACCAATTGTGTGCGTGTGTGAAAAAGTAGTTTATAAGATCGCAGAAAAAGTGACAATGGGTAGGCCACATTACGGGTAGAATTGCTGACCGATAGGTAATAAAAATTCTCCAGTGGAGAGACGCGGCGCGGCAGGTCTCCCACTAGGTGGACCGAGGACATTGTGAGAGTCGCGAAAGTCGCAATCGATGACTGCAAGCAGCCGATTGTCATTCGGCGAGGTGGTCTAAGGGAGAGGCCTGTTCAGCAGGAGACGTGTTTCGGCTGATGATGTAACAAGTGGTGATACATAATAAAGTATGAGCTTGTGGAATGTATGTCATAGTTTTCGTAATAAATTTTCGCCTGTTTCCCGAGAGAACGGTTGCCCAAAATATTTTTATTTACCCACAATATATTATCCATGATGTTACATCATGAAAATAATATAATTCCTCAAGCGTCAGCGAGATCCTTTACAAATATGGGAGCTTTTCACCCTCGGATGTCAAATATTGGTCAAGAGAATTAAAGTCCGAAATACAGGGACTACATGTTTTGTAATCGCAAACAATATGGACACGTATGTGACGAGGAGTTACGGTCTTTACATTTTTGTTTAGGCGAATTAAACAGTAAGTTCGTATATCAAAATATCGAGCTTACTTAACGTGTTTCCTCTTTATAATTTTGTGTTGTTTATTTAAATGCTGCAAAAATAGATGCGGGTACCTGAACGTTTCATACGTATGCGTTTTATAATAGTAAAAAATGAAAAGAAAAAAAAAATGCTGCTTAAATGAAATTCAAATATTTTAAAATGTTTTCACCAAAAATTCAAATATGTTTTATCTACTAACATTAATAATACTTTTATGCTATACTTATTCTAAAATTATAATACTGTTAAAAAAAATCTACTCACCAGCAATTTTAAAATCCATTTATAATAAAATCACCAACACTTTAATATTTACAAAGTTTTAAGTAAACTACTACATACAACAATCATTAAGTTAAACTAACAGGAAACAACCTTCAAAGTTTACAAGACACTCACTAAAATTAATGTTTTATTCCGTACTTATTCATAATTTATGTACAGGGTGTATTACACTTTTAAACGTATCGTTGACAGTTCGTCACGCGCGCGCGAAACGTTATAAGAGACAGCGAAATCCAGTAGGAACCGGTTTTAACTGGACGGCGTACGGCCAATTACTGAGGAGTGCACGCAAGCCCGCGCTAAACGCGACACTGCGCATGCTCCGACCCGATTGACACCCGCCAAGCTTATACACTAATACTACAGGAGAGAATATTCATAAGTTAGTTTTTAGTTTTGTTTAGAATGTTCCTCACGGGATACAAATGGGCCGTTGAGTTTGTGAAATCAAAACAAACGATAAACTGAAAGGGAATATGTCCGGATTGGGGCCTATTTGAATTTTTGCCTTCACATAAATTCAACGAAATTTTGTTTACGTTGATTCATAATAAGTGTTATGAAAGTATTAAAAACCGTCTTCTAGAGCTTTAATAGTGCCTGAACGTTATTTTTTTGTAAAAACTTAGTACGCTCAGGTGTTATTTTTAAAATGAAATTTAATAGAACATTCTCTAATGTAAAAATGTTTTATTCTATTACGTTTCAAAATAAACCTGTTGAGTTTTATTCTCAAGAAAAGAAACATTTTTGTAAAAAGCGCAACACTCAACAAAGAACATCATAAAGACGGCTTAATTCATTGACTTCCCCAAATCGGTATTAATACACCCGATGGGACATCTTCAAATCGCTAAAAGCTTAACATCCATCCCTTTTTATCGGAATGATTGTAGAAAACCACTCAACCCTTTTAAACCCCAATCTGGAGTGCGTCCGGTCGTTAGTAGACATTAATGGAATTCAACCGGTTACTCTGCCGTGAAAATAACAAGGAGGTAGGATTTCATAAGCCCAATCTGTTGTTCTCACAGCGATAACAATGTTAAGCGACAACATGCAAATTGTACGGAATTTTCATTTTACAATCAAACAAGCGGATTGAGGGTTGAAGTGTTTTGGTGAGTGTGGATTAATGAGTAACTGTGTCTGATTCATCATCATCATCATCATCATCATCAGCCGGAAGACGTCCACTGCTGAACATAGGCCTCCCCCTTAGACCGCCACGCCGAACGACAATTCGCCACTTGCATCCATCCGTTGCCCGCGACCCTCACGATGTCGTCGGTCCACCTAGTGGGAGGCCTGCCTACGCTGCGCCTTCCGGTCCGTGGTCGCCACTCGAGAACTTTTCTTCCCCATCGGTTGTCAGTTCTACGAGCGATGTGGCCTGCCCATTGCCACTTCAACTTGCAAATTTTATGAGCTATGTCGGTGACTCTGGTTCTTCGCCGAATATCCATGTTCCGGATTTTATCCCGCAAAGAAACTCCGAGCATAGCTCTTTCCATTGCTCGAAATAACGAATGATTGTGTCTGATTAATCATTCGTTATTTAAATTATTTGCAAAGTCGAAATGTTGGAGCTTAAATACATACATTCTAAATGATATTTGATCACCCTGTAACATAATTATATACAGATTTGAAAAAAATGAAAAGAAAAAAACTTGATAGGTGTCACGGGACACCCGGATGGAACGAAGTTACTGTATACACTCAACAAAAATAATCGTCGCGACTCTACTCCAGTCCAGTCCAGTCCAGTCCGGTCCGGTCCGGTCCAGTCCAGTCCAGTCCAGTCCAGTCCATTCCATTCCATGGTAATAAACACCCTCCCCCTCCACCCTCCTTTGCGTCGCGCAGTCGGATAAAAGTGTCGTGACAACTTTTCGTAAGAATTTCCGTCCAGCCCCCTTTCACAACGCGCGATAAGGAACTTCGTTCCAAAATCGCGGAAATTGCAATTTTCATGTTGTTGTTTTTCACAAAACTTAATAAAACACTTTAAAAGTAAATGAACTATGATGTTGCACTTTATATTTGGTGTCGTTTCGTCAATTTGAAATCCGAGCATTTTTTTCATTTATTTAAATAACCAAATTAAACAAGAAAATCCTTTTTCCCAGTGTTTGTTATATCAAAACCCTAAACGAAACGGTTAAAAATAGCAATAAACTGCTAAGTTTAAATATTGCAATAGCCTAAACGTGAGAAATTGCACGATGTCGGGGGCGAGCACCATAGTCATTCATATCACTTACTCCATTCTTACAGCTTTTACGGATAAGGTAGACTTTATTTATTTTCATGGTGTAAGTCGTTGGTGTTTACTAGAAATATACGAGAAAGGTTTTTGAGAAACTGGGAAGGAAAAAGTGCAACTCTCCGCTCTCATTTTTCCATAAAATAGGTAACTGTCAACGAATTTTACAAAGAGTAGTAGTAGTCTTTACTAGTCGTCACATATTTCAGTTTTGTAATATTATTTGTTACAAATAATGTTGAACCTTTTAAGTGTATGTACAAGTTATAGCCTTAATTCAAAAAAATTAAAAAACTTGCTTCGCTCGTTTTTTAAACTCACACTCGTGTATAATCCCCTCATTATGTACCAGTTACATAAACTACTATTACATACAACCTTAATTCATGAATGCTAAATTCGTATTGACGGTTTTACGCGGTGTTTCACCGGCAGTCAAGGACGAGTCCCAGGTACTTTATCGTCGACTCGATGCCGATGCGAACCCCTCCCAACGTTATTTGGGACTCTGACCGCGGCGCATTTAGGCGGCCATGAAAACATATACGGCCTCTGTTTTGTGCAGCGTCACTTCGAGTCCCAGCTGCCGATCGTCCCGAACATCAGGTCTGGCTTAAATCAACTTTTGTCAGTGGTGAAACAATCAAAAGTTCAAGAAAAGAGTACGAGTACGAGATACGAAACTTTATTCTGATTTAAACAGTTTCAATAATTTTGTAGTTTGATTCCAATTTAACCAGATGCAGCTCAGCAGTAGTACTTTCACAACTCAGTTGGTATTGGGCAACAAGGTACACCTTAGTAAGAGCAGTTGTCAGATTTTCAGGCTACTGAAAATCTGTTTTCAAAGTCTACAAAGAGCAGCCAAGAGCAACGGCTTTTTTTAGGTTGGTATAGTCATAAATTCACCCTCTTCCTTCGGTTGCCCGGTTAATAGTTTTGCGACCTCAGCAGGCGTTAAGCCCCAAGTCAGTTTGCAGACAACATCTTGAGATGCACCGTCGACCCGGACCTGGTAATTAAGCAGCAGATAAACGTGCGGAGGAAACTCGGTGTGTCATAAATGGGTCATCCACAAACCTACCTACGGAATTACAGCTTAACCTTGAAGCTTATTACGTAGCCACGAGCTCCTTCTATACAATAAAATTAAAATATGACAAATCCAAAATCATAATAAATTAAAACTGGTGTCAGCAGGCCGTTAACTGTCATGTTAAAATCCGTATCCCTTGTCTCACGAACGTCAAAAAGTTAAATGTTAACAAGCGTCACTCAGAGGATAACTGGAAATTTGCGCGTGGCTAGAATGTTTATTTCAAGAATTTTTGTATGAGTTACTAGAATACACTTAAGTATTATTTTTTTTGTTTAAAATGTTTTTTTCTTCTTCGAATTTCAGATAAAGTGGATTCAATTAAATTAGCTAGTGTAAAGACATTTCAATAATTATGTCCCATGTACAGCTTATTGGTAAGCTCATTGGCATTAGTAATGACCAAGCTTTGGGTGCCCAAACCGGGTATCATTTTGAAACTTATTTACATTAACTAAATGTACACGTGAATGCAATATAAAGAGTTTGAGTTGCTCCAAAGAAATTTCATAAGACTGAAGAAGGAGCAGTGGTGGCCCAGTGTTATCGGTCCCGACTTACGAGCTGTAGGTGTAATTTATTTCATCACCACTGCTCTCAAAACGGTGAAGGAAAACATCGTGAGGAAACCGGCATGTCCTAGAACCAAAAATTCGAAAACATGTGACATCCACCAACCCGCACTGGGCCCGCGTGGTGGATTATGGCCCACTCCCTCTCACAGAGAGGAGGCCTGTGTCCCAGCAGTGGGAACAATATAGGCTGATGATGATGATGATGAAGAAACGAGCGGATTTGAAGTAGTCGCATTCAATTGTGTGTGACATAACACCTTAACATAACTAACACGACTTCAAAGCGCACTATTTGATCCGACCAATCGTGTTCAGCTTTCCTTTACACACTTCCGTAACATTTTACAAAATCAGTCCTCAGAAGTGACGGAAAAGATGTTATACATTATCAAAAACAATCAAAATTTAACTTTTTGAATTTTACATAAAACAGAACCTCCTTTTAAAATACTAAGATTTAGCTGCATTATCATCAGGGTCCACCCTTTATAGCAGAACTTTTTACGTCATAATTTTATTTTGCATAGCAACGGATAGCATAAACCTCTTTTCGCAGAAAATCGTTTGGCATACACTCATTTACCATAACACCGAAACCCATAATTTTGTTAGTCAGAATCATCTTTAGGCATAAATTTCATTTCCATAATAATCAATAAGTATAACCATCATTTCGTAGAAAGTTCACAACCAGAATCATCTTTTGCATAATTGTGTGGTTTTTATTTCCCAGACAGTAAGATGATGCAGTAAGCATGCAGCAAGCATTCAGCACATGCAGCAGGCATGGCTTCTGTCACGGCTCCGGCGCTGCGGGTCTCTGGCGGTCCCACGCGAGCTAATCGTCGCAGATGATTTTACGCCCACCACCGCAGCTTCGGCTTACTGGCCGGCAAGCCGGCCAGCCTCAGCCGCGGCGGTGTGCGTTAAAACCACCTGCTTCTCAGCTCACGGGCCGCCTCGCCCCTCCGCGCCTACGCGATTATAAATTACACTCTAGGGGTAGGGCAGACAAGACTACGTGAAGTCGGTTTTGCAGCGATTCATTTCTGTCACTAACTTTTGTAGCACACCATATTGATTTTATAAAACAATTTTTTTATTTTTTATTATGACTATTAAATTATTTCTATTCTGAAATTCTGTGATCTTCGAAGTATACCAAGTCAAATTATTCCAAATAATCGGCGCTCTAAATAAACGTTATGCTAAATGAAAATATGCAAAATTGTAACTCTGACAAAAGTAATTATGCCCAATACAATTCTGCCATCTTAAAAGTATCCCAATTTAAATTCAGACATAAAAACATTAGGCCAAAAAACAATTATATTAAAAAAAATTTATACCATAACAATGTTCGTTTAAAAAAGTTTCTGCCAAGTGAGTTCTGCCAAATAGGTTTCGGAGAAACAAGTTTCTGCCAGATAGAGGGCACCCTTATCATCATTTATGATTAAGGTTAACGCAGTGATCTGCTTTATAAAGCAGATCACTGCGTTAACCTTGTGCATATCTACCTATCTACCCTCAACAAAACTGAATAACAAATTAATCATTCATTATTTTGTCTCTTGGCATACCACGGCTCCCTTAATTCCATTTCTTTGTCACCTGTTCATCTGTTAATTTTTGTGACATAAATAAAGCACTGAGAAAAAAATAATTCATTCTTATTATCTCGTAAAACGTCATTGAACTGGGCCCCTGAAGACTTGACTGAAAAGAAATTTCATAATTTTGACAAAGAAAGTAAGAAGAAAATAAAATGTTTGTTTCACCTTGCCTACATTGGAAATATATTATGATAGAAATACTCGTAAAATACAAAATAGGGTCTTTAGGGCAGATATCTTCTCTGAGAGAGGGTCTGGGCTCTAATACAGGTTTTTGAAGGTTTTGGTTCTAAGTCGAGCCTATTCTTAACGTAACTTTCTTCACCGTTTTGAAAGCTGTTGTTATTTGGACGGCACTGTTGGTGCAGTGTCTGAGCGATCAAATGCTGCGTTACGTGTCGCGGGTTTGATACACGTTATAACGGTTTGTTCTGGGTATTGGTGTTAATATTTGTAAGCGCACCCATGCTACAAAATAAATTCATACTGTTTAAAAAGCAGATACTATATACAACCAGGTAATGGTTGCAGTCCCAGCCCACGAACTACTCAGTGAGTTTAAATCGATAACAATAAACTCTGCTCAATAAGTACATAGTGCTCTCATTAGTTTATTTTCCATAGTGACACACGATAAGTAATAACCATTTAGTCGAAGAACTATGCTTATCGATGTAATACGCTACACCTAATTGATGGCTTCACAAACAGACAAGAGTTTTCTTCAACATAAAAACATACTCACAAAACAATAGCTTGATTGATCGATTATATATTCCAAGTGTTTTTCCCTGTGTCGTTCCCATTTACATAATACATATTTAATTCGATGAAAAGGTATACATACATTACTAAAGGTTCGAGACAGGAAAATCGTATTTTTTTAATATTATGTTCTGAATTTCGATAATTATCAAAGTGGAAAATTGAAATTCGGAATGTAATTAACATACAGGTTGAACTATTGTTAACTGTTATCTTATCGATAAATATTGAAAGGAGTTCCGCGGCCGATTTTGACGAAAACTTAGGCTGCATCATTGAATATTAATTTGAAAAATCAATAATCCTGCCAGGAATCGAATCTGTTAATTTTGAAAATAATGTATTGCTTTCTTCGGTCATGTAAATATGAATGTAACAAAACAAAGTAATAATTTTATGAAAAAAAAACTTAAACTTAAAATATTTTTTCTCATAATATTATAAAGAAGAGGGTATTTTATATGTGATTTCTCCTTAACAACGAGCTTTTACAATAATAATAATCATCATCATTAGCCTATAATGTTCCCACTGCTGGGACACAGGCCTCCTCTCTGAGAGGGAGTGGGCCATAATCCACCACGCGGGCCCAGTGCGGATTGGTGGATGTCACATGTCTTCGAATTTTTGGTTCTAGGACATGCCGGTTTCCTCACGATGTTTTTCTTCACCGTTTTGAGAGCAGTGGTGATGAAATAAATTACACTAAGTAATGCGCCAGGCGGGGTTTGAACCCACGACCTACAACTCGTAAGTCGGGACCGATACCACTGGGCCACCACTGCTCACAACAATAATAATGATACTAAATATCTTATAACCAGACATCGAGGAAATTACCATTTTCAGCGAGGTAACATCGAGTGACACTACAAGGCTTTTATATAATAGGGCAACAAAGGCACGAACGATTTGCAAATTGCTACAAAAGTTTTATTTTAAATCTATCATTGTTAATATTTAGAAGTAAAAGAAGAAAATAAATATGTTAATATTTAGAAGTAAAAGAGTAAGAAGTAAATTCTTGCTTCCAATTATTATTTTTCCATCAATTTTACCATTCATTTGTTGAAATTGCTGCATAGTATAACCAATGGGGCCAAAGGCCAGATTCTGATGTACCGACGAAGTGCGATGAAGGTGCATTGTTCAAATGCCTCATCTTAATATATATAAATCTCGTGTCACAATGTTTGTCCTCAATGGACTCCTAAACCACATAACCGATTATAATAAAATTCGCACACCATGTGCAGTTCGATCCAACTTGAGAGATAGGATAGTTTAAATCTCAAATTATAGTCGCAATTTTAATAATATTATAAAGATTGCACCCGTGCGGAGCCGGGGCGGGTCGCTTGATTTTTAACCACGTACTGACGGAAAAAGAGTTACGCTACAAGACCTGGCCTCTATGTGTTTGTCTATAGCATCATCGCTTTTTAACACAGGTTTACTGATTTAAATGCGTTTTTTTATTTGAACTCAAGTTTTCTAGCGATCTTTTGATAAAATTGGTTCAGCCGTTTCATGATCATCGAGATGATGATATCTTACTTGGTAAAAAGGTCCATAAATCTGACTGATTTATAATTTTACTCTTGAGTCTTTTTAGAAATATTTTTTTCTGCCTTACTTCCAATTTTAGTATTGGTGTGGAGTGTAGAACCACAAAAATGGATTAGCAAGAAAAATGTGTATGTGTGTTGGGAAGAACAATTCTGATGTTTTTCCTACCTCTACTCGACGCTAAATTATTGTAAGCCCTTCTTAAATGTCGCCGGTCTACTCTAAGCTTTGTTATTAAAGCACTAGAAGCTAAACGTACCACTCATTACCGACTTAAGTGTAAGACGTACTTTCTGTAGTCGTGTGTAAGTATAAGATTATATGCAGCACAGTCTCATAGAGACCTAATTTTATGGGAGTACGCGTTACTTGCGTGACTTGATAAGCAGAATAAGGACAAAATGTAGGGTATTTTACTCTATTTCTATTTACACACTACGTAAGACGCTCACTGTTCCCTGTTTTAATATTTCGTGTTTTCGCACAAACTGCTCTATTTGTCGAAATCACATAACCAATTTTAATGAAAATTACTAACTCGAGCAAGAGACAAAGTTTCAAAAAGTTAAATAACATTTTCCATAAATAGTGTCACAGCTAAATTAGACCAATTTTAAACTTCCACAGAAACAGAGATTTCTAATTATGTTTTCTTTAGAAAATAATTTTAAAATAATAAGACATTTCGAAATGATCTGATAACTGAACAACCATTTTAGGAGACAGTCATTTATAATTTTGTATATTGACGATAAATCTGCCTACTTTGATGGCTTTTGATAAATTGGCTTTGTATCATTATTTTTAGAAAGTAATAGGATTAATATTTATCCTTTTAAATCTTTTATTCGATTTCGGTAGCTAAAATATCGTCGCAGCCTTTTTTTATTTAAACACCATTTCTTTAAATATGTAATAACGAACCATGTTTTAAAAATTCGTTGTTGTAATTCCGTCTAAAATAAAGTACAAGAGAAAGCGTCGGTTTTGTGTAAGGTTTATTTTTCCTTCCAATATTTTCATGTTTTATTTTCAGTTACCTCCTCTGTATTATACAAAGATTTAATTCCTTCCTTATCCTATTTCCTGCTTACTCTGCCATGCTACGTAACCAACTGGTCTTTTCATTTCTGTTGAAGCTGTTTTTCTCAGTTATTTTAGCCCTTGACTGAGGCTTCGTGTTAATTCAGAATTCGACAATACTTTGGGTTGAACTCTGCTTTTAATAACACCATAAAATAATGATAATATCTTTTAATAACTTTTGAGAAAGACTCGTGATAACACAAGTTTAAAAAAAATAAACCTCTGTGGTTTTTTGTTGCTATTGTTAATTAATTATCCTGTATTTTGTTTTTTTACTAATAAATAAATAAAAAAGGGAACCGACTTCAAAACTAAACCCAAAAAAACTATAAAATAACTTTTCTTTCGGAAGTCGGTGGCTTTGTTTTTTTTTTTTATTTCATTGACATATAATTATTATGGCCACCGACTTCCGAAAGAAAAGTTATTTTATAGTTTTTTTGTGTTTAGTTTTGAAGTCGGTTCCCTTTTTTTTAAAAAGTTTTTTATTTTTCCCTTTTTAGTTGAGATAATCAACAAAAATCTTCATAAAATCGGCGTCTTTGAAAATCTACAATCCTATTAAGCAAAACGGACCTATGTGAGCAACTTCACGGGATATCTATTAGTGTTGTATTCTAAAACCTTCTCCAGAATGTAATGAACACTTTCCTGAAAACTGCATCAAAATCCGTTCAGCCAAACGCGAGATAATTGCGGACAAACATGCAATCGTCCCTTAAAATCTACGATCCAAGTAAGCAAATCGGATCCATGCGGGCAACGTCACGGGATATTTATTAGTGTTATATACTAAAAACTTCTCCAGAATGTAATGAACACTTTCCTGAAAACTGCATCAAAATCCGTTCAGCCAAACGCGAGTTAATCGCGGACAAACATACATACATACATACATACATACAGGTCGAACTGAGAACCTACTTTTTTTTTTGAAGTCGGTTAAAAATGATCAGAGAGTCTGTCATAAAAACAATATGGTGGGTTTTCTTTGAAACAGTATTTCTTTTCGAGACAAAAAGTATAAGGTAGCAGTCCTTCCGCTCTGGGTGGAAGGGACTGTCAGACTCGTACTGACTAAAATCCACCGTGTTTCTTCAATGATGGTTCAGTGAATTAGGCGTCAAACGACAGCAAATAAAACTTTCCCATTTGAAGATTAATGAGGATGTTAGGATATTAAACTGTCTTTAATGATACACAATAAAACCATACATTTTATACCGGTGGTTGATATAGGACAGGTGAAGTAAAGGGTTGAAGCTAGTTGGTTATAGCTTTATCATTCAAAACATTATGACAAAATAATATTTTCACTTCTTTCGACGTTGCGTCTCTGTCAACAGCGTATTTATTTCAAAAGCGCGTAGCATGGTCTACGAATTTCGTAGGCGCGTAGCAATTGCTACGATTTTCGTAGACGCGTAGCACAAACTTCTCAGAAGTGGCTACAAATCACCTATAATATAAGCCCTTTTTAAAAAAAAATCAAACCGACGAAACATCGAACTGAAAAGCAAAAAATAAATTTTGAGGCGGCGCCAAACAAACAAACATATAAATTAACTATTTGAAGAGCAGAATAGCTCGTTGTATAGCTTGTCGTGGTTGAATAGCTCGTCGTAGCTATTCGTTGATTGTTTCTTTGGCGCCGCCTCAAAATTTATTTTTTGCTTTTCAGTTCGATGTTTCGTCGGTTTGATTTTTTTTTAAAAAGGGCTTATTTTTTACTTTTGAGTTTCCTATCTCGTGTCAATTTCTGTAACTAAAAACTCTCAACGACTGTCATACACCAGCTACGTCTATAGTTCTCATCAATATGAGTGAAATGAGCCCAAATACGATATAGTTGCTGTTAACTGTTATGGATCTCTTGCTACTGCCCTCTATGTCACCATCCTCAGACCCTCGATGACAATTATACCCCAGCTAGGTATAAAGTTTTCATCAAGACTAGTGAAATGAGCCCAAACACGATAAAGGTGCTGTTAACTGTTGAGGACCTCTTGCCCCTGCTATCCGTCACCATCCTCAGACCCTCGATGGCAATGATACCTCAGCTAGGTCTAAAGTTCTCATCGAGCTGAGTGAAATGAGCCCAAACACGATATAGCTGTTGTTAACTGTTAAGGAACTCTTGGGACTGACTTCACAAAATAACAGGGATCCGGAGTTGATCTGATGATGGTGACGCCATCATGTTATGTTCTCCACATTCTGCTATATAATAATGTCCTCAGAACTACAATTGTTAACTTTATTTCAACAGAATCGGTTCATAATTGAAAATTCTGTAGGAAGACTGACAATTAATTCCTTTTTTTCTACCCTTAGAGGCCGATTTTAGTTTTAAAATTTAAATGGGACCAACTTTGAGATATACTCTTTCCAACAAAAAAAGATTTTTTGAAATCGGACCACGTTAGAAAAAGTTATGCGTGGTCATACATAAAAAAAAAAAAAAAAAAAAAAAATAAAATATACATGTCGAATTGAGAACCTCCTCCTTTTTTTTTCGTCGGTTAAAAATTCACCGTCCGTAAAATAATAACTCACCAAATGACAGCCCTCGGTATGTTTTGCGTACATTAACCTTAACTTATAGGTACTCGACGTATTTTCATAATTATTCTTAGAACTAGGTTTCACTAAAAATACTCGTAAAACTTTTGTTCCTATAATTTCGTCAAATAGAGCACTTCATTTCCCTTTTAATTATAGACCTGTTTTTGTAAGGTGTTTTACTGTAAGTTGATTGCCGTAGTTTTTTGTTCCTAATTGAAAAAAATTATAACTTGGGCATAGGTATTGTGACTCTTTCTTGTATGATTTTCTTAGAACATAATGTGTCTCAGCCTATAAAAGAAGCTCTTTGAGGCGCACGTGGAACACGACGCGCCGTCGACTCGTGCGTGTTCCACGACGGATGACGAGTCGTCCAGTACTCGCTTTCCACATGCACGCGCAAGTAAAGATACTTAGGCGAAGCGAATGCGTGCCGAAGCGTTTTTGTTTGTAATGTATGGAATTGTTTGAAGCCTGTCACATAGACTATCGGACCGCTTTCGCTTTTCTATATGACAGGATTCGGACCGCATTCCCTTCGCCTGTCTGTTTGACAATAGCTTTAGTGTTTGTCCGGTAGCATAAGAGTTAAATCCCTCATCTCATTCCACGATGAAAACTAATTACCACACTAGACAAAAGTTCACTTCCAAAAACGACATCTCGAAAACTAGGGTTCCCAAACTTAAAATAAAGCAATAAAATATTCAAACACGTGAAACAAGGGAGTCATCTTTTCGTTTAACCAAGTGTTGAGTTCGGAACGATATGTTATTTTAGGCAGGAGCTACCCCTACCGACTAAAATACCTAGCGACCGAGGCGCGATACGGAAAATTGGATTTAGAGACCCTCTGTGCACTGCAATTGGATTACCATCGCCTGCTGCGGAACCCAGCTTTGATGTAATATTATCATTTAATATTATAACGTCACGTCATATTTGGTGTTAACCGTTTCGGTTTAAGCTGCCAGAAATTGTTTTATAAAATTCAAAACTTTTTCATTCTTTAATATTGATTATAAAACACCCATAACATTGCAGACTGAGTGGCACTTGTTTTTCTCATTAATGAGATTTCGGAAAAAGAAAGTAAACATCATCTTGAAATCACTGCTTTTGCTTTAACTTTATTTGATAACCACTGACTACAAAATATAAAGATGAAAATATAATTTGGGTCTCTAAATTGGGTTCACCCTTGTTTGATAGAACAACTTTTGATATAATTTTACTAATTCGAACAACGTTTGAGAAAATAATCAGTTTGTATAATATCGGTTAACTTAATTTTCATTTCATCGAATATTTATTTGCGATAACAACATTTGCGCTATTGCTCAAAAGGTATAATATTCATTTGATATAATATTCAGGTGGTATAACATTTAGTTTATCGAATATTCGATTGGTGTAATGTAATGCAGAAAAGAAAACATTGTAAATATTTGTTCCGTCGATCTACCTTGGTAGGTAGTAATCAGTAACTAAACTAAGGTTGCAAGAGCGAGCGAAGCGAGCTCGGGACTTGGGGCACCCCGACTCGGACAGGTTAGGTTCGAAGGGGATGGCGGGGTCTGAAAGACCCCGCCATCCCCTTCGTGTTAGGTTACTTTAAACCTTGCAGACAGAAATAGGAGCCCCGCGAAGCGGGGCTCCGTCAACCTACCTCGGTAGGTGGTTATCAGTAATAAACGCTCGCCTTTGCATCCTTAGTCAAATTGCCAATTACTACCTACCAAGGTAGCTCGATGGCGGGGTCTTTCAGACCCCGCCATCCCCTTCGAACCTAACCTGTCCGAGTCGGGGTGCCCCAGGTTCCGAGCTCGCTTCGCTCGCTCTTGCATCCTTGGTAAAATTGCTGATTAACACCTACCAAGGTAGCTCGGCAGAGCCCGATTTTTTTATAGACAATGAAAGAAAACGAATAATTAACTGAATATTCGATGCGATATTTCGACTAAATCATTATTAGTCTAGTGAAACATTAGTTTAAATAAAATTAGTGCATTTGAAAATTCGGTCAAATGAAATTATTTCAAAGAAATAAATAGGCTAAATGAAAACATAACAATTAATTATTCGGTGAAATGAATAATTCTACGAAACGACTTTATGGTAACCAAAATTAGCTGGAGTGATTTTCGACGAAACGTTGTTCTGCCAAACAAGGGTGAACCTTTAAATTGTACCTTATTCTAAATTGATTAAAGAGTAAATCTGAACTCAAAAATTTTAGAACCTCTATAAGATCAGTTGGACGTAGATAAACAAAAAGGATCCAACCCACAACATGACCGAAAATGAGTTATGTAGACCAAACTGCTCATCAAGGTCTATATTTTCGATTAGCAAAAACAATCCAACTTAAATATGAATATTTTGACATTAAAATGACACTGGTTACCAAGCCACATGTATGGCGAACCCCTATTTAAGTTTCGTAAAAACGATCCATTCCCCTTGGATCATATTGTAAAACGGCCAATCTAAGATGCGGAAACGAAACTAAAATGTTAAGAAGAATCCAAAGCATGTGGATCCTTTTAGATTATAATATTTTACTTCAAATCATTGCAAAAGATAAATCACTAAAAAGATTCAGAAAGCATGAATCTTTTTTGTGAAACTTAGTTTTTATTTAAAAAATGCACTGGTTAAATCACAAAAACGATTCAGTACGCGTGGATATTTTTCGCTAAACACATTTCTGTGTTTCTGTTGGTATTGATGAATACAACGAAAGGGATCCATACACATCGCAGTCATTATATGTACCTATATTTTGAAGATTGAAGGCGAAGCTGGTAGAGGCGTCCAAGAAGTGGGATCGTGTTTGATTAAATATATAAAACAAAACTTAATCCAAATGTTTTGTGACTGCTATGGGAGACAAAACCGTAACATTAAAATCGTACTAGTCAATCTTTGACAGTACATTATTTTTATAATATCTAAAGACTGCCTTTATATAAAAAAACGTGTAGAATGCTAAAATCTTCCAATGGGTCCTCCCGTCCCTCCCTGGGCGGGAGGACTCATTTGATGATTTTGGACTGTCAGACTCATACTGACTAAAATCAACGGTGACCCTTCAATAGCCCTTTACGTTCAAGCAGGCTTTGGCTTCTAAGGGGGCCGCGTTGGATTGCTGGTGCGCGTGGAACAAGACGTGCCGTCGACCCGGGCATGGTCTATGATCGGACGGCGAGTCACCCATTACTCACCGCCCGCATGCCCGCTCCTACGGTGGCCGGAAATCGCCTCGCGACGTCTGTCAGTTGCTGTGGACGTCTCCCGCGGTAGCTGGTCTTGAGGTGGACTCTGTTCTATACCTCACGCGTCCCGCCTCCTCCTTTGCTAGCATGGCTGCTTCGCGGAAGGAGGCGACCGCTTTCCATTCCGTCTCGGATCATGGCCTCAACCAATGCCGGGCGCGAGAGGTCGCCGCATATCGCCTCTGTGAGGACACTCCGGTGCTCTGCCCAAGCGGGCCAGTCGGGCGTTTCTTTCTTTCCTATGCGACACAGGAACCTCCCGAAACATCCGTGCCCGGTAAGGACCTGTGTCAAGCGGAAGATGAGGTCGCCGTGACGCCTCTCCAGCCACTCTTCAAAAGGGGTCTTACTACCCTCCATGCCGCCTTGAGATCGCGCCGGAGCTCTTCTCGCAGTGCCTCGACTTGTCGAGGCAGCGGCGATTCTCCCAACTTTGCGCCTCCACGCGCCAGTCGTAGACGCACTGGAGGGCTTTCGCCTTCAGATCCTAAGGCGGCAATCCGGCCAGGAAATTGGCCGATTTGCGGCGATCGTGCGGTATCCCTGGATCTTCCGTATGGCCATGACGCTCTGGCATGCGACTACCTTTGCCGATCGCCTCCGCATGCACAGGGCCCACACAGGGACCCCGTAGACCTAACACCTCACGATACCGGTGTACAGCCCACGGCAGGAGGCGTTTGACCCGCTGAGATTGGGCAGGAGCCGCTTGAAGGCGGTTACCACCCGATTCAGCTTTGGGGCCAAATGAAGGAAATGTTCCTTAAAGCTCCACCGGCTGTCGAGGATGAGTCCCAGGTACTATATGGTCGACTCGACGCCGATGCAAGCCCCTTCCACCGTTATGCGGGACTCTGACCGTGGCCGATCCCTGTGGGACGCCGCACGACATCCCCCCGGTGGCCGGGATAGATGACGGCCCTATCCATCAAATAGGCCTCGACCACGCGGCGGGGGTAGGTCGGCACCCGGTGATATCAAACTACTTGTTTTATTAATGAAATGAATATTTTTTAACGATTTAAGTGGCAATTAGCTATTTTGAATCGTTTTTGCTAAATGGAATTGAGGTTAACATAATTGAAAATAGCTTTTATCAAAAAGGATCCTAAGACACATTTAGTTGAATATCTCAAGAAATAAAACTAAATTCTCTTAAATTTATTTATATGAGTAAAATATACATTGCCACACACATATTTTCTTAAGAAACCATTAAACATAAGCAAGTCTATAATGAGCAAACACAGGATAAACTTCAATCTCGATTATCTCAAAAGTAACATTTTGTGGGGTGGATCCTTTTTGGTTATCTACGTCCAGTTATAATATATGATGGTATATTTGATGTTTTTTTTCGACTGATTTGTTTTAAACTTATGCTGAAAATCAAAAAGATTTTAGAAATTATGATAAATGGGTGAATTTGAACTCAAACATTTTAGACCCTCAATAAGATGGAAGATAGGTTTTTTTTTTACATATACAAAAATCAAAGCCCCCACTATTACGCGGCAGATACCCAGAGCCCAATTCATCGAATACCAGTAAAACGAATTAATATTGGTTGATGGACTACTGTTATTCTTCCACAAAAAAACTATAGAATAGAATATGTGAATGGAATTTGAAACACGTATACTTTATAACCTGATTTAATACATAACACGTTTAGGCTTGGTATGGTACGTTACTGAAGGATAGTTTGTCAAACTTCAAGCGGGCAAAGTCGGCTGCATAACAACTATAATAAACTTCCTACTTCATACGACTCACAATATTTATCTTTATCACACTGAACGTTACTATTAGTATAATTAATTAATCTAATGGACCCTAAAGCTATTATCAAATAGACAGGCGTGGCGAACGCGAAATGATTTGTTTTTGTTTGTAATGTATGGAATTGTTTGAAGCCAGTCACATAGACTATCGACTACACGGATCGCTTACGCTTTTCTATGTGACTGGATTCAAAAAATTACATACATTACAAAAATAAAAACGCTTCGGATCGCATTCGCTTCGCCTGTCTGTTTGACAATAGCTTTACCGTTACTTATCATCAAGTTAATAACTTATAGGAGGAATATTAATGAAAACTATGTAATAGAAAAATATACATTTACGTATGTATAACGTTTTAGAACTTTATGAATATTTGTAACTACACCATAGGCGCAGTGACTGAGTCATTGACTGTTGCGCTAGGTGTCGCAGGTGCGATACCCGCTTGGAACAAATATTTGTTTGATATAAACGCATCCACGATGCAGGAGAAATTTCTAGTACTTATAGGGTTTCAAAACTATCTCAACAAATAAATGATTTTCTATTACATTCGTATTTTTGGTTTTCAAACCCAAAAATACGAATGTAATATAAAATAATTACATTTGAATTTTTTAATTATATACCCATTTACATATTTATTTTTACCCTTACAACCAGCAACAAAGATTCTTTTTTTTTGTTTTTACGCCGCAATACAGTTAGTGTATCAATTCTGCGTAAAATCAGAAAATTAGTTTTTTCTGCGCTCAAGAATCCACCACTTCCATTCATAAACTAAATATCTTAAGGTTATTGACTTTGCATTGAAATAAAGGAATTTTCTGTTTTTAGTCCGCAAAACTAATAGGGAGAGGGACTCTTAATGCTAAAAGCAGCAACTCAGTAACAGTTCCAATGTTGAATTTAACAGTTCCTCCGAACAAACAGGAACGGGTGTTTCTTTTTTTAACTTTCAGCGTTTTCTTTAGTTACACTTCTGTTCCAAACTTACCTACACTCAATAAGACTGGAAATCAACTGCAGTTGAAATAAAACCTTATACACTGTGACTTTAAGTTTAATTTTAATCGGAGATGTGTCTTTCTTTGATACATAGAGTATCTTTGTGAATTCGAGAACACGGACTTGGTGAAAAGTTAAAAGTTGCAAAGTTTATTCGACTTAGAAAATTATCTTCGTATTATGTTACGTAGGGGCTTACTTAAACATGGCTGTTATCGGTTGTGACACAAGACACGATGTATAGGGTACTAAAAAGTACAGGAATGGATTTTTTGTCTGTTTTTTTAATAAGTTTAGCAATATTAGTATCTAGAATTCTGAGGGATCACCTATCGATAAGACTGAAAATTCATAATTTTGTCAAATGAAATATGTTTTTTTTTGCATTTGCTAAGAGCTTGATTGCTACACACCATGAAATCACCGTTAGGAAGACAAATCATTTCACATTTTTTTTGTATTTTTTTTTTAATACAATTTGCAACTTGTATACAGGTTACTTGTTTATTGGAAACGTAGTACTTACTCGTACAATGTCGTCAGTCAACCTAGAGGGAGACCTACGGACCTACGTTGCGTCTTTCGGGTCATGATCGCTACTCGAGAACTTTTCTTCCCCATCGCTTATTATCAGCACTTCACAACGCTCCGCCCGCTGCGTGCTCCACCCAATGCTAGTGATTTTATTTGATGACTACAAGACACCAAAAAATATGACCACATGTCCATTGTCCACCATATCCACAGTCTGAATTCACCCACCTGCTGGCTATGGCATATCTTTGATTGTGCCAATCTTCATGCTGTTGTACCAGCCTCATCTAGATTTTATTATCTATATCATCTAATTTTTTTATTCACTAAATAGACTGAATCTTAGACAACCGACTAGGTGAACAGACGATCTTGTTAAAGTGGGCGGAAGAAACTGGATAGTCATAACACAAAACCGCCAGAAGTGGAGAGATTTGGAAGAGACCTACTTAGGTGACTAAAGGTTGAAGAAGGAGAAGAAGAAGAAAACTGAAACTTGCAGAAACTGTGACAGTTATTTTGGTCTTAAAAATTGTACTAAAGATTATAAATATTTTGATTCAATTTACATAAAATATTCTTTGTTTTACATACGTTTATAAATAATATACATTTTAACCACATGACACATTATATGTCACGTATCCTTTTAAAACTTGAGGATCGTCACGAAGCGAGCAACAGCCGAACATCTTCACCTTTTATCCGTGAGCCATCCTTATAAACTTTTAACTCGGTAACCTCAAGCGAGCCTCGTAAACGCTCCCCAACATGTTTTAAACTTTTTAATAAAGCAACAAAAAGGAAATTTTAATAGTTTCACTTTAATAAAGAAACTGCAATTCGTCGGCTTTATTTTTTTCTTCATCGTTCCTTTAATTATTAATTAAGACAGTGGTTGAATAAAGAAGAAATGGAGGTGGTGGATGAAAATTTAAATAATCTTGAAACTCAAACATTCAAAAAGAAACGTCGAGTTTTTTTAATATTTTAGTATTTCGCAACATGACGTCCACGCTGGTTAACCCTTTCACACTACTTTGCCACTGTGAGCGGTAACTTAGAGCAGGGTGGCGAGCGGTAAGATCAAATGGTTACAAGTGTTTGAAACGCGTCACGAGGCGCCGCCAGTGACTGTGACAAATTCGCGTAATTACAAAGTAACTTATTGTCACACACGTCGCTCCGCGCGTCGTTTCGTTCAGAAGTTCGCTTAGAACAAAGTCGTGAACGGGCCAACGCACTGCTTGAAGTAGTCGCAGCACCTGCGCGAGCAGTTGAACAGCTTCGGCTGCTTCTGCTACAAGTTTTGGGCGGTTAGTGCGGTCAAGCACCCGTTGGACATAAACGGACTACTGCAGTCGAAGTATAATTTCTATATTATTAAATCCAAGATTACAGCCATTTAAAAATACAATCATCGAGTAAATTGAAAAATAACAATTTCCGTTCTGTTTGTTTAAGTGTACTGTGGTCGAAACAGAAGATATTAAATATCAATGTTTCAGTTTGCCTTTTAGAGGTAATTTGCGGTTTCTCAGGCATGCGTTTCTGAGAAACTTCAATTAATTCGGCCAATTTTACTACCAGCTTTGTTGGTCGCGTCTGATGATTCTGGCTTTCAGGAGTTGACTAAGGTTTGGGAATAGTGCTGTGGAAGACTCAAACCATAGTAAACTCAATCATTTAATATTCAATCAACTCTGCTTATTGCAATCCACAGTCATGACTGCTGGTAAGGACTCTGAGGCTATACCGCAACAAACTACCCCCTTTCAACAACTCCGCATCCAGTTGTCCCCAGTCACCTTTTCATAGCGTGAGAAGCATGTCTTATCGTTGGTTCATAGCTCCTTAGAGAACTACTCATTTGTCCATTTAGGACTACAAGTTAAAAAAAAATAACTAAAACCGTATACAATCATGATAACCGTGGCACACAATAAATTAACCTTTACTCGAAAATAAACACTAAACCAAAATTCCCTTTGACAATTATTTAGCCAACAAAATTAGTATTAATGCAATATCGAACACCCATTTAGACAGAATTTTAGGTGTTATTCGTGTTTGCAAAGATAATTGGTTCAGCAATACAGACTGTGGTCAGATTAATATCCAATAAATGGCCCGTTTCATAATTCCGTAGACAGCTAAACATAACGTTTGAAACTAATAATAGATTTGATCTTTAGTGCAAATATTGCAATAGTGTGGCGAGATCTTAATAATTATAATTATCTGAAATTGTGTTGATTAGAAACTGAGCCCCAAGCTCAGTTTCTAATCAATCGGAAAATAACTGTCAATTTGTAATTAAATGGTTAAGGTCAGAAAAAAAAGTTGTTGCTACGCGCGATTTTATCCGCATAAAATTTTGGACCCCAGCCCCGACCGACCATCTATCACATCAGTGTCACATCCCTGCGCCTATTCGTGCAATTTTGTTATGTTTTTAAGAGTTCTTATTAATTTTAGATAATAATGTCTTTACAGGTACACAATGAAAAATATAACAATCGCACACTGTAACGATTGATTCAGATGTGGTTCCGCCACAACTATTGTAGCCAAACGCTAATCTATTGTCCATAAATAAACTATCTTTGAATGTATTTTTTTCCAAAATATCAAAATAATCTTCATATTAGACTAAACGTTATCTTTGAGTCAAATCAGTTCCACTACTTGACTATCCGAAAAGTAAAATCTTTTAAACAAGCAATATTTTTCAAAAAAATATTGCTTACGTACTTAAAATTAAAGAGTATCTTAAAAACTCATATGAAAATATTGTTATCCTGAATACGAAACAATGTAAATCAGATTACGTTCTAGACGAATGAAATCGTCATTGAATGTTCTAATATACAACGATGGTGCCCGCCGAGGGAATTCTAATGTCTTTTTTGTGGAGTGCAAGGAAAGCAGATTCGGAGTTGTGTCAGTCAACTTTCTTCGTAAAGATAAGTATGTACTGTACAATCGTATGGTTTATTTTGAAACACTCCTTCATCGACAAGCAATTTAATTTGTGGAATTATATTGAGGTAGGTTTTTTCCAAGGCTTCGCTCACGCATTGATCTTACAAGTTATCTGAATTTTATGCTAAATGTCTTGACACAACTTTCTGTATGCCAAATGTCATTTAAATAGCTTCGTTAAGCAGATTGAATTTGAAATGGCAATAGTTTTTTTTTAATAACATAAATAAAGGAAGAAAGAAAGCTATCTTTTACCTGATCTGCTTTACATTTATTAAAGAGCGGAACATGAAAACAGAGTAGTTGTCTTATATATTGCAGGGTTTATTGTGATTGATTTATGTTTTACAATAAATTCATTTCTATACTTTCAATTTTACGTCGTTTGTTAAGTTATAGGATAAGGAAAAAAAATAGTCATAAGATGTCGAGTAGTGCTGAAAAGCTGTACCAGTAATAATGCCGTCTTATCCATCAATATTCAGAACATTCGGAAATTTATTTCGAACCTAAAACTGAGCACTCAAAACTCTCAGCTAACATACTCGTAACAAACCATCAGTCCCGGTTATCCGAAACGACTTACTTTTCCGTAAGCTAAAACCGAAATCTGAAAATCCGGATATCAGTATCCGCCTATATTTTTGTTACGATGGTCGGGTTAAGGCATAAAATATAACATCTACATATTTTTTTACAAGGAAATCCTAGTGAAGAAGCCTGATCAGGAATAACTAACTACACGTAGTCCATACGAATATTCGTGTCGTACGGGAATCAACGCACGCAGTAGCTCAGTGACTGATTTTACAAAATATAATCCGCTTATTAGGTTTTCATGGAATTTATGCTACTCGCATGATACGAAATAGCTGTTATTCTTGAATCACGAATATAATTCAGTTATTAATATTAAACAGAGTGTTAATAGGCTAGTTGAAAGATAAATTAAAAAAAAAAAACAAAAAAAAATACACATAGGTATTATTTTTTTAATCAATGAATAATGGTGAAATGAAATGATGTTTATTTACGCAAGTAGGTTATATCAACACTTTTACACGTCTTTTCATAAAACTACACTCGAGAGCAATGAATCCGGGTCACTTAAAGAATCCCAAAAATCTCGGAAACTAAAAATGCTAGGTTAATGCAATAAAATGTATTTAATAGACAATGTAATACTCCTTAAATGAAGGTATTAAAACTTCTTAGTTATTCTAAAGTTATATCATAAAAAAATCTAATTTGAAAAAGGGCCACTTTCGAAGATGGAACTACGAAATTACAGCATTTGGTTTTGCTTTTGTTTGTAATCTGTCATTTATGTGGGTACATAAACCATGTTGATAGTACTCTATATTCATTATTCAAGCTGAAATTATGTCGCTTACGCCTGAAGAATGCACCAGAATACTTACAATGCTGGAAACCGGCCGGAGTCAGCGCGATACAGCCAGGACTGTCGGTGTGTCGCTGTCAACAGTACAAAGAGTTCTCCGACGTTACGAAGAAACTGGTTCTAACCTACGCAGATCAGGAACGGGCAGAACCAGGTGTACCACAGCACGAGAAGACCGATACTTGGTGAACACCATGCTTCGAAATCGCTTTCTCACAGGAACTGAACTCACCAATCAGTTTCGACGCCTCGGAGGAAGTAACCCAAGTGCATGGACAGTAAGACGTCGGCTTGCTGAATCTAACTTAAAACCCCTTAGACCTGCAAACGGCCCTAAACTGGAGCGTGGGCATCGTATTTCAAGACTAAGATATGCCCAGAGCCACGTAAATTGGAGTATTGAAGATTGGTCAAAAGTTATGTTCTCCGACGAATCAAAATTTATGCTCTACAAGCACGATGGAAGACACAGAGTGTATCGAAGACCAGGGGAAAGATTCAAGCAAGCATGCATCGAAGAAAAAGTAGCCTACGGTGGTGGGTCTGTACTTGTGTGGGCCGGAATTTCTTCTGAAAGTCGCACAGAGCTGGTGATCATAGAAAACGGCTCTTTAACTAGCGTAAGATATGTGGAAGAAATCCTCAATGATCACGTTGGTCCATTTATGGTCAATTTAGGTGAGGATGCTATATTTATGCATGACAATGCCCGACCTCATACAGGTAGGATTGTGAATGACTACCTTCAAGAGATGAACATTACTCGTATGGAGTGGCCAGCGCGCAGCCCGGATATCAACCCGATCGAGCATGCTTGGGACGAGCTAGGCAGATGCGTAAAACAACGAAACCCTCCCCCAATCACGCTTCGTGAGCTCAAAATTGCTCTCACAGAGGAATGGGAGAATATTCCCCAAAATCGTATAAGGAACTTGGTGTACAGCATGCCAAACCGCGTAAACGCAGTAATGGAAGCACGAGGAGGCAATACGAAGTATTAAAATTCAAGAAAATCGTAATAAAGTTCAAAAATTTCATGTTTCCTATTTTTGTTTTAAGGAGAGATAAGCAGTTTTTTTCTTTATGTAATTTTGTGTTAATAAAATGTATGGTGACTCATATTTTTTTTACTTTCATTTAAGGAGTATTACATTGTCTATTAAATACAATTTATTGCATTAACCTATCATTTTTGGTTTCCGAGATTTTTAACATTCTTTAAGTGACCCGGATTCTTTGCTCTCGAGTGTAGAAGGGGTCGGTGTTTCGTACCTGACTACTCTGCGAAGAAACAGCCGAAACAAACTCAGACTCACTGTTTCTTTTATAGTCCAAACATAATAAATGTAGAAAAGGTTATACGAGGACCATGCAGGTATTTGGTGTTTATTGAAACACGCCAAAGCGGTACAAATAATACAGAAACAAGAAATTAATATTATGGCTATGAATTATTAGCTTTGTTTTATTACATGAAATAATAATAACGAAAAATATTTTAAAACGTATCACGACTCGTGACGTCAGTATGCACTAAAAATTACCGAGACGTGACGTACAGTGAATTTTAGAAGCGTCATTATCCTCGTCATTTTTGGTTTACGTTATAAAAGTTTTCAGTAGATATAGCCTATACTCAACACATGAATTTTTTTTTTTTTTAGCTTGGTAAAATCATCAAATGAGTCCTCCCACCTCACACCACACTCAACACATGATAAAATGATATCGTTGGACCTTACTTACCAGCCGATAGATCACGTTCACACTAGTTTAGTTTCATCTCTGTCTGACTAAAGGAATGTTTATTATTGCCATTTCGGCACCTCAGTTCACCCAGCCTCAAACTTCAACAGAGCCATAAAATCTATACTAGAGTCGACAAAAAACCTTCTGAAAAAGAAAAATTCCCATTTCGTGTATGGTGTGTTCGTAATTTTAAAAACCCAAATTGCTGTGTATTGAACAAAATACACACAAAAATTGCTGAGATAACAAAGGATCATTTACGTTTTTAATCCTCTAATTTTGTGGGTAAAGTAAATAAACACAAGGTTTTTAACGAAAAAAGGTAAATAATGAAGTTAATTTTATGTCCTACCCGCAGATTTTCATAAATCACTAGATGTGCCCGCCGGCTTTACCCACGTGTAAAGTTTTTTAATTTTCCGGTATGAACAGTAACTCTGTGGAAAATATCATTAAAGTTGCGACCAAAACACAATGACGCCTCCGCTTTATATTTTAACATTATTTTATCGAATATTATCATAGGTTAATGAGGTTCAATATGTTATTTTCGTATTCACTTTGTATAGCTCTTCCGACTTTCAGTTTATTCTAGTAAAAAATAATAATAACGACAACGAAAAATAAGTAAGACATACCTACTTAGCCTTATCCGATCAATTATCTGACTCTTTTCTTGCTATTAAGTTCCATTAGCTTTACCAAATACTTACATTACTGGACGCTGCGTTCTTCCAAGACGCTTTTCTACGTTAGTACTTCAACTTTAAAACTAGTTTCGAGAACTCTCAGTTTTGAGGTACCTAACTGCTTCTGTTAGACTTAATCATTTCATCAATCATTACTGTTGCTGGTAATCTTCGACAACCTATTGCCAGAAAATACCTCTCCTGATGACTTACATCCAGGGCCAATGTAGAACACAGGCCGTCGGTTTTGTCTTGCACACCTTCATTTGTAAGGATTGGTTTGTATCCCGTCTATCCAGAGGAGTATGAGTAGTCCACTGTGTCTTTTAAGCGATTGCATAGCTTTCACCGAGGGCTCTGAGCACGGCGACGGAATCCAGAAATTCCGTAGCGAAAATAACTTAACGAAAATAAACCTAAAACCCCGCAACGTCTTACTTCGTTTCAGTTCGGCAGACATCGGCACGATGTTTGTTTTTCTTGACATTTCACTTGATTGACGTGGCTGATCGCATAGCCTAAAATTGTATCAACTGTCGTCCATTTGACCCTGTTAAAGTGGATATTTTAAGCCCCTCTGTTCATAAAGCAAACGAAAATCGGAAGAGTCTGGTTAAGAGAAACGCCGATCTACAAAGACAGAAACCCGATAACATGCAAGAAACATGCAAGGTGACATGTAACATCTCCCAAGTTACCACCTCCACAATTCGTTCGTCCCGGCCGCCTACTACTTTATTGCATATAAGCCAACCGACGCAGATGTCCCCGCGCTCTGTAATTGCCACTGTTCCTGTCCACACAGTAGACGCGCCAGATGTTTACAAGTACTGTCTTGTGAGACGCCCAGCCAGTTTAGTGCTGTGTGTTTTTTTCTCGAGAAAGGATTTATTGAGCTTCATATCTGGTATTTTGTGTTTTGAGATATTTGGAGAATTTCTTTTGATATGGAAGGCGAACTGATTGGGTTTCTTCATGATTTCGCGAGTAGATAAATACCTGTTGAATTCAGTGTTTGCCTCCGTACGTTTTGTGTGAAGTAAACAAAATGTTCATCAGGTCATTGTGTATGTTTCGTAAAATGTTGTTGAATACTAATTTTTGTATGTGTCTTTCAAACTACCACGTCGATTATTTTGAACAGAATTTATAACAAAGGAAAGTCTTACCTTTGTAAAATACATAATTATTTTATTTATTTGTTGTTAATCCACCTCTAGCGGAGAAGCAAAGATGACGGAATGCTGTACAAACTATATTGACCGACTCCGATAGGATGTTGGTCTGGTAGGATCCGAGTTAGTTTCTAGGGCGCCAATAAAACTAGCTCTGTACTTTAACATAAACTGCTAGAAGTAACCTGACCTAACCCAGTTTGTAGTCTACCTGCGAGTCTTCATAAAATCCGTTCACTCCCAATGATTTGAAAAAAACTTTTTAGAAAAAAATGTAACCGCCTTCAAAAATAACCACAAAAAAGGGTAAAATAACCTACAAAACTTTTCTTTCGGAAGTCGGTGGTTTTTTTATTAATTGCATTGTATTTTTGCCACCGACTTCCGACAGAAAAGTTTTGTAGGTTATTTTACCCTTTTTTGTGGTTATTTTTGAAGGCGGTTACATTTTTTTCTAAAAAGTTTTTTGAAGTGAAAACTTCTTTAGCGGCGTTGTACACTTTTTCTGTAATGGGTAAAAAATTTAAAACTCGCGTCAGGGTCACGTGACCCTGATCGAAAATGAGTAAGACGTCATTCAAATTAGTTAATTTCATATCTGTACTACTCCAGTTTTAAAATAAAACATAGTAACAAAAAAGTTTTCACTTCTACCGGCACTCCTGGAGTGCAACCTTTTTTGAAGTGAAAACTTCTTTAGCGGCGTTGTACACTTTTTCTGTAATGGGTAAAAAATTTAAAACTCGCGTCAGGGTCACGTGACCCTGATCGAAAATGAGTAAGACGTCATTCAAATTAGTTAATTTCATATCTGTACTACTCCAGTTTTAAAATAAAACATAGTAACAAAAAAGTTTTCACTTCTACCGGCACTCCTGGAGTGCAACCTTTTTTTTTTTTTTTTAACTCTTTTTAGTATAAATATTCAGCCAAAATTCTTGTCAAATACATCATTTTCTTACATAATTATGTAAGAAATCTGTAGCACCGGTAATAACATCGTTAACATCTCTTTCATTCCTTCCCTATCTCAAAAACTACTGAACCGATTTTGATGAAACTTGCAGTATTCCTTAAGTTGAACGATACCTAGAACAACATAAAAAGAATTACTTAAATCGGACTTGTAGTTCCGGAGATATGCGAACACAAACATAATTTACTAAAACAGTTGATGTCGACTCCTTACTAGAGGAGTTGTACCTTCCATGATCAGCTCATCCACCTGAGATGATGATTATCAGATGCAAATACTTGAACAGCTTTAGAAAATATATGAAAATGGTACTATGTGCCTATAAAATTTGAAGGTTGCCCTCGATTTCCCTGGGATCCCATCATCAGATCCTGACCTGATGATCATGGGACCGATTGGAAAGCATACCCTTTCAAACAAAAGAAAAAAAATCCAAATCGGTCCAGGCGTCTTCGAGAAATCGGGGGACATACATAAAAAAAAAAAGATTCCGACGAATTGAGAACCTCCTCCTTTTTTTGAAGTCGGTTAAAAATATATCGAATAATAATATTTTCACCTTCATAATATTAGTTTGAATATTGAAATATCATACGAAATCCTAACTCCAAAATTGAATTGCCAGTCCATTTCAACATATTTAGTTTATAAAAGCCAGCAATTTAGGTCCTTTGATGGACTCTAAGCATCGGAAGCCAACTGCTCTAAATGCGACTCCGATTGAAACCCCATGGGAACGACGTTTGCTCTTGTCGGTGCTTACAGCAACCCTGTCGTGCAACTTAATATTATATTATGAGCGAAATTCAGCTATGTGTACAATAAAGATGCAGAATTATATTTTATGTCAATATCACTTAGGAGCTCGGACTAAGATACTAGCTACTGCCCGCGACGCCGTCTGCGTGACTGCGTTGAAGAAATAAAGGTTTTTTTATTGCTCGTTCCCCGTAGGTGATAGAGTGATAATAATTATGTAGCCTATATGTTGACCCGACTTCTTAATAATATTTGCTAAAGAAGCAAATCCATACAGTACTTTTGAGTTAATCACTGACATATATACAGACAAACGGACAAAAACTATATTTTGGATTCGGTGTCGATTGTAGATCACACCCCAAGTAATCTTTAAAAAAATATTAAATGTATAGTTTTGACTTTCCTACCATTTTATAATGGCTAAAAAATGCGCATCAATAATTCTTTTTGTACACCAAAATGGATAAAAGGTCACCAAATCTAAAACTCGCTTTAGCAAGATTTCAGGGACACCTCGAAGTTCGGTTTGGTTAGGTTCCTTTAAACCTTGTACACAGAAATAGAAGCCCCGCGAAGCGGGGCTTCGTCGACCCTGCTTAGGTAGATTTTTTTTTATTACACCTCGTTATGACATATTTTAATGAACATATTTTGGTGCACATTCAGTATATTTATTTATTTATTTTATCCTTTATTTCAGGCATCTAAATGCCCATAAAATACAATACACATATAGATATAAAACAATAACTATAAACTAATACATTAATATTATTCTATACTTAAAACTACTGTACACGAAGTCACGGCGGCGTCGTGTTTCGCTGTGAGGTGACACAGGCAAAATTAGGTAAATGAAATGGGAATAAATTGAAGTACTTTTAAATACCATCCTTTTATAATTATTATGTACAGATAAATAAATAAGTGGAAAATAAAGGACAGTCTACTTTTTTTTATTTCAATTCGCCTCATCCACATGTATTCATCTGTTTACGAACGCTAAATAGAAAAACCTCACTAAAAAGGTCAGTGTTGATCTTCCTAGGGCGTCCCCTACCAGCGCGGAGTGGGCACTTATCTGCCCTCAACTTGACCGAACCATCTAAGCACGCTCTTGCTAGTTGTTTTGATTTAATCAATTTAATTGCGTGTGTAGTGGAAATTTCTTACTCTAGACAACTTTTGTACGGCCTACTAAACACTTTGGTTGACCGTACAAAACTTACACGTATTTTAAACAAAGTTCGGTAGAAAATTTACTTATGACAAAAATAAAAGGTTTTCAACCTTATCAATTCCCCATACACGTATTCATGTCTGAATAATTTATCATAAATCACGGCGACAATCTTCTTTAAGAAATTTTCGAACAGTTTTTGGTAAAAAGAGGTCTGAGCAACAGGCAAAATTAAGTTCACAATCAAGTCTTTAATGTAGTAAAGTTATATAAAATTCACACAACTTAATATTTAATAATTTTGAACGAAGTTTATTGTTGGAAAATTTAAGTCTTAAGAGGAAAGTTCCAAGTATTTAGTTATAACAATGGGGGCAGACTTTCTATAGGTACTTTTATATGAATTTTAATAACGTCGTAGAAAATTTTACATGGAGGGTTTGGTGGAAAGAGAATTTATTTTTAAGTTTATTAAGTTGCCATAAAATATTTTAGCAAAAAACTAGTGTTTTTGTGAAAAAATAATTAAAAAGCAAGAAAATAGGAAAACATTTTTGTGTTCGATTTTGCCATTAATTAGGTTTTTTGTAGTGAAAGTTTATTATAATCATTACTTATTTAGTGATAAAGACTGTGATAAAGATATTTTCTCCCGGTTCAGCAATCGCTCTGTCTCTTTTCTTTTTTTACGTGTTAAAATCATCAAAAATTAGTTCTCCCACCCAGGGCATAGCGAGAGGGACTGTCAGACTCGTACTGACTAAAATCCGCGGTGACCTGCAATAGCCCTTTCCGTTCCTGGGTACGGTAATACGATAAGTCCCGCGACCCCGGCAGGCTGCTCTGTGTCTCTGCCTAAGTTTTGAAAAATGTGTTTAAATTTTGTTTTATTTTTTTTCCTTCCTTTCTAGGAATGTCCTACCTTAGAAATAATGCAATACATTCACCTAGTAGTGCTTACCATACTTAAGTCGAAAAGACATTTGTTTGTATTTGAAGTGCTCGTTATTGCGATAAAATAGGCGCTCGAGTGGTACACTATGTCGCATTTTGTCGTTCACGGCCCTGTTAAAACAGGGGAAGATTTTTTTTCACCGTTGATTTATTATTATTTTTGCAGTACTCTTGCTGCATGAACAATTTCATTTTAAGTATTTGTTTCTATTTGTATTATTTTAACCGATATCAAAAATGGAGCATGTCTATTCGTCGGAATTGCAAGGTAGGTTCTTTTTGCAGCAGGAAAATGCTATCGGGCCCACCCCAATCGCTGCGTTAACGCCACGGCGTCCTCACCTCCCGCTTGACACAGGTCCTTTCTGGACACGGAAGTTTCGGGAGGATTTCTGTGTCTGATTGGGAAGGAAGAAACGCCTGGGTGTCACCACTACGAGGATCGCCCGTAGGACAACGTGGAGCATACGGTACAGATGACGTTTTTTTTAACATGGTAAATTTGGCCGGGGCATGGTCCCATGGCGAGTCACCCATTACTCACCGTCCGCGTGCCCGCTTACTTATGATCTATGATCATATTTTAAGTTTGGTGAGAATGTTTGATGTCTGCCATTTTAGTGAATTCTGCAAAAAATCGTACCTACCATGTTTGATTCTTAAAAACATATGTTTTTTTTTTTTGGAAATTGCGATCACTTCAAAAACCTCCCATACATTTTTGCCCCTCATTTAGGCCACCACAGCTCCTATAAAAAGTAGTAAGCCTACCACAAAAAAAAAAAAAAAGTACTTTCCTAGACAGACACATAATCTACCAAGTAAATACTCAGTGAAACGTTCCCATGAGACTAACAAAATAACTAGTGCGTAATACATAGCGGATAGTAGCAAACAATCATTAATTAGTAGCTGTACTATTCGCGGTCGTACCTGAGGGTGTGGGGACTATTAATCACCCAGTGGACTGATAGCTTGATAGACCGATAGCTCGATGGCTGATACGAACAACTCTTTGCGATCGCGTAGTAGAGCTTCCGGGTGATTGATTGTGAGGACTTTGTAAAAGTGTTTATCGGTATTTAGTGGTTACTTTAATATGATTATTACTGTTTATTTTCGTACTTGCAGTCTACCCCGGGTTCAGCTGACAAGTACACAAAAAAAATATCATGTGAAAAAATTTCTTTTGAAAGAAAAAGTTGACTGCGAACAGGATTTGAACCTGCTACCTCTTGATTCAGTACATTGGATGCTTTTATTACCTAGCCACTGTAATCTTGTACACAAGTAGCGATCACTTCAATCCATTTCAAACGTCTCGTATTGGCGATGCGCTATTGCAGAAATGTCAACCTTTTACACCAACACATTGACATTACAGTCAAACCAGTGATGTAACAGACAACGTCTACCGTATTGCCTTTTTTATGTATTTAATAAATGTGGAAAATCAAGTTTAAATCTGTGCGCGGTCTTCTTACCATTTTTTTTTTTTTTCAAGAAAAACAATGTAAAAAATAGGCTTCATCTTTGCTTTCAGGCTAGATTGAGGTCAAGAGCAAACCTGTTTTAAATAATAACGAAATGGGTTAGTAATAAAAAGGGTCTTTTAAAACTAGACAACCGCAGACAGACAGACGACTACATTCATGTTATTTAGACAGGCAGGTAACATAGCACCCGTATGTAAAGTTTTAATTAACTGAAAAGTGCTCCCTACCTCTACATAGTTAAGGCAGGGTTATTAATTAATTTTGTAATAATACTAAGATACCCGAGACAGGTATTATTATATTTATTCAAAGAAGTATTATGATAGGCATTCAGTAAGAATAACCTATAACGTTAGATATTATTCTGGAAAAGGAATTATTACCAATACTTAAGCCTTTGTCAAACAGACAGGCGAAGCGAATGCGATCCGAAGCGTTTTTTTAAGCTTTCATGGGGATGATCAAGCTATAAGTTGGTATTATGTTTTTTTCTAGAGCCAGGAATATGCGAAATGGCTGGGCTCGTACACGAAAATAACTGTAAAATAAAGCTGAAAAAATAAAAGGGCGATTTATAACCGACTTCTATAAGGAGGAGGTTCTTTATCTTATTTTATTATTATAACGGATTTCTTTAAACATAATCTGTGAAAAATACATACCTGTGACAGACAGATAGCTGAACAGATAGCGGAACGTCGCATGTTCGTCTTTTAATTGGTGCCAAAAGAACCACCTTTTACCAAAACCTTTGTATTTAGGGAAACAAAATAATGGTTCAGCTTAAACTTGCCTTCCCTAACCCTTATTTTGACGAGTTTTCAAATATTTTTAGCTGGTACTGCGGTTTGACTTTTGATATGCGTTATTCGTCACATTTATATTTACAATTCTTGTGACGAAAGATTAGTGACGAGTTAACCTTGCAACGAATGTACAAAAACCCTGATAAGCACCCATTCACACGTCTGACGAAGCACAATCACATACGTCGCAGCTATAAAAGAGTTACTTGTCGTAGCTATAAACAGAGATTACTTATGAACAGTGTAGCTGCAGCTTTTTGCAATTGAGTTGTGTCACCGACTATGGATGTGGTTCTTGTTATTCTCAAAATGTGGCCGAGGAGTACGACCTATGCGAGGCTTCCGTTGTTTGCGACGAAAAAAACTAAATTAAAAAATAAGGACAAAATTTAGTTTTTGAACTTATTTTTTGTTACAATGAGGTTTCAATGAGATTCTTTTTAAACGTCTAAAGGTGAAACAGTGCCAAAGCTTCTATTAGGTATTTTTCATTCCGAAATATTGACATACGCAATACAAACCCAAATACATTCTGTCGCAATTTCCATTACTTCCACCTCAATCCACTCACGACACATCCATATTATTGAGTCATAAAAACATCCATTGCGGACAATTTTCTTCATTACCGCTACATCTGTATTTTCTTTAATACCGACGGAGAAATATCGCTCCTCAGTCTTCAGTGCCCGCCGAACCGTGAGAGCGTACATTAATCCCAAATCACCAACATTATGGACTGCAAGACAGACCGATCTGTCACCGCTTATCCTTAAAGCAACTGTAAATAATGATAATGGATTACTTTGTTTTCTCTTTTTATTAACTGAAGCAGATTAGGAGGGCAAAAACGATATCCTGTTGTTTTTACTCTGGCGCAATGGTCGAATCCCGACTAGCCAAAGATTTAAATTCTTCAATTCACCTGATTACGCAAAAGAGTACCTAAGCTATTTTTTTTTTGTTTTGACCACATGTGAAAAAAAAATGAATCTACAGTTAGGTAGGAATGTGTTTAACTCATTATGCTCATGCGGGATATTTAAGCAATGCTTAGCGCATGGTTTGATTACGGGTTGTTCTCGTCTCTATCTTGCATTTGTAGTTAGAAAGTCGTGTGATAGTGACAGAACTAACACTTGCCCGTTATTATTAAGTAATTAGCTGACTCTCGTTTGCATTTGCACATTGCATAAGCGAAGGGGGGCATCTTATTTCTATAACTCACTGTGCGTATGAAGGGAAGCTGCGTTTAAAATCATTATGAATTTTTCGGCTAAACTTTACCGACCAGAGTTTTGACTTTATTTCTCGCAAATTAAGTACAGTGATCAGCTCTAACGGTTTAAATCCTAAACCATTAGCATTTTCTGTCGAGGACCGACCCTCAGCGTGACCCACCCTTTTCCAATATTGTAAAAGTATTTTTTTTAAACGACTGCCCCCTTTTCGCTGCCCTATCCGACGAGATAATCGTTTCACTCACATTATTTTTATTGACACTGTTCAAAGAACAGTTCTGGAAATTGTTATTGCTTATAATCTTCTGGAAAGAAATAATAATAAGACGTCGTTTTAGTTTTTGAATGTATAAAAATTGTTATTCAATTTAACACAAAGCAATAGTTGATCACTTTTAAACTTACTAAACCGATAAACATGTCTAAGAAACATCACTTAGAAACAAATTAAAAAAAAAAACAAATCATCGTCACCTGTTGACGAGGTACGGTGCCACAAACCTAGCGGTCAAAATTTCAACACCCTTCTTTTTACGTCGCGGTTTAAAATAATTATTTTAATAGAGGCACTTTAATTAAAGTGTTTGGCCAAGAAGAAAGAAACAGTTTCAGAAATAAAATAATAAGTATTACATATCCAGTTACTGTTATTTTGTTTTTGCTTTACATTGCGACTAACAACAATTGTTTCTGAGAATCTGTTTCTTTTATTACCTAATACTTTCAAAGCAATTGATCGTGACATCGTAGTTTCAAAAACAGTAATATTATTTGGATTTTTTTCACGGGCATACTGTTTTTTTTAGTTGTAATAATTTGGTTGTATGTTAACACGTTCGTGGACTGTACTATCTTACGGGTTGCAGCTACTGAGACACTTCTTTTTTTCATACATTGCCCAGGGGCGTAGTGTCACAACGCATGGTTAGCAAACCATATGGTATGACAGAACGGATATAGGCGTATACTTCGTAAGGCGGTCTAAGTTCTAAGGTCTAAGGTCTTGACTCGATTCAGGGGTAGAAGCTGATCAAATAGAATCAAATAGGTCTTGAAGTCGTTTTTGTTCTTTTTCGAACGAGTCTCGAGACGCCATCTGCAAAAATATTCGTTACGTAATGTCCTGAAACCAAAAAAAAATAAAAAATATTTTGTCGACGGGCATCTCCAATTTGTCTGTATTCTTGTTAGTACGAGTACTTTAGGTGTTTTAGCTCACTTAGGTTAACGCAGCTCTTATTATACTTAAGTACTGCCAAATCTGGCTTTTCATATAGTACATAGCAGGAATATTCTTAGCAAAATAATACTCTAATCTGCAAATTAACATCTAAATTCTGCATAGTTATAATTTTAACCCTTAAAGTCACTTTGCATAGTATACTATACACTTGAATAAAAAAATATATATTGAGGAAAGAAATATTTTAAAATGAAATGTTTTTACCAAAAAAGAATTTTAGAACATTCCTCTTTATAATAATAAATAAATGAAAGTATAATCTTCGGTGTATTTGTCAATTTTGACATAAAGGCGAAACCATACCGGAGGAATCCTGTTTCATCATATCAGCCGTAAGACGTCCACTGCTGAACATAGGCCTTCCCTTTAGACTTCCAGTAGGACCGGTTGTAAGCGGCTCGCATCCAGCGTGATCCTGTGGCCTTCATAAGATCGTCTGCCCACCTAGTGGGTGGACGTCCTACGCTGCGCTTGCCGGTGCGGAGACCACGCACCGGCAAGCGAACCGATTCGAGAACCTTAAGATTAAGATTAGATTCGAGAATCCTGTTTATGTCAGTGTAAAATTTATTATAATTTCTTATTCACTATGAAAATATGTTCTGTGTTTTGTAAATTGAAATCATAAATATATTGTGCTCCTGCTAGTGCTAAATCATCCACGTTATATACATGTTTTCATCGCATTTTACGATCACAATCTTGGGTGTATAGCATACTATACATTGCGACGGTTTGCTAAAAAAATATTTTGATATAGATGTATATCATTCTATACATTGCCAACTTATGGGTGGTGGTGATATCATTGATGATTCTTCATTTAGACTTGGAATCTAGATTTTTGAAGACCCAAAACTGTTTCCGAATGCGGCAAAGATCCAACACCACCCACAATGAATCATTTGACAGCATTTCCTTTCGATACGCAATGCAATTTCAATGCCATACCATCTATCGTATCACTACCCTCCATGCAGTTAAACCGTCACTATTTACGCCAGAAACTTCATCAAAATGTGACCATGGAAAATGCAGAAGTCCTATAGTTGCTGTTAACAGGATAAAAAGACGAAAAATACCGAAATTCTAACTTTTTTTTGCAATGGTTTAAGAGAAGATTTCAATAGGCAGCTGAATTGTCTTATCAAGGCTTTCAGGAAGCTGTTTCATGAAATTGATTGACGATGGACTACTGCTATCGATTTTCCCTGAAGACCTTCTACCTGATATACCAAATAAAACTAACTTATATACCATTTTCGACGGGAAAGCCAACACAAGCACTTATAAAGGATATAGTTGATTTTTTTCCATCAATAAATGTTGATGGTAAATGTGGTTATGCCACTTATGGAACACCAAAAGGATTATTGGTAGACTACGGCAAGATGGCAGACGTTTTGTTTTTCAAAAGTTTTCAACTGAAAGATCACTCTCTGGAACACAGAAAGTATCTGAGGTGCAAACATTGCAAAAACGGCCAGGGTAGTACTTGTTGTACCTAGTTCAATGTCCACCTTTGTTACGGGGTTAAAAGGAATTGTTTTGTAGCTTCTCATAAGCACTGATTGTCATTATTTTATTATAATTTGAAGCACATTTTGACGTTCTATTATTTTGATCAACCTATGTCAAAAGTGTATTTTGTATAGGTATTATACTATACGCCCCTTACAAATAAGAATTACTAACGTTGGTGGCAATGTATAGTATAATATACACTAATTATCTCAGAAGACCAACTAATTAGATTTTTTTTTACTATTTTTCCTACCCTTATTATGGGTCAAATAATCATAAACAAGAATAATTTTTATGTTTTATTTCGATGAAATGTTTTGTGACTTTAAGGGTTAAAACCGACATTTAAAAGCGCCACGCATTGTGATAAGAATTTACGAGAACCAGCCGTATATAAGGAGGTTATGTACTAACATTTCCCTAAGCTATACAACGTAAATGTAGGAAATTCAGAGTGCGTGTTCACCAGTTGGTCGACCGATAAGAATCTGACCTTGACCTTCAAATGTCCTAACAAACCGGTTTTTTATCGTCCCGAGTACTAGAAACTTTTACTAGTTGTAGATAACGAGTTGATATGATGGAAATTAGAACTAGGTTAGTTTGATAGTACTAATTATAGAATTCGTTGTATGAAACCACTTTATGTTTAATTTATTGGATCATAAAATACTGGTAAAGAATTAAAAGGTTTTATGCTGAAACGCTTTTCAACAAGACCATTGTTTTTTTGAGTCTTAAATTTTAATGTCGTTAACGTTTTAACTGTTACATGTTAATAAGTATAATTTAACGTGGTTCCTGTTGTTAATTTATTGTGTTTTACTATTTAATCTACCTAGCCTTTTCCAAACTATGTTAGGGTCACCTTCCTTATCAGTGAATGTTGAATATTAGTATTTACATGTAGCGACTACCTATTTGACTTCCTCTAGGTGATATGATACGCCTTGGCAAAACTGGTTGTCAGCCTTACTGCTAACCGTAACGACTGTCAAACAGCTATTGTCAAACAGACAGGGCGAAGCGAATGCGATCCGAATCCTGTCATATAAAAAAGCGAAAGCGGGCCGATAGTCTATGTGACAGGTTTCAAACAATTCTATACATTACAAAAAAAAAAACGCTTCGGCACGCTTTTCAGTTTGACAAAGTCATAAATGATAGCCGGGACCAATGTGTGTAGGGCAAGTGCAAACTACGTATTTTCTTGTCATGTTCGTGAATGGGCGCTGTCAGTCATCTCTTAGCAGCCACATTTTATTTTAATTATTTATAATTTTATTGAATTGTCTTTATTTACATTCATTTCCTATGGATACTTTCACTTGCTACATCGCTCTCACATAATGTACAATCTCAAGTTGAATGATGTAACAAAGGTTTTGATATAATTTTGGCGATTGAAAAAGAGTGTCCATGGATTTTCTTGCCCGTTCTTCTCCATAGAGACCTACGCAGGCTTTGGAATGGGCATTTATAGTACTTTCACCAAAGAGATTTAAAAAAACCTATAGAGCGGGCATTGGGAAAATTGTCATACAAAATTATTGATGCCGTGTGTCAGTAGCACAATCAAGCGTTGCGACTACTATACCGAGCGACTTTTTACCTAGTGGTAAAAAGTTTTGGATCAGAACTTTCTTCGTGATGTCCCGTCTATTGCTCGTATTTAGTTTAATGTCTATGACTTTCACAGTTTTATAATTATCTTGTGACTGGGACTGTAGAGCCATAACTATTTTTAAACTATTTTATTTTACTTTTGTCTTTTGACATTTCAAAAGTGCCTGTAACTGGCCTACTTGAAATAAACGATTTGTTTTGATTTTGATCTTACTCCTCCTTTAGTCTTTTGAATTAATAATCCGGGACATCGTCGAGCTTCATTGTCTTATAGCTTTTCTGATGGTCGCCACTGTTGATTCTGTCTTTCATGAGTTGCATTGGTTTGGAAATAGTGAGGTGGGATTGTAAAAACGGAAAAAGATTGTAAACTATCTACGATTGATGGTCACCAATCCACTGACCAATCTCGACAAGAATGGGTTGAACTTGAAAATCGACCCGAATGACACTGTTATTATTTAGCCATCTCTCATGGTGCCGTCAATGATGTCATTTTGATTTGCATTTAATACTTCTGACACTAAAAAACAGACATTCCTAGATTCTGATTGTGTTTAATCGTGTAACGTAATTGTACGAGTACTTCATGATTGCGTTGAACATTGCATATTTCGAGAGGTATTTCGTGTTCAGCCTCTTATTATTTCAAGTATTTCCGAACAAAAATACCTTTTGTGCTGCCACGAATTTCGAACTTATATTTAATAGCCCCACAAAAATGTGGTTTTGATGAATTTAAACGAACGAAATCATTCGATAATTTATGTAAATTATGTTCGCCTTTGTAAATCAACTCAATTTCGAATAAAAGATATCAATACGATATGTGAAGTGCTCGAATGTTAATGAAAGCAAAGCAAAAAATCTGATTTTGTAAGTCTAGTAAACTATGTCCATTCGTTTTAAAAGATATTCATCAATCAACCTAAATAAATATATTTTATTACTCCATCAATACTCATTTGAAATGCTTTCTCGTAGAACTAGATTTTGCATTTGTTTTTCAAAGTATTTATTTAAACCTGGGAATTGAAAATGGATTGATCGAAAGCTTGTCTCGTATTCAGTGTTTTATTTATTTAGACAAGGTTGCATCCTCTGTGTGTGCCTCTTTTTGACGAAGACCGTCGATGGTAGTTTTTTTTTGTATTGTAAGTTATTGAATTAAGTTCTCTCTCTTTATAACTCTGCGACCCGTGGTAGTTACAACGACAGTTAATTCTTTCGTTTAAAAGTACATCATGTCTATAGCTTAGTACACAGTAGAGGCCGTGCAAAGGTGCGTCTAAACGGGCAATCTTTTGACAGCGGCTTCAACATTTCCAGCCACCAGAAACATTTTAATGTAGAATTATGTCGGCAATAAGTCTAAACCGATTAGAACATGATAGGCTATATGGCCGGGCCCAATTAAAAAATTTGTCATTATCACTTAATCTGGCTGCAGTTCCTGCAATTGTATTACAGCCATATATTGCAGTAAAATATTGCCCGTTTAGACGCACCTTTATAATGTAGAATCCTCTTCTTAAATTAAGTTAACTTTCCTTCTAAAACCAAAAATATAGTTTCACAAACTATGTTTCGCTTAGTTTCAGCTAAGAATAGTTAACTGCTGCTAAAAGTTACATAATATAGAATAGTTAACTGCTTGTTGATACTTAATTAAAAAAGAAGAAGCAAAATAATAATAAGCAAGTATTTTGATACACATTTCAAATTAGCTGATCTTACACCTTTCACTAAAAATGTACATGATTCTTTACACACTGTAAGTTATAAACCTACCTTCCATTATAATCCATTCAACTCTCGTATTCTATGAATCTCAAAACATTTATTTGCACAAAATAAAACCCAAATAAAATAAAATCATGACCAAAGATTTACTTGCTTACATTTTCCCTAATTTCTGTAACAAACTGGCGATAGCAATTAATAAAAAAATTACAACAGCTCTGGCCTTAACAACACATACGTCCACTCCGGAAAACCTTGAATATTTTTTGTTAAAAAATAAAGGCGACTTAGAGCCCCTTCATTAAAATAATTCATTTCGTTAGTCCAGTTAGACACGCAAGGGTGTTTTTAAAAATTTAATTACGGCGAACTCAGTTCGTCGCAGAACAAACACAATGAAACAATTTTCGGATTAAGTTAACATTTTCACGTCAAATGTTCACTATGTTTTCTCTTTTCGCTTCTTAGCCTGAGATTATGAAGATTATGCTTGGGAAGGAAATATTTTCACTGCACTATTGTTCTGACAAAAACTAAGCTGGTTTTAGTTATTTCGTTGGTGTTTTGTTTTGTTAAGATGACAACTAGCTGGACAAAGAGTAGCTTTTGCACTGTTATTTATACTTTTATTTATGCAGAGAAATAACAAAGTTTATCTATTCGAAGTCAGAAAAAGTAAACACGTATTACCAGTGCAATAAGCATAATATTTAATTTTCCGTGTATTAACAATCAGTTACTATAATTACAGTTTAATCTCTTCACCCCCTTATTAATAAAACGAGAAGTAAAGTTACGCCAAGGTTAATCCTTAAAAATGTACGGTTAGTCCGAAGATTATCCTGGTTGTAACTTTAGTCCACGTTTATTAATAAGGGGGACGGAGACCTATTCAAATCTGCTCTCAATTAAGTAATTTTGTCTAAGAGGAAACACAGACTATTTTTAGCTATGTTGAAATAGTAGATTGTATGACAAGGGAGCAAAGTAATATTTTTACGGCGAGGGCGCTATTTTGAATCCAGAGCGAAGTGAGGGATTCTACTGTAGAATCCTGAGCGTAGCGAGGGATTCTTTAGTAGAATCCTGAACGTAGCGAGGGATTCAAAGTACGCCGCCCGAGCCAAAAATATATTTTGCGCCCGAGTGATACACTCTACTTTTCATCACCCACTATGAGAAAATAAAAAGCGCCTCGTATTTTATTGTAATATTATTATACGGGTTAATAAAACATAGAGTAACAACTAAATTGAAATTATCTAATACTAAAACAACTAAAAACTTATATTTACATTTGAGACATTTTCGCAATTATGAAAATTATATAGAAGATTCCATTGAGAACGAGGCGAAAACATGTGAACGCATCGTGGAAAACATTAAATTACAACCTACAGTTAATACATCCATGCCACTGTCTGAAAAAAAAAAACAATCTACACTTTTTATTTAGCCGGCGACGCGGCGTGACTATAGGCCGTCATTCCAGCCAGTCTTTATTCAAACACTATTTGCGTTCGATTTCTTTGGCGCCGAGCACTGAGTTCCAAATTCAAAAAGTGCGCGGCAATGTTCTTTGCGGCGCACTTATAAAGAGGATTAAAAACTCATTTCTGCCCGCTAAAAGTTCCCTATAGAAAACACCACTTTTGGGCGCACTTAAAGGCGAACCAAGTCGTCCTTTTCGAATAGGTGGGATGAAAAACTGATTTTGTTATTATTTTTCCTTAATGCTTAAAGGATCACATGACTTTTTCATTTCCTGTAAATTAAATAAGGAAAACGGAGGTAGTATTCAACTGGTGCACATTCGTGAAACCCAATCAAATATATTCACTTCTACTTATAACCCTACCTAATCATGAGAAGATAATGACGTATTTTGTGTGTTTATTAAGGTTGGAAAAATCATCAAATGAGTCCTCCTACCCTGTGGATCGGAAAGGACTGTTAGAATCGCACTGACTAAAATCTAAGATCTTCCTTCAATGGCTTTTTACGATCCAGGTTCAAGGTTACCTATGTATACAGCCCCGCAACCCATAAACGTTTTATACAGGATGTATTTTTCAACTGGGCGACAACTATGAGGAACATCGGATTTAGTGTAGGTACTTAGAGCATACTAAAATTTTATCCAAAATAAATTTATTTTTAACCGTTGTACTTTGCCGACACGTCTAAAATGTGTCTCCTTAAAAAAGTGCGGGCGAGCGTGTTTGGAAAACAGTAAGAAAACCTAAAAGGTTTCGGGCGAGCACGACCTTGTGTGATAGATTTTTCAAGGAAATTTTATCACTGAGCACATGGTCCGTTTAATCACGAGAATTTTAGCTGAAGCTAATCTCAATTTTTGATACTAGCGGAGAGGCTCGCGTTTGACCACTTAGGTATATCTCGCCTGACAGTAAGCGAAGATGCAGTGGTCGACGGTAAAGCACGCTTACCTAGAACTAACCTATTTAATCTTGACATAAAGACTCCAAGGTTTGCTTGTTTGATATTATGAATGTTTACCGCCCGTTACGGCTGTAATATACGTCAGCCTTTATTGTAACAGGAAACCAACTTCCGTTCCAGGATCAACATCCGTATTCTTTTCCGAAACTTCGAAATAGAAGAGTAACGTATGTACATATAAAACAGTTTCAATCTTTGCCTAGGAGGAGAGAACTAGTCTAAGTATCAGGTGTCCTAGTTTGAAATAAGTACCCAGGTAGCAAGTGACGTCGGCGACTAAAAAATGACGACATTCTTAAGTCAATTTAGGGTCACCGCAGTTACGTCATTATTGTACGTCATACTTACGTACTATTATAGTACTGTACTGTACGTACTGTATAGGTCATAAATGATACCTCCTAACAACGTCATTTTACAGTCTGTCCCTTATTAGTCTAAATCTGTCCTCAGGTTGACGACTGTTGTATGACATATCTGGTCCTAAAGTGACCCAAAGAGCTAAAGATTAGTTAAAGAACAGTTTATGGAATGCATCTGACTGACATAATTCCACGAGTGAAGTCGACCACCAACATAGCGAATATTATGGGCAAATACTAATCATTATAACAAGGATTTGTAAAGCCAGTACATTAGTCCAGTCAACGAGGATTTTTTTGTATGAAGACTTTCGAAAAATTCCTCCGGCGCTGAAATTTGGCATATGATGAGAGTAGGTGATACAGATTACAGATGCACAATAATCCAAAATTTTTTTAGCCTAGAAGTTCCGTTTTTTTATCAAAACATGAAAATTGCTTATAACTCTCTGTGAAAAATTCCTCAGCCTCAAATTCTTTTTGTATTTGTTTAAATGTATTAGTTAGAATAGGGAAGTATAAAAATCCAACAAAATTTCGATTTCAGTGTCACTCCAATTTAACTTTTTACATAACGCGCTCTAACTTCTAGTGAAAAAATGCTCTGCCGATTTTATTTTTTTATGTGATTTTTTATCCTTAAATAATAATAATAATAGTAATCCAAAACTTTTTCCTTTTTAAACAACATTATTTGATGTCAAATCAATCAAATAATGACGTTTGAAAATGAAAAAGGTAACAAACCTATGTATTTAAGGATAAGATAACACATAAAAAAATAAAAACCGGCATAGCAATTTTTTACTAGAAGTTACAGTGAGAACGGAATCACAGCGATCGATATTTATTTAAAGTTTCGAAAAATAGTACCGCCTAGCTCGATAGATGGCGTTGTAGTCCAAATAGAAGTCGCTATGGTTTCGTTACCGCCAATAGTATAAGGTCTGAAGAATTAATTTTGTTTTGATGAGAAGTTATTGAGAGCAGTGCATCGGTACAATGAATAGAAGTGTCAAGTTTACCAATGTTAACAGTGTTCCAATAACAACCCACTCCGAAGAGACCTGCGGATTTATACATGGTTTTGCACGTCATTGGCTGCCCTAATATGTACGGCCCAGTAACGTCCCTATGAATTCAGTATATGATGTCACTCCAACGTCAGTGGCTGCCCTAATACGTACGGCCCAGTAACGTCCCTATAAATTCAGTATATGACGTCTCTGTAACGTCTGTAAACTGACGTCTTGAGGCTGTGACAAATTGACGACATCTGATGGGACCCTCCGACGTCAAGACATGACGTCGCTCACGTCGAGCAGTACCGTAAACTGACGACATAATGACGTAAAAATGCTACCTGGGTAGGTCGCAGGTAGTACGTAGCTGAGTCGAGTTAACTTTGGAATTGGAGATGTAACAGAAACAGCTGTTTGGACATTTTTTGTTGTTCTTCTGTGTCGTACGAGCTTTTCTTGCAACAAAATTGGTCTAGCGATTTTGTAATTTACTTACAAACCGACTACCTTTTCTTTGTGGGGTAAATTTTCACATGAGTTGTTCCACACTGAATGGAGTTGAAGGTACTGTCCGAGTGTTACTGACTAAAAGTGCACCTTGTTCCTTCAATTGTCCTTCACGTTTCAGGATCACGGGGTCTTTTAGGTACACGATGGACACTGGACAGGACAGGACGAGGCCCACCTTTATGAGGTTCTAAGATTTTTTTTTTATCGTGGTAAAATCATCAAATGAGTCCTCCCGCCCAGAGCAATATCATCAATAAATTTAAAATGTCACTTACGGGATATCTTCCGTGATTATAATTGTTTGTTTGAGTTCCCGATATTTCGACGCTGTTGCAAGCGCCATGATCGCGGGTTGACTGGAGATTGCGGGTGGATGAAAATAAATTGTTAGGAGCAGACAAGGGTGCCCTCTATCTGGCAGAAACGTGTTGCTCCGAAACCTATTTGGCAGAAACTTTTTTGAACGAACATTGTTATGGTATAAAAAATATTTAATATAATTGTTTTTTGGCCTAATGTTTTTATGTCCGAATTTAAATTGGGATACTTTTAAGATGGCAGAATTGTATTGGGCATAATTATCTTTGTCAGAGTTACAATTTTGCATATTTTCATTTGGCATAACGTTTATTTAGAGTGCCGATTATTTGGAATAATTTGACTTAGTATACTTCGAAGATCACAGAATTTCAGAATAGAAATAATTTAATAGTCATAATAAAAAATAAAAAAAATTGTTTTATAAAATCAATATGGTGTGCTACAAAAGTTAGTGACAGAAATGAATCGCTGCAAAACCGACTTCACGTAGTCTTGTCTGCCCTACCCAACGACGATATAATACTAGACTACGCATGCACGATCTAAGGAACAAAAATTATTCTGCCAACTCGCTGAGGTAATACGTAAGCGAGGGGGACGTGGTACTGCGTTGTGATTGGCTAACTCAAGGTCTGTTCTGTCTCAACGTATGTTTACGGCTCACAGGATTGGTCGAAATGAGACGAATATAAGACTTTTTTGCCTAATGTGTTGGCAGACATCGGTCGCCTGTTATTAGGAGTCTAGTATTATATCGTCGTTGGCCCTACCCCTAGAGTGTAATTTATAATCGCGTAGGCGCGGAGGGGCGAGGCGGCCCGCGACCTGAGGAGCAGGTGGTTTTAACGCACACCGCCGCGGCTGAGGCTGGCCGGCTTGCCGGCCAGTAAGCCGAAGCTGCGGTGGTGGGCGTAAAATCATCTGCGACGATTAGCTCGCGTGGGACCGCCGGAGACCCGCAGCGTCGGAGCCGTGACAGAAGCCATGCCTGCTGCATGTTGCATGCTTGCTGCATGCCTGCTGCATGTTGCAACCTTGCATGCTGCATGCTTGCATGCTGGATGCTTGTATGCTGAATGCTTGCTGCATGCTTACTGCATCATCTTACTGTCTGGGAAATAAAAACCACACAATAATGCCAAAAGATGATTCTGGCTGTGAATTTTCTGCGATATGATGGTTATACTTTTGATTATTATGGATATAAAATATATGCCAAAAGATGATTCTGGTTGTGAACTTTCTACGATATGATGGTTATACTTATTGATTGTTAAGGAAATGAAATTTATGCCTAAAGATGATTCTGACTTACAAAATTATGGGTTTCGGTGTTATGGTAAATGAGTGTATGCCAAACGATTTTCTGCGAAAAGAGGTTTATGCTATCCGTTGCTATGCAAAATAAAATTATGACGTAAAAAGTTCTGCTATAAAGGGTGGACCCGAGCAGACAAATCTGTCTACCCTCTTTCTTTGTCTCTTGTTACGCGCACTACTGGAACTCGACACACTCACGGCAAAACACACTGACAGTATCAACAAGTTTTTTGGACAAACCGTGAAAGATTAAAACATGTTCCTTCAATAGTCCTTTACGTTCCATGGTCACGCTTACCTGATGAGATGGTCGCGTGCCACGTGGTTCTAAGCTAGGACCCGACCATGAAGATCATTGAACCATTGATTCCGGCCTTAATTTTATAAGTTTAGTTTTGACAGTTGTCTGACAACTAGGTCTGATGACAACCAAGCCTCACCATGGTGTATTTAATCACCCAACACTAACTACGTTGATTTAATTTGGCATAAGTCTAGACTAACTATTTAATAATCTTCGAATATTACTACGAACATGTAAACTAAATTCTGTTTACAACTCAATGTGCCCTGAAACGGCAGTATCTCCTATCCGCACTGATCCGGTAATGTGTTCAGAACCGCAATATCCAAGCTCGGATGCGCCGGAGAAATTAATTGACACGATCCAATCCTATAGATAGTCTGTAGATTGACTCAGGAGACATTCACCTGGCAACTTGCCGAAGGTTCGACCATTTAGAAGATATACGAGTATGTTCCCAGAAACATTAGTTGACATCTAAATGAAAGCATAAATAAAAGCGTATTTTACTGGAATGTTCTAAGTACCTCAGAGTAGACAGTTTAAAGTACAACAGTGTATCGCTATCTAGGCATGAATAATTGTTTAGCGCTAGTAAAAAAAGCAATAGGAATCTTTTTCAGTCAACTCCATGGTCGCAGGCCTATTTAAGCAGGATACCGTGATCTTGGAAAGAAGAAGAAAGAAAGAAAATTATTTTATTTTTTTACAGTAATGCATGCAAATTACATAAAAAGAAAACTAGAAATTAAAAAGTTAACTTAATTTATACATAAAAACCGGCCAAGTGCGTGTCGGGCCACGCACAGTGTAGGGTTCCGTAGTTGCCCATCAAAATACTTATGCGAACTAACTAAACTGATTCGGTGAATTTAATTTTAAAAAGAAGAATTTTCAAAATCGTTCCAGGCGTCTTTGAGAATTCGGGAAAAATACATAAAAAAACAAAGAATACGACGAATTGAGAACCTCCTCCTTTTTTTGAATTTAGTTAAAAATAGTTGACAATAAAAACCTACCTATCCCCAAAACATACCCACTTTATAGCTGTAAAAATAAAGTTGACAAACTTACATTTGCAGTTGAAGATACATGTTCTCCGATACATTTTGTTTAGGAAAATATGTTATCCAAGTACGTTTTATAAGTTGGTCGACTATTACTCGTAAACTTGTAAAGCCTACTTAGTCGTGATAATTTTCTTTTAAACTTCGTTATATATACTACTATTGTGAATTTTTTCACACCCTCAAACATAACCGTTTAGCTGGCAGAGGGGGGGGACACTCGAGTCGAGCAAAAATTAGCACTTTAAAGCTTAATATTTCACAAACGAATCTTTTTATCAAAAAATTGTTAATGGAAACTATCAACATTTTTTAAAGACCTATTTAATGATACCCCACACTAAGGGGTACACGAGAAAAAAAAAACATCCCCACTTTACGTGTACAGGAGGTACCCTAAAAAAAAATATTTTACGAGATTTTATTTTACCACTTTTTTGGCACAACAAATCCGTATAGTTACACCAAATTACAGCTTTCTAGTACTGGGCGTCTCTGAGCTAAGCTGCGGACAGACGGACGGACGGACGGACGGACGGACGGACATGGCGAAACTATAAGGGTTCCTTGTTGACTACGGAACCCTAAAAATTGACATTTATCAAAAACAAAATTTGACAGCTGCATGCCATGACTGCAAAAAGAAAGGTGCAGACCACTCAGCATAATGCTGTGCTGTGAGAGACCCACAGCACAGCGCTGGTTTTCAGTGGTCACCCGAAGAAGAAGAAGAAAAGGAAAGAAGAGACAAAAGTACGGATATCAAGCCGGCTAAAACAGTACATAAATTAACAGAATAAATACAATAAACTAATAAAATATTAAAGATGGAACGCAAAGGGAAACTAAAGGGATAGTGGAATTTATAGGCAGTAAGAGTCTGAAAGTCCCTTCCGATGCACTCAGGGCGGGAAGATGGCGGCGCTTATCGTGTTCTCTCGCTCGCACACTAGTGCCGTCTATACTCACTCCCGCGCGTAGCGTAAGCAAAAAAAACCGGCCAAGTGCGTGTCGGGCCACGCACAGTGTAGGGTTCCGTAGTTGCCCATCAAAATACTTATGCGAACTAACTAAATTGATTCGCTGAATTTAATTTTAAACAGAAGAATTTTCATAATCGGTCCAGGCGTCTTTGAGAAATCGAATTGAGAACCTCCTCCTTTTTTTGAATCTAGTTAAAAATAGTTGACAATAAAAACCTACCTATCCCCAAAACATACCCACATTAAATTTTAGCTGTAAAAATAAAGTTGACAAACTTACATTTGCAGTTGAACAACATTTTCTCCGATACATTTTGTTTAGGAAATATGTTATCCAAATACGTTTTATAAGTTGGTCGACTATTACTCGTAAAATTGTAAAGCCTACTTAGTCATGATAATTTTCTTTTAAACGTCGTTATATATACTACTATTGTAATTTTTTCACACCCTCAAACATAACCGTTTAGCTGGTAGAGGGGGGGGACACTCGACTCGAGCAAAAATTAACACTTTAAAGCTTAATATTTCACAAACGAATTTTTTTATCAAAAAATTGTTAATGGAAACTATCAATATTTTTTAAAGACCTATTTAATGATACCCCACACTAAGGGGTACGCGAGAAAAAAAAAAACATCCCCACTTTACGTGTACAGGAGGTACACGAAAAAAAAATATTTTACTAGATTTTATTTTACCACTTTTTCGGCACAACAAATCCGTATATTTACACCAAATTACAGCTTTCTAGTACTGGGCGTCTCTGAGCTAAGCTGCGGACAGACGGACGGACGGACGGACGGACGGACATGGCGAAACTATAAGGGTTCCTTGTTGACTACGGAATCCTAAAAATTAGTCTTGATGTTGCTGACGCGCTCAGTGATCTTTTTTAAGAATATTTTCTATAGTTTTCTGTAATTTTTCCGTTGTTACCTGTTGATTATTGTTGTTAAATTTTGTTTTATTGTTAGGTTAAGTTTAAGAAATTATTGTGATCCAGTTTTGTTTTTATTTTGAAAAAAACTTTAACTTGAAATCTTATATGCTGACTGTAATATCTATCAACGCAAGTACAATTCCTTTCTTCAATGAACCGGGTTATAACAAAATGGGGTTAAATTCATGGTATGGCCTTATTGGTGCAACTAGTTACGACTGCTAGCCTTGGACCGATGACATCTACATTTCAGTTTGATCTAGGTATTGTGGTGTGTAGGCGCTGCACTACGGTTAGTCAATATCAACTAAATTTATGTTGAATAAGAGTTCAACCACGAGATGGCAATTTCATAACCACATCCACACAGAGTTTTAGTGTGACTTGCCAAAGTTCATGACGACTTTTGCTACTTCTGTGGGACAAGAAAGGTTTCTTAAAGGCATAAAAAATATACCTATATAGATAAGAATCTATATATTTCGGGTTTCTTGGTGACAGTAAAATGTCGCAACAATTCGAAATATTGCTGTAAACAAAAGCATTTTAGCAAAATGTATACTAGGATTTTATTTTCTTAAATAATAAATTAATCACAGGTGATTAAACTGAAAATAGTGTATAAATCATAATGTCAACTGTGGTGTACGCCACGGGTCACAGTGTTCACTAATTAGCTACGTACTCTAATGGCCGATGAATCATATGGCAGCAAATTACCGTTATTATACGATACGTATCCGATACATATAATAAAGGTAATTAGCTATTATATCCGCTGTAAAATGTCATTGTTAGACATGAGGCTTTCAATAACTTAAATTGTGTCAATGACGTATGTTGGCAGTGTCCCAATTCTTACTTATGCCATCCTAAAACTCCAAATCCTTAATTTTTTAAGTAAAAAAAACAAAACAATTATAAAACCCTAAAATTATAAAGTCAACAAGTAACAGACAACACACAGATATCGAGGCAAAGGAATGAAAAATGCAAAGGTGTACTTATGAGTAATTACTGTTCAATTTCAATTTTTGTTTGTCGAGAGTAACCGTTACTGGATACATGAAAGCTACTGTATAATACTGTGTATAGTTTCTTTCTTTATACGTGTTATGGTACGTTCACACAGAGCCACGTTTTGCCGAATCTTAATTTCTACCTAATGCCTCCGCTTGTGCAACCCGTATTCGGTTACAAGATCCGGCAAATAACCCAATCTATCCCATCTCATCATCATCTGCATGTATCGTATGAACGCATGTATTCGATGCGCTATACCACTGCATCGGATCTTACATTTTGCAGTACGGCCGGATCGGCTTGTAGTCGCAAAATCGGATCTCAACTTCAGCAAGATTCGGTTTTTTTGGCCGTGTCTTGAAACTGAATCCATGTGTGAACTCATTCATTGAAATATTGTTGTCACTAAATTGAATCCTGCAAAAACCGATTCGGTAGAGAAAACACTCGACGCCGTTTGAACGTACCGTTAGCGGGGTCGTCAAGTGCGACACACGGCCCATCTACCGTATAAGCTCTAAATAATATTACGCGCCATGTGAAGCGATTATGAAAATTGCCCGCGCGGAGATCGAACTCGTGACACGCAGTCAATTATTCAGCAGTGCAGCAGTCAATTATTCAGCGCTGAATGTTTTTTTTTCCGTCGGTCTTACATTTTTGCTTAGCTTCAAGTCCTAAATTTTTGTAGTCAGAGATAATTTCTAAGCATTTTCTAAACCGTTGTTTGTCTTTTTGTTAACGGCGTATGGCAAAGCGAAAGCATCGTTTGATGAGTCGGAAAAGTTGCCACGCACCGCCACCAGTAGGCGCCAGTATCGCGAAATTAACGCAATCCAAAGTTTTATGTATTTCATTTCGTCAACTTCGACATTTCATAAATTAGTGTTCCCTTTACGCAAAATACATGTATTACTCTAGTAGAAATATTTTGATATAAAGATATTGAAACATTTACTAAAACAAAATGATAGAAATACTTATTGATGTGGATAAATATTTTGTAAATATTTTCATCATTCACAGTCTTAAATTTATTTTATAACACTTGGAAACAGATTTTGACGTCCCGAGATAACGAAAAAAACTACTATTTGGTAGAAAATTAATAAAATTGGCACACTTTGCGAAAGTGACAATTCCCAATTATCTAAAGCCCCAAACACATGCGCGCACGGGCATAGGCATGTGAGCATAATGACGTCGCTCCCCCTTAGAGGGCCTACCGGGGTCCCGGGACTAACGAATACCGTGACCCCAGAACGTAAAGGTCTATTGAAAGACATCGTAGATTTTAGTATATACCCGCCCTGCCCTGGGTAGGAGGACTCATTTGATTATTTTACCACTCTAAAAAAAGCCCCAAACACACGCTTCTTTTATTAACGTCCGTTCAGAAAGCTAGTTGCGTGTGATGCATTTTGTTACAATGCGCCGCGTAAAAGGGACTTAATAGTTTTTTACTCGTTGAGGTACACCTGTACCTCAATAATCTGTGTACCTACACAGATTATTGTAGTACAACAATTTTATTGTCTGTAACTTCTGTATAATTGAATCTTCATTCTATAATATCCTATCAATTTTTTTTGGGACAAGGTCTTAATATCACTTTTCTGATAAATGAAACCTTTGAGAGATATCTATCGGCTCCAAAAGAATGAGCCCAGTGCTAATCATTTTTTTTTGCCTCCAAAGCAATTAATAGTGCGAGAAAACTTGTACCGAACACGCGGTGAGACAGCAATGACCACAAATTTTTCATCGCAGTCGCAGCATTATACTATAGGCGATATTTAACAGGGTGGTGGGTGCTATGCCTTATATGTAGTTGACATGTAATTTTGAAGTATTCAAAATTTTGACAGTAGCAGGTTTCATTTAATTTATTTTAATCCTGTTTCTTCGAAATTGTTATAAATCTGTGACGAAACTAAATAAATAATAATAAGAGTGAAGTGTTTCTTATCCTATATCGCAGTTTGATACGATTAGAAGTTGTTTTCAGTTACATATTGTCTCAAATTGTTGACTGCAAATCAGTGCATTTATCATTAGTTCATGTGAAATGGTATTTGGATGCACAAAGATTACATGGGAGGAGGATGGACACAGAGGAACCATCCGACAACAATAGTACGATATCACGATAGCATTGATATAATAATCACTGTGAGTAATTTATTATATTGATAGGAACAATTCGTAATGTATAGTATCATACGTATTCTAAACATTTCCCTTGTTTGCTCTGTAGGGGTCGTCAGGAATTTCCTGCGATGATATTCAGTATGTTTAGTTTATTTTATACTTCATTTATCAATGAAAATAAAGTGTTATTGAAAAAAGAAAGTTTACGTGACTTATTTACAGTCATGTCCGTTTAATCACGTCCCATTGAACACATCGAAACATAGTTTTGAATAATCTATAAGCCTACGTATCATTCGTTTTTATTTTCTCGATCTTTTTATACATTTCCAATTTTATTATTACAAAAATCTGACAGCCGCGATCTGAAAAAAAGTGTCACAGGTCTAGCCTGTAAGAGCCACGCTGGCTGACTGATGTGTCAAGGAACGAAAGTGATGACACTACTTTTAAAAGGCAAAAGATGAGAGGACGATAGTGAATGTGTGCTCAGAATAAAATGGCGTATGTGCCCAAACATATTGACGCCTTTTTATGAATTAAAATTGTTATTAATTGAAAAACTGTCTTTACAGAATTTAGATACTAGTATTATCTACAATTTAAAACAACATCCTTTCAATAACTCATAGTAGTTACGCCGTAAAGTCCAAAAAATAAAAAACATAGACTGAACTTTGCATTTTTTTTGTATCGAGAAAATTTAATTGAATCGTGTTTTCAACTTTGTGAGAATTTAGATCATATAGTTAATAACTGTATTCCAAGTTGTAAGATCTGTAGTCCAGTCATGTACGACAGAAAGTAAAATATAAAAACCGTATAAGTACTGACTTAGCCCCTTAAGTCGTAGTAAGTAGTACATTTTACGGCTATTGCCTTTACTAATCGGTCGTCCTAAGATAGCCCTTAGCTAAGCCGGTCGTACGTGCTAATTGGCTATTAATTAGGATCGCTACCATTTTTTATGTTGTCAATCTGGATCAGTGACAATGGTACTATCAGCGATGCGCACAATCGGAGAACATTAATTTTCAGCGTATCGACAGTGTCTGGACGTCTGTCCTAGTAAATGTGGTAGTCACCCGATGGTTTTAAATGTCTTCAGCATTTCATAGTTTTTTAATACCTAATTGTGTTTTTTGGGGGTGTTTAATCATCAAATAAGTCCTGAGGTCTTATAAATCTTTGACAGACTTTCCATGTAGACTTTCTTCAGGGTGCCATTTTAGGCAGTACATCAAATGCGTAGCAGTCCATTTAGAATCGAAGTCGATCTGATGACACTTAGGGAGCTTCCCCATGGTGCGATGCGACACAAGTGAAAATCATCCTTACCACTACTACATAATTGACGTAAAACGTGCAGTTGTCTACGGATAGATGAAAAACAAAACACGCTCGCTACGACGACGTCAAGTCATTCAAATTGCTTTATCGTAGTAGCAAGGTCGATTTTAATTTTTAGTTAGTAGAAATTGCAAATCGCACGAATCGCGTCATGGGTAAGGACCCTTAAGAAGCGCGCGAGACCGCGACAGGAGACCGCAACACTTGTCATTGCCTAATGTTAAGTACTGTCGCGGTCTCCTGTCGTGGTATCGCGCGCGAACCTTGAAGCTATTGTCAAACAGACAGGGCGAAGCGAATGCGATCCGAATCTTGTCATAAAAGCGAAGGCGGTCCGATAGTCTATGTGACAGGCTTCAAACAATTCCCTAAATTACAAACAAAAACGCTTTTCAGTTTGACAAAGGCATTAAGGTATTGTCAAACAGACAGGCGTATCGAACGCGAAGCGAGGCGTTTTTGTTTGTAATGTATGCAATTGTTTGAAGCCCGTCACATAGATTATCGGATCGCTTTCGCTTTTCTATTGGCTGAGCGATCGACTCCTGTGCAGCATGTCGCTAAATAGTCTTTCACAGTCCGTCCAAGTTCACACTCAAAATTATCCTTTATGCTTAACTAGTTTAGGATTTCGGCTTCATCCTCGTGGAGGTCTGTTATTTTTAAAACTAGGGCCACATTAAATGGAAATGCGGTGTTGCCCTACTGTGGCCCTAGTTTCAAAAGTAACAGCCCTAACTAAAAGATCTATAAAGTACACTACACGTTATAATATAAACTAAAGTATCTTTTGTGTTAATCTTGGTCTTACACTATTTTAATGTTACATGTATTACCCATACTCGTTTTAACGTGAAAGTTTAATAAACATCATAATGCACTGTCATCCATAATTACAAACTAGCATTTAAAATTAAATAGCAGAACTTGAATTCTGTGTTCTTAGAACAATGTGTAAGTTGGTAGATCCATTGATATCTGTTGGACCCAAAGCCACGACTTATTAGAATCTTTTGAACTATTCTTCAAGAACTATGATTAATTTTCTCCTCAAGACCCGTTTAATGAGCTTCACTAGTCAAAGTTGGCGCTATAGTTCAGAGAAAAGGTTCCTGAACCGAACTTCGACGAATGTTTGGAGTTTCACTTCGATTTTCTCATTTAGATGAAATGGTTTTAAGAGTAACGGTGTACGTATCAGTTTTATTTACTTTTGGAAAGTCTGTTGAGGAACATGATAGTTACTTGTACTTGTTGGTATAATATGCGCTTTATTAATTAATTAATATTTGCATAAAATAAATTCGATATTTTATTTTATGTCCCTTTTCAGTAGTTCTCAAGTCACATATCTGATGGTAACATTAAAGGAACTGTATGATTTTGATAAACACAGCTGTTCAATCTTCGTGAATGATTCGTTTATAAATTCACAACTTTACCGTATATGATTCGTTTATAAATTCACAACTTTACCGTATTTTAATGATATAAATCTGAATGAGTTTTTAAATCAGGTTACATCGTTCTCACTATAGAAACAAGAAGAAGAAGAACTATAGAAACATAAGCCACTTTCCTTTAGATGCTGAGTGTTATGATCCATCACTCAGCATTATTGTGGTAATCACGTTATGTCCCTCTAGGACATGTCTATGTTTAATTTAATCTTCTTGCTAGAAATTATAACTATTACAATAAATTACATAAAGTACCTACCGTGAGTTCCAGTTCGAGAAGGTCCGTCAATCCCGTTCTACGCTCCCTTCAAAGAGCTGTGAGAGCTGTGAGCATAACTGACGGGCCCGAAACGGCCTTGTCTGAATATTTAAAAGTGTTACGCGGCCCAACAATGCCAATTCAATGAACAGGGTAGATTTAAATCAGTACGAGTCTTAGAGAGCTTTCCTTTCCACCCAGATTAAGATGAAACATTCAAAGATTTCCCTTCAAAACTGGGACCAGGAACCAGTTGCATTTTATAAATTTTAATAGGGATCAATTCGTTGCCTTTTGAAGCCTTGCATGGGGACCAGATCGTTCAGGTCTTTGGTCCTTCATCCGTGAAACAGTATGAATTTAACCTAACGAAATTTAAGTCGGAACCCTAACCAAATTAATTCCACTAAATATTTACATAAAAAAAAAACTTTTTTTTTTAAAGTACCGACTTCAAAAACAAATACTTACAAAAAAGTTTAAAATAACTTTTCTTTCGGAAGTCGGTGGCTTTGATTTTTATTTCATTGACTATTGCCACCGACTTCCGAAAGAAAAGATATTTTAAACTTTTTTGTATGTATTTGTTTTTTAAGTCGGTACTTTTTTTAAGTTTTTATTTTACTCTTTTTAGTTAGTTCAGATATTCAACAAAAATCTTTGTATACCGGTCTTTGGAAATCTTTGGATATAGATTTTTTGCGAGCAGCAAAAACGGATCTATGCGGGCAACGTCACGAGATATCCATTGTTATTTATATATACTTAAACCTTCGCTAGAATGTAAAAAACACTTTTCCGAAAACCGCATGAAAATCGGTTCAGCCAAACGCGAGATAATCGTGAACAAACACACAATCGACTTTGAAAATCTACGATCCAAGTAGGCAAAAATTCCCTATCTCAAAAACTACTGAACTGATTTTGATGAAACTTGCAGTATTCCCTAAGTTGAACAATACCTAATACAACACAAAAAGAATTACTTAAATCGGACTAGTAGTTCCGGAGATATGCGAATACAAACATAAAAACATACATATATACTATACATACGCGTTTGAAATTTGGCACATTTGTTCAGACGCTGATATAGACTAACATATTATACGAAAACTGGGCAGTTCTGGAAATTTAACATACGACCCGTATGAATTGATAACCTCCTTTTTTTTGAAGTCGGTAACAAAATATTATTACTATATCTGTAGGTTAGACAGGGAGTTAGGAATAATGCCGCTCAAGTAATTTCTACAGCTATCCTAAGAAAACAGTCAGCATTGCCCACCGTAGTTATTTCTGTGCTATTATTGTATTAGATGGAAACCGACCCTAGTGTTTTGATACTATCACGAGATAGCCTACGGTCTAGCTATTGAAACTTATAGTAAGACGGGTTTTATTGAAGGACCAAGGGCATTGACTTTGAATTGTATCGTTAACCTTTTGCACTAGGTATGATTATTTAATGACCACACAAATATCTAGCTCACCAAAAATAATCATGCCAGAATAAGTGTCAAATTAGGCCAGTCTTGTCTTTTAGACGAGGTTTATTTTCTGTTGGCATGAGAATCTATGGAGTTTTAAGTCTGTTCTTCTTAATAATTAATTTGGTTTTAAAAAAGTGCGGTTCTGTTACGAGAATGTGTAAGTAAGATAAATTGTTTCGTCTTTTTCTCATTAAAATTCAAGATTAAAATAATAATAACTTTGAGTTTCCTGGTGCGATGTTAGTTCAATAACAGTCAAACTAATTTGTTTTCAAACATTGAAGTTGGACGGTCTACTAAGCGATAGTTGTACGTATCAAACATAGGAGAATATTTTGTTTAAATCCAATATAGAATTGATGTTTAGTTACCAATGGAGTCTCCTGGATAATCTCGGTAAATCTGGTGGAAGCCGATAAGCCGCTCAGATGTGGGATTGTAAGACTTCACTCTGTATAAACCACTGTTTGCTTCAACCTGTATTGTTTTACAATTTTGTTGTGCATGGATTTTTATAGTGTAAAGTTGAATGAATTTTCTTTTTAATTAGGTGGAGAATGTTTATAAGCTTTTCAATTTCTAATGTTTAACAACACTGTATTTTAAGTCTCTATCGCTTTTTCCTCACTGCTCAACTGTATGCGCTCAACTGCAAAATTTTGAGCAGTGGGGAATCCCCAGTGCTCAACCAAACTCAGTAGTTGAGAATTTAGGGCTTATTCCTGTTCCCTACTGCTCAACTAAAACAAAGGACATCATATTGAAAAATATTTGAAACAGGGACAAGACAGGCGTCTGCGGCTACTTGAGGTTGCGTTATCGTCGCGATGTCGTTCCGATCTTGCGATGCGGTCAGTATCATTCACTGCGTTGGTAGTGATGACAAAATTCGAGTGAGAAAAATTTGAGCGAGTGAATTAAGTATATTTATTTTAAATACAAAATAAGCACCTATCTTCGTCGTATTTTCGTGTCGTTACCTGCGTTTGGTTTGTCGTTGCCGTATGTGTAAATACAACCTAAATAACAATGGTTAGACCTTGCTGGTACAAAACATATGTCACAGGATAAAAGAGTAACACCGGGGTGCCGTAAATCTGACTAGCCGAAAGCGTTAGGCCAACAATATTGAAAAGAATGGCCAGTGCGGTAACGTTCAAAATACATAGGTGTTTTTTCAGCGTGGGTCTAACCGAAAATTTAGGTTCTATTAGATTATAGAAGATATTTATCATGATTAGGGGCTGGTGGCTAAGTCATGAAAGTATAGCTAGCGGTATGTGTTTGATGACAGTCCATTACACATTGAGAGCCCACAGTTGGGAGTTCTCGAATGACTCGACACCAACAGTGCGTTTACGGCGTCTCTTCTCAGACACAATTACATCTTCCTGATAGATAATTAAACTTAATTTGCTAACTCTTGACGGGTACACTACGATAATACGAAAAACTTTATTCCGAAATTCATAAATACGAATTTCAAAATACCGATTTTCTTAATTCCGAATGGTTCAAAATTCCTAATACAACAACTCCGATGGATCAATATTCCTATTTTAATAATTCCGAAATTTCAAAATTCCTAACGTTTATGGTTACTATTTTCAAAATACCAAATTTCAATAGACCGAATATCAAAAATTCTGACTTAATATATTTTCCGAAACATCAAAAACACGAATACCGAATATTAAAATTCCGATTATTGGAATTCCGATTCGGATCCGTCAGGTCGAAAAGTCCGAGTCGGGGTGCCCCAAGACACATTTTGCTCGCTATTGCATCCTGAGTTATAGCACCACCAAGGTGGTTCAACGGAGCCCCGCTTCGCGGGGCTCCTATTTCTGTGAGCAAGGTTTAAAGAACCTAGCCTGTCCGTGTCGGGGTGTCCCCAGGCCCGAGCTCGCTTCGCTCGCTCTTGCATCCTTGGTCAATTTGTTGACTACCACCTACCTTGGCGGGGTCTTTTAGACCCCGCCATCCCCTTCGAACCTAACCTGTCCATGTCGGGGTGTCCCCAGTCCCGAGCTCGCTTCGCTCGCTCTTGCATCCTTGGTCAATTTGTTGACTACAACCTCCCAAGGTAGGTCGACGGAGCCCCGCTTCGCGGGGCTCTTATTTCTGTGAGCAAGGTTTAAAGTAACCTAACACCACCTTTAAAGGAACCTAACCTGTCCGAGTCGGGGTGCCCCAAGTCCCGAGCTCACTTCGCTCGCTCTTGGATCCTAAGTTCTCCTTATAACAATAAAAATCCTGAATGCAAACAGTGAAAGTTAAGAGGATATGTGATATGATATGTGTGCCTACCCAGGCTTAAATAACACTCAGGGAGTACGGTGGACAAAATTACGTTGAGCCGGTTTTGCACCAATTCGTTTCTGTCACTGACTTTGTGTAATGAAAAACGAAATTCCGATTTTCAATATTCCGAAAAAATCAGTTTATTCGGAATATTTAAAATCGGAATTTCGTTTTTCTGTTTGAGAACTCATCGAGCATTACATTTTTCGTTATGTGAAAATCGGAAAAATTAGAAATCGGACATACGACTTTCGGTAAAATAAATTTCGAGATTCTTAATAATAGATATTGTAATTTTTAGGTATTATGATATTCGGAGTTTTGAAAATCGGAATATCGAAATTCGGAATAAAATATTTCGGAGTATTTGGGTGTTCCCACTCTTGACTGCGTGTTACACCGATTAGCACATCATAGTTTACCACCAAGGGCGGTAAAGGTCAACAAATGAGTAAAAGAAGACGCACTGTTATAATAGTTCATGTTACACGGAACCCGTAGTTCGCATTCACAATTCCCATTTACCTAGTTATTGAAAAATAAAAAATGCAACGAAAACCCAAACGTGTAAAAGTCATAGCTATCAGCAATACAAAAAATATTCTCCAAAAATGGTAGACGCGTCACAGTTGTCAAAACGAGACGATAGTAGATCGTTCGGTGTCTGTGAAAAAACATAGGCCATGCAATTTGTACGTAACGCTCTGATTGATTGACCGACACCTTTTTATTTCAATTCGACAGGAAAACAAAACTACGGTACACACGAAAAAAGTTGCCAAAAATTACGAATATAGTCGGATGTTGAGGATAAAAGTTCAGAAAATAAATTGGGATTTCCATGCGTTTCCAGGAAAGTTGCTGGTTGTTGAAAACTAAAACATGGACATATATTTTCATCATTATTTTAAATTTTTGGTTAGATCATTTTGTTAAACAAAATTCGCAGTCCAATTTAAAATACATCTGTATTTAATTATTTACTTTTCCTTTGTATTATTTACTACCTTATGCTCGCGGCTTTGCTGTGCGACATTCATTAGTTATCCGACGGGAACGTCATAGTATCCTATGTTCTAAATCCAGGTTTTAAACTCATTTACCAAAATATAAAAATCAATACAGTATTTATTTTATGAAAAGGTAACAGTATTAGTTTATGAAACATAAAGTGAATTGAACTGATCGTTCTATAAGCTATGAAATACAGGTTGTTGAAATACTCAGAACTGTAATTTGGATTCATGTTCAACACACTCGCTTTGTAAATAAAGTAATATAAAAAAACAGGTCCAAAAATTGTGGCCGATCGTCACAGGATCCAGTACTACAGAATCATAAGTCATAACTATAAAATACTGTCTACCAATTTTTAACAACATTTTTGTGAGCCCTACGCGCGCAGAAAAACGAAATTGTGGATACGATTTTCTAATCGAAAATATTTAATGTTCTAATCATTTTAATTTCCATTTTGTAATCACTATTTTTTTGGTGTATGGATAATTTTGCCACACTCGTCTTTTATTTTTAGTAAATTTTGTCCACGTTAGAAATGTTTCCGTGTCAAGACTTATTTTACAAACATTTTAAGTCACATACACAGACAGCCAGATTCGTAACAATACTGTTTGTAGGCAATACATTTTTTTGTTACATAATTATGACACTAGCTAAGAAAAGCACAGCGTACCAGCCAATTGCTCAGCCACTCATCATCTTCAGCCTATAATGTTCCCACTGCTGGGACACAGGCCTCCTCTCAGTGAGAGGGAGTGGGCCATAGTTTACCACGCGGGCCCAGTGCGGATGGTAGATGTCACAGTCACATGTCTTCGAATTTTCGGTTCTAGGACATACCGGTTTCCTCACGATGTTTCCTTCACCGTTTTGAGAGCAGTGGTGAGTAAATAAATTACACAAAGTAATGCGCCTGGTGGGGTTCGAACCCACGACCAACAATTCGTAAGTCGGGACCGATACCACTGGGCCACCACTGTTCAGCCACTCATTTTGACATAATAATATCAATCCGCATTGGGTCCACTTGGTGGATTACAGAGATAAGAGGCCAATGTCCCAGCAATGGGAACATTATAGGCTGATAATCTCATGACTTTTTTGAAATTTTCGCATTTACACTGCATTTAATTAATTTGCGTGTCCGTGCTAAGCCAAAAGCATAATCAAAAGTTTTTACTTGTTGTTTTTAACCCTTAGCCACCTGACGTGTTTTTCAGTTACACTACCACCTGACGTCGGTCATAGAGACCGCTTGCGTATTTACTATGTTTAATTATTTTTTATTTATATATTATTTTAAATGAAAGTCAAATATAAATTTTGAATATTTTTTTTTTAAATTTTAAGTTTTTAAACAATGAGAAGTCTTTATTTACTTATACTAAATCAACACATAAAATAAACACATGAAATTTTAGAAAAAAAGAAGGAACTTTGGATATATGAGATCTGAATAGGAATTTTAGTTACTACATTTATAATATACCTATTTTCTATTAGTCAAACATATTATCTTAAGTTTAAAATTATTTTTGGCTTTATCAAGGCACAATTATTATAAAATCACAAAATGTAAAGTTTTACAAGTTGCGGCGACAATCAAGGCACATTTTTTGACAACATTCAATGTAAATTGGATTTTTACATACGAAACAAAGCTGTTTTATGCTTCTTCTTAGGGTCGCATGTTGAACATGTATTATCCTTTTTTCAAATATTTCAGGATTGTCAGATTTGTTGTTGGTTGAAATTTAGCCTCGTCACCTTCAGCTTCTGAATCTGACTGACAGTCGCCATCAACAACGAAGCTCTGGTACACTGAGATGGTTTTCAGAGTCTGTAGCCATCGTTATATATTTGCTTCAGCCATTATGAGCCGACAATAAAATAAATACTATGTAGTAATAATAACATAACAACCTGACGTCGGTCACTCAGACCGCACACATAATATAATTACCTATAATTCACACCTGCGCGTACGTCTGGAGCATCCGAGCGCGTGGCGCGTACTGACGGGGAAGGGGAAAAAGTACAGGGACGCACGGTTGCACCACGCGCATAGCAACAGATTTATTTCGAAAATAAAATCGCCAGAGTCTCTGAGACCGACGTCAGGTGGTTAAGGGTTAATACTAGTGAATCCAGCAGTTGCGGCACCGAATGATTTTCGCACTGCAATGTCCGCTGAGTTTGGCATTCAAACTTTTTGTTTCGTGCAAGCCAAAATCTAACTTTTGTTTGCACACAATGCAGGCGATGTTAAACTTTATATTGTAAACTATAGAGGGCAGCTGTCGTATTTCAAATATTATATTGGCTACGTTGCTATTATTTGTTGGAAATCTAAAATAATATTTTTACGGCGTTGAACTGTTCATTTTGGAATAAGCTTACTTGATCAAATGCAGCAGAATAAGATTGGTTTGTTTGTTTTATTTTACTATAAATATAAATAAGTTAAATAAGTCGGTGGCAAAATGTTTCTTAAATTATTTTGGCGCAAAAATACTACGCGCATTCCGCTCAATTACGAAGTCATCAACAGTAAGTGCGCTGGTTATATATCTGATATTTAAATACATAAACGCGAAAAAAAACAAACTAATTGGATTATAAGGATATTGGTTAAAATTTCACAATTTAAGTAAATTCTAAATTGTTCCCGAAATTGTTAAACAATTTTTAAACACAACTGAGTTCTATTCGAATCCTTTCGAAATTAATTCAAAGAAAACCAATATTAGCCCACATAAGTAGATTAAACATGTCTTTATGGAGCACTCAAAAGTCAAGCAAGATATACCTACTTACCTACACACAAAGCACGCCCCAAATAAATGAAACCAATAAGGTACTTCACATCCAATCTTTGTATCACGGGCCTATATATCTCCGGTAATGCCCAATGTGTCTCGGTAGAAAGTCGGTAAGACTTCGACTTCCACCGACTTCCATTTAATGATACAACGAGGCATCACTCGTTACCGTATTGTTCGAGCGTGTGGAGAATTCGAATTGCTTTGACAAAAGACGCGAGAAGATATGTCACATTCTGTGGAAGGAAAGTGCTTTTATTTTTGGAGTAAATTATTATTTATAATCAGCCTTTTGTTTGCTAAACAATTTTTTAAGAAACAAAAGTACTGCATTTATTTATTATTTTGTTTTCAACTGCGTCAAATCCAGATTTTGGATAGTCAAAAACCCGGAAATAGAACTAAGGGCTGAATGTCCAGTGGGGGAGTGGAGTCAGTTAGATTCGAGATTACTATACCTAAGTTAGATTGTGGTACGTTTTATTAAAATTAGTAGTTTTAGAAGTACCTATACAACAAGAATGAAGGGAAGAACGGACGGAAAAAGGCATTGGCTTTTTCTGGTTTCAGAATCCATTAAAATACCAAAATATGAAATCCACCACCGGACGATATGTGAGTTATACTCGTAAACCAGATTGGATTCTATGTGAAGGTTCGGTAAAATTTGTGTTTTTGAGTTTTCATTTTATGCAGAATATGGAACACCATTTTTATTGCGTGTTTTCTTTAGCAAAGCTTCGCTCTTTTGCAAAGCCAGGGTGAGTTGCAAGGGGTTGCGGGTCGGTCTTATCAGGTAACCATCATCCTGGAACTTAAAGGTCTATTGAAGGAATACCGTGGATTCTAGTCATTTCATCATCATCATCATCATCAGCCTATAATGTTCCCACTGCTGGGACACAGGCCTCCTCTCTGTGAGAGGGAATGGGCCATAATCCACCACGCGGGCCCAGTGCGGGTTGGGTTCTAGTCATTTATGTGTCTGATAATCTCTTCAGCTACACCCTGGAGCTGGAGGCCTCATTTGATGATATTACCACGAAAAAAAAAGAACGGTGGCATGTTGTATTCTACCGAGGTCGCGAATTCATCTAAGCAGGATAGTTAAACTTCCAGCTTCCCAAGGCCTCGAAAACAAGGGACAAAAAAGGGGGGGGGGGGTCGCTATTTTAAAACAAACTTAGAAACCGAAAACAAGAATGTGAAGTACAAACATATTATGTAAATATACAAGTACATTCGCGTCTAGTTTCATTGTACACTCGCATTCAAAAGCGTACGTACTTGGTAGCTGCAATAGTACTTACATTAAGAAGAAATGGCTTCCTAGTCCACTTACGAGCAATACGGTGAACTGTTTTCCTTCCAACGTTAGAGTAAATATTATAAATTATTGTGGGATTGTGCCGTTCTTTTATGTGTTTAGAAGATGCTCACACAAGTATTAAATTTACATAAACTTGGTGTGATAAAATATTATAAAGGGATTATATTGATGCCAGGGAATGTCTTAATAGGGTACCGCGACCCTAGAATGTAAAGTGTAGTATGTCAGTACATTATTGTATAATTTCACAACCTTTTAATTAGTCATCGTAAAACTGTAACAAATTATTAGTAATTCCCAACAGCGCGGACATGCAGGTGGCCAGTAATGGGCGACTCGCTGTCCGACCATGGACCATGCCTGGGTCGACGGCGCGTTGTGTTCCACGCACGCCTCATAGAGTGTCACCTTTAATTTTCGAATTACCGGGACCCCATAAATAAAAACATTGCCGAGAGAAAAGTGCTTACATGCAAATATTCGAATTAAGAAAAGACAGGATCATATTCGGTCAACGATTCACGAATCGGATTCCCGACGGGAACTCCCGAAGAACCCCGAGGGAGATCGGGCGCTGTCGCAACTGCAACCGCCACAGAACAAATTCAATTTTGTTCGTTCTCGTATTTGCCCAGTCCATTTTGGTATTGCCAGATAGTCAAGACTGATAGGACGAAAGTAGATTTATTCTGTCACACAAAGAGATTTCTCGCAATGGTTTTTAAGTAACATGTTTTATTTCAAGAGATTTAGCTTAGGGGAGCACTCTAGGTAATCTATGTGTATCGTAGGCTGCGCTTTTTCAAATGTAAACTAGTTTTTACTTTACATGGATGAGCACTATGTCTATAAAGCCTATCAGGGGACTGCGATTCTAGAATAAAGTGTAGAAGTTATCCAAAGGCAAAATAGTGTAGAAACTTATCTTTTCTCGATAATACAATCATTTTTTTGTCTAGTAAAGTATGCTACGTCAAACAATAATGCATCATGAAAATTATAAATTAAATACAACTTAGTTAATCTAGTGAAATCTCACAATCTCTCTAAATCAAGCTCCAAATTATGTGCTTCATTTGTTCCAGTATGGAACAGTCTCTACCGGTAGTGTCTACCGAAGCCATCACGCTTGGGACATTAAGACACAAGTTAGCTTCACAGGTACTGCATAAGTGATGTTAGTGCCACTAGTCTGACACACAGGACATTGAGCCTCCATAATAAACGTCTCACACTTGACCAATGTAAGGGGCGTACATAGTAACACAATCAGAAGGTAACACTGAATAGATAATTATGTAAAAATATACGTTGTTTAAAAAAGCTGAGGTCAAATCAATGTAGGTAATAAATTAAGTAATTGTGAGGATGGATAATTATCTAGTATTCTTTTACGAAACAAACCGGCTAATAGATTTCGTTGATTTTTAGCTCACGCACATACAAATATTACAGATATGATTTTATTGCTCAACTCTAACAGACTCGGTCGTCATGATAACGGTATGCAAACTCCTTCAAATTGAATTCATAATCGCAATTCGTAAATTAAAAAAATCTTGCAAATCTAAAATTCATGCCATACACTAAAAAATAATACATCTTATATAATTGGTTAAAGTGCCATAATAACATCTTTAGCAGAATGTAAGGATCGGTTTAATGAAGAGACACCCTTCTAGTCAGGACCATCAAATCCAACCAAAAGTATTAAAGCCTCATTTCTGAAAACAAATGAATGTTCAAAACAAAGAATGAAAGTAAAATCTTCAATTTTAATGTAAATAACGTGGACTATAGGAGCAAGCCTCCGCTTTGTGGTGGCATTAAAAATAGAAAAGAAATCAGTCGACATCTGCAAATAAGGAAATTATGAAACCACAGCAAAACGTCGGCGTTCACCCTTTGTTTCTTCAACACCTTTTATTCAACGCTCCGGAGTTTTTAATCAAAAACTCATATTTTATTTTTCGAGGATATTTTTAATTGCGTTTTTGCTATTATGATGTGTAGGAAATAAAGCTTTAGTTTTTTAAATTATTGTTTAATCAATTAAGAAACAGTTGGCAGGTTTGTTAATTGAAGTTTAGTGTTAGTGAAACCAGTTTGTTACTGTTAAAGATTGGAGTCTAATTGAGTATGATTGTATTAGCATTTTACTCTGTCAATGCCGTCGGCGCAATACTTATCATAATTATAAAATTATCTCCTTCTGTTTTGGTTTCAAATTATTCTTCACGTAATCCTTTCATTTTGTCTATATCCTGGCCTAAAGGTAGTGACACATATCAGTCTCTTTACTTTTTTGTCATCCATCCATATCACAAGTCCATTGTCCATACCAAGACATAATTATGCGATTCTCCTTAATTTTTTTCTTCTTCCTTCTTTCTTACTTCTTCCCCAACAAACCAATCTGTAAAAAACTCTCTCCTTAATAGAGCTGATTAACATTTGTCAAAGATCAAAACAGATCTTGGAATAGTCTAGATTTAAAATAGATTTATAATAATAATAATAATATAATAATATTCCACAACTATCACACAACGCCATCTAGTCCCAAGCTAAGCAGAGCTTGTGTTATGGGTACTAGACAACTGATAAACATACTTATATATTTCTAAATACATACATATTATAGACTAGCTGTGCCCGCGACTTCGTTCGCGTGGATGTCGGAATTGAACAATATATTTTTTAGTGCGAAGCGCTTAATTCTCGCCACGTTTTTTATAAATCATATCGTTTTCATATAATCCCTGTATTTAGAATTTATTTTTCAAGAATATTTGAGGTGATTATAATAAACGCCCTCTGTCGTTCTGATTCAGAAGAATTGCTACTGGATTAGAGCACCCATTCTATCTCATTCCATCCCACTCCATCCCCCTCCATCCCACTCCATCCTACTCCATCCCACTCCATCCCACTCCATCCCACTCCATCCCATTCCATCCCACTCAGTCCCACTCCATCCCACTCAATCCCACTCCATCCCGCTCCAGCCCATTTCATCCTACTCCATCCCACTACATCCCACTCCATCCCACTCCATCCCACTGCATCCCACTCCATCCCACTCAGTCCCACTCCATCCTAATCCATCCCACTCCATCCCACTCAGTCCCACTCCATCCCACTACAACCCACTCCAACCCACTCCATCCCACTCCAACCCACTCCATCCCACTCCAACCCACTCCATCCCACTACATCCCACTCCATCCCACTCCATCCCACTCAATCCCACTCCATCCCACTCCATCCCCCTCCAGCCCATTTCATCCCACTTCATCCCACTGCATCCCACTCCATCTCACTCCATCCCACTCAGTCCCACTCCATCCGTATCCATCCCACTCAGTCCCACTCCATCCCACTACATCCCACTCCAACCCATTCCATCCCACTCCAACCCACTCCAACCCACTCCATCCCACTCCATCCCACTACATCCCACTCCATCCCACTCCATCGCACTCCATCCCACTCCATCCCACTACATCCCACTCCATCCCACTACATCCCACTCCATCCCACTCCATCCCACTCCATCCCACACCATCCCACTCCATCCCACTCCATCCCACTCCATCCCACTCCATCCCTCTCCATCCCACTCCATCCCACTGCATCCCACTCCATCCCACTCCATCCCACTCCATCCCACCCCAATCCACTCCATCCCACTCCAGCCCACTCCATCCCACTCCCTCCCACTCCATCCCACTCCATCCTACTCCATCCCACTCATTCCCATTCTAGTGTGAGTCTAATAAAAACCTTTTCTTTCTTTCCATTCCATCTCAAACCATCCCATTCTATTCCATTACACTCTACTCTACTCTACTCTACTCCACTCCAAACCACTCCACTCCAGTCCACACCATATTTGAATAGGTATGATTGTAGTTTTTCTATTCCAAGCTAGATCGCGCTACTGAACTGCGCGTCTCGGTGTAAACTGACCGTAATTTTACTTCTGGGTCTGGAACACTTTAAATTCAAATATCTTTTGATAGACTTAACCGATTGCAATGAAACAAAATAGTAATTAAATTAGTCCTCAAGTTACGCTCGATCGTTGTGTATAAAGGTTATCTACATTGCCTTCGTACATTTTACGTGATGGAGCCACAAATAAACAGACAAACCGACAAACCGACAAACCGACAAACAGACAAACAGACAAAAATTCTAAAAATGCTGGAAATGGGTTCTGTTGGTTGTCCTTCAACACCCTAGCTATTTTTTTTGGATTTTATTTTGATGTACAAAAACGATTTTTCTACAGTTTTATTATATGTATAGAAGATAAATGACACCCAGACACAGAACAAATGATCGTGCTCATCACACAAACATTTGTCCTGGGTGGGAATCGAACCCACGACCTCCGGCATAGCAGTCAGGGTCACTAACCACTAGACCAACAGGCCAGTCATTTACACATAGATTTTAATTAACACTCAGCGGAATACAATTCAAATAAACACATGAATCTTAAAGCAGTTACGGTAATGAGGTCTTGTAATATCAATTCGTACGAACAAAAAATATTCTAAAATAAACTTGAATTATTTTTAGCTTTCCGCTATCACTCTGAGATCTCGTCAGACATTATTTTATTCTTCTATTATAAAATGTGTTATTTACGTAGTTTCTTTGAAAACTTTCTGGAAGTGTGGCAGTGTTGACAATATACCTAAACAATGTTATACATTAACAGCGAAACGAACTGTGTAAGTTCTACCAGAACCAAGCCAGAAATGTAAGGGAGATGCGTGAGTTCACGTGAAGTGAAAAGAGTGAAGGGATGCCTTTGCCCAGGAGTGGGACAGAGCAAGCTAGGATAGTTTTAAAACAAACATACAAATCACAGCAAATCTGCACACAGATTTTATTAAAAATATTTTGCGACCCAGAAAATTGGTGGACTATTATTCAAGCGAGCAGGTATAATTATACGTCTTGTGAACATAGATATAATATGCCTGCTAGCTTGAACAGTCCACCAATATAAATACCAATTTTACTCGATCACACACATTTTGTCACTTAGACTTGGTTCTGGGATATTAAATAACTTAACAACCTACCAACTCACCCATTTAACCAACATAACACTGCAACTTATATTGCTCACTGGACCAACGTAATCTTAATCTATTTTGCATAAGCTCTCCCACTGCTCTGTACGGCGTAAACACAGCAATGTGGATGAAAGCCTCTGCAGCTTAAATAAACACACACATGATAGGATTTCAATTGAAGTAACATTAACTGTGTACAATTCCTATTGGAAAATACCGTTCACAGTTTAAGCCTGATGAAGTTTTTAATTGGTACAAGGAAGTTGGATGAGACTATTGTGATTATTTTGTTTGCTCCAGCTTTTGAGATGTTATTGAGACACTGTTGAATAAGACTGTTGACAAAAGTGTTTTTTGCTGTGTTGTATGTTGACTGTATAATTTATACGTTTAAAAATCAACTGTCTAATACGCTATCGTTAAAAGTCCTGTGTGTTCAAATCCCTGCCAGAAAGGATGAATGCTCACCAAATTGTGTTTGATGAAGTGTTGTAGAAATAAAGCTATATTTCTATATGATTTTGGTAATTATTTAAATTGTATGCTCTTTTCAATAGAATATACTATTTTACATGTGCGTGTGATTGTGGATGGAGAGGGAGAGGAAAGCCAAAGAAAAGATGGATTTGGATTGGATTGTGTAAGAAATGATATGAATGAAAAAGGAGTGAACGATGCTGTGACGTTTGATAGGAAAGAATGGAAAAAAAACGTGTTGCGCAGACCACAAAAAAGGAATAAGGGCAGGACGATGATGATCAGTTGTGCGTGTGATTCATAGCTGATTCTTTCACCATTCTTCTGATCAACAACTGATTAAAATCACTTTTAATTTTAAATAGGTAGGTCTTTATAAGTTAAAGTTTTGAGATGTCAAACTCATTTGAAACTTTTTTTTTGTAAGTGACACCCCCAAAGTTGAGCCATAATTTGTTTGGAAAGAGTTACACAATGTTTTAACATAATTTGAGAGTTTCACTTTTAAAGGTCGTTTTCTCCCTGTTGTTTTTAAAAGGTAGTTGGAACTTAAACATTGTTTCATGAAAACTAAATAAGATGAGATCGCCTTGGGTAGATCAAAAAGGACTGACAGACTGAATCTGACTCATAAACTGATATACATTTTTAAAAAACTTAGACGTATAACAGACCTGAACACACTTAAAATGACATATTTTGCCCTGTGCCAGTCAGTAGTTACCTATTGCATAATAGTATGGGGCCTCGCTGGTAAAACCCATCTTATTAATGTCGAACGTGCACAAAGAGCTCTTTTAAAAGTCACGTACCAGTTGCAAATAAGACACCCAACAGACCTACTATACCGAAAGACTGCTCTACTGACGGTGCGTCAACTGTACATACTGGCGGTAATAATGAAGTTCCATAAATCCGCAGTTGCCGCAGCCGTGGTTGACCAGCGCTCACGGAGAAAACCAAAGTGGAACAGAGCCTTTTATAAACTAAAATTTGGTGACAAAGCATTCTCTCGAATTGGGCCAATTCTATATGAAAAGGCCAATAGACTACTAAAAATTCTCCCAATGACTAAATTTGGTTGCAAAAAGTGTGTTATGAATTGGTTGTTGGATTTCAATTATATTGAAACAGAGAAGCTAGTGACCGTTTCTTAATACATACACAAACACGCTCTACGGCGTGCACCCACAAAAATCACATTCTCTTATACATACATACACACACTTATACACTTACACACATATACACTCACACATATTCACATTCACATACACACACTCACACAAATACACACGTTAGTTACTCCCTGACTAATTTATTTATTTACCTGTAAGTGTAATCATCCCTGACGAAAGAGACTGGATCCTGCAACACAGGGTATCCTAGTGCGGGATCCAGTGTCCCACACCCTATTGTAACAATTTTTGAGTAAATAAATAATATTTGTATTTGTATTTGTATTTGACTAATATCACGATCTTTCTTCAATTCTCCTTTGCGTTCTAGAGCGCAGTTTGTTTCACCATCTAAAGAAAAAAAAGAAAGGAGTGGGTGGAGGGTGTTTATTGGTATTAAAACTCATTACGACTCAAATAAACAAAACAAATCTTAGCCAAAAGGGCCTCACCTCAACATAACGGCAGGTGACAGTACAAAGTTTCCCAACTGACGCTCATTTTCAGCTGCAGCCCACGAGTACCATACGTTCGAAATCTACTTATATAAATACAATAATATATGCTAAGTACAAAGAACAATTCATCGTCTAAATAAGACTATAAAGGGCTTCACACACAGCAGCTATAATGTAAAGATGTACATTATAGCACGATACATTTCATTACATCTTTCCATAGAGATTCGAAGATGTAAAAATATACATTATAGCTGCAGTGTGTGGTCTCCTGACAATTTCTATGGAAAGATGTAATGAGAATAGATGTATCGTGCTATAATGTACATCTTTACATTATAGCTGCTGTGTGTGAAGCCCTTAAAAATGAGACTATCTCATCAACAATTTTATAATCTTAAGACACCTCACATTACATCAAACGGCTTGTTAGTTATATGTAGCTGTCGGTCGGTCTGTCTGTTAACCCAAATTGGACGGCCTGAGTGGACACTGACATTGTAATCTCATTCCACTGATTAGCACCGACGTTGATACGAATTAGTAACTGGATAGGATGTACTAGTTATCACATGCATTAAACGACTGTTTAGCTTTGAATTAAACTTGGTTTTGATTAGTGAGTTCTGTTTTGAATCAGGGCGGTAGTATTGATGTTGGTTTTGAATAGGGAATGATGATTTTACATTGACAAAATAATATCGAGAGTTATTATCAAAATATTCCTTTGAATATTTCAAGTAAGAGTGTGCTTGTGTATTTTGTGAACTGCGTCGCGTAAACATGTTAAATGAAAAGGATTGTTGTAATTATTTTTTTTTGTATATATACCTAATTATGTTTAAAATTAGATAACAAATCAACGTTAGGGTGCCCAACTTAACTTCGAATTAACTAATTCTAAATTATAGTACAAATATGTACCAACTTTCAATTAAATTGTCATAAAAAAAAAAAAAAAAACAGAATCCTTTGCAGGCGAGTCTTTCTCGCTTTGGCCCTGTTTTTACGAGTACATAACGATTGTAGGTAGGTTGTAACTTTATGAAAAAAAAACGCCACTTATACACTTTACAAAGTTAATTCGATTTTTTGAATTGTCAGCCTTTAATGCAAGTCGTTAACGTTATTTTAGTAAAATATCTGACTAAAGCAGTCACTATAGTTTCCTATTTTGGTATTTAAAGACCTGTTTACAGTATATTTTTAGTATTCTTGGACGGGTCGGCGTATGTACCTCGAATTTGTTAGCCGTGCAACTGTGGATACTGTTTAGAATGCTCTGTGGCTTTTATTCACAGCCCAACGAAGACTTCTGCCAAAGTTCAGTTGTTGATTTTAGGAACGTCTGTCTATTGTTGCAGTTTGAACCTTATGAAATTGATTTATAAGTCAAATCATGCTGTTTCTTAAATTGCAGTGTCTTCTGATGGTGCGTTTTATAAAGACACTTGTATTATTGTAATTTAAGCCTTTTGTCATCCACATAAAAGTCAAACGTTGCTGCCTTGGAATTTGCACAGTTTGAACTTTATGGCATTTGACTTAAAAGTCAAATCATGCTGTTCCATAAATCACAATGTCTTCGGATGTTGCGTTTTAAAAAGACACTTGTATTATGTAATTTAAGCCTTTTGTCATCCACATAAAAGTCAAACGTTGCTGGTTTGGAATTTGCAATGAATTTAAGGTTAATCACAGACTTGGTGGTGAGTTAAACAACTTTGAAACCTGGATTCATTTCTTTTCTTAAGCAACATAATATCTGCATTCGGCTTTGTAGATTGTATTTTTTCTCACAACAAAAATTAAGCATAAGTTTACAAAGGAGTAAGGCCGGAATAAGTATAATTATGTTGGCTCTACAAATATTTTTTCCGAATGGGAATTGAATCCGTGACACGCAACGCAGCTGTCGATCGCTCAACCACTGTGCCATTTAGTATACATTTTTATCACACAAATATCACACTTTTAATATAATTAAGTTTCTATAATAATACGTACTTTGCATCTACAAGTTTTGGTAATCTTTATGTTCGTAAAGCTAAGCTTTAAGCTAATATTTTATAGACATTTTTCATCACTGCCCGTGAAAATATCTTCTAACGTTTGCCCTAAATAACTGCTCACCTGTTATTGAAAACCATCAACCTCATCCCCTTTCGTGATCCCAATTTATTTGGGGTCGACGAAATACGCCTTTTTTCACTTTTTTCATCCATCTTTATAACCCGTCATGCGAACGTTTACTTACTTTTAAGGTGCTCATTCCATGCGGTCCGGAACACGTTGAGAAAAACGGAACGCAACGATGCGGCACGGTTTCAGTTGTAGTACTGCACCACAAGTTGGCGGTGCGGTGTGGAATTTGCTTCGTCTCTCGTCATGTGAGAATCACTTATTTATTTTCTGTCACTTTTTCTACTAAATATTTCACATTAACTACGTCTTAATGCGCTGGAAAATTTTATTTGGTACTTTAAAGTCAAAGTAAAAGTATTTATAATCGTGATTTTTGGTGATACAGTCGATTTACCATAATTTATTGTGTTGAAAAGCAATTTTGGTAATTTCTGTATTTTCTTCAAATAAATATCGAATTACACTATCGAACATTTAATTTGTTAAAAAGCGCCAATCTATACATGTACCTAAGTCTATTTTTATGTAAAATGTTTACCCTAATTAGTCTTTTTTGGAAATGCGAGCCTTTAAAACACAAAGTATTTCATAAACCTGAAAAAAAAAAGTAAATATTAGAGGAAAGTCAGCATATTTGGAATACTGCAGGTAATTTGGAATACCACGATATCTCAATTAGTGTAAACACTTTCTGCGTTTTTTTGTTATGAACATAATGTCACATGACATAGGATGTGAGTGAGTACTTAAAACAGAGCACTACACTAACATTTCTGCTGACAGCCCCACGAGAATGAAACGTCTCATTTGAAAACTTTTTTGGTACGAATTCAATCCTTAATTATTATTTTCTATGATATACAAGATCGTTAAAGAAATTTTTAAACTGACAGGTGACCTTATTAATTTGTGAATTTGTTTTCATTTTATAATTATTTCTAAAACTAAATAAGAGAAATGGAGTTATAGTTTAGGATGTCATGTCGTTAACTTGGAATACTAATGCTAATGGGATCACAATGCTTGTGGTGCTTATGAACCTTCTAGATATCAGTAAAGGACTTTCTGTCATTACTGTAAGGATAATTGAAGTCCAAATTAAGCACGGATCTATCATATTGTGGTTGATTACAAAGTAATTATTTTTGTGGGCGATTTCGTTACAGAAATATTAAATTTACAGATTACAGACATATTGATTACTTACAAAAAGACTAAAATACTGTAAAATTACCTACAAAATCTAAATTAATTAAAAAAACAGTAAGCATTTGATTAAGAAAAAAGGTGTATATAATTTGAACACTAAATTCCAAATTACCTGCACCCTAAGTCAAATCACGATTTCGGAGTTTTTTAGGTTAATTGAAATTTTGAGAAGGTTCCTCATTTTTGTTTGGTTTGACAGCTTGTAATAATAAAGCTAAATAATTTTCAAATAATTTAAAGTATATTTTATTACCGTAACCCATTTATTTTTCAACTTATTCTCAAAAAACAAACTGGTATTCCAAATACGCTGCACTTCCTCTACTTATCGCCGCGCTCTCAAATTACCTTTCATTAATTTACTTGTCCCTGAGTGTATGAAAATGAGCGGTTCACGCAAAGTAGGCCACGTTTTAAACGGTTGCATTAAATAAAAACACGATACGGGCAATGCCGTCGCATTTGTATTGTACGCACGATTAAGCTGTCGCTGCCGTGCGCAGATACAACTATTTGTGATTCTGTTGCATGTACTTTCAGCTAAATTGTATCATACATCTATTTATTTGAGCTTTTACAAACCTTCATTTTTGATTATGATGATGAGTATGTTTTTTTTTATTTGCGAGCTTTGTGGCACATCTGAGCAAAATTCTTAATCCACTCCCTCCACTTCATACATACACTCACGCCCTCCTTCCTAATCTGGCGGAAGACAAAAATACCGTAACCTAACCAGTTAGCCTCCAACCTCCTTCGTGTTAAAACTCGCTCCCATAATTATTTTTGGATTCAATGCAGAAACAGTCGATTATTTATTTATGAGCGTAACAATTTCTACGATACATATAAAATATACGATTAATTGAATTTATACTTCACAGTTTAGTCCTCTTGGTATAATTAAATCATTTCAATGTATTATTTTAATGGATTGCATTTTATTTTTGGTGATAATCTGTATTTGGCAACCAATGTGTTGAATATTTTACCAATATCGATCTGGAAAAATGGAGTTATTAAAAATAAGTGAAATCATTGCATAAAATGAAAACTTTGTTATTTTCATGTTTGCAAGCATGTAAGAAAGGGTTGCCATTCAAGTTTTTTTGATAGTACTTACCAAAAATAATGCATCTGACAAGGCTGGTGAACCTACTGAAAGCGAATTTTTGATTGGTAACTAGATGGGGCTTTTTTGAAACAGATAAAAAGCTTATCTGTTTAAAATAGATTGACGTAAAACAGGTGTTTCTTACCCAATTTTTATCTCCATGTATTTTCGTGATTTAATTCAGAATCGTATTTAATTTTAAATAGCTTAAGTGCTTTACAAGAAATTTGGGTTGTAAGTATGCGTTCGAAAAAACAGACTCTGGTAAAGAGTTCCATTTTTTGGACTGGGCATTTTTTGGGTTCCGTAGCCAAATGGCAAAAAACGGAACCCTTATAGATTCGTCATGTCTGTCTGTCTTTCTGTCCGTCCCATGTCACAGCCCTTTTTGACGAAAGTATAAGAGCTATCCTGTTGAAACTTGGTAAGTAGATGTATTATGTAAACCGCATTAGGATTTTCACACAAAAATAAAACAAAAATCCAAATTTGGGGATACCCCCCGTACTTAGAATTGAAACTCTAACTGTAACTTCTAAAATAAGAGAATGATAAAACTAAAAAAAATATGATGTACAAAACCATGTTTAAATATGGTAGAAATGCGTCTAGATATTCAATGGCAGAACCCTGGCCAGTTTGATGAAAATCATTTATGTGAACCAAGTACACCTAATTACCGATACATACAGGTTCATCATTGAATAAAATAGCATCACAAAAAGCCGTTTCTAAATTTAAAATTCATACAAGTCTTGTTTCATCACTTTTTTTAATTTGTGAGATCTTATTTTCTTCGGAGTCTTCTTCAAAAAACAATTGAAGTTAAAAAGTAATGAGATGTATGAAGATAAATATAATTGCAAAACAGCACTTTTTTTTTGTTTTTCAGGTCTTTTGTTAAGTAGATGAAACGGGAGTGTAGCCCATACAGCCTCCAAATAGATGAACAAAGAGCGACCTTTCCTACCTTCCTGTAATTTTAAATGGAAATCTATAATCTTTTCCTTAATGCCATTTTCTTTTATCATGAAAAAATGAATAATATCTAACACATTAATTTCCTTTCTCATTAATTTCCGTTATATTAGCTTTCATTCTATTAAATTTTCTTAATGAATAATCCTAAGCGATTATTCTCTTTTTGTTTATTTTTATGTACCTTATAAGTATTTTTACTATCTTTGATAATTTTCTTATTTTCAAAATACGTAAATTTAAATTTAATTTGTCTTCAAATTTAGTTTTATTTTGTCTTCAAAGAAATTTAAGTAATCATAATTTACATGAAAAATAATTTGGGACTTTTATTGCTTGCTTATTTTTACAAATAATCATAAATTGTACTGATTGACTTGAGCACTACGAAGAAATTTTCAAATTTTTTCTCCTGCCCTAGATGTGGAGTGGAAGGCAATACTGACTTAAATTAACCCTGTTTCATCACTTGCTGTTTGTGTTCCAGGCTCGCGGTGACTCCTGTTTACATATCTAGGATATTTTTTCGCAAATTGAAAACTCTTTGATTTTAGAACATCGTTAATTTCTAACGTCTCTTGGACCACGTGAAAGTAATGAGTTCACCTGCATCGCTATATAAGATAATTACGACATACATGTATACAACTCTGGGTTATAAGAGCATTTCTCTTTGAATTTTAATGAGCTCGAAATTCAACTTTATGCTCTTGTATTTAGGAGGAGTATAGCAAAAGTCATTTTTGTTGTTTACATTACATAATATAACTTCACACGTCATGTAATCTGTGAAGTAGCAGGCAGAGATATGCTTTCAGTTTCATGTTTTTATGTGCAATCTGTTTTCATCAACTTGGTATAATCCTTACTATAGGTACGTGGCATCTACTGAACCCGAAGAAAAAAAGATACGTATCCTACCTGGAGTCAAACTCGGGCTCTTGCTTAGCCGTTGTGCTAAACCACCTAATCTACGCAGCAGTCAGTTGCCAGAAAGTAAAAAGAAAAGTCCTTACTTACTAATAATGCAGAATAGCTGAACGGATTTTGATGAAATTTGATACAGTGGTTAATCTAGGTTTATTGGATTTAGATTCCTGTTGAATAATTTTAACTTACACGCATGGGAAGCCACTCAGGTAATATTGGGTTTTTTTGACTATCCGCAACCACCACACGTCTTCGGCAGGTCTCTTCTGTGTAAAACCACTTCTAAGTTCATTTTATTTACTTCTAAGTTCTCTTTGACATCAAAAGAGATATGTATGGGCAATCAAATCGCTTTGTCCATTTCTAGGGAGTCGTCAATTTTCCACAGGTATCGTGTCTTTGTCTATGTTATTACGACAAACATTCTGCTGCCGTCTGAGTAACTGATTTAATATAATGCCTTCACTAACAGAGAAAGGAATTCTTGGTTGAAACAATGTAGAATGCGTCTGCAGTAATTAATTTCGTGCTACAATACAGTTCTCAGGAAGTGTAATTATGGAATTATAACCTAATTAGAACGAGAATTAATCAACGTGTTCCAGTAACGTGGTATACGGTATTTTACGTAGTACGTACGCGTACAACAGGTGGGGAATTCTCATGTTTTTAGTTTGTCCGCATTCTATCGGTCTCAATCCATGAAAAATGTAAAATCACGTTTTTTTCGTATAGGCGCAGAAACTAACAGACCGCCTCTAGCTACGAGCTTTGCATACTACATTTGTCTTTTACATAAATTATTATACATGTAACTTAATGTTTTAAATGCGGACATTTGTTACTCAATTATGGTAAGACGGCTGAACAGATCTTGGTGAAATTCTCATCAAATAAGCTCAGCCTAAATAATTACAGGTGCATAGGCCGCGATTACCGAGGTTGGTCTGTGCATGGTTGATCTGTCAAAGTGAATTTCCTCCGTGCCTCGGAAAGCACGTTAAGCCGTTGGTCCCGGCTATCATTATTGTAGATCTTTGACAGCCGTTACTATTAGTCAGAAGCTCTAAAGCTATCGTTACTATTAGTCAGAAGCTCTAAAGCTATCGTTACTATTAGTCAGAAGCTCTAAAGGTATCGTATTATCCAGTTACTGGGTTGTGGAGGTCCGATAGGCTATCGTTTCATATAAAATATTGATATTCAGCTGCATCTGGTTCGACTGGAAGCCGACCCCAATATAGTTGAGAAAGGCTAGGCAGATGGTTAATCAATTGAACCAAATAAGGTATTTGTCAGTCGAAAAAGGCTTCATGGTATTTTTAACATCTGAGTAATTTTACATTATTTGTAATTATACATCCTACGCTTGACGTTACGCTCCAACGAATATCTTTATCTCTTATAATTCACGTGGGTGGAAGTTATTGAATTAATTTACAAAAATAGCTCACGCCTTTTGATGCGCACTAAGTTAAATTATATTTTCAGAACCTTTTTAGACATTTTAGTTGTTTTATTTAACTTGTTTTTTTTTTTTTTTAATTTTAATGTAAAAAAAATGTTATAAGTAATGTTCAGAAATGAATAAAGAAATTAAATAAACACTTACAAAACTTGCGTATATTTCAAGAAAATCAGGTCGTTTCGATCCGACGGAGTCAAGTCCCTTCGCAGTCAAAGGTTAAGATAACAGAAGTTCTCCTTCAACTCGAAACACCTACAGGCTTGTATCAAGTTATTGAGATATTAAACTTTCTAACAACCTGACTCTAAACCATAAATTAAACAGTTACTGTAAATAGATAAACAAAAATTTTGAAGGAAATAAATTAAAGTTACCTAATTATTTTAGTTGTACCAGCTTTAAAATACGACAATAAGATTCATCAACGCCGCTGTCAAATGGAAACATGAAATGACGAAAAACATGAAAATACGAGCATAGAATCCTGGTCCTTTGGTTCGGATGACGCTGAGCTACTCCTTGCTCGCCGTCCGCAAACCCACGATTAACGAATGTTACGAGACATTAGTTGTCATTTTTTTAAAGTGGCTGGAAATCACCCCGAGGATATTAACATAATAAAGTAAATAAATAAAAATCGTAACGTTTTTATGTGGCTACTTAGTGTATAGAAAAAAAACAGATGATCTAATTTTGATGGTTTGTTATAGTTGATAGAAGACAATCAGTCAACATTAGTGCAGAGATGGGGAAGTCTACAGAGTGTTTGAAGCGTACTAGCGCTGACGGTAAACACAGAGCGCTTAATTTCTGCGGATTTGCTCAGAAATGAACACGGGAATCATGTGTGAAGTGCATCAACTGCAGTTATGCGCTACCATGCATTTTCGAAGAGCTTTGTATATAAAGCAGTTGTGTACGTTACTTTGCTCCTATAAAAACAAGTTATGTAATAGCCCAACTACATATCTACGAATATACAAGGTGAATTTTCCAACTGGGCTTGAATGGCTATCTCCGAAACTATGAGGAATATCAAAAAAACGTTGGAAGGAGTCCTTTATAGTTTACGATTATTTTGTGTGGAAAATTAGATTGTTCCACTATTTATAAAAAAAAATCTGTTACAATTTTGATTCCTTCAGTTAATTAGGTTATTTAGAGGAATAAGAGTTTATTTTGATTCAGTAAAATAATTCCAAGATAAGCTTTGTTTATTTTTGCCACCAAAAAATAAATATTTTTCAATCATAATAAAATTGTAATTGGCAAAAGCTTTTTGTTTTCATTTAAATTTAATCCAGAGCCTTTTCACAGAAATACCTACACAGTACGTACATTTCTGTGACATGTTTAAATACCTACGATATTTCTGTAGCATCAACTATTGTATGAGCACATCGGTCCGTGTATAATGTATATTGCACCTTTTGATTTGCAACTTTATTCAGGGAGTACGTTTATATAAAAAGTTCATTCAAATTTTGTACAATTCTGTATATTTTTTACACTTTTATAGACAGCTTACCATGGATTCAGGTGTTTTTTTTTTTTTTTGCTCCATCAACAGGAGCAAATTTGAATAGACTGAACTAGCTTGATGGTTTGTATCGTTCAAAATCAAAATCAAAGCATTTAATTCAAGAGGCCAGTTACAGGCACTTTTGAATTGTCAAAGACAAATAAAATATAATTAAACACTACAAAGTTATGGTGCTACAGTCCCAGTCACAAGATAATAACTGTGAAAGTACCGTAGATGCCCATTCCAAGGAGTAGATCTCTATGGAGAAGAACGGGCAACCGTTGGTTGTATCTTTGGCAACACTCATAGGTAAGAGGCGAAATGCAAATTGAAAACGCAAATAGTGAACGATTTCAACGCCTAAAAACTATGAGTAAATACATCCGTCTTAAAACCAGGCTTTCTCCGGCGAGTGAAAGTGACAGAGCTATACAAGTCGTCTAGCGCCATCTCGTTCACTCGCCGGAACAATCCTGATTTTAAGACGTTGTAATACAGGGGGTATTACAACGTCTTAGGTGGCCTAACATGACGTCATGCTACATGCTACAAGCTACATGCGCCGTGTACAAGCACCCTTACAACATAATGATTGGGCCAGCGTATTGACATCTTAAAGCCAGAGTAGTTCCAGTGTGGGAAAGACACAAAGCTATATACAAGTCGTCTAGCGCCATCTCATTCACGCACTGGAACTACTTTGGCTTTAAGATGTCAATACGCTGGCCCAATCATTATGTTGTAAGGGTGCTTATACACGGCGCATGTAGCTTGAGCTTATTGAGGCACTTGCGCGGGTTACATGCGCCGTGTACAAGCACCCACCCTAACTATCGTACCCAAACAAAGAAAAATAAACAAAACAAAATATTCCACTAGGATTATTCCCCCGCCAATTTATTCCGCCATGACATCAACCTTACTGAAGGGATCCTGAAACATTTAAACATTTTTTTTCTCGAATGATCTGAGAGGAAATTACTTTGCCCGTTTAGTGGCTACTTCAGTGTCACCGTAGCGACTCCTTCATTTCCCGTCTTCAATATACAGATCATTCTTTTGTGAAATATTATTTTAACTTTACTTTTATTAACGAATCTGGAATATGGTTTGTGTTTGCTTATTTAAAGGGTATATCTTTTTATTTTTTAAATCTATTTTATCTTTTTCATGTGGCTTCGATCGCATTTATTTACAATCTAACAATCAGGGATAGGAATGCTTGTAACAATGTCATTCAATCATGATTAGAATGACACACATGGCGCCAACACAGGAACGTTATTATTGTTTTACTCGGGAACGTACTTTTGTTTTGGTCGAAAGTTCTATTTCCGTTTCTGTACAAAATTCAGTGTAAAATTTCTGCGTTTTCAAGTTGATCAGTTCGATGGTTATAGGCGTCCAAAGAATAAAAGAAAAACAAACTAACATTCGCATTTACAAAATTAGTTAGGATTTGTAAAAAAAATACTCTAGATTTCTTGTAGTTCAAAATGAAATGAAGAAAAGTTGTTCTAACTTTATTTTATAGAAAAAATAATTTTGAAAAGGCATTGATACACAAGGTGAGTTTTAGTCAGCACGACTCTGATAGTCCCTTGGAAGAGTCATTTAATGATTGGTCAACCAAAAAAAGGTAGCAAGTAAAATTATGCCATATCGTTGTACTCCGGTGGTACATCAGGTGCAGGTCTGCCCCGCTTGGGCAGAGCACCGCCGGCGCCGCGCCGTGTCTTCACGACGGCGGCGATAGGCGGAGACCTCTCGCGCCCGGCATTGGTCGAGGCCGTGCTACGGGGCGAGACGGAGTGGGAAGCGTTCGCCTCCTTCTGCGAAGCAGTCATGCTTGCGAAGAGAGAACAGCGTCCTCCCTCCACTCTAGCCGCAGTGGTAGACGCCCACGGTGACAGACTTCGCGAGACTATCTCCAGGTACCGCAGGCGCGGGTATGCGGGCGGCCAGTAATGGGCGACTCGCTGCCCGACTATGGACCATGTCCGGGTCAACGGCGCGTTGTGTTCCACACGCGCCTCAAAGAGTGTCAGCATTATGACGGGGTCCCCCTTTAGAGGGCCAAAGCCTGCCGGGGTTGCGGGACTCACGAATTATCATGACTCCGGAACGTAAAGGGCTTTTGAAGGACATTGAGGATTTTATTCAGTACGAGTCTGACAGTCCCTCCCGATCTGCTCTGGGTGGGAAGCCGCATTTGCTGATTTTACCACGCAAAAAAAAAAAAATGCTGTACTATCAAACAGTATTGGTTTATTTTAGAATTTCCAATTTCAACTGTCCTGAACCAGTATACTTGTTAATAGAATAACGCAGCTCTTCCGCTACATAGAATATTGAGCTTGGTTCTCGTTGAAATGGCAGCCATTTTAGTCTCAGTTCATACTGGGAGTTTTAAAATAACACTGTGTATACGGTCCCGCTTGTAAATATTATATTCATTGGCTTAAAACGTATTTTTTTTTTTTGCCTTAGATCTACTGAAATCACCAGCAAAAGAAGAGTTTCATCAAATATGTTGCACTAAAATGAAACAAACAATTTTATGCAAAGGTTGTACAATACAATGCATCACATTGTTAAATAACAAGTAACTTTAAAAGCTTGTATCACGCAAGATTTCTTATTACCTATATAAAAAATAAAAAGAAATGTTGTCAGTTTGTGAATTCCTACTCAAGTAGGTTATAGGTCTATGAAAAAAAATTTATAAAAGTATTTATCTGCAGACCATATTTTGTCCTAAATAAATATCGAAATGCTTTGAAATATTTTGTATTCTCAGTCATATTTCTTGACACAGTGGCAGTGGTGTTTCGTGTTTAGTTCATTTTATTTCTAACCCACGATGCAAAAAGAGAGAAGTTATAAGAAACTTAACTTAAACTTTATCAAATAAACTTATTTTCTTTCTTTATATAAGTTTGATGTGACTGTTTGTGTGTTTCTCAGTAGCATCGTAGCTTTTGAAAATCACCGACATTTTCAATTTTTGTGTTAATATAAGCCGTTAATTTGAAAGTTTCTTCCTTGTAAGTCCGCCATCTAAAACTCAAAGATTGTTTTTACAAATATCTTTAAAAATAGTTATGTTTGATTATTCAAAAAGGTATTTAATCTTTTATAACAATATAAAAATAAAACAAGTTTGAATAATATGTATAATTAACAGTTTACACCTATCTAGCGATACGCGGCGGCTTTTTGTTTCATGTTTTTTTTGTCAGTCAAAATAGTTGATTTAAAAATATTAGGATCGGAATCTATTTATTAATATCTAATTTATATTAATATATGAAACAAATGATTTATTATTATACGAGTATTATCGATTCCGATAGATTAGGTACATCAAACGATTCATAGAAAATAAAAACCTTGTCTCTTTTCTACTAAAATTATTCGATAGGAGCTTTGTTAAGTTTGTCTTGGCTTAATTTTCTTTGAAGTTCTTTTTTTCTGTTTTGTAAGCCTACTACTAAGTACATTTTTATAAGCCTTTGTTTTTAGTTTCCAACAAATCTTGTCGGTATAAATTTACAAGTAAACGGTTTTTTTCAAATGTCTGCGATATTTTTAGTACCTAAATTATGTATAAAATTTGGAGAAAAATGAAAGTATTTTGTTTCTTTTCTATTAAAACCATATCAAGTACAATGAAAGTAAAAAATACTTCGAGCTGCCTAATATTCAAGCATACAAAAAACTTAGGTTTTTTTTGTGACTTTATTAATAAAAACAAAAATAACCATAGACTAAACAAACAATAAAATTGCAAATCATCGAAAATTTTATATTCAACGATTTCAGCTGGTAATCTCCTGTAATTAAAATTAAATTCCTGCATGAGATTAGAATTCTCCGCATTCAGTTTAAAGATTATATCAGTTGATTCAAATAGTTAAAAGTAATCTTCCAAAAGATTTGACAAAAAAAATGGTCACATCAGTAATTTTATTATTAAGAGTTATTAAACAATGCACACCGAATCAGTTTCCACTTCGGCGAACTTCAGCAAAAGTCGATCGTGTGCACACAGTCTAACCGAAACTGAAGGTTTTAATTTCGGGAAACGACGCCGTAGTTTGGCGTGTGTGTGGCTTTACCTGTGCTGTATAAAAGCGATTCATTTTGGTCGGAAGTATTGGAACTTTTAATTGGGCTTCTTTCCCGAAGCTTGTTGTATGTCTACAGGTAATGGGGTAACCGGAATAGTAGGTAAGATTTCGCTTAGCAAGATATTCTTTAAAGAATGTAAATCCTTTTTTAAAAAACGAGGGACGTAGCCACTTAAAAATAATGTAGGTATAACACTGACATCCGATATTAGGTTTGGCTTCTTGTTTGACTACGACTTTCAAATGGATTTAATCAAACCAGGATCATGGCATCAAAACCTGGCGAATGAATGCTAGATTATACTTTGTAAAAAAAAAATAGGTAAATAAGATTTGTTGCATATTATTTGCCTACATATTAAAATAACCATTCTTTTAGTATATTATAGCCACGCAAATCGTTTTAGGTGCCCGGTAGACATATTTCTCAATACTGTGTTGCTGAAATCGGTGTTTCTACCAAAACCAACTGGTTTGACGAATTTGAATCGTACGGGTGAACCTAACTTCATCACTTTGCTACGACGCGCTACGAAGCGCTACGCTGCAGCCTACGTGCTACGCCGTAGTCATCGAAATGTGAGCAACATTGCTCACATTTCGATGACTACGGCGTAGGCGCAATAATTATGTTTGTGATAGATGACAGAACTGTATAAGCTTTGGAGGAGGTGTGCTAGTTGTAAACTTTTGCATGGAATACCATTTTTTTGTTTAATTCTTAAAAAACCTTTGAACTGCGATCGTACGGCGAACCGTGTCATTTTATTTAGTGGCCATATATTAAGTTAACAGCAAAATTACAAAACATGAAACTGTGAAGGGAAAATTGGAAACCCGAGAGCGTAATGTGAACGTACTGTTATTATTATACTCAAAATACCTTTATCCATAATCTATATCATTGACGAGAATATTGATTACTCCATGATTTTTTTAGGAACAATAGGAATTCCTCCCGTGTCATGGGGGCGTTTACAAACAAAGAAACACACAAACACAAATAATCAGATACTCAGCAACAACTATTTGTAGGTCATAAAAATATTTGTTCCGTGCGGAACCACGTTATATTATTAGCTCTACAAAAGTCAAACCTAACACAATACCAACTAGACACGACAAATAAAAGAATCGCAGCTCAAAATAATAAAACTTTGTGCCATTCTCAACATTTGTAGGACCTACCACACAATGTACACGCGCACAGTAGGTACGAGACTGAAAGTTAGACGGAACAGCTAAGACGCTCGGTCTTTGAGCAAACAGCGACTCAGCTTCTTTGTAAAATTTAAGAAGATTCGCACGCCGACTGTGTGCCTTTCATGCAAAGATTTAAATAGTTAGATATGCTCCGTCCTAGTTAGTCACCTCTAATGCTGAGTGTGAGCCTCTTCCAAATCTTTTCACTTCTGGCGGTTTTATATTATCAGCCCATTGCCGTCCACTGCTGAACGTAAGCCTCCCCCAAAAAACGCCAACCCTCCTGGTCCTGGGAAGTCCACATCTATCCGCTGCCAGCCACATTCTTCAAATGATCGACCCATCTTGCAGCAATCTAACACTACGTTTGCCCATTCATCCATCATTTTTTCCATTGCAGTTTCGTGTCATGACTATCCAGTTTCTTCCGTCTACTTTAACGAGATCGTCTGTCCACCTTGTCGGTTGTCTCCCTACATTCCTCTTTCCCGTAAGTGCTCTGCACTCCAACACTTTCCTGCCCCATCTGCCATCCAGTCTACGGCATACATGACGTTCTTAGATTACGAGATAATAATTTCACTGCACATGAATGTTGCGTTGGCTAGTGATCGCCAACGTAACTGTTGTCATGAGATCTTGGGGTCCTGTCATCATTTGATCATAATATTATTGGATTTTTCCATCAGATATTTCTTAATAGCAGCCATGAAGTCTGGATTAAATAACGGCTTACTTATATTTAAAATTGGAACGTTAACTTATTCCTTCTGCAATGCTTTTTCTCTTCAGATATATAACACTGTATTGCAGGTTCGCAAAACCCCATTAGTGGGGTGAGATCATCTATCTATTTAAATCTTTGCTTCTATGTGCCTACCCGGTCTTGTGCATACAGTTTGTTCGTGCCAACTGTGTTATATCGTTCAAATAGGTTAGAAGATTACATGCCAAGCCTTAAGACATCTTAATAAGTAACGGCGGTTAGTTCAGAAATGGAGTTATTGACTAAATTATACTTAAAACTATCTGGTGCCAAATTTCAACCACAACTTTCCACCCATTCTGACGTGATTGAGTAACAAACATCAATGCATCCTTTTTTGTAATAATAGTAAGAATCTTATTTAAAAATGTTTGATAGGTATTTTTCCAATAATTAATAGTGCCTTATTACCCTTGTTATTATAACTTGTATAGATACCAAGGGTAATAGGGATTATATTTGTTTTTCTTTTCAGACATAGAGCTCATCAATATTCTTATCATAAAATATCAAGAAAAATACTCGTTCTCAATAATATTCAATACACGTGTTCTCGAAGATGTGAACTAGCGTTTGTAGAAACAATCCTAACTAATATCAAAAATGAGAAAGTATGTTTGTTCGTTTGTCACCAATTTTTATCGTGTTCAAATGAGTCCTCCTAGCTAGTCCACCCAGGGTGGGATAGTAGGGACTGTCAGTTTTGTACTGAGTAAAATACACGGTGATCCTTCAATAGACCTTTACGTTCAAGGGCCACGGTTACCTGATGACACAGTACCGCGACCCCGGAAGGCATGTTTTCACGCCTAATCCTCTAAACCTGATGATGATCATCTTTTAAACCTTCCATGGATTTCATTTCCACCTTCCAAAAATAATTCAAGACAAAAATTAGCCATATCCATCCAACAGTTTTCGAGTTTTAGCGATGCTAACGAACAGCAATTTGATTTTTAGATTATAGAAAAGATATTGTCAGGTGTGTAGAGACGGATATACTCCTTTCATGGGGTCACGGGATACTCTTAGAAGGGCACCTTGGTTCTGGAACGCAAAGAGCACGAATAGTCTGACAGTCTTTTCAGCTGTACCCAGAAAGATTGATGATTTTAAACGTGGTTTCACTTGCTAGTTGGCTCATAAAAGTTTCCTTTCATTTATAGGCCTATTATGTTCCCACTGCTGGGACACAGGCCTCCTCTCTGTGAGAAGGAGTTGCCTTTCATACCAAATAAAGTAGATACTGCTCGTGTGCCTAATTTACACGATATGTTTATGATAATAGATAGCACGACGTGCTGCCAAATTCATTGTCAAATTGTAAAACAACGCGGGCGAAGCCGAAGGCAGAAGCTAGTAATTTAATAATTTTATCTCAAGAGAGAGATCTTGAGAACACGATATCATTATAGGTAGGCCCTAGCCGTTGAGTTTGAAGAGCCCTTACACCCACATACAATGACACTCCATTCAAGGGCTACATCGGAGAAAAATGAAATCGTTTTGTATTTATAGGTTTTTATATTCAGGTTGATTTGTTTTTTTTTTTATGATACGGGTATAAGGGAGAGTAGTTTTCTATTATTTTTTACTTAAGAGGATCGTCTACCGAGCGCTCGTCCATACTAAAAGAGAAAACGTTTTCCTACCCCTAAATGTTATCATATCTCAATGATTTTTTAGAATGCTTCTGACACAGTAAAAAACTAGGTTTATAGGTTTTCTTTTTTTCAAAAGTAACTCATAGGCGCCTGTAACTTTCAAACTATAATAAATATTGAAAAAAAAACCTATAAACCTAGTTTTTTACCGTGTAGGAAGCATTCTAAAAAATCATTGAGATAGGATAACATTAAGGGGTAGGAAAACGTTTTCTCTTTTAGTATGGACAAGCGCTCGGTAGACGATCCTCTTAACAATTTTTATTTTGACTTACCTATTTGAATTAAATCACAAAAAAAATGCGCGTTCTATACTTAAATACAGCCTGATTGATGGAATAGTAAATCACACCACATTCCTACTAGATTGCCCCACGGTTTCGGTAAAAAATGTGTAATTTTTTAAAGAACAGCTTTTTGCTAACCACAAAGTTTACTTTTAAGACTCGATAAAATAACCACCCAGATAATAGTACATTACTGCCGCGGCCTATAATGGCTATCTTGCTGGTCGCACTGATAATGGCCGACAGCGCAGCGTAGCGCAGCTCCAGGCCGACACAGCGCGGTCAGCATGCAGCACTGGATGGATGAGCTGAGATAAAGGCCGAGGCCGTAGGCCGAGGCCTTTACAGCAAGGACAGCAAGGGCTGCAATGATGGCCAAGCTGGAAGGCCTAGAGCGTAGCTAGGCTAGCTCGAGGCAATCATAGCGTGACCAGCGAAGCAGACATAGTGGGCCAAGGCTTGTATAGTGCTTTACTCAAAAATGCAAGTACCTAACCTACATAAAACCTGCAAGTGATTTAAATAAAATATATATTAATTAGCTAGAAATTTAATTAAAATAACAATTATGAAAAATACAGTTACTAAAATTCAACACCGACTTTCCCGGTTTCATATTACTTACTAATAGTTTGCGATAATTTTAATGCGATGCTGCTATATTTTCTTCATTTATTAGGTACTTCATAGCAAAAAATTCACTAAATAAAAATAAAAAATTCGCTGAACCGCGCTTTTGTTCCGTCTTTGTATTTTTTTTTTAAATATGGAATATAATCTTTTTGTGCCTACCTCTTTATATACAAACAGCTGTGTTTTAAATAAAATCTTTTTGCATTTGTTTTTTTAAAACGTTGAAACGTCAAAATAGCGGCCGGCAAAGTTTTGCCGGCCTGTTAGAGCGGCCAGCAAAAACATTGCTGGCCGCTCCTTGAAACAGACCGGCAAAGTCTACTTTGCTCAAACAAGGTTGTCAAAATAATGACCACATTACATGCATTTTTGAGTAAATCGAATTAATTTGCATACTGCGTACGAAATCTTAGGGTACAATACAAACGGTTAAGAATATCTTGCGATCTCTCCAATCCCTACTTCCTGGTCCCGAAAATTACGGGACCCTTGAAACCGGGATTCCGGTAAGGATAACTACGATTGCTATGGTAATGAAGATCCATATTCTTTATTGTTTATTAAATTTAGATGCCAATAACTGAGATCTGAAAGAAGAAAACAAAACTCCCGAGATTATAAATAAGGATCAGTATTGAATTCTCTAGAAATAGGTACCATTCTGAAAAAAAAACTAACTCAACAGAATATACGAGCGACTGGACAAACATCGTAAAATAAAATGGCGAAAACTTATTTGGGGAAGCAAGTTTATTGGCTTTATCATGACATAGCTGATCCCTCATAAAAATATGTATCGGTATTGTAAGAAAAATATTACTTGAAACTTATGTTCACGACCTCTGGCGGGGCTACACGCGAATATGAACATTCAATTCTCACGTTTTATGGGTGCGATAGGGGCAATATCGCGTGGCGTGCTGACTCAGGGATATTGAAATACAGGACATTGTGTAAAGTACAGGTGTGTTCGAGGGCGTCATAATTTTGTTTGCTGGCCGGTTTTGGTGTTAGGAAGTCTAAGGGACGACTTGAGAATTCAGGAGCATGTAATTCAAATAACCTTAGGTCGTCAGGTCAGCGGAGCCTTCAGTTATAAATAAAGGGATCCTGGGATCCGATACGGAGTCACGTCTAGACATATTCATATGAATATAACAAGTTTCATGTCTCATTGTTTATTAATAATAAGTCCATGATAATAATGTTTTAAGATCTCACAGTGGACTAGCATTTAAATACGAATTATGAACCCTGTAATGTTGGACACAGCAAAAATAAAACAAAAGTTTTGTTGTGAATTTAGTATTTCGTCAAATATAAACTCAATATTGTTTGATGTTAATTTGATATTTTCTACTAGAAAAAGAGCAAGAATCATAATTTTATGCAAATAAGTTAAGTAGTTTTATAATTTTGCCGCCTTTCTAAAAAAGAAGGCCGGGTGCTATACGAAAATTATCCCATACCAGCGGTATCGCCTGCATCCGACTCAAAAATTATCCCATTGAAACATAATACCGGGATTAACGGTAAAGACTACAACTTGTCCAAAATATTTTATGAAGATCTGTTTAATAGTTCTGACGTGATTGAGTTACAAACATCCATTTATGCATGCAGTCAAGCATAGAAATTATTGCATTTTTATTATAAGCTAGTTTTCCCAAATTAGCAGCTTCACCACTGGCAATAAAAACTTTCACGACCAATAATCGATAAAAAATCGTATCAATTGGAACTTAAATATAACTGCGGCACACCGTTCACACGTCGAGCTGTTCGACGCGAACTGACAAAACATTCCACCAGAAACAAACAGCCAGCCGTCTCTAAAACGAGTGTTGTAAATAATTCCAACAGTTTGGATTCGGTTCATACTCTAAATGGTTGGAGAATACGTGAGAGTTTTGCATTTTTGCCTGCTGCTGTTTTGGAATCGAATACAAAATTCATTTATTTGAATTGAGCTGATTTTGAGCTATGTCGTTTGAGCTTTTTAGAAAGTCGACAAAGTAAGATGGGCTTTTCCAAAGTTGTGAGAATGTTCAAAAGAGTTCCGGTGGCCCTTTTCATGAGGTGGTAATATCATTAATGAGTCTTTCCACCCTGGGTGACACGGAATGGACTATCAGATTGTTACCGACTGTAATCCACCGTGTTCAGTTGGCACACGTTGCCTTACTCAGATAATCTTGCAACCCTGCTATGGGGGCTAAATCAGTTTACCGACAGTTCCTTGAGACGAATTTGGAACTCTATGCGCCGTCAACCCGCACTTAGTTTTTGATCAGACTACGAGTTACCCATTACTCGCCAACCGCATGCCCGTGCTTACGATGGATGGAAATCGCCCCGCAATTTTACCATGTCTCATCAAATATTTTTTCCTGTTCAAATGTAATTGAGTTTTCGAAAACAATTAAAAGTTGGCTACAAAAAAGGACGACGTATTAGTCATCCACATAATTTTCTTTACCTCTGCCCCATTTTATTTAAATTATACTATTTCTATACTAACTTCTCTATGGATTATAGTTGCATGTTCGATTCCTAGGTGAGACAAAATAATATTTGTAAGTATTTAAATATTTACAAAACTGAGAATCAAGAGAATTTTCTAGTGTAAGGCAACGTTTCAAAACAAAGTTATTTCTTGTGATTTAATTTTGTACCACAAATACATAGTAGGTACAGCAACAACCTTTCGGTACCCAACCGAGATATTTAGATTGAAAACAAAAGCCTACGGGTACGTTCGAAAACAAAGCCCGTATATTCCTTTATCAAACTATTTTCGCGAAACTGTTCGTCCGGTGAGGATACGGTAAATATTTGAACGATCCACGTTTTACAATTTACGCCCATCTGGGGTATTCGAACGTTGCTTTATGTTCTATCAAACGGCATGGAATCCTTTAATTAGAAAAATGTTTGATGAACGGCCGGCTTTCGTTCCTTCTTCATATAGTGCTTCGAACATTTTTTAAATGTATTTTCCTTACAACAACTTCAGATTTGTTTGGGATCAAAGCAAGGTATAAAGTAGGTTTTGATCATAATATTTAAGCCTATTATGAATTGAAATGAATTGTAGGCGCCCGCGGCGTCGGACGTCAGCAGACGATCTCCGGCCACCGTAGGCGCGGGCATGCGGGCAGCGAGTAAAGGGCAACTCGCTGCCCGACCATGGACCATGCTCGGGTCGACGGCGCGTTGTGTCCCACGCGCGCCTCAAAGAGCGTCAGCATAATGACGGGGCCCCCTCTCAGAGGGCCAAAGCCTGCCGGGGTCGCGGGATTATTTCCTTACCGTGACCCCGGAACATAACAGGCTACTGAAGGACACCGTGGATTTTAGTCAGTAGAAGTCTGACAGTCCCTCCTGCCCTGCCCGGGGTAGGAGGACTCACTTGATGATTTTACCACGCTAAAAAAAAAAAGCCTATTATGAATTAGTAGGTAAAATAGTAGAATAATAATTCTACTATTTTACATCATTTTAATTCATTCATGAAAAGGCCTCTCTCCATTCCTTCCAAAAATCATGCCTTTTTTTTTTACGTTTTTTTTACGGCAAAATCACGCCTTCCGATTCTCAAGGAAAACAAACAGTCTCATAATTTTTCAGGTAAAAAGTCGTTATACAAGCGTAGAGTAACTGTAATAAAAATATCAATTATGATATTTTTACTAAGTAACTCTACGCTGAAAATTCGTATCCGTAAGTCGTATACAGGGGCGTAGCTACCGTTTCTATTATACGAGGCTCCCGGGCCACAAGGGCCCGACGTGCTCAAACAAAAATCAAAAGTCAAAATCACAATAGACAAAAGTCAAAAAATGATTTTTTTTCTTTTGTGGGCATAATAATACGAGGCCCTGCCAAGGCACGCTACGCGTCTGGTTGTATCCTTAATTTACTCGGCCCTTACATCTTACTTTCCTAAGCAATCATCAACAAAACATAAACAACAACTTGTGGTCCAATAAAGCTGTAGACAACAAAATAAGCCTTTACCCATTAATCTAAGAGACGTACGCATAAATTGGACTATCTGTGGCAAAACTTTCCTAGTTTGAACATTTGTTATTCAGATATTCCTGTTCCAAATGGAGATTTATGGGATTCTCATTATTTTGTGTAACAGATTCAATTATGAGACCACTCTGTTATGATATCTTTATATATAAAAATCAATGCCACTTTTCGCTGTAATTTTATAGGTACCTAACTCAAGAACGGGCTCACTCCTATCAAATGTTTAGGTTCTGTTCGAACTATTTAGTAGATGGTTAATGTGAAATTTGCATAAAATCGGTCTAGCGGTTCTTCATTTGTCACATTTTTTATAACATGTGAATTAAATAAATAGCGGATCATTTTGTGAATGGGGATTTTGTTGTCAAAGTAGCGAAGCACGTACCGGGCCGCTAGTTATTTATAACTTAGACATTTTTGGTGTGATGAACGTTATTGTTATTACTTTTTTTTGTATGGAAGTTGACAGACTAAAAACCACCTAGTTCTTTCAGTGTTGTCCATTGCATTACAAGGCTGGGGTAACCTTTTACAGCATTCCTCCGTCTCTGGCGATATAATTTTTCCAGTAAAAAAGATACCTATTTGGCGAGGTACATACGACAAAATATTTAGTTTACTTAATAGTTCTTGGTGGTATGTCAAAAATCAGAAAATCAAAAGCCTATACAAATCGTAACTAAAATCCCCAAAAACCATTTAGATACAACTTTCAAAACCATTAGGAACCATTTTTGAAAACATTCGAAATAAAAATACAATTTGTAAGTGGATTACTTTTTCACCATGTCATAATTTAAGCAAGTTTCAAATTCTAAGGTTATAGTTACAATTTACCTACGAAATTATAACTGCGATGTAGAACATAAACCACTTCAGTTGAACTCGTACGATGTTGCCAAACTTCTGCAAGTGGAACATTTTAATTGCCGCAATTAATTAGGATTGAGTTAGGTTTCCTTCATACACGACCCACACATAATGAGAAAAATACTTCCCTATGATGAGAAGTTAATTTGCTAAATTATGAGCTAAAAATAATAACGGGTTTTCAGCTCATAATTATTGAGCAAATTAATTTAATTTCGTATCATATCGGATGTCAATATGAGAAGTAGTATTATATTATAAACTGGCTCTTTATAAATATCCGGCAGTTCTTTGAAAATGCGAAGTATGTTTTAATAAATTATAAGACTTTTATCCAACATAATTATGTATGTAAATATATTACGGGTTGGTACTAATGGTAGCGCTAAAATAAATCAATGAGCCGTTCCGTCTATACCCATTTTCAAAGCCTAAATCTAAACAGATATTCAATAAGTAAAAACCTAAATAAACCTGTTACTAACTAGAATAACCCTACAACCTGTGCAGGAGTAAACATCAAAGAATTAAGACTAACAGAGGATCGAACATTTCAATCAAAGTGGTTATGCATAATTCAGTGAGACGCCCCGAAGGATCCTAATTGAAATACGCGAAGCCGTCGGGTGGCCACTTCGATGTTAATCGGTGACACCTAACGTAAATCACTATCCCTTTTAATAGTGTTGTTAGTAGTTGTGATTTCGTTGTTGATTTTGTAAACTTAATTTTTTTTTTCGTTGTTTTTCAACCAATAAGCTTCAGATTTTCTTTGGAAAGAAAAATTCGAACCGCGTGCAGGATTCAAAACCGTGACCTTCGGATTCAATACATCCGACGCTCATTTCCAACCGAGCTTAAGCCGGGTCCAGACTGGTGTAATGTGACGCGAATCCACCGTGTAATGTAATGCGAATTCTAGGTGTGGACGGCACCGCGAACATTACATGTAACGCTCGCGGCTGATCCATCGGCTGTCGGTTTTTGCGCGAACACAAAGGCGCACGCAATATTCGCGTTTTCAATTCGCTTTGAGTTTTATTATTCCTGTTAATTAAAAACTAGGTATGATTTACGTTAGTTTCAAAAAAACATAAACCTTGCCCCCCACCTCGAATTTCTCCTGTTTCATGGTTGCGTTTACAAACATAGACTCAAAAACACCCAGACCCGGAATTTTTATGATCTGCAGCTAGTTGTTTGGGTCTGGGTGTATGTGCATGTGCGTTTCTATATCTGTAAACGCATCCACGAAACAAGAATTTCCTAGTATGTGAAAACGTTCTTTTTTTTTGGTAAACTACCTACTTGCAGAACATACAAATATTTGTTCCGTGGGGGGCTGTGCAGCAGTTGATCGTTGAGCCATATCGCCAACCATGCAATGAAACGTAACTACATCTAAATAGCATAATTTTTTCTCTAAAGCGGAACAAATAGATTTAGAAAATAACTTGTTTCTAGAAAAACGAATCGCCCGAGTAAAGTGGGTACTTGCGTTTAAATTTATCGTACCTGCCTTTACTTAGTGATTGAAATATAGCCACAAACAAGTGATTCTACTACGTTGGTGATCGTAGAGTATTTTCCAAAACTATTCAGAGGCTTTGGTGTTAATATTGGATGAAGTATGTTTGATGTTAGTTTAACAAGTCTAAACCGCTTATCTTACAGTTATTTGTAAGCTTTCTCAAATGCCTTTGCGCTTATGATGGATACAATTTTTTTTTTATCGAATGATGTAGGTATATGATTTTACGTCTTCATCTTTGTTTAAAGTAGTTGAAAAGTTTATTTTACAAATCATTGAGAAATGCATCTCCAAAATTATGATTTCAACATAAATTAAAATTTGATCCTACATTTTTTAGTATTTGGTCTAGGTACCTACTGCTCTGTAGTCTTTATAATCAATTTTAATTCAGCAATCATCTTGTAAATCAATCTACCTTTAGATGTTTTTTTTCTATTTCACACTAAAACTACTAAACGAATTTGGATGAAATAAACAGATAGGAAATAACCTGGTTTAACTGATCGGATAAATTACTGAACTTCACATACGTATTTAAACCTGAAAACTACTAGGCAATGGTAACGAACTTAAAACTGCAACGGAATACAAGAGAACACACAATGCATTAAAGTAATTAAATTCACATTTCCGCTGCAAATTAACGAATAAATCACATTTAAGTATATTAAGTTCCATTTACATAGGAAACAATGCTAATCTCTCCATAATTAGCCGTTTATTAAACAGGAATGAAATAAACCTCACTATTGGGAATAAATTTTAACCATACCTATTTTAAAGCACTGCTTTGTTTCAGGCGTTTCAGGCACTTTGTTAATTGAACATCGAAAATGGTCGTAATAAATAATTTTCAATGAACACGTTATTTTGGCTGTGTGACTTATAAACACTAAAATGAAAAGCCGATTAAAGTATAATAATTTCTGGTGGATTTTAGATGCAAAATGACATGGTAAAATAAATTATGTATCTTTATAAATCTTCTATATACCTAATTATAAAACTGCTGCTTCTTACGGCTCCACCCGCTACTACTGTTGGTCGTAAAGTGATGTCCGTTATACATTATTATAAAATTATCTTATAGCCTTCCTCGATAAATGGATTATCCATAAAATAGGCCTGTTGGTCTAGTGGTTAGTGACCCTGACTGCTATGCCGGAGGTCGTGGGTTCGATTCCCACCCAGGACAAATGTTTGTGTGATGAGCACGATCATTTGTTCTGTGTCTGGGTGTAATTTATCTATAATATGTATGTATTTAGAAATATATAAGTATGTTTATCAGTTGTCTAGTACCCATAACACAAGCTCTGCTTAGTTTGGGACTAGATGGCGTTGTGTGATAGTTGTGGAATATTATTATTATTATTATTATTATTAATATAATAATTAATTTATTTCATAATTTTTTTTTTCGCATCCATCTAGTAGTTCCTGAGATTAGCGCGTTCAACCAAATAACTCTTTAGCTATATAATATTAGTTTAAATAAAAGCGAAAAGTCACTCACTCATCACGAAATGTCAGAAACTACAAGTCCAAGGAGTTTCAAATGTTGTATGGGGATCTTTTTAGAACAGCTGCTCACTAAGATGGGGTTTATATTGCGAAATTCTGCCCCTCAGGAGTTTTTTTTTATCGTGGTAAAATCATCAACTGTGTCAAAAAAAGGGGTTATACTCGTATCGGATGTATTGGAGTTTACCACGTAAAAAAGGGGTTATAATTATTTGCGGTTGATAGTTTTTATAAAAGTTCGCTACGCGGATGAAGTCGCGGGCAGCAGCTAGGACTTTGTAAAGGCAATTGGTATTTCATAAGTCTTTTTTATAAAACAGGAAAACATGCGATGAATTTTATTAAAATTCTAAATACGTTATATTTATTTTGTGTATTTAAATAAATATTTAATTTATTTTCCGTTTGCAATTTAGAATTTAAATTACATCAATATAAGTAGCAATTATTATTTTAGATAATATTGATGCATGTTTCAGTTTCTACACGGTGGAGCATACGGTGCAAGACTGCCCAGCTTGGGCAGAGCACCGACGTGTCCTCACGGCTGCGATAGGCGGAGACCTCTCGCGCCCAGCATTGGTCGCGGCCATGCTGCGGGGCGAGACGGAGTGGGAAGCGGTCGCCTCCTTCTGCGAAGCAGTAATGCTCGCGAAGGAGGAGGCGGGCCGCGAGCGAGAGAGGACAGTGTCCTCCCTCCGCCCCACCCGCGGTGGTAGACGCCCACGGCGACGGACGTCGCTAGATGATCTCCGGCCACCGTAGGCGCGGGCATGCGGGCAGCGAGTAAAGGGCAACTCGCTGCCCGACCATGGACCATGCCCGGGTCGACGGCGCGTTGTGTCCCACGCGCGCCTCAAAGAGCGTCAGCATAATGACGGGGCCCCCCTCTCAGAGGGCCAAAGCCTGCCGGGGTCGCGGGATTATTTCCTTACCGTGACCCCGGAACAGAAAGAGCTATTGAAGGACACCGTGGATTTTAGTCAGTAAAAGTCTGACAGTCCCTCCCGCCCTGCCCGGGGTTGGAGGACTCATTTGATGATTTTACCACGCTAAAAAAAAAAAAAAATGTTTCAGTTTCTATGTAGCTAGACAAATATTTGGTACATTCAATTTAAATTATTAGGTAGGTACGACACTCGAGCCTAATTTATTTTGTTTTGCATAAATTTTTGTTGGGAAACCAAAAATTTAAAATTAAATGTAAAGAAATAATAAATGTCAGGGCACTAATTACTAACAATTAAACACCGCCTGTGCGTATGGAAGTATTAAAAAAAGTTTGTTTCCTAGAAAGGTGTTTGTTACAAATCAATTTGCAAAATAATATAAATTAAATTGTACAATTTCTATCACCAAGTTTTTAGTTAAATATTTGAATTACTTATATCCTGTCCTATCCTACTAAACCTACTAACCTATCCTACTAATATTATAAACGTGAAAGTTTGTTTGGATGGATGGATAGATATCTATTACTCTTTCACGCAAAAACCATTGAACGGATTTGGACGAAATTTGAAACACAGATAGTTTAAAGTTTATATCTCGATTGTATATTCCCGTGGGATAATTTTCGTTTTGTAGCGGGTGGAGCCGCTGGCAACAGCTAGTGCTTCATAAATTCTACACGATGCGCCACAAGCTCCATCTTTTGAATTAACAATTACACTAATAGTACCTTTATTATTTTACTACGTGTAACCATTTGCCTGTTCTACATAATCGCCCCAATTTCACCTTCGTTTATTTCTACGAAAAACTCAACATCCACGAAAATGTGAACAGCGCCATCTATCCACAGTTTGTCGAACTCGTAACTCAGATGTCTGAGCAAACAACACAGCCTCGTCTATACAATACGCAAGTAGTTATCCCGTTGTACAGATAGAGGTATCGCCATGTACCGTTTGGGGATGACATTGCTAAAATGATAACAAATTGGTTTCTTGTGACCAAGCTGCTGAATTTACGAGTTTGTGTCAGATAAAATAATTTTACCGTATTGATAACTTAGTTCGAGTAAACTGAGATGGCGTTTTGTGTAACAGGGCTGTGTAGCTCATTTTGGATTTCCCTATCTCTTACGGATTCAGGAGGTCTAATATCTAAGCACGAAACCCGTGGTTTCGGCCTTAGTGACATACGTTTTGACAACGAGCCCAAACTATGAATAACTTAGGTATAATACGATTTGACAGGTAGGTATAGCTACAAATTTATGTAACTAGCGCCGCGTCAAAATGACTTCAGTCGTGGTGGTACGGTCAGCCAAGAAAGTGGTGTACCAGTTTTGATTTAGTTTCCCGGTCATCGAAAATTACAACAAGGTTCGTTATAAAAAGATATTACTGAAAGAGACAACATTATCATGACGTAAACCTATGTATTTAGTATTCATACGTCATATGTCACATATAAGTACATGACATTTTAACCTTTAGTATAAATGAAAAGGACATTAGTTTCTACAAAGCAATTGAAATGTTTCCAAACAAAAGTAATAAAAACTATTTAAATAGACAACCGAATTCCATTTGAAAAAGAAAACTGACAATTGACATTTTGTCAAATATATGCAAAAAATCGATATATTTTCCGTGTTATTTTTCAATCAACTGCATATAAAATCATCGCAATGCCTGCCAACTTGACCATTGCCGAAAGAGCACAAATAATTGCCCAATTTAATGAGGGAAGCAGTATCAGTGCGATATCCCGGAATTTGAATATATCGAGGCGTTCTGTCCGCTTTTGGATTCGTCGTGAAGGAGAGGAGGGAAGTTTGTTGGATCACAGAAGAAGTGGTCGCCGGCCTGCACTCTCCAATAACGATAGAGAATTCATGAGACGGGAATATGAAATCAATGGTTTTAAGCCCACAAAACATTTTGCGGAGATGTTCGATGTGAGTGCCCAAACAATAAGGAATCATCTACATTACATGGGGTTGCACCACAGGCATTACGCCAAGAAAATATATTTGACGGATGCTCACAGACTTGCTCGTCTGAACTTCGCCAGAGAGCACTTAGAGTTTGATTGGTCTAATACAGTGTTTTGTGATGAAAAAACGTTTAAATCCAGTCAGCATGGACGTCTTCACCTTTGGCGATATAATTCAACACGGTATAAAGATGATCATGTAATTCCAAATAGAGAATCAGGTCGAATTTCCGTAAATATTTGGGGCTGGATGAGTGCGGATGGTGTAGGAGAATTGTGTTCTCTACCTCCTCGAGCGACGGCTGTAAATTATATCGACGTGCTTCAGAATGCAATGCTACCACAATTTGACAGTCCGTAATGTTTACCCGGAGAACGAAGTGCCACAATTTGATTTTGTTCAAGATAATTGTTCAATTCATAATGCGAGGATCGTAAGAGCCTGGTTTCGTTCACACACTGACGTAAGGGTAATTCAGTGGCCCTCAAGATCGCCGGACCTCAACCCGATAGAAAATCTTTGGGGCCTTATGGTCCAACGATGGTCGCATCAAAATGAAAGAACCAAACAAGCTCTTATTAGTTACTGTAATTATATTTGGGAGGAAATGCGGGGAACCGATATTTGCTCACGGCTTGTTGGTTCAATGAGGTCTCGTCTTTTAGAGGTTATAGAGGCCAACGGCGGTTACACCCGTTTCTAATTTTTAAAAATTTTCAATATCTTCTAAATATTACTATATGCTATGTTTTTGTTTGTTATAAGTATTTTAAAATTGATTGTAGAAATTTAATAAAAGGATAAATCTATTTTTAGCTTGTTTTTTATTGATATTGTAATTACAAGTTTACAGAAATTGTAGGTTTGTGGATTCGCCTTGTGCCTTTACAATTTTATGTAACTTGTTGATTACAATTCTGAATTTGTAGATACAATTTTGTCATCAAAATCTACAGCCCCCCGCCGTTGATTTTACGACGTCATTGGTTCCATCAAGTTCAAACTAAGAACAGCTGTCACGTTACAAACAGTAATAGTCGTTATCAATAATCAGATAAAGACAGCAATAGAAGTTGTCAGATCGATCTGCAAGCGAAACTAATCTTTATCACCTATGAATCTGCAAGCGATATTCAACCTGAGGGTGGTACACCACTTTCTTGGCCGACTGTACTATCCGTCCGTAATTTGATTTTGATGTTAGTTACGTTCGTACCTAAATTATCCGTTTCCATGTTTTCGTTGAACTTAGAAAGTAGACACCCAGATATTCCAATCTTGGCCAACTTAATTGTAATAGATAAATAATTAATTATTAATGCTTTTTATAATTTTTTTATACAATATTTACCTACTGTTACGGAAATCCGAGTTCAAAATTCCTAGGAACGTCACTAGTTGTAGGAAGAGCACTAATTGGTGAACCACTACTTCTCATGAATATACTATAGCATTGCCTATGATGCCGCTGTATTCTGCTATATTCTCTGAAAGAAGGAATGGGTTTGAATTCAACTGTAAGTAATTTGAAATTACTGTAAGTAGTTTAATTAGCTTAGTTTAATTATGGAAATCTTACAACCTTGGAAGGTTGTAAGATTTCCATAGAATCAACAACCACCCTGATGTTTAACATAAATAGCTGCTTATGCCGAATGCACCTTAATAAGCTATTAACCGAGGCCTAATTAATTCATGGGTTGAATAATAAATACCTGATGGTCGCATTGTTAGTTAATAGGGGTATTATTGTGGTGACGTGGCGCATTATTTGGTTTCATGCAAAATGCGAAGGTTCAATAGAAGGTCGTGGGACTTATCGAATTACCGTGACCCCGGAACGTAAAGTACTATTGAATGACACCGTGGATTTTAGTCAGTACGGGTTTGACAGTCCATCCCGCCCTGCCCTGGGTGGGGACTCGTTTGATGATTTTACCATGATAAAAAAAAACTCCTAATCTAACAAAATTTTAGAGTTTACCAGTTAAACTAGACGTGTTTTGTTATTTTAACACACGCTTTGCAACCATTTTAATCCATAGGTATACATGATCACACTTTTTCATCAAATTTTCGTTGCGTTTCTGCCCAACAAGTTAAAATTAATATAGACACAGTATAGGTATTGCATTTAGCATTCAATTATTTTGTTCAGTAATATTAAACGCATCTACCTCAAAAATCTGAGTTTTTAAGTATGTGTCAATTTCATTTTGTAGCTTACAAGATTTTTAGAAAGATGGCATCAATAACTCAATTCACGAAAAATGTCTTTTATTAACGGTTTGTAAATAAAGTTGCGAAATGATAATAAATGGCGCAACATGTATGATCCGAGTTGATACTCAAATTATAAATAAACTCGAGCGAAGCCGCGGATAAAACCAGATTCCTATAAAACGAACTCTTGCAAGTTTTAATGAATACACCGGAAAAACGAGAGAAATCTTGTAAAGTTTCTGCGGTGCAACCTCTCATATTTTCTGTAACATCGAATACCACAAAAGACCGAACTCCTTAGTTTACAGTAGAATCAACATTGAACCCGCCGTAACTTCTGACGATTCTCAAGTTCTTGCTACATTCTAATTGAATGAAAACATTTGGACTTACAACTACGTTAGTATTTTGTGGATGCTAGTTCGTGAATAATGATCTTTCTGGTTTGTCTTTAATTCTCGTGAAGAAGTAAATTATGTTGTTTGATCGTAAAGATTTATGGCCATAGTGTGGTCGGAACTGTTGGTACAGTGACTGAGTGATCGGTCACTGCGCAACGTGTCGTGGGTTACCGCCTAGCTCGAACAAAATATTTTTATGATTTACAGGTAACAGGGTCTGACTGTGTATGTTTGTAAATGCACCGACGATACAGGAATCAATTCCTTGTATCGGGTAAACTCATAAAATAACTGAAGGCTATGGTATTCTCTGATCGTGAGGCTACAATGAGCTCGTCGAAGAGCTAGTAGGTAGTAGATTTTCGACTTTATGCTCTACGTCTACAGGATGAAGTTTAAAATTCAAAGAAACAGTTAATCTTTTACAGAGCATATCCAGTAAAGTCAAACCATAACTTAAAGAATGTCTACAGATCAAATATTAAGTATTTGATTACTTTAAAACTTCAAAAGGTATATTTTAATAAGATTACTTTTAAAAACATTGGCAATCAAAAAGTTTAACATAAATAACTGTTATCAATCTGTTAATGCTGTTGGTTCTCATGTAAATGAGTGTTAAAATATAAAAATACAACACAACGAGTTTTGAACATTATTGTCTTTACAAGTGAAATTGTGTTGCCAGTGATAATTTTGCACATTGCACTTTGCACTGAGCGTGTCCTTTAGCTGCTGGCACTTTAGAGTGATTTAAATGTCTTTTAAAGACCAACGGAAAGAGAAGAAGTGGAGTAAAGAGAAGGACTTGCCAGTTTATTCAAGACTGTTTTCGAAAAGGTGAAGGAAATCTCCTTCACCTTTGTGAAAGCAGTCAGTTGTGATGAAATGAATTACAAAAAGTAATGCGCTTGGTGGGGTAAATAGGAAACTGATAATGAGTAGCATGTGGTGTCGTTGACCGAGGTGCATAGAGTTTGTATGGACAACTGGTTGTTTTTCTAGATTATGATCCCAAGGAAAACGTTGAGTTTGATAGCCGGTGTTAAAACCGTAAAATAGTGAATGTTCGTACTTTAGTTCTTACCTATAGGCAAACTTTAAAGTCTTTAGAAATACGAGTATAATATGTAGCTAACAAATACTTCAAGAATATTTTTCAAAGTTTATTTTCGTAGGTACGTTTTCTTTTATTACCCTGCGTTAGAAGTCCTGTTAATTATGCGTCATTTAAATTACCGATACCGTAAAACCCAGTCGCTTTTGGGCACTGCGGATAATGTTAGATATAGGCAGTAATGCAGAAAGATCTGCAGTATTATTACTGTGAGGAATGTTTGATTCTGATGCCCATAATGGCCTAAATAAGCCTTGCTTTGCGCACTCATATTTGGTTTTTCATGGCGTCCCATGCATTTTGAAGCGATAACATACTTTCTAAATGAAAACACTTCGCCTCAAATTATACGATAAGTGTCTCAAGTCTCTCTCTGTGATAGATTTTTAACTGTCAAAAATGCAATTCTGACCCAGTCATGTGTGGTTCACAGAATTGTATTTTCGTGCCCAAAATAATATCTGATAAGTTGCTTTTGATAAGATTATATAACTGTTGAAGGGCTGAATACAAACAGTTGAGTAATGTAGCCAAGAGTTCAGGATAATCCGTAACTAAATTAATATAAGATCACCTAAAAGCAAACGACCTTCAATTGTCATTTGCGGCAACCACGAAGTCAGAACTTAGAATTCTGACAATAAGTTCGACTGGGACGTAAAACAGGTTTGAGTGCGGATGGATCAAGTGCCCGCTACTCGTGTGGAGTGCCCCTTATGATCGCTGTGTAGTGGCTTTGGCATTCGGGAATTAATTCGGCAGTTGATATGAGTGGTTCGATTCGATAGTTAAAAATATAGTCAGGAAATGAACGGGTTCTGTTTTTTGAGGCTTTCTATTAAAAGTTGACTTATTTGTATTGTAAATTATAAAGATAAAAATTAAACAATGCGAGATCGTATACATGAAAAACAAAGAAAGCTCAAAGAATAGCTAATAAACAAAAGTTAAATGTTGTTGCTTCATTCATGTTGTATAACACTTTATTAAACCAAAAACAAAGCATGTAAAAAACTATGTAGTATACGATGAACAAAATTGCGTTCTCTTTCAGATAACCGTTGAATAACTTAATAACTTATAATTAATGAGATACGTATATTATATGAAATTGGGCTGCCTACACAGTTTGAAAAATAATCGGATTAAAAAGTTGAACAGATTTTGTAATAAAATAAAGGGGCCAAAAACTCAATAAACATTAAAATAAACGAAACAAAGCCAAACAGAAGGGTTTGTAATAATTAAACTGGACTGATTTTTAGACTTTATTTCACGGCTGACCTTTTGTCTGAGACAAAAGCTTTCTGTTCACAATAGAGGCCGCCACCGGTACCTGGTGGATTACTTGACGTGTTGCCACGATTTGTGAAAATGAAGGAGAAATTTTATACAGAATTAAAATAATTACTTAATAAACGGCTTATGGCGCATTTTCAGTATTCTATTCTATTTTAGGTTTTTGGCAACAAAGTCGATGTCGAAAATTCTGCCAATGACAGGAGTGAACTGGAAAAAGCATTTTCAGTAGTTGTTAGGGCCCGCATGCGGGGTGCGAGAGATTTCTGCAACGCATGCCACAGAGACCCCATTCGGAAAACCGTTTTCATTAGTTGATAGGGCCCGCATGCGGGGTTCGAGATATTTCTGGAACGCATGCCACAGGGCCCACATTCAGGAAATCGTTTTCATTAGTCGATAGCCCCCGTGCGGGGTGTAGGAAAACATCTGTTTGTTGCCATTTATTGACAAGAGTGGCAGACCCGCCTGCTGTATATCGACCGATGAATTGCATTGGTCGATAACACGATCGGCTTAGAGCAAGCGGGGAATCACCGCAGACGGTGTAACGAACACGTAAGTATAGACTTGTGGCTTTCATTGGTTGTTATCCCGTATGCTGTATATCGAACGAGTTAACGACCAATGAAACTGCACCATTAGAGATGTTTAGTTTTTTTTACACTGGATTTTGCCAGCGTCTTCGCTCACCCGCCCGCCCCCTCCTGTAATAGTCAGATGTCACATGACCATTGTATGGAGTTTTACAATGATGAAATAATTTTTGAAATCAGTTTTGTAGTTTTGGTATTTTCTCAAATCTAATATCTTTAAACGAGCAATTCTTGTATATTTATTTATATATAATCAGGATCTCGGAAACGGCTCCAAGGATTTTCATGAAAGTTACAGATTACGGGTTTTTCGGCTCAAGGAAACGATTTATCAAGGTCCCAGGTTCGAGAAAAGCTCGGTTCCCAAGATATAGACATTTTAAAAACCGAGCGAAGCTCTGTCAACCAGATATTGCTAATATAAAGTTATGTCTTCATAATAATATTACGAGTAGTATCGAAAGTAATGTTTAAAAAATATTTAAAATGCGTGTTCTTATTGATATAAATAAACAAATATATTAGAAACAAGAGAGGGTTCGAAAGCATCTATATCTTCAAAAAAGGATAAATCGACGAAATGCATTCGTAAAAAAAATGTTTTAAATAAAAATTTAAACATGGTCACCGTATGCTTAAATATCCCCTTTTCCCTGAGAACAATAGTAATTCAAAGTATACGTGATGAGCCCCTGACTCAGATCTCGTCAGATTATTTTGACAAAGTAATTTATTGTTCACTCAGTACCTGCCTTGTCTTATTTATTTCTTTAACTTGCTATAAATATTATATTTCCACGTTGTTCTAACAAGGTGTTAACACTCAGCGACATTTTGCTTTTACTAAATTAGGAATTTAAACATGACTTTTTATTGTAATAAAATTTTGTATTAAAGTTTTATGAACTCGCCGAGGACACATACTACACATTTAAATAAGTAGACTGAAAGAATAGTTTAACTGTATAAATAAATTGAAAATCTGTTTTCGAGGCCTAGTGCTTCTCGAGTCAACATCTCCTGAAGATGCCCCGTGGAGGGGCGAAACACGTCTGTCGAAGGTTTGATTGCATGGCATGTTTTTCCGTTTTTCTTGCACGTGTGCTTAAGCATGTTTCCTTTGCTGCATGTGCATATGCATGAGGGCGGGAGGGTGGGATTGCATCCTTCATCAAGCCTGGATTTTTGCCGCGGAATTAAAACCAAATATTTTTTATAACATTTAATGTCATGGATTTCCGCAAAGTAACGCCTGATTCTATAATTTAAAATCTGTTGAGTCCAACATTTAGAGTATTGAAAAAAGTGCACAAGTATTTTTTCTTTTGAAAATCATACAATATTGACAAAGATAAATCGAAATCCGGAGTTGGGGTTGTGACGTCATAACGCCTGTTAAATTGTACCGCCCGAGTGACGTCTTGTGATTTTTAGAAGCGTTGTATCTTCCATAATGTTGGTTAAAGCAACAAAAAAAATATGGGTCAAATATTTCTATGATAATCTATTTATATTTTCGGACTAGTACATTTTTTGAGTAAAATAACCTATTGAACATCGTCGTTTGACAAAATACACATTTGAACAATGGGCATTCAAACAAATGACACAACGCAGGTCTTGTAGTATTGATCTAGTCATCAAACGGGAAATTGGATGACATTCACGAGTCAAGTACTTCACTATGTTATTGAAGCATCAAAGCGTTCACACTTCTGCCTGGATTTCGGTGCTGAATTCCCATAAGGGTCATATTTCTGTGTTTGTGTGTGATTTTGCATTTACATAGTTACTGTGTATTTAGTCTATAGAGTGAAGGTGAGTAGACTGTAAGGGCAAAATTAAATCGTTTTTCTTTTTTTTTGTGGGATCTCATTTATCAAATGGGTCCTCCCTATTTAGATGTAGCGTAAGGATTATCAGACTTGACTAACTAAAAACTACAATGTAAGTAACAGTTGCCATTTGCCTTTTAGGGCCGTGGTAACCTCTTCAGAGTTATAATAAATAAATAAATAAAATATCTTTATTGTCAGGTTATTCACGATCGTATAAGACTTTTGCCGTGACCATTGTAGTCTAAAGCCGGTTCCAGACTGGTGTAACGCATAATGTATTCCACCATGTAACGGCATTACGAGCATTACATGTAACGCTCGCAGTGTCTTCCACACGTAGAATTCGCGTTACATTACATTACGCGTTACACCAGACTGGACCCGGATTAAGTTATATATGATTGGTTTTTAAGAATGTCTTCTAGATAATTCTAAAATATTAATGATGCAAGAATAAAGACACCAGTACCCTTAGCACGAGTTTTCACTCTTTTACTTTACAGCGTCTTTCCAGTATTTACAGCGTTTCTTGTATGAAAAAATGGAACAGCGCCTCTGGTGTGCGAAGGAGGAACTAACTTTTTCCTTGAAAATTGTCAATTTGAAATTGTCAAAGTTCCAGTTTACTTTACGTCTCAAATACTGAAAACTCGTGCTAATGCAAAAGCTTAAAAATATATAAAAAAAAACAAAGGTAACTAATCTAAAACGTGTTACAAGTTTAACAACAGCTTAAAAAAACAGTATCATCCTATTTGTTTGAACAAAACTAAATTCACTAGCAAGATGTTCATGTTTTATTGTGTTTAAAAATACTCGCAGCTCCACATAATTTCCCAAAAGCGTTACTCCAGATAGTTTGATATTGCATTTCATTCTGAAAACTGCAAGTCGCCGACTGACAAGGCTTTGTTACATCATAGCTAAATAACTTTGTGGAAGCACGTACTGAATTACCACGCTCTCACGTGATATCTGTACTGGCAATTCCGTTCCCTAAGGTTATATAAACTTTTAATGTAATATTATATGCATCTTCTTCCGTCAGGCCTCAAATTATGTAAGCACTTGACTAGATTTGCCCGCGTGGAGCTGAGTACCTAAATGTTTGACGAGATCATGTCGCCAAAAAATATACTAGGTGTGTGTAAAAGGAAAAAACAGATCTAATAACTGCCTCCGTGCTAAAAACCAAATCCAAGGCCTGGTTGGGAGAATTTATTGGATGATTTTCCCGCATAAAAAGGCAAAATTTCACGTTTTTGTAACGTAAAGTAAACGAGGACTTTGACGTTAATTTTATTTTCCATACGGTTTACGTAATAATTATACTTCAAGCACGCTGTTTTTACGTAAAAGATTAACTTAATCATCACAAAATTTCACACTTTTTATTTTAATAAATTAAGTTAGGTACATAATCGTTCCTTACGCAATCCACCCGCCCCTTTTTTGGCCAAGCTCAACATCTACTTAAAAAAATAACATACTTTTACATACTTTTCACGCTGAAAAGCGATCAAAACACAAATGGCCACCATTCCGTAGGTGTTTGGTTCCGAACCCATATTATTATATTGGATAATTTTATTAACAGAATTGACCAAGTTACTTCCCTTTTAAGTTTGTACAGACCGAAACCGGATAAATTGTATAGGTATAATCATTGGCTGTTAGCTATAACAACAGAATTTTACTCTCTACGGCCATGTAATATAAAACCATTGAAATTAAATTAATTGGCTGTATTACGTAGATACTGTTAAAATTTCATTACTTTGTAACCTTGCCATTTCCGCCTTTTAGGCTTCGTTTATGATAGGGACTTAGCTACCATACCGTATTAGTATAATATCTTTGTTGTTTCAAGGGGTAAAATTTTTGAACAATTTAAGTACTCGTAACAGGTAATTGTATCGGATTGTGTAAATTTTCCAGTTACTAGGTTATGGAGTTCAGATAGGCAATCGCTCCATGTGGAATACTGATATTCAGCTGCATACGGTTCGACTGGAAGCCGACCCCAACATAGTTAGGAGATGGGTAGCCAAGCCAGATGATGACGTAATATAGGTAATTAATGAGACAAGTGACTAACTTTAATAAACTGTAGGTACATACTTTTACTTTACTTCAATGGGTTATGAAAACTCGTTCAGTAGCAAATCAAAACTAGTGAAGACGTTATTTTACTTTAAAAAATGTGGAAGTGAAGTTCTGTCAACAATCATCGTGTAGGGTGATATATGGGAATAGACTTCAAAACTTAATCTTTGTTTTAGATATACAAATATTGCTTCAAAAGCACTGTCCTCTAGTAACACAAGCCAGCTTAGACCCAGATCAAACCTGTCGTCAAGCGAATCCGTACACCATTGTAAACTGGAATTGTTTTCGCTGACTCCACGCAATGCCGACTGACAGCAGGTAACCGCAAGCTTCCCACTATGCTGCTACCACTACAGGCATTGAAAACGTGCCAACATAGCCACTGCAAGCCAGCAACTGACTTTTAGTAATGAGAGGTATTCAAGTGGATTGTTGTGATGGTCCAAAGATTTAGGGATGCTCGGGGTAATAGATTATGTGTTCTAAAGTGGTAAGTTGGTAATTTAGAATAGCGGTGGACTGTGGAGAAACACTGGATTTGACTGTTTATAAAGCTTTCGAGTTTGGTCGAACGCGTAAACAGAAACAGGTAATCGGCGCAGACATTTTATTAGGTACAATAAGTGCGACTGCATAAGATAACATGAGTTTATCTGTTTGCATCGAGCCAACCTGTCTGCGATCAAAATTACCCTATCTCAGAAACCACTGGTTCAAAAAAAAAAAAAATTGTGTTAGATAGTCTATTTATTGAGGACGGCTATTATGCTATATAACATCACGGTTAGATTAATAGGAGTTGGGCAGCGGGGGTGAAACCACAGAATAGCTACTTATGAGTGTCAACTGGGTGAAATAAACTGGTGTAATAGATAAGCGATTAGCCGCTGTGACGAGTTCGATTCACACTTCTAGAAAAATACACTAGTTCTTTCGGTTCACACTGCTCATTCATAATAAATGAGTTTAAATTATTGTGAAGCACCCAAGATTCACGCAACTGAAATTATAAAGCAACAATAACGCTGAAACTTTAAACTCAGTGTAAGGCGATCATCCCTTGAACTATCTACATTCAAGGGATGCTTGGTCTTCAAGAGGTTTTTTATTGTAGTGTCACAATCACTGAAAGTCTTCTATGCAAACATGTATGATGACCAGAGGTCGGAATTAAGTAGAGTCATTTTAATACTTGTATCGAAATTTTGATATTATTAGGGATCTTCCTGGGATTTTCAATAGACAATCTCGTGTGGAATACAATATTACAAATAAATAATAATAATAATAAAAACATCAGAGATAGTTTAGACTCATAAATTTTGTAAAGTAAATAACTTTTTGTTTAATAAATCACTGGATTTTATGCTCTATAAAAGTAATTCCAGGATTTGAGGCATATCCACTATATTCGTTCGCTGTATGAAATCAATGTAAGTTCGTGAATAACTCTAATTCAGACCTATGAAGATGACTAATAAAACTATTAACTACAACGGATCTACGTTTCCGTTAACTTTTATTTCCATTGCGAAGATTTAAAACACTTCCCAACTTGGCCCTAAGACCTCGGAACTCGGGTGCCGGTAATCCTCACGTTGGCACGTTGTCAACGCTACAGTTTGTGGTCAGCGGTCCCTGTCTGCGGTCACCGGTGTCGGGTGAGTTCTGTCCCTTGGACAACGATATTTTAGTGTTAAGTACTGCTGTAATAGATAACTGTTATAGTTTCTAAATTGACTTCAATTGAATTTCTGGACTTTCAATTTATCTTTTGACAGATATGGCAACAAAAGGAACTCCTGCGTCATATTTGTTTGTTAAATTGATTTGAAATGTTAAAGATGTTAGCAACAGTATTATTAGATTTCGGGAGGTACCTGTGTCTGATGCGAAAGGAGGAGACGCCTGGGTGTCACCACTGCGAAGATCGCCCGGAGGACACGGTGGAGCATACGGTGCAAGACTGCCCAGCTTGGGCAGAGCACCGACGTGTCCTCACGGCTGCGATAGGCGGAGACCTCTCGCGCCCAGCATTGGTCGCGGCCATGCTGCGGGGCGAGACGGAGTGGGAAGCGGTCGCCTCCTTCTGCGAAGCAGTAATGCTCGCAAAGGAGGAGGCGGGCCGCGAGCGAGAGAGGACAGAGTCCTCCCTCCGCCCCACCCGCGGTGGTAGACGCCCACGGCGACGGACGTCGCTTGATGATCTCCGGCCACCGTAGGCGCGGGCATGCGGACAGCGAGTAAAGGGCAACTCGCTGCCCGACCAAGGACCATGCCCGGGTCGACGGCGCGTTGTGTCCCACGCGCGCCTCAAAGAGCGTCAGCATAATGACGGGACCCCCCTCTCAGAGGGCCAAAGCCTGCCGGGGTCGCGGGATTATTTCCTTACCGTGACCCCGGAACAGAAAGGGCTATTGAAGGACACCGTGGATTTTAGTCAGTAGAAGTCTGACAGTCCCTCCCGCCCTGCCCGGGGTTGGAGGACTCATTTGATGATTTTACCACGCTAAAAAAAAAAAAAAAAACAGTATTATTAGATTCTTGAATGCTTCTTTTCAGATCATAGTCTAAAATCAGTGATAGAAAGTTAAGTCACTATCGCACAGTCCCTTTTTTGATGTGTTAAAATTATCAAACGAGTTTTTCTGCCTTTGGTGGAACGGAAGAGGCTCTTACTGAAAATTTACCTTGATCCTTCAGTTACACTTTGCGTTGCGTGACATTCATCCACCCAGAGAAGGATGATTCATTTGAAATTTTACACCCAAAAACAGAGGTAATTTATTGCATTAATTGTGAACAATTTTTAATATGGCTATCAGCTGTCCTACAAACGTGCCCATGTAGACATTTTCGAAACTGGAACAGCTGATTTTTTTCATAAATAATTATATTAGTACCTAGTTAAAAATTGTATTTTTCAAAGACAAACAAACCCAACCATCGCGTACTATTGACACTGCAACGTATGCTAATGCAACATTGCATATAACAAAGCTATTCGCAATTCCAACACGAATTGTTCTTAGTATCTAAGTTGCTGCAACAAGGCGTGACCGATCGTCACGCGTCGACTACGTGAGACAGCAACGTCGCAAATGGCTGTCAAATATTAACAAGTTCCAATTAATTTAGCATTGTTACTGTATCGTTTTGGACTGATTCGACAATTGTCTTAGGTTGGTTACGCACTCATCCAACTTTGTTGAAGACATTTGTTCAAAATAGAGTAGTTGAAATCAATGATTTGACTATTGGTAATAGTTGGTCACACATACAAGGTGTATATAACCCAGCAGATATGTTGACGCGCGGAGTGAACCTACCGGAGCTTGTTCATAATGACTTGTGGTGGACCGGTCCAAAGTTCATTCTCGACGCTAATTACGATGCGAGCTATTCAGATGTTTCATTGACTGATTTGCCCGAACTTAAATCACATAGTGTGGTTGGTTTGTATTCGTCATGTAACGTGTTCCCTTTCGACAATTTTTCATCTTTCTTTCGAATGATACGATCAGCTGCGTATATGATGCGATTTATTCATAACACTCGTTATAAAAACGCACGTAAACAAGGTCCGTTGTCTGTGGATGAACTGCATAGGTCAACTATTTTACTCGCGCGATTGTCTCAAATCGATTCATTTTCACAAGAATATAATTCGTTACTGAATAAGTCATTAAATCATAAATATCCGCGTAACATGTCCGGACTCAATTTGTTTTTTGATGATAATTTTATAATTCGGGTAGGAGGTAGATTAAGTAATTCTAATGAGTTTAGTTACGACAAAAAGCACCCTATACTGCTATGTAGTAAGCACAAATTCACTTCACTCTTATTTCAATATAAACACTTATATTTATGTCACGCTGGCCCCCAATTATTACTCTCAACCATTCGCGAGGAATGGTGGCCACTGGGTGGTAGAAACTTAGCGCGTTCAATCGTTCACAAATGCGTTCGATGTGTTAGGCTAAAGGGGAAAACATTGAGCCCAATAATGGGCAATCTGCCTACCGAGCGATTGATACCCGGCTTTCCATTCTTGCATACCGGTACTGATTACTGTGGTCCAGTGTACATATTGAACCGTCAGGGGAGAGGTTCGCGATTAATTAAATGTTACATTTGTATATTTATTTGCTTTGCTACTCGAGCAGTTCACTTGGAGCTCGTGACTACTCTGACCACTGATGGATATCTGCTCTGCCTTAAAAGATTCATATCACGTAAAGGTAAACCGACAGTAATATATTCCGATAATGGAAAAAATTATGTCGGCGCTGCTAACGAATTATGTAATTTTTTATTAAAAAACTCTGCCGCTATTGTAGAAAAAACCGCCTTAGACGGCATAACCTTTAAATTCATTCCCCCATATTCTCCTCATTTTGGTGGCCTGTGGGAGGCGGGAGTGAAGTCCTGCAAGTATCACCTGAGACGCGTAGTAGGAAACTCTAATCTCACGTTTGAAGAAATGTATACGGTATTGGTACAAGTCGAGGCCGTCCTTAACTCCCGTCCGCTAACTCCTCTTTCTGCAGATGCAAATGACCTGCAAGCATTGACACCGGCGCACTTTTTGATTGGCCGCTCACTCACCGCACCAGCCTGTGATGACATCACCGACGTAGTCACCAATCGACTGCCACGTTACGACCGAGTAGAGCAGATGCGTCAACACTTCTGGCAGCGGTGGTCTAAAGAGTATGTTAGCGAGCTGCAGACCCGAACAAAATGGAAGGTCAACAAGAGTGACGTCACCATCAACGGGCTTGTTCTAATCAAGGAAGATAACTTGCCTCCTTTAAAGTGGCGTCTCGGACGTATTGTACAAGTGTACACAGGAAAGGACGGAGTGTCACGTGTCGCCAAGGTCCGCACAGCAGCTGGAGACGTGCATCGTTCATTTTCAAAAATTTGTCCACTACCTGTCGAGATGCCTGCTGCAACGACTGATCCTTCTAGAAACCGAGGCTTTCCAGACCCGGGAGAATGTTAACGCCGCGACACACACATCAAGCAACACATGAGGGGAAGCGGGACGCGGGGTACGCGGGGAACGCGGGCCGCGAGCCCAACCGGCGCCATCGTCTCGACACTAGCCCAAAAACCGTGGTCTGCGTACCACCTCATTCATTTGCATATTCAATTTTAAATAATATAACATTATAATACAGTAGAACTGGAGTGGTTGGCGTTCTTCATTTTAACCTCACGACAGTCCTAACATTGGTCCTTCGAGCCGGATAAGAGCGTCAGCATAATGACGGGGCCCCCCTCTCAGAGGGCCAAAGCCTGCCGGGGTCGCGGGATTATTTCCTTACCGTGACCCCGGAACAGAAAGGGCTATTGAAGGACACCGTGGATTTTAGTCAGTAGAAGTCTGACAGTCCCTCCCGCCCTGCCCGGGGTTGGAGGACCCATTTGATGATTTTAACACGCTAAAAAAAAAAAAAAACAGTATTATTAGATTCTCGAATGCATCTTTTCAGATCATAGTCTAAAATCAGTGATAGAAAGTTAAGTCACTATCGCACAGTCCCTTTTTTGATGTGTTAAAATTATCAAACGAGTTTTTCTGCCTTTGGTGGAACGGAAGAGGCTCTTACTGAACCTTGATCCTTCAGTTACACTTTGCGTTGCGTGACATTCATCCACCCAGAGAAGGATGATTCATTTGATAACTTTACACTCCAAAACAGAGGTCATTTATTGCATTAATTATGAACAATTTTTGATATGGCTATTAGCTTTCCTATAAATGTGCTCATGTAGACATTTTCGAAACTGGAATAGCTGGTTTTTTTCTTAAATAATTATATTACCTAGTTAAAAATTGTATTTTTCAAAGACAAACAAACCCAACCATCGCGTACTATTGACACTGCAACGTATGCTAATGCAACATTGCAAATAACAAAGCTGTTCGCAATTCCAACACGAATTGTTCTTAGTAGCTAAGTTGCTACAACAAGGCGTGACCGATCGTCACGCGTCGACTACGTGAGATAGAACCTCTTCTGATATTGTATTATGTTTCTATACCAGATATAAGAAATATGCACCAGCTAAGTTGATGGGAAAATTCAATTTTGCCGCTCTTGGTGTGAAAGTGCTGGGGGTTTTTAAGGTGAAGTGGTGAAGTTCTTTGTGTGGGTGTGATGTGTACTAAGTTTAGTTCATTTTAGTGTGATGTAGTAGAAGGATGCACTTTAGTCAAGATCAATAAATAAATCATGTCTTTTCTCGAGTGAAAGGCATTTCGACAGAATCAATCTCGTCTCAACGGCAGTAAAATTGCTGTCAACATTTTCACAAAAATATAAGTAGATATTACTTGACAGATCAAAACATGTAATAATGTGCTTATTTGAAGAGTAACTTTTATGTTAAAAAAAACGTTGTCCCACATTAGGAAGGTATTTCCTCTGTCGTCTATCGTCAAATCAAACCAGAACCGGAACAACTACAGCTAAAAGGTCGCACAAACAATTTGTTCAACTGTTTTTCCTGATAGCTCAACCTTGCCGTCTTCAAGTCAAGATTGAATACTGAATAGGTTGTTTCTAGACAGGCGTGCTTCACTGTGCACCACATCTTTGCATACAATCTGAGACAGTGGAGAGCCGTGAGCCAACAGGTAATAAAAAAATAAATAAAAACACAACGGTGAATGATTTAACCACTGTGCCAACCGTGCGACTTCACTGTACTTACCTATATTATTTAGAAAGACAAAGGTATCTTCTATTATAGTAAAGCCATCAGCTAGTCTATTTCGAAAGAAACGTCGCCTACTTCTGCGGTTACTTACAGTCTATTTCTGTTATAAATTGCCTCTCTGTGGTTTTTGTTATTTTAGGAAGTTTGTTCAGGTTCCGAAGTACGACCAAAACTTAGTGTTAAAAGCATAGCAAATAGATTATATTACAATAAATATACCTATACTAATTGAAGAACTCGTTTTGTCTTTTCGTTTACGCTGTAAATTAAAATCTATCTCGGTCGCAATCTCGATCCCGATCTTTATTTGTAACCACTGAACGACCGATTTCAATCAGCAGTTAAAAAAGATCATATTTCTTGTTCTATTTTGTAATGTGGAACAGGGTATGAAGTCCAGTCCCCATCAAAATGTTTAATTTCTTCTTAAAAACCAAAGAATATAATCGTTATAATATCTACGAATATATTGTTAAACTTAAGGTAAAAAAGGATTAATTAATTCAGAATTCGCCGAAAGGGCTCGTGTTCATATTCGTACACCTTTGAATTATACCATTCATTTTCAACCGCTGTTAAATATGTATGAGAATACGTCAAAAGTTTTGTATGAGAACCGAAGCTGAAACTTAAAGTATCACTTGGAAGTTGCGAGCTTAAGTATACGAGGTAGGAGTAACGCCATGTTCATGACTTCTGCGACATGCGACACGCGTGTGTGTCACTTGTTTCCTTCGCATGAGTACGCTAAATCAATACTGTGACATGTGGTACCATCATTCCGCAAATCTAGTCGTGTGACTCATGGAATGCTGTTTACAACTTTTTCTATTTGTTTTTCATAAGTGTCACGACGTTTGTCGCTAAAGCGAGTAGCTTATGACCGAGGGTACAAGAAAGTAGCGGGCCCGTCTTTAAAGAAGAATGATGCTCTGAAACGCAAAGGGCGGCAACTGAAGGAACTGGGTTGATTTTTAGTCAAGAAGAAGACAGCCCCCTTTCGCAGTCCAACGAGGGCGGGGGAAGAACTTACTTGAGGTACCAAAAAAAGGCTTACAAACAAATATATTCTATAGGGCATGATACTATACCGTGTTGCTACTCGTGGAGCGTGAGAAAAAATGTCGCATGCCGTGGCCTAAATCTTATCGCCCGAGGTCATAAACGGGGCATCAGAAGTAAAGAGCGTTCGCTGTTAAGATTCTGTGACATAGTATAGTCAAATACAATATTCAGGAAAAGCTATTGTGAATGAAAATGTCTCTTTGTTCGTGGGTCTATTGTTGGTCGCGTTCGCTACTTGCTAATGGAGGCTGCATTGTCTTAAACTGTAGTGAATCAGCGTCTGTCGACTTGATTTGGTTCTCGTTTAATTGTATTGCAACCGATTGTTGCAATAAAGGTGATTACTGTTTTGCTTTATTGATAGTGTTTTATTTTTGTTGCGTTTTGTTTTTTTAAAGTAATCAGTTTTCAATTTCCTTCCGGACAGGATATTAATGTAAAAAAAAATTGTGTGTTTTAAAATGTTATATTGACGGGAACTTTACTTCTGATAGGTACACATATTGTCATAACATAGGAATCAACGGGAATAGAAAATGTAATCCATCGGGAATAACCAAAAAATGGAATCCAAAAGTGGGAATAAATCGGGTCTAACAGGTTCACGTGGCTGGCTACACAAAACTCAGTGTCAAATAAATACCTAAATCGGTTTCGTTCAAAACTACTACGATGAAACATTTTAATTCTAAGATGAATCATTCTTCTTTTAGTTCTAGTATTTATTGCTTTTTATACCAAAAAAGTGACAAACAAGTACATATACGGCTCGCCTGATGGAAAGCGGCAATCGTCGCCGTCGTAGGCTTTGGGCACCTGAAACACCAAGACCACCGCCTTTGCGTTGCCGACCCTACAAATATTCCTCTTGAAGAGATTTTGGTCGCGTAGGAAGGGCGCTTGTACGAATATACATTGTGTTTTACATAGCATCGTAATGCGGTGGCGCGTACTACATTGCTATTTCTCACTGAAATACGAGCCCGACCGTATGCGAGCGACATCAGACTACAAAAAAAAAATTTCTAAGAAAAAATCAGGTTTTATTCTTTTTGATAATATTACACATGATAATTAAGAAGAACTACAAAATAACATCTTCCTGTTGTTCAAGTCGGTTAATCTAAATTTTACTTACATCATTTTCACGCTAACGAGCGCGTTCAGAAACTCAGTTTATTCTATAAAAATATTTCATTCCTTTTCACGTTCTTTCAGCCAAGAGCCCGAGTTATTTAACTGTCTGTTCGGTCGATAAGCAAGGCTGCATTTTATGGCCCTTTAGAGTACAGTCTGAAGATAATTTGTGTTGGTATTTTTTTTCTGCATTTTATATGCTAAGTAATAGCTGTCTCCCGACTGGCAGATTATCATAAAAGTACCTACAGAACTTTATATGCTTTGTAGCGTTCGAATTTTTTTCTTACGGAGGTGACGGCGCTCTCCTGTATATTTTTTGTTTTTGTCGCTTTTCGTATATAACGGAGTGAGGATATTATGTTAATTCTGTGTAGGGGAGTTTGAGTATTATAATAGCTCGCTTTTGTTTCGCTTGTGATTCAAATGTGAACATAAAAGGTAGGTAGTTGATAGTCGAAAATCTGAGTTCCCTCAAAGCTATGCAAGTCAAACAAGAATCAATTTGCATAAAACATGAAACTAGCAATGCTATATCTGTTATTTTAGGTTAAAGCGAAGATATTTTATCAAAATCATAGCTCCAAATTATTAATACCACAGACTACTGAACTTGCGGGCTGGATTCGATTTCTTGGTCGGACAAATTACACTGGCATTTTTCATCTTTGAATGTTGTAGTACCAGCTTTTTAAAAACCTTTTAATCCCTTTTTTGGGTGGATTATCATTAAATGATGACCCACCCTGGATGGAACGGAAAAGACTGTAAGGTTACTGACTTAAAATACTCCCTTTTCATGGGTGTATTTTAAGTCAGTAACCTTAGGGGTCATCAGGGTCACGGTTACCTATAAAAATGGTTCCGCGAACTTCTAAATACCTCACATAAAACCCAAAGAGCTCGTATAAACTCACCTAAAGTTATTAAACGAGAGATTTCAATGAAACCGTAGTTTAACGTGGGCTATTAGGTGTTCTATGACGTGGGTTCAATATAACCGTCTACCTTGTTCGGCCACAGTCTTGTTCATACAAAGGTGTATGAACCTGAGAACCGGGGAATGCGGGCTTGGCATCCAAACTGCTTAATCAACTTAGACACATATTCTTGAAGCGTACTTACGTTTACGATGGTATTCTGCTGGTTAGTCAATGTAAAGGGAGTATTTTCTGGAATATTTTATATTTTTGAAATTATGAGTATTTTTCTATGTTAATAGAAGTAGAGTTTATTATGTTACTATTGCGACTTTCTTTTAAAATTAATTTCAGTTTTTTTTTAGCGTGGTATAATCATTAAGTGAGTCTTCCCACCCAGGGCAGGGCAGGAGGGACTGTCAGACTTGTTCTAACTAAAATCCATGGTGTCCTTCAATAATAGCCCTTTACGTTACGGGGTCACGGTATTCATTGGTCCCGCGACCCCGGCAGGCTTTGGCCCTCTAAAGGGGGCCCCTTCATTGGGCTGACAATCTTAGAGGCGCGCGTGGAGACAAAGCGCCGTCGACCCGGACATGGTCCATGGTCGACAGCGAGTCGCCCATGACTCGCCGCCCGCATGCCCGCGCCTACGGTGGTCGGAGATCTTCTACCGACGTCCGTCGCCGTGGCCGTGTACCACTGCGGCTGGGGCGGAGGGCGGACGCTGTCCTCTCCTTTACGCGTTCGCACCGTTGTGAGGACACGGCGGTGCTCTGCCCAAGCGGGGCAGTCTTGCACCGTATGCTCCACCTTTTCCTCAGGGCGACCCTCGCAGTGGTGAGGATTAATTCCAGATATGTTAATTTTGAACTTTTTTTTTTTATTAAGAATTTTGAGTTATCTTCATTTTTGAACAAGGCGTCTGGTTTACATTAATACATACTATTCACACAATTAGTAATGACAGAAACATACTGACAGACGGAATGCTGAAAGTCGAAAGTAGATGTTAAAGTGTGTTCCCTCACTGCGCAGGAGTTCCAGTGCCTTCTAAGTGAGTTAGCTCCAACTTAGATTTCATCTTCGCTTCTTTGAAAACCTAGAAATTGTACTACCTTATAAAGCAATATTGACATTAATTTAGCCCCTAATTTTATATTTCCCTAATTTTATATTTATAAAAAAAGTTTTAGCCGGTGGCTTCGTAGATACGTCAGCCATTTGTGTTTGTTTTGGATCCCAAGTAAATAGCAGTCTGATCCTGATCACCTTTATAAATACAAAGATGGCGAATGTTTACTGTAGAATGATAATCTTTTTATATCAGCATGACTTTCAGTGTTTGCCACCGTTCTGTCCAGCAAACTGATCAGCATTTTCTCGATTTCATGAGACTTTTGAGAGAACTTTTGGAAAACCTAAAACACTAATTGGTTAAACGCTAATTTTACTTTGAATAACACAAATCACTCTTAAAACTTAGAGAGCAGTGGCGGCCCAGTGGTATCGGTCCCTACTTACGAGTTGCAGGTCGTGGGTTCGAACCCCGCCAGGCGCATTACTTTGTGTAATCTATTTCATCACCACTGCTCTCAAAACGGTGAAGGAAAATATCGTGAGGAAACCGGCATGTCCTAGAACCAAAAATTCGAAGACATGTGACATCCACCAATCCGCACTGGGCCCGCGTGGTGGATTATGACCGACTCCCTCTCACAGAGAGGAGGCCTGTGTCCCAGTAGTGGGCACATTTATAGGCTGATGATGATGACTCTTAAAACTGAAAACCGATGGAGAAGAAAAGTTCTCAAGTGCCGACCATGAACATAAGAACAGAGCGTAAGCAGATCTGAAGATATCGCGAGAATTACGGGCAACCGATGGATGCAAGTGGCGGATTGTCGTTCGGCATTATGGTCTAAGTGGGAGGTCTTTGGCAAAGGAAGTCTTTTGGCTGATGATAATGATGATGTTTAGTACAAATATTAACTGCCATTCAAGAGCTGTTACATACAAAATGATATCATTTTGTATTGAAACTAACAGCTCTTGAATAAATGGAAAAAATGTATGTCTGCATAGATCTATCTATGCAGGCATACATTTTTAGGGTTCCGTAGTCAACAAGGAACCCTTATAGTTTCGCCATGTCCGTCCGTCCGTCCGTCCGTCCGTCTGTCCGCAGCTTAGCTCAGAGACGCCCAGTACTAGAAAGCTGTAATTTGGTGTGAATATACGGATTTATTGTGCCGAAAAAGTGGTAAAATAAAATCTCGTAAAATATTTTTTTTTAGGGTACCTCCTGTACACGTAAAGTGGGGATGTTTTTTTTTTTTCTCGCGTACCCCTTAGTGTGGGGTATCATTAAATAGGTCTTTAAAAAATATTGATAGTTTTCATAAACAATTTTTTGATAAAAAGATTCGTTTGTGAAATATTAAGCTTTAAAGTGCTAATTTTTGCTCGACTCGAGTGTCCCCCCCCTCTACCAGCTAAACGGTTATGTTTGGGGGTGTGAAAAAATTCACAATAGTAGTATATAATATAACGAAATTTTAAGGAAAATTATTATGACTAAGTAGGCTTTACAAGTTTACTTATAAAACGTACTTGGACAATATATTTTCCTAAACAAAATGTATCGCAGAACTTGTTCTTCAACTGCAAATTTAAGTTTGTCAACTTTATTTTTACAGCTATAATAGGTGGGTATGTTTTGGGGATAGGTAGGTTTTTATTGTCAACTATTTTTAACTAACTTCGAAAAAAGGAGGAGGTTCTCAATTCGTCCTAATCTTTTTTTTATGTATTTTCCCCGATTTCTCAAAGACGCCTGGACCGATTTTGAAAATTCTTCTTTTTAAAATTAAATTCAGCGAATCAGTTTAATTAGTTCGCATAAGTATTTTGATAGGCAACTACGGAATCCTACACTGTGCGTGGCCCGACACGCACTTGGCCGGTTTTTTTTTTATTCTTTGGGAACGAACCCGCAAGCAATAACAAAAATGAAATACGTGAAGATATTTTTTATTTTGTTAAGTTTAAAGTAATAAAGCATAGATATTTATGATTTGTTGAACGATTTTTTTTCAATCAATTAACAAAACGTCAAGTAATATTGAACTTCTGTGTAAAAAGATAAGGTGACAGACAAGTGATGGGATAAAGTGTTGGTACTTATATAAATATTTTAGTTCCATATATTGCTATCACGGACATTCAAAAGATATCCACGTTTGAAATTAAATATCGCAAGAGGTCACGTGTCATTTTGCGCCCTATTTCAGTATCCAAGTATCTCAGTGTCCACTGAAAAAAATAACCTTTAGATGATGTCGACATTGAAACTTGGGCCACAAACTTATTCCTTATGGGACTTGATTCAAACGTGACGTGAATTCTCATCCGCTGATGTTTCGGGTCAGTTAATGTCGTTTTACTGCTCAATCTCCTACGGGGATCGGACAGAATTTGATACGAGAACTCTTTCTACTAGGTAGGTATATCCTTTTTATACACATAAATGTGGAAGGGTGTAGAATGAATAAAGAGATTTGAATAGGGCGTGAATATTGCGGGCCTTTTTGATGATAGACGTGATTTCGGTTTGACAGTTGAAATGTGTCTATGGTCATCTAAAGGCGCTCCCACACCGGGAGGATTTGCGTGTAATGTAACATTGTAGATTCGACTTTGTGCATTACATTACAATACTATCTCCCTGGCTGACGAGCATTCACGTACATTTAGTATAGATTTTAAACAAGGTGCGCATTGTGCTGCTCGGTTGTTTCTTCTCAGTGTTAAAAAATGTTCGAATCTGTACCGTTATACACATATTACAGGTGAATGCTCTCGGTGAGGGAGCGCCTTAAGGCCAATCATTCACACGCAGAGAAATGTCTAGCTACCTGTACGATTTCTAGTAATAAATACTAAGTAAGTAGTAGAGATAACAAGGACTTAGTATTTATTACTATAAATTTTGTAAAGTCAACTAGTGAGTCTTGCTGTCACGGTTGCAACCAGAAGTTCTCGTATACATTTCTCTGCGTGCACGGACTGCTTTTAGCAGTTAGTGTCGAATGGTTCATACTGTGATTGCATAGCAAACTAGTCTAGTCTTCTGTAAGCACATATACCTATACGGATCCGCTCGAGCAGTGGAATTGCTTCAGGAGCAGTTGATACCGACTACTGAAGCAGTTAGTGATGGCAGCTTCAAGTAGTTGAATTTGACTGCTTAAGCGGTCGGTATCAACTACTCTATTGCACTGAATAAATCTTTTACGAGTATCTATAATCTATCTACTCCCAAAGTAGTTCAATTGTTTGCGCAGTTCCGCGTGTATGAGTGTACATATAAATTTTTTTCTCTCCATTGACGACTATCATGTTCTAATTTAAACGAGTGAAAATTTTCGATATTTTTTCAAACGGTATTTTTTTTTGTCCAGGAACATAAAGTAACACTTTTATAACTTTAAAATTGTTTAAAAATACAATGCATCCAGTCAGCCTTCAATCGCAACACTGCACCGTCACCCTAAAAACACGATAACATTCATCTTTAATTCGCAACACGATCCTAAAATTCAGCCAAACATGATCGGACAAATCCGCTTTCGGCCGCTTCTGGGCGGATTATACCAGTTTTAACCGGATTCAGGCGGGTGCCACCAACACCGGCATTGTAACAAATACATATTAATTCTTGTCCACAATCCGCGCATAATTGAAACGGCAATATCGGTTAACATGGGGCTAATATAAACTGTTTCTGATTGTTAACCTATTTTAATGATGTCATTGATTTATGAATGGGGACAATTGTTTCGGATAGTTACGTGAATGAGATTAGTGTGGATTTACTGAATAGTTATGAGGTGAACTGTAAATTGAATTTAATTATTCATTTGTAATTTCGGGCTACTTACATTTTGGTAGTTGTTGCTTCTACCGTAAATGCAACATTTATTTTCAATAAGGATTAAATAACGATGGGTATGTCAGGCGTGCATTAAATAGAACTGAGAGATAATTAAGTTTCAATTTTGAAAAGTTCAGTCTCATTTGTAATTCTTCGATCTTAGTAAGAAACTCAAAATTTAGAGAAGCAGTCTTATACAAGGTTATTGTTTTACTGAGTAACTAAGTTGACGAAGCCATAAACACAAAAGATCCATGATAATACTCGTTTAAATCTGCATCTAGAAAGTGTTGACGTTGACTTCAGAAGTCAACCTCAACATTGTCTATAAAAGGCAAGGCACAGAAAACATTTCATATTTATTTGATTAAATAATAAAATACTGCGGATCCAGCATAATATGTAATCATTACATAAGGAAGGGACAGATGTAATGCTAATCTCAACAGAGGAAATAGATTAGTTGCTGAGATCAAGAAAGGGACGGATGCCAGATAATTTTGTATCGGCGGGTCGCCTGTGTGATATGACAGAATTAGGGATGATAAGGTTGGATCTTTAAATGAAATAAACTATTGTTAGTAGCAATTTTGGACGTAGATATTTTTTTTATTTAAAATATAACCCAGATCAGGTATAGGTAAGCAAGTAGTTGATTAGTATTTACTTTTTATTTATTTATTGTACTCCTTTTGTAGACCACGTTCGATTAATGTCAAGTAAGTTGAACTGTGATTTAAAACAAAATGAAGCTCCCAGTTGTGGCAAGTGAGTTTCATGGTAGGCTTAGGAATGAAACCAAAGATCCATTTTACACATTTATTATTATAAGGTGAGAGCACGACCACAGAAAAAGGGGGTAGATTCTCAGGGTCACTTGTCAATGGTCACTTGAAGATAGTAGTAAGGCTGCCTTGGGCTTAGGCTACGCCGCAGCACGTGGTCTGGTGTGAGGTCACAGGGCAGGCAGCAGAGCAGAAAGGCGACCCCAGAGGTCACCAGGCGTGGGCAGCACCACACAGGGATGAGGGAGACCGTGTGTCAGTCGCGTTCGCAGGTAAGCAGGAAGGCAGACTGCCTTCGTCTTGGCACGTGGCCAGCAGAGGCAAGTGGCCTATACACGTGGCGGGGCATCCACGAGCCACGTGGATGTCAGGTACAGGCGGCGGTAGCGGCCGCGTGTCGAGCGTCTCTCTCTAGCGGTAGGGCGGAGGCAGCGATGAGGTCTGACAGCGGTAGGCAGCAGATCTGTCCCAATACTGGAACCCTGGAAACAGCGCGATTAACAATAATTACGTCAGTAACTGTAGTACATACTTTCATTAGGAAATGTTCAAGCTTTGTAACTCAAAAGGTGGTTTTTAGTGTCTGGCAGTCCTTTCTGCTTAATAATGATAAAGTTATTATTAACTGTTGGGAACAGCCAATTGCACAAGTCGAAAACTCGTATTTCATATTAACACGTCGGTTATTTTCATCAAGGAAACTGTGTAGTACGATAACCTTAAAGTAGGTGCGGCATGAGTACCCTGCAAGAATTAGGGTGCTAGCCTCACTGTTTTTGCTGAGAAATACTCAGAAATTTTAATGAAAGAAAATGTGTGCAATATTAAAACAAAAACTTCAATTTCTCAAAATTAAACAAGACTGCACCACATATAAAAGGCAATTAAAGTAGCGAAATTACCCAGCAGTTACTTAATTCTACCTTCATACAACCTGCTTGAGTATTCCAGATATTAAGGCAGGTTCATACTTACATCTACAGCCCGGTAGTTAACGTAGCCCCTAACACGAAAGGGGCGGTCTCAACGAGCAGTGTATACACTGTCGCAACCTTCCGGCCGGCGGTGTGTACAGGCTTTATTATTGTGTATGCTGGTGTATTCACTGTCTTAGTGGGGCTGCTGTAATTGATGTGTTGTATTTAATTCGTTGGGAATTATAGTTACGGGTTAAAGCCTTAATTATTAATATTTTAATTTGAAAGGTAATTAATGCGTAGCTGGGTAAGTGAATTTTAATTGCATGTAGGCATGGCGTTTTATTTACTTGTTAATAGCCATTAAAATGAGAATGTTAGTGGCATCAGTTACTCAATTATAGAACTAAAATCAAATTCCTGAATCGTGACAATATGATTTTCCTTGAGATAAGACAAAATCGAATAAAACTTTAAAAAAAAAGTACCGTCTTCAAAAACAAATACAAAAAAGTTTAAAATAACTTTTCTTTCGGAAGTCGGTGGCTTTGTTTTTTATTTCATTAACTATTGCCACCGACTTCCGAAAGAAAAGTTATTTTAAACTTTTTTGTATTTGGTTTTGAAGTCGGTACTGTTTTTTTAAGTTTTTATGTTACCCTTTTAGTCAGTCCAGATATTCAACAAAAATCTTCGTATAATCGACGCCTTTAGAAATCTAAATACAAGCGAGCAACAAAAACGGATCTTTGCGGGCAACGTCACGAGATATCAATTCTTGTTATATACTAAACCTTCACTAGAATGTAACAAATAATTTTCCGAAAACCGCATGAAAATTGGTTTAGCCAAACGCGAGATAATTGTGAACAATCGACTTTGAAAATCTACGATCCAAATATGCAAACAAATTCCCTATCTCAAAACCTACTTAACCGATTTTGATGAAACTTGCAGTATTCCCTAAGTTAAATAATACCAAGTAAAACATAAAAAGAATTACTTTAATCGGACTTGTAGTTCCGGAGATATGCAAACACAAACATAAAAACATACATACGCTTTTGAAATTTGGCACATTTGTTCAGACGCTGATATAGACTAACATATACAATAAAAACCGGCCAAGTGCGTGTCGGGCCACGCACAGTGTAGGGTTCCGTAGTTGCCCATCAAAATACTTATGCGAACTAACTAAACTGATTCGCTGAATTCCGGTTTAGCTTAGGAGTTTCCATGGCCACTTTCCAGCTCTATCGTCAGAACCTGGAAAATATCCAGCACCACAGTCCATGTAAAGACGAATCAAATGAGCCCAAACTCGATCGGATTGCGTTATTGTATTACAAAGATCCTATGGCCACCTTCCAGCTCCATCATTAGACCCCGGAAAACATCGAGTGCCAAAGTCCATGCAAAGAAAAATCAAATGACCCTAAACTCGAAGGGATTGTGTTTTTGTATTACAAAGATCCCATGGCCACCTTCCAGCTCCATCATAAGAGCCTGGAAAACATCCAGTACAAAAGCCCATGTAAAGACGAATCAAATGACCCTAAGCTCAGTAGGATTGAGTTGTTGTATAAGAAAGAATTCATGGTGACCTTCCAGCTCTATCATCAGACCATGGACATCATCCAGCATCAATGTCTAAGTATGTAATAAAGACGACTCTAACGAGCCGAAACTCGACGGGATTGAGTTGTTATCAAATCGCTTCAAGAATTATTTAAAATTTAAAGAGTTCCCACGATTTCTCCAGGATTCCATCATTAGATCTTGACTTGATGATCATGGGACCAATTGGAAGGTGTACTCGTTCAATCAAAAGAAGAATTTTCAATATCGGTCCAGGCGTCTTTGAGAAATCGGGGAAAATACATTAAAAAAAAAGATTACGACGAATTGAGAACCTCCTTCTTTTTTATCAAGTGTATGCTTTGTATAATTACAAACTTAAATTAAATGGCTTTAAATTGAACCTAGAGACAATAGGCAAACATTATACTAGCAACAAAGCATAGAGGCAAAATTACATAAGAATTTAATAATCTCAATTATGCGACCGACGAGACATACGGGTCGCAAAAGCAATGTGGGCGAATGTCATTGTTCGAGATAGTCTATTCATCTTAAACGGTTATGTTTGGGGGTGTGAAAAAAATCACAATAGTAGTATAAATACATCACAATAAATAGTATATTATACTACTATTGTGATTTTTTTCACACCCCCAAACATAACCGTTTAGCTGGTAGAGGGGGGGGACACTCAAGTCGAGCAAAAATAAGCACTTTAAAGTTTAATATTTCACAAACGAATTTTTTTATAAAAAAATTGTTAATGGAAACTATCAATATCTTTTGAAGGCCTATTAAATGATACCCCACATTAAGGGGTACGGGAGAAAAAAAAGCAGCGTAGCGCAGCTCCAGGCCGACACAGCGTGGTCAGCATGCAGCACTTGATGGACGAGCTGAGATAAAGGCCGAGGCCGTCGGCCGAGGCCTTTACAGCGAGGACAGCAAGGGCTGCAATGATGGCCAAGCTGGAAGGCCTAGAGCGTAGCTAGGCTAGCTCGAGGCAATCATAGCGTGACCAGCGAAGCAGACATAGTGGGCCAAGGCATGTATAGTGCTTTACTCAAAAATGCAAGTACCTAACCCACATAAACCAGCAAGTGATTTAAATAAAATATATATTAATTAACTAGAAATTTAATTTAAATAACAATTATGAAAAATACAGTAACTAAAATTCAACACCGACTTTCCTGGTTTCATATTACTTACTAATAGTTTGCGATAATTTTAATGCGATGTTTGACTGCTATATTTTCTTCATTTATTACTTCATTTACTTAAAGCAAAAAAGTCACTAAATAAAAATAAAAAAATCGCTGAACCGCGCTTTTGTTCCTTCTTTGTATTTTTTTTTTAATATGGAATACAATCTTTTTGTGCCTACCTCTTTGTATACAAACAGCTGTGTTTTAAATAAAATCTTTTTGCATTTGTTTTTTTTAAAACGTTGAAACGTCAAAATAGCGGCCGGCAATGTTTTGCCGGCCTGGTAGAGCGGCCAGCAAAAACATTGCTGGCCGCTACTTGAAACAGACCGGCAAAGTCTACTTTGCTCAAACAAGATTGTCAAAATAATGACCACATTACATGTATTTTTGAGTAAAAACAATTTATGTACATACAGTCATGTAGTTGGTACCAACTCACTTAATATAATTTCATTGCTTACTAACATCAATTCCAGGTACTTGTACAATGTTTGGCAGCAAATAATGGTAACATCGTGAATAAAATATAAGACGTTACAGCCTACTGAAGTTGAGGCAAAAATGCGAGAGCAATTTTCCTTCATGACGTAACTTTATATCATCGAGTAAGGTTTATGTTGCCTACTTAACAAGGATAAACTCCATCGTTATGTTTATTTAAATTCTTATAACGGGATCATTTTCTTTTTGTATTATTTGGCATAAAAACACCTTATCAAGTTCAAGCTGTATATCCAATGGGATTTTCTATCGGAAAAAAATGACAAAGTTCATGACAAACTTTCAGCCCCTATTGACCTTCCTTAGGTATTTTTCTGTTTCCTTAGCCTGTACTGTCCTACAGCTGAGCAAAGGCTTCCCCCAATTCCAGGAACTCTTTTCCTGGGACGCTTCGTACCAGCCCTAGCAAGTAAGTAATCGTCTAGGTCGTTAGGTAATTAATATTCTGAAATATCATTCCGTAGTAAAGAGCAATGGCGGCCGAGTGCGAGCAATGGTGGCCCAGTTGTAACGGCTCCGACTTACGAGTTGTTGGTCGTGATTTTCAAAACCAGGCCCATTAATTTGAGTCATTTATTTCAGCACCACTGATCTCACAACCGGCATGTCTTAGAACCAAAAAGAAGCCACGGGACTTCTACCAACCCGCAATGCGTCTCGGATTACAGTCCGCTTCCTCTCATAAACAAGAGGACTGTGTCTCATCAGTGGGAACATTACAGGTCGATTGTGTCCATTCTATTTCTTACACTGGCTTTCGGAAAAAAAAACGGGTTAAACCGGTGCTCTGTATTTTAGATTACCTTGGGAAATAATAAAGTGAACCATTCGGTTTGTATATTAAAACAGAGTTAGGGCTCTTCATTTCTAAAAGTATTAGTTAGTTTTTCTACACGTATGTATCACAAATAATCAAGATATTCATGTAAGTAACAAGAAAAATATAAAAAAAATCTAGCCAATAGCCATGAGACTATTTTATCAAGGAACGATTTTCCATAATTCGTCAACTATAATTGAGTAAATCTTACATTTCACGAATAAAAATTTTTGAACCCGATACTTTGGAATGAAAGAGTTAAACAAGAAAAGTTCATTAACATCATCATCTCAGCCGTAGGACGTCCACTGCTGAACATAGGCCTCCCCTTTTGATTTCCACTTATACCGGTTGGAAGCGACCTGCATCCAGCGTGTTCCGGCGACCTTTATAAGGTCGTCTGTCCACCTTGCTGGTGGACGTCCTACGCTGCGCTTGCTAGTCCGTGGTCTCCACTCTAGTACTTTTCGACCCCATCGGCCATCTGCTCTGCGAGCAATATGGCCTGCCCATTGCCACTTCAGCTTGCTAATCCGGTGGGCTATATCGGTGACTTTAGTTCGTCTACGGATCTCCTCATTTCGGATTCGATCACGTAGAGAAACACCGAGCATAGCCCTCTCCATAGCTCGTTGAGCGACTTTGAGCTTTGAGATGAGGCCAATAGTGAAAGACCACGTTTCGGTGCCGTAACTCATCACTGGTAACACACATTGGTTGAAGACTTTCGTCTTGAGGCACTGAGGTATGTCGGACGAAAAGACATTGCGCAGTTTCCCGAACGCTGCCCAACCGAGTTGGATTCGGCGGTTGACCTCTTTCTCGAAGTTGGACCTACCTAACTGGACTACTTGTCCTAAGTAGATATATGAGTCAACAACTTCGAGTACCGAGTTTCCAACAGAGACTGGGGTGGGCACAACATTGGCATTTGACATAATTTTCGTCTTGTCCATGTTCATTTTCAAGCCCACCCGTTGTGAAACTCGGTCGAGGCCAAGGCCGAGGTCATTAACATGCAAAAGAAAAAAAAAAACGACGAAACTCAAACGGCGCGCAATTTCCTAGCTGCATATAAAAATGATTTCGACAAATCCTTTTCATGAAATAACTTGGGTGTTATCAACAGTGTTTTATTCAATCTACGTCGGAGGGGTTAAGCTGGGTCTCCATTTGTGGGTTTAAAGCCAAGCACAAGCTATTTTGTCAGCGGCAGTGTGCTTCTGACAGGCTACAAGCTATGCCGGTGTTAGTGTGGCTTTATGTCACACCGGGCCGTAATTTTCGCATGGGTGACGGCAATGAGAAGTGACTTGTGGGAAGTAATTTTGGGAATGCCTTTGTGATGCTTTTTGATAGCTTTTAATTTTTGTGGTAGTATTGAATTGTTTGAATACTACAATTTTTTAAACTAAAATAGTAACACAATCATCCGAACATAAAACGGAATCAACTTTTTTGATTTCAAGTTAAAACAGGCCTATTCCTATGCCAACGAATCAGCATTGCCATAAAACGTGGCAATGCTGCCAGCGTTCTGGGAACTGTTCCCGTTGACAGTGATGTGGACGTTTTCTTTGACGCTTTGAATATTTCTTTTTTTTTTATATATATTACCTACTAGTAAGTTTTTATTTATAGTTTGTATATAATTTTAGCATTGTAGTATTTATTAGTATTATGTAAAATAATAATTTGATTCAAGAAACGAAAAAAAAATAATTAAAACAGTGGAAACTGAAAACAAACTTAAAACATGTTTGTTATCATAGTAAGTAAAATCATAGCATCTATTATAAGTATATCCCGTTTTAACTATAAATTCTGACTTAATAATGAATCGTATTTTATTGCATCTAAATGCGGTTTTATGTCAACGGCTTTATAGTCGCACAACTTTAACACACATTTTTTAATTTACGTTATTGCAACTTCAAGTGTTCGGAATCAATAACTAGTTTATTAAGTAAATAATTTACAAAAAAACACAGCATAGTAAAACTAGACTCAAATCGCACTTTTTTAGGTGGAATTAAATAATACTCGTAGTAGGACTGCGAATGTGACTGACGGTGTTAAGGACGAACATACCTTTTCTCATAGTTGTTGAACAAGTGAATTCTGTTCCCGACTTTGCTATAAGAACCTATTCATTTCATTGAAGTGATAAATTTCAGATTAAAATGAAAGGCTTTTAAAATTGTTAGGTCTTGGTTAATAATAATATCGTCTCACAACGTGGTACAGTAATCAACATCGGTATACTACTGTAACCACACTACGGCATACGTAGATGTATGATAAATGCTATCAACCAGGCTTATTCAAACCCCAGCCTGCCATTAAGAAATTCCCAATAACAGTGTCATTTCCAAGAATCAAATCCGACCCAACAATGAGCAATAAAATAGTGCTCGCGGCTCTTGGAGCAACGAACAACATCGTGTAAGCTTAAGCTTTTGTAGTCAATAAAAAAATATTTTATTTTCGCAAAAACGACTGTACTGATTTCAATTGGTCGCAGGACTGTTTTCAAAATGGTACTGCAACACTGGAACGCGAAAGGAAACTAAAAGAATATAGTGGTTTTTAAGTCGGTGAAGTGAAGCAGTTTCCTCCACACTTCCCAGGGTGGAAAAACTAATTTGATCTTTTAAACCCATTAAAATCAGATTTTGATGATATTGTAGGTGTACGGATTGACCCATAGGATACCTGTCAACCCAGTTGTGCGACACAATGGGACAACTACCGAATTCGCATGGGGAAAAACGCGGGTATAAACAAGTAATAAGAAACAGATGAAGCTTTAGTGTAGTTTCCATCATAATACGAGGAAGACATATACAAAAGAATATGGTCTTTGTTTAATACCATTTAATACATAATTCCTTTTTGTACTCAGATTTAATAGGATGTCTATGATCTAATCCTCAAAAGGATTATTTCTATAAAGAAGAAAGAGAAACAAGTCAATTGGATCCATTTTCTTTTGTTACTATTTTCCTCGTTCTTTGTCTTGTATTAAGTTACTTTCAATCAACTATTTTTGTATTCAAAAGACCCGGTTTCTGAATTGAGATCTTGTCAAACTTTTACTTGATGATAACACAGTTTTTTTATTAAAAAAAAGTAAAGTATTTTTACTGCGGACGGCGAGAAATTGGTTAACTCGCCGTCCGGACCGTCCGTTATGGATCATGCCTGAGTCGACGGTGCGTCGTTTTCCACTCACACCTCAAGAAGCTGTTAGTAATCTGAAAGGGCAGCATAGATGGCCAAAACCTGCCGGAGCCGCAGGAACAAGAAAAGTCTGTCAATCTTTTCTGCATCACCCAGACTGATAATTCATTTGAGGATTAAGGAGTCACGGAAGAAGAGTTCATAGAAGCTAGTTTGAGTTGTTTGAGGCTTTTGACAAGCAGTGGGGCACCATGGTCTTAAAAAGAAACAAAAATTTAAAAATAAAGAATAAGAATAGCCTTCCGATCATGCTTCATTTTGTTATAAAATAAGCATTCTACTATTGTTATGAAGCAGAAGAGTTAATTTTTTTGGTTGAACACGTTAATGTCAGGATCTGTTGGTTCGAATCAAGCCACGACCGATAGGAGCGGAGAAAAAAGGGTGAATCTAAGGGGAATAGCTAGTTAGGTATATATAAAACACCTTCAAGTGTTATAATATTCTTAAGCACCAAAACGACATCTCAGAAAGCAAACTATCGATCAAAATGCCATCCTATTTAAATAAAATTCAAATTCTATTGCACGACAATATGAAGGAAGCCACCCGCTGGCGCATGTCCAAAAATTGCTTCATTCACCATCCTGTAAACCACGTTTCAGTTCCATTCATGTGTAAAGATACTATTTGAACTAGATCGGGGCAAGCTTTATCTGGGGACTGTAGGTTTAGCACGTGAAAAGAGCTATTGAGCTGGATGGAGTTTAGTTATGGTCATATTTAGAGAGATTTTTCTGAAAATTGTACGATAGCGGTTATTGGAAAGTAGGAGCTCAAGTTTCATAATTTCTTGAAATTAGTTTCATAAACAGCGTTTTTTTTTTTAACTGGAAACCACACACTTCCCTTAGCTTTTCAAAGTCAGGGTGAACATGAACAGGCTTCTTTTGGGTAAGCTCGCCCTATCGTTGGCACTTTGCCTGTTGCACTGTTGTTGCACTGTTGTGTGCACTCGCCTTATCGTTTGTCACTTCTAACCTAGACAAAGGTCAAGAGCAAAACCGATCTTGCATTAAAAAAAAAAACACATTGAAAAAAATCGCGTAAAAATTACTTATACAATTTTTGGGTCGAATGATCACATATTATGTGGTTTTTAAGCCGACCAAGTACGTGAAGTAACAAAGAGAATTTAGACAGAAACTTTAGATCCTAGCGCAGCTAGCACGTTCTAAACTTCATCGTTGTAACTGCAAAGTCAAAATAAAACAAACACTAAAAACTTCCATCTTACCACAACTACTATCTAGGTTACATGCAGCAGAAGCTTAGCCGAAATTTGTAGCACATCAAAACAGGCCTCAAAATCGGGCCTAACATCTGAATAGTTCAATTCCCGGGGGTTATTACCAAAATAACCATGTTCTTTCATCAAAATTGCTACACCCACTGGAGAATCTGTCGGCGCCTCAAAGGACCAGGCGAAATGACAGGCTCGAGTGTTAATGACTGATGCATATCTACATTTTCGTAGAGCAGACATTACCAAACGCCTTCAACGCCCTTTTGTTAACTTCCAAAGCCTTTAGTTTTGATGATATGAACGCTAAAGGTGATTCAACGAGAATAATTTTTGATTTTGTGTTTTGAAATTGAGCCTATCTATATTTAAGGGATCACGAAGCCCACGATTAGATTAAATTCGTCGTTGATTAAATAGCGCTGAAAGAGGCGTGAAATCTGATTACCAAGAGACTTTTTTGATGTGATTTTTGAAAATTTATTTTTCCTTAACGCTGAATTTCAAAACATTGAAGTCTAAAATGTAATCTCAGTATCTTCGTTTAGAGCTGTGCCGGTGAAACTTGGGACCACCGATGATGAGTTTTGAACTTTGGGAAAGTTGTTCGTTGAGATAGTTTTTGAGAATCTGCACATTGTAACACAAGCGTGCGGACGGGCGCTCAAGAGGAAGATTGATCAATATGTCCTTCAAAGAACTTACATAGTTTTGGTACTCCATTATACTCGTTAGTAGAACTCTTAAAAGTTGAACGGGATTATGTGTGTGCGTGGAATATTTATTAAGAGTAGTTTAATGGGTAGGTATTAATGAACAAACATGTTGAAAGTAGTGTAATACAAATAAGTTACCTACCTGTGAACGTGGGCGTGGTAACACTCATAAAGCCATTTTTTGGGGTATTATAAATGATATTACCAAAAAAATAAAATAAGCCTTCCCTGGCTTTTTTTTATTGTAAAATTATCAAATGAGTCCGCCAACGACGATATATTACTAGATTCCTAATAACAGGCGACCGATGTCTGTCAACACATGAGGCAAAAAAGTCTTATATCCGTCTCATTTCGACCACTCCTGTGAGCCGTAAACATACGTTGAGACAGAACAGATCTTGAGTTAGCCAATCACAACGCAGTTGTACCCCGTCCCCCTCGCTTACGTTGTACCTCAGCGAGTTGACAGAATAGTTTTTGTTCCTTAGATCGTGCATGCGGAGTCTATTATTATATCGTCGTTGGAGTCCGCCAACCTAGAGCGGGAAGGGAGGCACTGTTAGACTTATACTGACTAATAGCCATTCGTACGTTCACAGTTACCTGATGAGGCAGTGTCCTACAACCAAAAATTCGAAGGCAATTTGATATATTTTACCACACGCAGAGAAATGTCTGGCTACCTATACGAGAACTTCTGGTTGCAACCGTGACAGCAAGACTCACTAGTTGACTTTACAACATTTCTAGAAATAAATAAAGGAACCCGTTCGAGCACGTATTAGCTTCGTATTCTAGCAATTAAAATGATTGAGCGATTTGCGTGTTCTACGTAGTTACAGGAATATTTGGTCAGTTATTAATCAAGTGTTTTAGAAGGCAAAATGTGTTCTAGGAACCCGAACCAAAACGGTTTTTTAATGACTATTACACAAAGCATCAATAGCTCTGCCCGACCATATAGGACTATTAGTTTGGCAGTTCTTTTACAAGCAAAAGACGAATTCTTAATTGACAATAGTACGAATCGTCTTTCTTTAGAAGTGTTTCTGAAAAACGATAAATCAATTTTCCAGAAAGAATTTAAGATTCTTGATTTCCGTAACGAAATTAATCTGAATAGAATTCCTAAGGAGTAGGTAGGGTATTATGTCCATTGCAGACGGTCCCCGCCTTACCGTGGCCCTGGAACGCATAGAGTAACTGAAGAGAGCTGATTTTTAGTTACATATCAAGAGTATGACAGTCTCTTCTACTCCAGCCAAGGCGAAGGACACATTTGGTAACTTTAGCACCCAGAAAAGTTTTATGGTTGACTTCATCAAACATCTTAAATGTCATCTATAATGTACGTTCTATAGCACAAGTTGTAACTACTGGAAGAGCGGAACTCACAAGTATACTTCTTACTTACTACTACAAGTAAAATTACCTGAAGACTAAATTGTAAACTTATCCTTAAGTTATTGAAATAAACATTTATTATTAATAAACAAAGTTTTCATCAACAAACATTAATAACCTAATTTCGCAGTCCACGTAATCCTCGTTCATACATAAAGCCTTCCCTCATGAATACATAGGAAGTGACTAGTTGTGATGAAGCTCTTAAAAGCTTTCCGCAAATGGAGCCCAAACGTGAGATCGTTTTGGCCGACCACTTATCACAACGATTGATTGCAATAGGAGGTGATTGGGTTCTTATATGTAGCGTCAGGTGGTAGCAATTTTCTGGCAATTTGTGGACTGTTTACGAGTTTTATTGAGACGTAAAAATTTGTCGAACTATTTTGGTGATTTTTTTTATTCTGTCATTCTGTTTTTTTTTTGTTTCTGTTTTGATTATAGATAATGCTTTAAAGTTAATCAAACCCAAAAAATATTATAAAGAATAGAAAGATAATTAATTAATAATTGCCTTCTCAGCATAAGGTAGTTCGATTCCTGTCATTTGTTATTGCTAAAGTTAATTATTGACTATTACTGCACATCCACATAGTTGAATGACATGAAGAAGGTACTGAGATCCCTTTATGATTTATGCAAGAAGACAAAGATGGAAGAACCCCTGCCTGCTTCTTATATTTAGTTGTCAATAGACGTCTTTTGATTAGTCATTGATGCATGATTGTTGTTTTTACTGATAGAGGACATAAAAGTTGACGGAAGCGGACCTACAAAACTACTTTATCTACAACATAATAATCTGCAGTGCGTTGAAATTCGTGAAATGGAAGATTATATTCTATTGCTCAAGCACTAGAGTAGATAATTGATAAAGAACAATTTTATCGCCATTATAAGACGATGTTGATAAAGAGGTATTCTAAGATCCGCTGTAGTACTTATAAAGATGAAGTCTGTTTGTAAGGTCAATCGTAATAGTAGCCATACACCATCCTGCCTATCGACGATCGATAGGTCATCAAATCGATTTGACACAACGTCAAATCGGCAGCAGTGATGCATTTGGCTATTATTCGGTGACGACAGCTACAATTTTATAAATTTGTAGCTATCGGTCACCGAATAATAGCTAGATCTAGCTATAATGTTGCTAAGTTGGCATCGCTGCTGCAGATTTGACGTTGTGTCAAATCGATCGTACGATAGGCAGTATGGTGTATGGTGTATATGGACGAACTGCCAATTTGAAACAATTGCAAGCGTCAAATCGATCGTTCGATAGGCAGGATGGTGTATGGCTACCATAACTTATTCGTCTGTTATGAGTTATCTTCCTAAAAATAGAAGATATATTCACATGACTGTATGTACGTGTCGTGGTGTCATAAGTCGATCAATAGAAAACCTATCGGAACTCGTACATTTTGTATAGAGTTTTTTTTTACTCCAATAAGTTAGTATGTTACTGCGTGTTACCAAGTTAAACACACATTTTATTTCAAGAACGTTCTATCCTTTTTCTTTCATGCGCAGATGGACCTAAAAAGTAATTTATTTCATAAGAAATAGTGTTCATACCAACCAGTCACATACTTTTCTAGTATTCAGTCTTTTACGCCATGAAATTTCAGGCTGCGGTTTCTGGTTTATTTCACACAGTGAAACAAGAGACTTGCATAGTGCAGTTTTGTCGACTGGCTGTGTTATTGCACACTTTAACACTTCAACGAGGAGACTTATGTGTAGATTACCTTAGTAAAGCGTGGAGAGTCATAATTTTTGGAGAAAAATTTGCGCTTTATGAAATCCAGGTGAAGTGCGGTTTTATGCGGCCACTGTTTTGAAATGTTAAGGTTTAAATGTTGTTTTGTTGCTTGTCGCGCACGAACTGAAATGGACCAATCAATGATGTAATTGAAGCTAGCTAAGGACGTAGCGCTTGTTCCACGGCCACTGAGGGCTAAGGGAGGCCCTTGCCCAGCAGTGGGAAACAGTGGGTTGATACAATAACTATATTATAACGCTTATACTCAAGTAAGTAAGTAGTTTTCACTCTCTTGATCATCAAAGGAGCGTCGAGATAACTCTGTATCGTTATTTCTTAGGTAAATACCAACTATATGGATAATCACAATTTAAACATGGCTCTCCCATTGCAATTGTTATAAAGAACAAATTCGGCAGCTGTCGTAAACTCATTTAAATAAAAAAACAATAGTAAAAAACTGCAACAAATCTAACTAATTCAACGCTCAGAGATAGATTGTAATCTGAACTACTTATGGAACCGTTTATACTTATAATTTTCGATCGAAACGAAGCCGTTAGCAACGCCTAGTAAAGCATAAATGCGGAAGTTGTTGTAAATTCATTTTATAAATAGAAAATGCACAAGATATACTTCAGAAACACAAGTTCAAGCTTCGTTTAGCTTCTGCAAAATCCTTATTTCATTCTCAAGAATACAAGTTATATTATTCCACCTCGTAGAATGCTGTAATAAAATAATTTCCTTCCGTCTCCACTACTGGGATAAATTAATGCTTCTAATAAATTTAGGGCTTTTGTCTGTTTCTATTTTGTTTCAGTAATTTGCAAAGGTAAGATAAAGATGGCGGATATACATGGTTTTACCTGCTTTAGTGTTTATTTTTATGGAGGTTTCTTCTCTTTTTTCACTCTGGGTGTGGTGCTCTGACCGTCAGACTTAACTGTCCAAAACCCGACCTAGTTCTAGTTCTGACTTCCAGTTCATTCAATATGAACCACCACAATTTGTCCAGTCCATCCCAAAATCTTTTACAAAGCCTGTCATGATTCCATTTCACTATGTAAGCCGATATGTGGCACAGGTCTGATACAGTCAAGCCGGTTTTCTTTGAAATCCTGGTAATAGGTATGTAATACCACACTATGAGCTGTAACTCATAGTGTGGTATTATCGAAACGAAAACCTTTCCAACATTTTATTTATGTATAGGTAGCTCACTTATATAATATGAGTGCCACCAATCACGAAGTCGCAATACTATGTCACTCATCGACAAAAAGCCCCATGTTTTCGACACTTATCAGTAAAACAACCAACCCACTTTTATCAAGAAAATCTTTCTCAATACTAATGGAAACCAGGAAAACAAATACAATGGAACTTGCTAAAACAAAGATCTAAAGTAAAGAACAAACGGCACGAGTCCACAGAACGGGCGGAAATAAGCAGAGGACATTGTTAGAAGTTCAAGCCAATGTGGTGATTGCGAAGGAAAATGAAAATAGTTGGGAAATATAGGTTGTACTTAGCCTGGACTCTTGTTTTTTGTTTTCACTTAGGTCGGTGTAGGGATATTTTAATTCCGTCAGCGGCGTATTATTTGATCATTTTCATTCGAACTTTAAATTGGATAATAAGTAATTATGTACTTTGTTCATTATTTGATTAAGTTTAAAAACATTAGTTCTAATATAATATAGTGTTTTCTGTGGATAATTGTGTGAATTTTACAATTAAATTATTCTACTATTATTCTTTCTTTTTTTTAATAATCGCAACGCTAGCCCCAAGCTAAGCAGAGCTTGTGTTATGGGTACTAGACAACTGCTAAACATACTTATATATTATATTTCTAAATGCATAAATATTATAGATAAATTACACCCAGACACAGAACAAATGATCGTGCTCATCACACAAACATTTGTCCTGGGTGGGAATCGAACCCACGACCATTGCAGTCAGGGTCACTAACAACTAGACCAACAGGCCTATCAAAATTATATAAAACACAATGAGTCTTACTAATGAATGAAGGTGAATAATTTACAAAATTAAAACACAGCATCTTACACTTGAAGGTAAACCATATTTTATTCAATACTAGTCCAACATCACAATTCACAATACATTGAGGATTTGTAACAAAACAGCAAGACACAGCAGTACAAACGTTTCCAATCAGTAAATGGAAACCACAATAAGTTCTAGTGCTGTTAAGGTGCATATGTCACCTTTGCCGCGAAGTTTTGGCGTTCGAGTGGTGAATCGTCTCGATTCTCCTGCTCACGTGAATAAGGTAGCGGTTCCAGTGATTGAGCAATTGAAATACTGGAGCTGTCTTTGAAAATAAGTATGATCTTAATGCAGTTACAATTCGGTGAATATTTCGGAACAGGTCGACATTGAGGTATATTTTGAAATTAAATTTAGCCTTTTTTTGATGTTGTACTAAAACATAAAAATATAATCAAAAACAACAACGTGCTGTCATTTCTAAAGTTACTGAAAATTTAATTGGCTCTGGAACTCGGACACCCCGTCATTCTGCTCAAGGCTAATTATCGATATCCCATGCGGATTTTATTCCATACAAATAAAAGATTCCAAAATAAAAGTCCCAGACAGAAGCAATGTAAGTCTCATACCCAGAATACAGTGAAGACGTATTGCGAATGAATATGTGTACAAAAGTCTCCTTCGAAATATTTGAAAGAATTAGACATCACTTTATATATTCCGAAAATGATTTGCTTCTATTCCCAACAATTTTATTGCTGAACTAAACGAACACTTTAAACAATCGCTTTTCCGTTTCACAAACATTTTCCTATGAATGTACATTCTTCACACACTTACCATGAAACCTGTAATAGGTTATAGGTATGATTAATTCAGCAACACTTAACACGTATGTACCATCTCCGTTAGATTACCCCACGTACAATATGCTTGAGGTTAAACTAATACTATTCCTCCTCCAATGTGTTGATAATTCATAACCTCTCCACTTGCTCCTAAATCGGATAATAAAGCTTAACCATGGGAAACGGTATACCGTATGGAGAATTGTAAACCACAAAGCCTGTAAGGGATTTCTCGGAAGGTCAGAGAACGGTGAAATATTATATTTTGAATTTTAAATTAATGAGAATTTCTTGTAAAGTAAATTATTCCTGTTTTTATGCGATTATCATTCTAAGAATTAAAAAAATCTGTAATTTAAGGTCATTAATGTGAATAATTATGTTGTTCTAAGAGTCGTTAAATGCACTCTCGGACCATGTAATCTGGAATTCAATTGCACGGTTTTGGTTGCATAAATAAAAATTATTTTAAGAAGCGTAAGCTCGTACAACTTGTATTAAACATACAGAAAAAAATCAGAACGGGTGAGAGTTAGTGAATGATGGCGAATCAAACGAACTAAACATAAAAGTAGATTTTTGACGTGATAAATGACATAACCCATCTAAAGATTTAAATCTTTCTTGTTGTCTAAAAAAGTCATGGCAAAAATTGTGCTAAATCTTGGCAATATTACGCACAGTTAAACTTTTTTTCAGCCTAGCTCTATAATTCAAATTTTTATTACATAATCAAGTATACGGGAATAGGAGAACTGTTTCCGCTCTTGGGTGTAGTAAAAAAACAAGACACAGTAACTATGACTTCCTTTTATATCAGAAGTTATGCAACAACGTTCCCTGGCGAACGATTTTTATCGTACAATAGTCAGTAGTTACGAGTTCGTACTTTAGAATTTAGTTCAATTTGCTTTTAAAAGTAGGTCCATATTAAACAGAAAAACTAAGTCAGCCATGATATTTGTTTTTTTTTATACGTATCTTATTCTTAATCTCTCTGAATTATTCAACATCGTATCAGAATTGTTTTATCTCCCGAGGCTGTCCCAAAAGGACGAGACCCCAGGTTGGATTTTTATTTTTGTGTATGAAAGTCCCTTCTGTTCTACCCAGTGCACTCATGATTGTGATGATTTTACCACACGGATCCCAATAAAATGTTTAATCCATTTTGCATTGACGCCACGTACCAGTAGATAAGCACGTGAAAATAACCGGTCGTCACACTCATATATTCACAAAACTAAATTAGTCTTCTGAAAATGCAAGGATCAGACTCATAAAATTGACCAAATAAAATAATCGTGACATTCGCTATCAGGACACCGGTCAAAGTCAAGTAATAATCCCCTTTAAACGAAACCTTTCACAAATCAATAAAAGTCCGAAATTAAACCGAGAAACCGGCGAAAAAAAGAAGAACTCTTAGTCGTTTTAAAAATTCTCCACTAAAACCCCACCTGAATCTGGCGGCTGTTCTCTTTTCCGCCTTTATTGGACCGTATTGAGCCTCTGTGAAATGTGTAAAATTGCCAACAGTAGGATTCTAGGCGAACTTCTGAAACGAGTTTGCTAAGAACGGCAGCTAAAGAAAACTAAACATCGGAATGGAAGCGTTCCTCTCGTAATGTTTGACGGTGAAACTTTTTGTGGTTCTATTCTAAGACTTTTAGTGGAATTATCTTTAGTCGTTGTCATGTAGTTACGACTTAGAGCGTATTTGTTTCATTTGAAAAGTTACATTCCGATATTCAAAATTTATATCCATCTGATTTGGTTTCCATCATGTTTTTGTAAGGAATTCAACTAAAATGTAGAATTTTTTTCCAGCGCTAGTTGGTAAATGTCACAGTCATGTTTTTCATAAAAAAAATGTAGTTCTAAGATATTCATTTCCTTACAATGTTTATTTAGCTTTACCATTTTGAGAACAGTGGTGATGAAATAAATTACACAAAGTCATACGTCGTACAACTCGTAAGGCATTACTACTAAGCTACTATTACTCTCATAGTCATGGCATACTAATACATAAATATTAATATAAAAGTAAAAAAAAACCTTCTGAAACAGGAATTCTAGCAATTCACATTACTATTACAAGTCTAGGCAGTAGAATTTTTATTGCCCATAACTGAAACGGTCAGTCTACAATTTTACTGAAGCTTTCGTTATAACATTCGAAACTATGCGCGTTTATTAGCACCGCTATGAAGATTAAAGCTAAACCGAGTGAGGGTCAGACCTTTAATTAAGGGACCTTGAATTTGAGCTGTACCTTAGTCCGGATTTATAGTGGGCTGTCAAATTTCACAGATTATTTAGGGTAGTTTCAGATTTTATAACTGTTGAAACTTGAGGTTCGGTTTTGTAAGTTTGCTGGACAGTTTGGTGAGTCTCTGGAATATAATAGAAAAATATTTATTTATTTAAGTACAGAAATAGAAAACCTATCGTCTAGTGGACTAGTGGTACTACTAGACATACAGCTACATAGAATTGAGAAAAGAACTTGTTCATATTGTTTGGATTCCAATAAAATTTCAATCAAAGGCACTTTAAAAATGAAACATTGGTACCAATCGTCAATTTAAAAGAAAATTATTTGGGGAATTTGGGACTTCATACGTCATCACCAAAAGGGCTTTACAATTTCATTCAGTTGGAATGAAATGCTACTATTTCACATTCAACAAAAAACCGACCTTCAGCATGAAAAAATCTAATCAACCCCGAACGCATAAGAATTTTATACAAACAATTTTTCATAACAACCCAAAGCAATGTTCCGGGCTGTCAGTTACAAAGTACTGACGAGGTGCGAGCCCTGGTCTCGGTTTAATCAAAGCTCTAACTTGTTCCGACATCGTCCCGGCATGGAATAGATAGGGACAGAAGGGCAGGCCCATACATTAAGTGATTATGTATTACGGTTCGCGAGCCTTCTGTACCTCAGAAAGCACTTTGAGGAGAGGGTCCTGGTGGCCAATAGAAGTTCAGCAGCAATAGAAATGAGCAGTTCATTAAAAACCCTTGCAAAAGGACACCATAATTATCACCCCGTAAACAGTAACTGGATTACAAAGGCAAAAAAGGCGAATATTCATTAAAGCTATTGTCAAACAGACAGGCGTGACAAACGCGAAGCGAGGCGTTTTTGTTTGTAATGTATGCAATTTTATTGTTTGAATCCGGTCACATAGAAAAAGCGAAAGCGATCCGATAGTCTATGTGACGGGCTTCAAACAATTCCATACATTACAAACAAAAACGCCTCGCTTCGCGTTCGTCACGGCTGTCTGTTTGACAATAGCTTAACTGCATACATAAGACTAGAAAATGTTAGACAGATGATGTTATTGGTCAGTTATTGATCAACCATTGGCTTTTGCCAATGGTTCCTTAGGGTCGTAGCGTGATGTTAAAAAAGCCTCTATTCTTTCTGGATAAGGAGACTCTCCAACACAAAAATATTTGTTAAGTTCGTACCAATCGCTTGTGAGAATAGCGCGTTCAATCAAACAAACCTCTCTTCTTCTTTGCGTGTCGATGTACTCAAATTATATCGGACCAATACGTAGCCACCCGCACAGCTCTGTTATTTGCCTCGTTCAAATCCTGGAATTTGCCCGAAAGAAGGTGGTACATAGCCGGTAGAAAGGCTCCGCACTGGCATTGTATTTGGAATTAGTCTTGTATTCCCTACGCGGCCAACCTAGGCTCGCAATCGATTGACAAATTTCTAGATCAGCCACTGCAGTTCATAACCAGGAGGGAGACATTCCGCTGGAATAGACACAAACTTTTTAATAGTAGTATGATGCAGAACTAATCAAAACTGGCATAATAAATCACGATATGGCAGTAATATGGGAAACGGTATTGTCGATGTAAATGTCACACAACCTGCTGTAGGTTGTCTTACAAGATGTCACTTACAAAAATAATGTGTGACATATATTGCCGCTTGTCGTTTGTGCCTTCTGTACCTACTTATTCTGTGGTCACAGGGTAATTGTTTCAACGAAACTAGCTTTAACAGTCGCCAGAGAATTAGCTGTTAAGGATTTGCAGGCGACTTGACGGATTATCGGACGTTTTAATTTTGAGTTCGTCGATTTCTGATTTGAGTTGATATTTTGGCTTAAAATTGGTGTCAATGCTTTGTACAAAAAGTGGCCTAAAAAGTTAGTTGTATAAATTGGGTTGTTGTAAGTTTGTCACAAAGTTAATTCGCCACGAAAAAAAGTATGTGTAAGTTTGCCACGATTCTATTTTGTTTAGAATATTTTCAAAATAATATTTTTTCTTATTGTAAATTCGCCACGATGCTTTCTTACGTACGGATAGCAGAAAAATCAAACAATAAGTGCGTTTATTGCCCGTGGTCCACCCGCTTGGTTCACCTAGGTGTACCACGGGAAATTATTTTTGCCCGTGGTTGACCTGAATGCCCAACATGTTTTTATCGTAGTATTACGAAAGAAAAATAGTGATATTAAATTGTGATACTTGCAATCTTTTTGTTTAAATGTAGGGACTGGTTCTTGGATAGTAATGGAGGACCATTACAATAAGACATACCTACATAAACATTAAAAGTACTAGGCTGGCATGAGTTCAAGGTGGTATTTTTTATATGGTTATTGTTTTAATCATTTTGAATAGTCTATCAAAAGTACAAGAACGGTCAGGTGCAGGTGTTTAAAAACATACCACCTTGAACGTATGTAAGCCTGGTACTTTTTCTGATTAGTAGCATTCTTTCAGTTTCTAAGATTGTAGCTGGAATTTTGTACGGACGGCAAGCTACCCATTACTCCCATGGCCCAGTTGCCCCTAATAAAAACATAAGGTGCAACTGGTTCCTATGAATCTTCTAAAATGTGAAAAACAATTTCCCGTGGTACACCTGGGTGGACCAGGGGCAATAACGAATAAGTGGAATAACAACGTTATTTTTCATAATAAAAAAATAGATTTAAAAAGTATTTTCTGTTTCTAATAAAAGCCACAAGCTATGTAGCCCGCACGACCGTTAGTCTCACATCTTCGCCTCGTGAAGCATGTTTTTTGATAAATATTTGACTAGAACGTTCGCTAGAAAAGATCATAAAAATGCTCGTAGCGATGTTTGACTCGATGCTTGGCTCGGTTCGTTATTAAGTTCGAGAAATTTTCAAATGTTGCATGCTCGATTTTCTATTAAAATTGAATACTTGGGTCTCCTTTACAGTGTGTTCAGGAGTGCGAATATTTAAATTCGAGCTCTAAAACCAATAACTTTGCTTGCTATCGCTACTATTAGCAGAAATCATGTCAAATGTGGAATTGTGGCAAATTTACAATTACCATGACCTACCTATGACGAATTTACATATGATTTTTTTAATGCATGTGACCAATTTACTTTCAATGTATGGACTTTACAAAACTGTGGCAAATTAATAACTTTGTGGCCAACTTACAACAACCCTATAAATTCGTGCGAATATAATCCTTTGTTTTTTGCTTAATCAATGTTAGGGTGATAGATATTCACTAGTATTATAAAATCAAAATGTTATTAACTATAATCAAAATGTGTGATAATTATCAAAGTTAATCACGTGTTAGTTAATGTGCGTCAAAGTTAATCAAATTTTGATTAACTTTGACGTACAACCAAGTACACGTAAACTTAAAGAAAGATATACATAATAAAATGAAATGTTACTATAACTTGTGAAACTGAATAATCTTCTACGAAACACGTATGCTAGTAATGAAATCATGTTTATTTTGATTAGATTTACGTTTTTTTTTTTTAAATATAATTATTTTGATACTAATTAGATAATTATCACACAATTTGATTATAGTTAATAACATTTTGATTATATACTAGATGCTCGCAACAGAAGACTGTGGTCCAAGTTGCAAATCGTTGGGATGTTATTAAAAGATAATTATTAAAATAGTTTTTTTTTCACCTCTGATGAAAACTTCTGTTATTCCTGGACTTTTAAAGAAAGTTTTAAGATAATTAATTAATGTATTCTCGATATTGAAGTAATTAGGGAAGTTTCATATCTGACGGAACATCCGTCGAGCGTATCATCGATTGTTCTTTGACGCACTAACGTATCTGCGGTTGAGTGTGAACGGTCAAGTGTTTTTCTATACATTTCGCTGCTTAAATTCAAAACGGCCACAAATCGAAAAGTCACTTTTTTACAGGAGAGCCCGTCAAAGTTTTTATTTCGGTTTTTGTTTATTATTTTTATTAATCAAAGTTGTATATCTATGTGTTATATATCATCGGATGTATATTTCAAGCCTCTATTTGGTTGTATTTTGATATTTTCTGTTAGATTACCCAGTCAATAAAAAAATCACATAAGTCCCTTTTGATTATAAAAAATATATTTAATGTTTATGAATTTTATATTGAAAGCAGCCATATTGCCACTTTGGAAGTGTTTCTCGCGCAAACTGTTCAGTTTAGACAAAAATGATGTGAGTAACCTCAATATCATTTTTAAAGACCTATCTATAGACACCCCACACGTATGGGTTTGGTGAAAAAAAAATATTTGAGTTTCATTTATAAGTATGGGGGGAACCCCCAAAATTAGTTTTATTTTTATTTTCGTATGAAAATCTTAATGCGGTTCACATTATACTTCTACTTACCAAGTTTCAACAGGATAGCTCTTAGACTTTCGTAAAAAAGTGGCTGGGACTTACGGACGAATCTATAAGGTTTCCGTATTTTGCCATTTCGCTACGGAGCCCTAAAAAGGGTGATACTCATTGTTGAAGAATTAATAATAATAATAATAATAATAATGTTTATTTTCTCACCACAATATAAGGTACATTTGGAACGGTAGCAAGACTTATACATTGTAAATATTATCTATACTGTGGGAGACTGGTGCCTAAACTAGGCTTTACGCCTGTATTTCAGGACACCAGGTCTCCGCCCCTCGGATAAGAAAAATACATTTTAAAAATATGTAGGTACTCGCACACTAATAAATGCAGTAGGTAAGCACTAATTCAGGATAGGACTTTACTGCGTATATTAATTGCAAATCTGTTTAGTCCGTCAGTTAGAGGACTGAAAAATGAAAAACATGCATTTCTTGTTTGATTAAATTAATGCTCACTGACAAACATAAAACGCTCCGAAGTACGAATGTGGCCTGTAACGTCATTTGAACGCCTGCGAAATCATACAGACCAAGTGGCACTTTTTGATTCTTAGGAGCGTTGTATCTTCGTCAATTATAGGACAATCTCCTTTCTGTCCCATGCATACAACAAGCTGTTCTCGAGAGTCAATACTAACCGTCTCGAACGCTAGGTTTGGTGACTTACATCCCCCTAACAAGCCGGTTTACTAAAAGGTTTTAGTATCATAGTTCATACACCAAATACACACCCTCCGCCAGATAATAAAGAAGACCGAGGAGTATAATCGGAGTCTAACGTTTGTGGAATATAGGAAAACCTTTGATTAAATAGAAACCTGGGCAGTATTGCAGTCCAACGATGTCATTTCGACTATTGGTACATCTAAGAGTTGGAGTGTTTATTTAGAAACGGCACCATATCCATCCTACTTCAGGAAGAGAGCACGAAACCAATCCAATTGCAGAAAGGGGTGAGACAGGGAGACATTGTTTCTCCGAAACTGCTCACGAACGTTTCCCAACAGGTGGGCTTTAAAAAGAACATGGACAAGACAAAATTCATGTCAAATGTCCATGTGGCACCCTTACCGATTGTTTTTGGGAATGGATACTCTTGAAAATGTAGGCCATTATACTAACCTTGGACAGATTGTTCAGTTAGGTAGGTCCAACTTCGACAAAGAGGTCGCCCTAAGAACCCGACTCTGATGGGCAGTGTTTGGGAAGCTACGTGATATCTTCTCGTCGAGTATCACACAGTGTCTCAAGACAAGGGTGTTTAAAAAGGCGTGTTTTGCCACTGAAGACATACGGCTCTGGAAAGTGGTAGTTGGCTGCTCGCCTTTTAGAGAGACTAAGAGTGACTTAACAAGCAGTGGAAAGAGCTAGGCTCGGAGTTTCTTTACAGAATAAAATTCGGAACAAGGATATTGGGCAAAGAATCAGAGTCATCGAAATAGCTCGTAAAATTTGAAAGTTGAAGTATCAATGGGTATTATGGGTAAGCTACAGTGCTCATAGAACTGATAGCCTATACCGAAGAAAAGATCTCCAGTGGCGACCATCACGAATCGGAAGACGTCTAATAACTTACAATAATGATATTTTCACATTTTGTAATAATTCAAAAGTTCGTTGTTTAATATTCTCACTAACACAACTAATTCTTGATTATTTCCTAAATGCGCAGATCGATTACATGATTCAAAAGGATACAAAGGTTTTAAGAGTAGACATAGACCAATCACGTGCCAAATCATTAAAATATCTCAACAAACAAGTTGCTCACGTAATACTAAAAAAATAATTTCATTAATACAAACAAAGAGTTAATAGTGTTCGTATTAACAAAGAAACTAACTAGAATATTAATATTATGAAGACTATGACTACGTGCATCACTCACTGGGACAGAATATAGCACGGCATACATCCTTTCTCGATCGCCTTCTCGGGTGGATCCATCGCGCTTAGATAATAATAATTATGTTTTTATACCGGGAGTGAGACTAGGCCTGGTTTAGGTTGTAATTATTGTGTTTAGTTTTAAATTTAAATATTATTTGTAGATTTGTTTAAATAAATACTGGCACAATTACCATAATTTCATATGCAAAACAGAAGCATTCCAAAATAAGGCACTTTTCCTTAAAAGAATAATATTAAAACACGTTTTATTTAAACTCAAAACGGCCATATTACAAAATACGGCACTTTTCCTAACAAGATTATGATATACTTACAAACAATTTTAAAACAATACGGTTGTATTTTGAAATGTGGCCCTTTTTCACATAACAAACGTGCGCTCCCGCTGACTGGGTCGCAACCCGGAATATGGCGGCTTTGATCTGAAGTTAACCACCAAAGTGACAAAATCGAAAAAGGGCGGTTGTGCGCTTTGCTCATTTCTAATGCGAAAATACTGGGTGTCTTTTTGGAATATAATAATATAGGCTGAATTAATACGATTTTTGCTATAAAATCGATTTCAAAAAATTTCGAATTGTGGCCGTTTTGAATTTAAGCAGCGATTTGTCTGTTCTGGCGTTACGCGACCGATAATACGCGACGCATGTTCCGTCAGATATTTACCTTCTCTAATTTTTTGGGATATTGTCATTTTATTTTAACTTAAAAAAGGTTCCGATGGATTTCATACCGCCTCTTTTTTTCGAAGTCGGTTAAAAATACTAACAATTTGCAACGTACTGTACGAGTATGTTAAAGAAAAATTTGATTGAAAAATTCGTACAGTTGTGTTTCTGTGAAATATGTTTCAATCTAGTAAATGGCTGTTGAAATAAAAGTAAAAATACAAGGACCAAAATGATACATTATTACGAAATATTTGCTGCGAAATTAATTTTGAAAATTAATTTTGCGCAACAAGGGAACATAAAATTAATATTTGTGGACATTTTTTTTAACCTACTTCGAAAAAAGGAGGAATATTTTTCTCCGATGACACGTGGACCGATTTGGTAAATTCTTTTTTGATTGAAATGGAACTTTTTTCCAAAAGCTTTTTATCCTTGAGTGAAGTAATTCAAATTCAAGGTTAACACGAAACACAACACGAAATTGTCTGGAAACGATAAGTGACAACAGTTTTCAGTAGAGCTTAAATCAGAAAGTTTCATAACAACAGTTTTCTGACATATACATTGTAACTTTGTTACAACAAAATAGACCCCTATTTGCGCTCCCTGAACTCGATTTCATAAAACTACAAAACTCGCAGACTGCTTCAGCCATGCATGACCAACTACAACCACTGTGTAAACGGCCCAATTTCTCATAATTCCTGACTTACACAGAAACCTACAGTAATTGTTTTAGTTCTCCCTTCGCAGTTTGACATGTAATTACGACTGGATAGCCCTGTTTGTTGTTCTATGCAAATACTGTGTTCCCCTCTGTGTCAATAGGAGTTAGAGATTTGTTATTGTGACCTTGTTGTGTTTGCCTTATTTGGTTTATTAATGTTTAGTTGGTTAGGTCTTTCTTAAGGTTTGGCTTGTTATTGAAGTTTGTTGGCTTGCCTAAGGCGGTTACCACGGTCAGTATCATAAATAATAATCAGGCTATGTTGTTTGTTTCCATTACTGGGACTACGCCTTTATTTTGTGAAAAATTGAGCTATAGTTTAGCGCGAGGTCAAGTTTAGGATCGTATATTAATAAGTTTTTTTACACAAAGTCTACCATTATTGTGGTTAGTAATGCAGGTTTGTGGACTTCATAAGACATGGACTAGGCCCAAAGCCTTATGGAATGATGAAATGAAATGATATTAATTTTTGCTAATAAGTAGATTAACAACGCACGTGTCCCGTACTTGCCTCACGGAGCTGCATTGATGACAGGTGAGGGAACCCAAAGGAAACGTTGTTTTAATAATGCTGTACGTACAGAGAGCCCAAAATATCATTATGAATAAGAAACTACGCTACTATATATGTCCAAAAACCAAAAAATAGAAGGTCCCGTTCGGAGCCTATTTTGTATCGTCCACTCCTGTCCAAGCAAGTTAAGGTACGTACACACAAAGTAATGGGATGGGTCAACAACTTTATTCGATAACGTTGTAGTCGTCTCGTGTGCGACGAGTTTAAGTGGATTGAACCCTGTTTGGACGTCTTTTTCGAATCCACGACAAGTTACCATAATTATTGTAGTTTGTATTGCAATATGCAAGCGTATATTTTTGACCGCAATATTGCTTTGCATTGAGTGATATTGCAAGAAGGGGGCAAGAGGGTATGTACTAAACTAAATGAAAATTTACAATTTAAATATCCATACTTCCATAGTAAATATATGGGGTAATTTAGTTCTTAGGTTTAAGATACCAAAATCTATCGTAACAAAATACTTCACGTGATTTTAAAGGAACCAAATTGATACCTTATTAAAGCATACATATATTTAAATAAAACCTTTCTAATAAAATTCAAAAAAAGCTAGAAAAAACCAAACATCCTTGTTTTGCGAGAGCAAAAAGATTTTTGGGTAATAATTATTATTGAAAGGTGACGCTTTTCCAATTTTTCTTTAGAGTAAACCTCACCAACAATTCAACCAATACACGCTCGACTGGTTTACAAAAACTATTTTTATTACAAACACCGTGAAATGTTGTGAAGTTCTTTGTCCCCTCCGATGTGATTTGAATTCAATAAACGGTACCGACTCAGATCGTTTTCCATGGAAATGAAGGGAAGTGACTTTTATTTTGTGAGAAAGAATAATTCTATTGGCAGGTAATCGTTCCAGAGATTGGAGAGAGATATTAAAAATCCTCTGGGAAGCTATTCAGGCATCCGATGGCTTTGCTGTTTTCATTGTCGGAAAATTTATGCTCAATTTTTTTGTGTTTCTTTTTGTATTTGCATTTTTCGTGGTTCCTCGTTTTGGTTGGATTTTGCGATGTGTTACTGAAAATAGAAGTGTTTCGTACGTTATTTCAAACTGTGGTATTTGTGAATGAGGAAATAATTGATGTTAATAATAATTGTCGATAGCGCGAGTCTCGCAGTAGGTCACTATAAACGAACAAGTACATCTAGATATCGATACTGATACTGCTAGCCTACATCATCCCACTGCTGGGCAAAGACCTCCCCCCACGACTTCCAATTTTTACGATCCGGGGCCAAAGTGGACCACTGGTCATCGGTTTTGTCAAGCTCGTCCCGCCATCTTCTACGAGGTCTGCCGCGACGCCTTCTGGCTGTGCCAGGCCTCCACAAAGTGGTTATTTTGGCTGTGGGCTCATTGGGCATGCGGCAGACGTGACCGGCCCAAGCCCATTTCAGTGCAGCGGCCTATTGATCAACGTCAGCAATTTGTGTTTTGGAGCGTTGTGTGGTGTTACGTACGCGGTCTGATAGTTTGACGCCTAGAATACTAGATATCGATAGTCTATAATATTATTATCAATCAGAGTTGGACTTCGAAAATTCGCTCTAAGGAAATACATTTGGGTAAGCTGAACCAGACTTTGTCTCTGTCACCCAATATCAGCCTCTGAGCTAGACTAGAGTCAAGAGAAAACTAATTTCAAATAATAATAAATACAAAATAATTCCAAAAAATATGGAGACATTATTTTTGCAGTATTGTCAACAACATTAAAAAAATCTTTAAATGCACAGTCCTCGCATGATCACGCGTGCCCAATAAATAATATCTCGCTCAAACAGAGAAACAGAATGCTCAAACAATGGCTGCTGATTTAAACACGACGAACTTACTGTATCAGATGGAAATCAACATAATTCAGCGTTTCATGAAAATCCAATTGAATTTGTCCATTTTAATAAGTTTAATTAATAGATAGGGGTGAATTGCGGCGCCTTTTATGTTATCAGTTGACGTATTTGCATATTTCGCATAATTGATATTATGCTTTTTGATTTAATTAACCTGATATTACCATATTTGGGACACCATTAACTATATAATGTTAAAGACAGATGATGACGTATTTCCATTATTACAGTGTTCATGAAATTCCGATAATTTCAGGCCCGTAATGTTCATGGTTCAAATTTTAATTCAAATTTTTAGCAATGTGATTACATTTCATTATCAACTGCAATCTCGTTATCAAGCGTTCCTAGGGCATAAAGACAAACCACAGGTGTTTAGCTCTGTTCAAGTTTATTCCAGAAAAAAAAAAGATTTTATGAAAGATGCATAATTAACGGTTCAGCTTTACGAGTGCTGGAAAATCGTTGATGTTACAAAAACTAAACACAACTGAATAAATATTAAATAAATCCTACTACTATTATAAAGGCGAAAGTTTGTAAGTATGGATGTATGGATGTTTGGTACTCTTTCACGCAAAAACCTCTGAACGGATTTGGATAAAATTTGGTACACATATAGTTTATAACCTGGATTAACACATAGGATAGTTTTTATCCCGATTTGATGTTCCCGTGGGATAATTTTCGAGTTGTAGCGGGTGAAGCCGCTGGCAACAGCTAGTAAAGTAATAAATAAATAGATGTCATGAACGCCTTGTCTAACAGGCGTTTTTCTATTAGCTAAAACCAATTCGGGAAAATCCCACATCATTTCAAGCTATTGAAAGGCTTATGCCAGTCTTGTTGTAGCTGAACCAAAGTGAAACTTGACGTTGTTTTTTTGACGCCCAGCATTGCAGAAAACAGCCCACTTCCTTTCACAGCAAGGATGTCTGTGTCCAATTCGTGGGAGTTAATATTCCCACGAATTGGACACAGTCATACACACATGCTGATGTTGTTTCAGAGAAAACAATCACAAAATTATACTCACAACAATACAAAATTTTCTTTCAATACCATCTTCACAACACAATTTTAGTACCCTTTCATACAAAAACATGATCCGACAACAAATCAAACTATTGTGGGCCTTGTATTGACATTGTTATTCTGTTTATGTTCTTGCTCCAACTCCTAGAATTATTCTCTAAACATCAATATGGAGTTGCTCAATCCAGTTTGCGGCAATAGTTTAGTATTTACATTCATTGTGGGGTAAATACAAGGTGGCAGAATTTGTTCATTCAATTCAGCCCAGTGGTGGTGGCCCTGAACCCAGAAATACGATACCAAAAATGATAGTAATTTATTTTACTCGTAAACACTTTTCAGAACAATAATCCCTTTAACAAAAAGTGACGACTATGTAGACACCTTTTTTAGGATTCCGTAGCCAAATGGTAAAAAACGGAACCCTTATAGATTCGTCATGTCCGTCTGTCTGTCCGTCCGTATGTCACAGCCATTTTTTTTTCGAAACTATAAGAGCTATCCTGTTGATACTTGGTAAGTAGATGTAACTATTATGTGAACCGCATTAGGATTTTCACTCAAAAATAAAAAATACTCATAAAACTTTTTTTCACCAAACCTATACGTGGGGGTATCTGTGGATAGGTCTTTAAAAACAATATTGAGGTTACTAATATAATTTTATTTCTAAACTCAACATTTTGCGCGAGAGACACTCCCAAAGTGGTAAAATTTTAGAAGTTATAGGGGCCCTGTAACTTCTAAAATAAGGGAATGATAAAACTAAAATATAATATGATGTACATTACCACGCAAACTTCCATTGAAAATTGGTTTGAACGAGATCAAGTAATTAGTTTTTTTTTTATACGTCATAAATCGTAAACCGCAATTTACTCCTCAAAGTTACAACCAACTACAAGAACTTTTATACTAAGTTTGTTGCTGCTACGGAACCCTTTATGGGCGAGTCCGACTCGCACTTGGCCAGTTTTTTTAGGTGGTAAAATCATCAAATGAGTTCTACTGTGTGGCGCGGAAGGGACTGTCAGAATAAAACTGATTAAAATCCACCTTTTTCTTTCAATTGCTGTTTAATTTTCAGGGTTACGGGACCCCGGATGGGGTTTGGCCCGCTATGGGGGCCCCGTCGGATTGCTGACAGCTCTTTGAAGCGCAAGTGGTACTCGGTGCGCCATCGATCCGGGCACGGTCCCTGATTGGACGGCGAGCTACCTATTACTCGCCGTTCACATGCAGGCGCATGTAAAGATACCTAATAATCGTTTGGATAAGAGTTAAATCTCTCATCTCATGTGCCTGTAATCCAACGACTGTAATCACTAACAACCGGACTAGCAATGTTTTACGAATGGCAGAATTAGGAAAACTGTTAGTAATTATTCCAACGAATCCCGTCACAAAGCGCTCTTTACTGCTGCTAATTTTAAGCTAACATAGGCAAACGTTAGCAGAATAATTACTTACTGGCTGAATACTAAATCTGCCGAGAGAACAAAAATTTTCTCGCATTCAGGGAAAATCTGCCAATGTAATTGTTGCGATACTGTGTTGTAATTTTTTTTGTAATTCACCTAAAGAGTTTCTAAAGCTGTTTGTGTTGCATACTTCTGCAAGAATAGGAAATGTAGTAAGCTCCCAAAAGCATTTAATAATCGTAAAACTTAATGCCTTTGTCAAACTGAAAAGCGAGCCGAAGCGTTTTTGTTTGTAATGTACAGAATTGTTTGAAGCCTGTCACATAGACTATCGGACCGCTTTCGCTTTTTTATATGACAGGATTCGAATCGCATTCGCTTCGCCCTGTCTGTTTGACAATAGCTTAAAGGAGGAGATCCCCAAACTTGTGAGATCCCCAAAGGTGTTTACGTTAACGTTTTCTTTATAATTTGATCGATAATTTACTTGTTAAACATATTAAATTTGTAAACGTGCAAGGCATTTAAACTACCAACAACATAGTAAATACAAATAAACGTAAAGAAGAATACACTCATTTTATTTACTCAAACAAATTAAACGAAGTAACAAAAAATTGAATGCAAAGTCGGATAAATGAAATATTCGCGCTCACTGCAGTAAACTGACAAAATGAACATCACAAATAAAAAGTCGCAGCATGTTCACACGGAATTATCTCTCACACAAAAAGAGAAATTCTCTAAATGTAGCGAAGCTATTGTTTCACAGAATAATGCGCAGTTGTACGACATTATTTATGCGTCCATTACGACAGGTCATGCCGATAGTTCCAGCAATAACCATACTAACATTAATTTAAATTGAATTATTAAGTTTGCTAACGAACCTACCAATTTTAATAGAGCCCCTTTTGATAACACATGTGAGATTTTGTACAAGACAACGATCGCAGATGCAGGGGAAGAGGGAGCTCTTGCTTTGCTGGTTGTAATTCATTAGATGGGTTCTTGGTCTGGAGATTATGTCCCAGCTAAAGGCCCTGATAACAAAATTGGAACCTCTCGGGCCCAATTCGGTGATTAACAGCTACATGATAGGTGTAACCCAGCAGACAGTGTTTTGGAAGGTGTTAAGTTCTTACTTAACGGAACTTCAGTTAATATCTTGTCCCAAGACACAGCTGGAGAGTATTTTTAAGAATTTGAGAGATCAGTTAAAAATTTTGCAGTTTGATAAATGTCTTTTTATAATTTTCACATTTGCGTAAAAAAAGTTCAATAGCTGTACTGCCGTCATAATAAAAAAAGGCACAACTAACATTTTATAAATATGGAGAAAATCGACTTTAAAGTTTTTATTGGTTTTTGGCGAAAAATATTGACTTACACATTATTTTTCGAAAATACACACATCAAAAGTGTCTAGGGATCAACATATATTTTTGCAATAACTTTTCTCCTGATTGATATTAATTAAAATGTTCTTTAAGGATTCATCAAATAAAGTGTTATCGTTTGTCACAGTAACGATAAACCAAGTCACCTTTGCATTCATAAAGAAATTTGCCATTTTCCTAATAAAGGGATTTTTGACATTTGAACCACTAACATTAAAGTTCGAAAAAAAGACTGAAATAACAGTTTTCTTTAAAATTTTATTGGGTAACTTAAACAATTAATAATCCGTGTTTCTACCGCGAACACTAACAACACAAGAACATCGGTTTGGCATACTCAAAATGAGTTCATCCAAATCACGCTGTGGAATGGCCGCCCATGTTCGTTGCAACAACAAAAAAAGGTCTTCTTGCGACTGGATACCCTCCATATTCGGCAGAGCTCTTCTCTGTAGCATATCCCATGCATGCTCAATCGGGTTCAAGTCTGGCGACTGAGCAGGCCAGGGCAGGACATTGATGTTAGCTGCGGCGAGAGTCTGTCTTACAACTCTTGCGGTGTGCGGTCGTGCATTATCATGCATTAACTGAAATAAGGGACCGATTTGCACTTGTAGAGGAACGATGACGTCTGATACAATCGTCTCAGCATAAATTTGAGCGTTGAGGTTGCCTCTGATCCAAATCAACTCAGTTCTTCCGCCGATCCAAATACCCGCCCATACCATGATGGTTCCACCACTATAAGGATGGACTTCCTGGCAGGATTTTAATCGCTGTTGGCGTCCAGGGGTTCTCCAGTGTCGTATACGTCTTGTATCCGGTCTCATACCTGTGACGATCTGTCATTAGTATATAATTTATAAGGTGGAGGGTAACTCGTACAATTTGGGAATAAAGCAGTCTGTCGCTGACCCGCGTGTTTCATTGACGTTACATTGGCGACGAGAACGGATATAAAATATTTTTTTTTTATTGGAATCACGTGTGTCAAAATGCCTATCGGTAAAATAGAACCATTTAATTTGAGCTCAAAACAGTGGCCAGCGTATATTCGTCGAGTGAATCAATATATAAAACTCAATGACATTGCCGAAGCATTGAAGGTATCCATGTTAATAACGGTTGTAGGAGAAGAAACGTACGCACTTATGTGCGATCTGTGTTCACCAAGTTTCCCGGAAAACCGAACATACGATGACTTGGTGAAACTGGTGACAGATCATTTGGAACCGCAACGGTCCGAAATCGCCGAACGCCACGTGTTCCGGTTACGCCGACAGCGTGTCGGTGAGCCCCTGACGGAGTACCTACAGGCGCTAAAACATCTAGCGTCTACGTGCAATTTCGGAAAGTGCAAGTCATGTTCTACCTTGGAAGAGAATTTACGCGATCAGTTCGTGTCAGGACTGATCAATGACGTCATGCGGTCTAGAATATTCGCTGAGCGAAAAATTCAATACAAGGAGGCTGTGGAGCTAGCATTAGCTTTAGAGGCAGCAGAGAAACATGCTGAGGTAAGCGGAACCACAGCGGCGGCGGCGACGGCGGCGGCGGCAGATTCATCGAGCACGGCAGGCGAAGGCCTGCATTACGCGAAAGGTGGGCGATCACGCCCGCGCGGCCCACCATCGCGGGCGCGCAGTGGAGGCTCAGGCAGCGGAGCGGCGGCAGGAGCAGGCGGTGCAGGCGAGGGCGCAGGCGCCACAGATGGGCGCGCGCGTGCCTGCTGGCGCTGTGGCAAGGCGCACCAGGCCGAGAGGTGTCGGTTTAAAAACTACAGTTGTGATGAGTGCGGGCAAAAAGGGCACTTAAAAGTGATGTGTAAACAGGTGCGCAATAGTGGTGCTCGGCAGCATTATGTTAGCAGTGATGAATCGGAAGATGATATGTTCAACGTGAATGTGGCAGCGCGAGGTAACAAACCATACTTTCTTATGTTAAAAATAGATAACATTAATATCGAGTGTGAAGTGGACACAGGTAGTCGGATTTCAGCTATAAGTGAGAATATGTACCATCGTATGTTTTCGCATAAAAAAATACAACCTGATAATTTAGTGTTACGTGGTTATTCGGGTTCACGAATCGAATCACTTGGTTTCATTGAGGTGGACGTTCGTTTGGGGGAAGTTAAAAATCAATGTTTACGCCTTTACATCATTAATGGAGGGGCGCGGCCTTTGTTAGGTCGAGAATGGATGCGAGCTTTAAAAATAACGCAAATTACTCTCAATGAAATCATAGAGGATGAATTCGTGAACAAGTTATGTAAAGAATTCCCCGAAGTGTTTAGTGATAAGTTAGGTACTTGTAAACAGCCCATACGACTACAGCTCTCAGATAAGGAACCGGTTTACGTGCGAGCGAGACCAATGCCTTTAGCACTGCGCGCGCGTGTGGAGCGCGAGCTCGAGCGGCTGGAGGCCGACGGCTCCATCTATCGGGTAGATTACTCAGATTATGGGACTCCAATAGTCCCGGTGGTTAAACAAAACGGTGACATACGTATTTGTGGGGATTACAAGATAACCATCAATCCTAAATTAAAAAGGGATTATTATCCATTGCCGCGTATCGAAGAGCTGTTTGCCAGTCTTAGTGGGGGAGATAAATTTACTAAAATTGATTTAAAGCATGCGTATGAGCAGTGTATTTTGTCGAACGATTCGCAACCATATACGGCGATAACCACACATATTGGTACATTTGTGTATCGACGTACCCCTTACGGTTTGTCGGTTATACCGGAAAAGTTTCAAAAGATAATGGAGGAAACTCTGCGCGGGGTACCAGGGTGCGTAGTATTTTTAGACGATATCTGTGTAACCGGTTCTAATAGGCTTGAACACATGAAGAATCTGAGAGCTGTACTTGAAAGGCTAAGGGACGCGGGACTAACTGTAAAACTAAGTAAATGTAAGTTTTTGCAAGATAACGTGAAATACCTGGGTTTTATAATCAATAAAGACGGTTTGCGACCGGATCCGGAAAAATTGGAGGCAATTTCCAGTGCGCCAAAACCTGAGAACGTTTCCCAATTGAAAGGTTTTCTAGGAATGGTCAATTATTATGGGCGATTTATTCCGAATTTGAGCAATTTATTACAACCATTACATAATTTGTTAAAAAAGAATAGCGACTGGAAATGGGACTCCAAGTGCGATGAAGCTTTTAGTGAAGCAAAGCGATCGCTCCTGAGTGAACGTGTATTAGCACACTATGAGGAGGGGCGCGAGCTGATACTATCGGTGGACAGCAGCGCGTATGGGCTAGGTGCCGTACTGGCGCATCGATACTCAGACGGTAGTGAGCGGCCCGTCAGCTGCGTGTCGCGCACACTCAATGCGCCCGAGCGCAACTACAGCCAGTTAGACAAAGAGGCGCTTGCGATACTGTTCGGGGTTACGAAACACCACCAATATTTGTTCGGAAGGCGCTTCACACTTCGCACTGATCATCAACCACTGACCTATATATTTGGTGCGAAAGGGGGGATACCGCAAACGGCGGCTAGTCGTCTACAAAGGTGGGCAGCACGCCTGGCTGCATACGATTTTAACATAGAATTCGTGCGATCGGCGGACAACGGACCGGCCGATGCTTTGTCACGATTACCGTTACCTCGGGAGGGTCGCTTTGTAAACACCATAGAGTATTTAAACATTGTAGAGGAGTCTATGCCAATCTGTTTTAGAGATATCGCACGGGAAACAGAACGCGATCCGTTACTTAGTAAAATTAAAGGATATGTGCTTTTCGGTTGGCCGTCAAGCCCGAGCTGCGATCAGGAAAAGTCCTTTTTTGCCAGGAAAAATGATTTTCTAGTTGATCAGGGTTGTATCATATATAAATATAGAATAGTAGTTCCTTACACTTTACAAAACAAAATTTTAAAAGAAGTTCACGAGGGACACCTAGGCATGAACAAAATGAAAAATTTGTCACGAAGTTACATTTATTGGCCGAATTTAGATCGGGACATTGAGGAAGTGTGTAGCTCGTGCGCTGCTTGTCGCACAGTGCGGGACGCGCCGCCACGGGCACAGCTACACCCTTGGGAGTTTCCGCTGCACCCGTGGCAACGCGTACATGCCGATTTCGCTGACTGTGGAGGCGTGCGTTACCTAGTGATGGTGGACGCGCATTCCAAATGGATTGAGGTCCTGCCGATGCGTGCCACGAATGCAGGTGCTACAATTAAGGCTTTTAGAAGTATTTTTGCACGTTTCGGATTACCATCGCAGCTCGTGACGGATAACGGCCCGCCGTTTTCTTCTCAGGATTTTAAAGTGTATTGTGACAATAATTTCATCAAACATTCTACTTCGGCTCCCTATAGACCCCAGGGAAATGGTGCGGCTGAAAATGCCGTTAAAACGATTAAGAAAGCTATCAAAAGAGCGATGTACGAGGGCGAGGACGTTAACGCCGCCCTTAGCAAATTCCTTTTACAATATCGCAACTGCGAGCACGCAACGACTGGGGTTTCGCCGGCAGTAGCGCTCCAGGGGCGGCGCTTGCGCACGCGTCTGGACGCGCTGCGGCCGGACGTGGCAGCCGCGGTGCGCGCTAAACAAGAGGGGCAAGTTAACCGCTCCGCAGGGACCAATAGGGAATTTCAAATCGGGGACGCAGTAATAGCTCGCGATTACACGGCGAGGGGGGACAAGTGGACCGAAGCCACAGTCATAAAAAAAACTGGACCCGTGTCTTACAAGGTCAGTATCGGTAACGGGGTTGAGTGGCGTAGACATGCCGATCAAATAATTCCTACAAGTAGTAGAAATAAATATTCATTATCTAGAATGAGTGGCGTAGTTGAGGCTGAGGATACGGATCCAAAGGCAGCCAAACCCAGGGGTGATAGCAGAGCCGAAGACGAGTTGTTTGAAGACGCATCCAGCGGTGAAACTGTATCTAAGGACATGCCACCAGTAGAGGCGCTAAAGTCGCCACAGGTTAGCTCTGAACAATCATTGCCTCATCCAGGACTGGAACAGAAATCACCACCGCTTGGCGCGTCAGCTCGAGCATTGCGTGCGTTCAATCGGGCTAAACAAAATGTGCACCCTTTGTAAATAATATTGTTAGTTATAAGAAATATTTGTTAACTGGATAATCCTAGATTTAGTGGGGAGAAGTGTGACGATCTGTCATTAGTATATAATTTATAAGGTGGAGGGTAACTCGTACAATTTGGGAATAAAGCAGTCTGTCGCTGACCCGCGTGTTTCATTGACGTTACAATACCAAAACGAGACTCATCAGAAAAGCACACGAAACGCCATTGTTCTTCTGCCCAATTTCTGTGTTCAAGAGCCCATTGATATCGAATCCTACGATTGTGCATTGCTATAGGTGGTACCCGTAGCGGTCTTCGGGAATGAAGGTTCACTTCATGCAAGCGGTTTCTGACTGTTTGGTCGCTAATTAAGTTCCCTGAAGAGTGATGAAGCCTCACGGCTAACATCATGGCGGTTATTGTTGGAGCTCTTCGAGTTAAGATTTGAATGTATCGGTCTTGTCTCCGTGTGGTGCAGCGATACCGTCCTCCATGGCGCTCAGCCACGGTACCAGTGCTTCGGTAACGTATCCAAAGTCGACTGATAACACTCTGACTTGTATTCAGAGCTAAAGCCACAGTACGTTGCCGGGAACCAGCTTCTATCATTCCCACGGCTCTGAGCATTTCTTCCCTGCTTAAATGACGTCGCCGCTCCATAATAACGTTGGTTTTAATCAGTAGTAGGGAAACAGTAGCACTAATAATGTCTTCAATGCGTTGTATGTTTTTATAGGGAAAATATTGACAGCTGATTTTCATCTTTTACTCGAATTTGATTTACAGTTCCTGATTCAAATTATGAAATGCACCAAAAAGGATCCATATAAATTTATAAAATCATAAATTTATTACAAAGCCACATCTCAATCTCAAGAAATCCGCATAAAAATGCTTGATCCCTAGACACTTTTGATGTGTGTAGATGAATTAAAATAAATTCATTATCACGATTCTTATACAAGTAATGAAATGTAAGTTATTATTTTATTACAATTTATTAAATAATCAACATTTTCCCTTTCAAAGTAACAAAAAAAATTAACTAAAGTTATTAATATTACGAATAAAGGGCATAACTAACCAATTGCGACTTTTCATTCTGTCATTTTGGGAAAAAATATGAAATATTACAATGAAAAGGCATATTTATTAAAAATGTGCCTTTTCATTTTAATAATTATACAAAAAGAAACAGGTAGTAAAACAATTAGGAAATAATTATATTTTTTTTATTTTAAAAAGGTAACAAAAATTATAGTCTCACAACTTTAAAAAAATGACATTAGTTAACTGAAATTACCAGTCTTCAAGAAACTTATTTGTTTTTTTTTAAATCACAGTCAGGTTATTAAATCATTTTCTAAAAGTCTTATAAGAATTTTTGTTAAATATAATAATATATATATTTTCGTCTGCCAAAAAATATGATATGGTTTTAGATCGTACGTAATGTTTACTATTTTTGACATTATTTTCTCTGTCCTTTGGCTTATCCGGTTTTCTTTGACTAGTATGACACAAAAAGAAGTATTTTTGTTCCATCCATGACATTTTTCGAAAATTGTTATTCAATACTTTGCGATACTCTTTTGAAAAGCGTGCTGAACATTTTTTTTTTGCAGACATCCTCGCGGCAACCTGGTTTTACAAAATATTTGTTTCTTATTTTTTCCTCCGCCTTCAGTCTCTTCCGATCCTTTATGCTAACGTTATAAGTTTTGCGCTTTCTAATAGTTCCTTTCTTAGTCAGCTGAACATGGTTAGTTTCTTCATCTGATTCTGCCGGTGATTCTAAAATTGTTTTTGCTGGAACTGGCTGCGAGCATGGTATAAAGTCTTCTGAGTCAGACCCATCTGTATCGCTATTTTTTTCCCGTACTTTTGGTAATTCATAATTTTTATCCAATACTGAGTCATCAGAATCAAAATCAGATTCTGTATCTGACACAGATAACGGTGCCACAACATGCTCCGAGCGCTCTTGCACCGAGTGTTGAACGCCACCACTGGTTGACGGCTCGGGAGACCATTCCCCTACACCATTATCGTTGCGTAAAGCAGCACTAACTAATCTTGCGCTTCGTGATTGCATATTGCTGAAAAAAGAATTAAGTCTTTGATAAAAATGACCTGGTAGTATAAATCCAGTAACAATTATTGCGCGTATTCTAAATTAATATGACTAGCGACCCGCCCCGGCTTCACACGGGTGCAATGCCCACTATTTAATGGATGTTATTATATAAACCTTCCTCTTCAATCACTCTATCTATTAAAAGAAACCCCATCAAAATCCGTTGCGTAGCTTTAAAGATTTAAGCGTACAAAGGGAAATAGGCGACTTTGTTTTGTACTATGTAGTGATGATGATTAGGTAGATACCTACTAAAACTTTCGTTAATTTTTTAAACTAAATTGCAATTAATCACTCAAAAATCAATCAAACCCTGCCCTCCTTTCCTCACCCCTAATCGTAAATAATTTAAAGAAAAGGCACAACTGGTTATTTGTGCCTTTTATACGTAAATTAATTGAGCCATGACGGCAGTGTAGAACGTTGACAGTAATAGTTATAATTATTATGATGACGATGATGAATGTTCCTCATTGATGACGATGACGTTTCAATATCACATTATAGACAAAGCCATTGTTCTTCGAAATTATCATTTCGATGTGTATTTAAACTTTACTATAATCCGTTGAATACTTTGAAAGAAAAACGTGACATAGATTTTCTGATATCTATAATATATAATTATAAAAGCAAAAGGTCACTCACTCATAGGACACGAAATCTCAGAAACTACCAGTGCTAGGGGTTTAAAATTTTGCATAGGGGTTCTTTTTAGGATGTAGGTACTCGCTAAGAACGGATTTTGCGATATTACGCCCCTAAGGGGTTGTTTTTGGGGTTGACAGTTTGTATGAAACTTTGTTACTACAAGTACTAGGAGTTTTAAATTTTGCATGCGGGTTCTTTTTAGGAAGTAGGTGCTACATACGAAACGGGTTTTTCGAAATTCGACCCCTAAGGGGTTGTTTTTGGTGTTGATAGTTTGTATGAAACTTTCGTTACAACAAGTGCTAGGAGTCTCAAATATTGCATGGGGGTTGTTTTTAGGACGTACACACTACCTAAGACGGGGTGTTTCGAAATTCAACCCCTAGAGGGTTTTTTTAGGTGTTGATAGATAGAGGTCTAAAATTTTGCATGGTGATTCTTTTAAGGACGTACGCGCTACCGAAGACGGAGTTTTGCAAAAATTCGACTCCTAAGGGGTTGTTTTTGGGGTTAATAGTTTGTATGAAACTTCGTTACTACGAGTGCTAGGAGTCTCAAATTTTGCATGGGGGTTGTTTTTAGGACTTAGATGCTCACTATGAAGGGGTGATTCGAAATTCGAACCCCAAGGGGTTGTTTTTGATGTTGATAGGTACAGGTTTCAAATTTTACATGGGGATTTTTTTTAAGATGTAGGTTCTAGCTATGACGGGATTTTCTGAAATTCTGTCCCTAAGGGGATATTTTTGGGGTTGTTAGTTTGCATGAAACTTCGTTATTGCAAGTGTTGGGAGTGTCAAAATATGCATAGAGGTTTTTAGGGAGTAGATGCTCACTAAGACGGGACTTTGTTCTTGATAGTTAACAGTTAAAAATTTTGCTTATGTGTTTTTAGGACGTTGGTTCCTCCTCAGACGAGTTTTGGATAAACCAACCCCTAAAGGGTAGTTTTTGGTGTTGGTAGTTTGTATGAAACTTCGTTACGACAAATTCTGGGAGTCTCAAATTTTACGCGGGAGCTATTTTTAGGATGTAGATGCTCATTAAGACGGGGTTTTGAAGTTGGTGAAGTTGGACCCCAAAGGGGATGTTTCTGGGGTTAATAAATTGTATGAAACTTAATTACTACAAGTACTGGGAGTTTTAAATGTTTCACAGGAGGGTTCTTTTAGGACGTAGGTGCTACTTAAGACGGGATTATGACGGGAAATTCCCCCCCTAAGAAGGATAGTTTTTAACTTCATAGTTTGTATGAGACTTCGTTACTACAAGTGCTACGAGTCTCAAATTTTCCCTGGGGTATATCTTTAGGACGTAGATGCTTATTAAGATGGGATGTTGCGAAAACCGACTGCTAAAGGGTTGTTTTGTGGTCGATAGAATTTTAGTTGTATATTGATTTTCTAAAAGTATTCCATAAAGAGGGTGGCGGGAGAAGAAATTCACAGAAGCAAAGTTCGAAATAAGCGCGGACGAAGTCGCGGGGCGAAGTGCTAGTTACAAATAGATTACAGTCTTTCGGAATAATACTCGACAGCATTCAGTGGGCTCAAGTAATGGAAACTATTTCTAAAATAGTTGCCAATAGAAAATTGCTCTGAGTATTTCTGGCCATATCGACCGTTGCGGTAACTTATCGGCAATATGAGAAAATGTGCCTTTGACAATTTAGGGATTACAATTCCAGTCTGTGTGAGGGTTTGTATCACTACAATATTGTGTTTGGGTCGGATTTATTTTAAAATCTAAAACAACAAAGATTTGCAATTTTTTTCACAAAACTATATGGCACGGTTGGTGCAGTGGCTATGCGCTCGACTGCTGTGCAGCATGTCGCGGATACCTACAAGTATGTATTTGTTTCAGGTCTTTTTTTTTACGTGGCAAAATCATCAAATGAGTCCTCCCACCCCGGGCAGGCGGGAGGGACGGTAGCTCTTTGTGGGCTCTCTCTCTTTCTCTTTTCGGTAGCCCTTTTTTCCCTTTTCGGGTCTGGGTGTTCGGAAGGAAAGGAAGAGAAAGAATAGAGCAGACGTCTCATATAATTTAACAGTAAAATTGATTATAATTATTCCAATTAAGTATAATAAGCCCATTTTTTTTATTAAAAATGCAGGCCACAGAATAAGTCAACAAAGTTCAAGAATATCGCAATTCACCTCTAAAGCTATTTCTACGAAGTGAGGTTTAAATATTCAAACTTGGTAAGTGGCACACTGGGAAATGACATTGGCCGTAGGCAAAACAGTAAATCATCAAATCCAAACTAATATTATAAATGCGAAAGTAACTCTGTCTGTCTGTCTGTCTGTTACGCTTTCCCGCTTAAACCTCTCAACCGATTTTGATGAAATTTGGCACAGACAATCTTTAGACCCTGAGAAAGAACATAGGCTACCTTTTATTGCGAAAAAGGGGATGAAGAGGTTGAAATAGGGGTTGAAAGTTTGTATGGGATTTCTTAATTTTAAAAGATAAAACCATGAAACTTTATATTTAAGCACTTGATAAGATATATTTAAACATTTGTTCTAGCGTTTTTGAAATTTCGACCTGTGAGGGGGTGAAATAAGGGTTGAAAGTTTGTATGGGATTTTGTCATTTCTGGGGATAAAACCATGAAACTTTATATTTAGGAACACGATAAGAAATAAATAACAATTTGTTCTAGCGTTTTTGAAATTTCGACCAGTGAGGGGGTGAAATAAGGGTTGAAAGTTTGTATGGGATTTCTTAATTTTAAAAGATAAAACCATGAAACTTTATATTTAAGCACTTGATAAGATATATTTAAACATTTGTTCAAACGTTTTTTGAAATTTCGACCCGTGAGGGGGTGAAATAAGGGTTGAAAGTTTGTATGGGATTTTGTCATTTCTGGGGATAAAACCATGAAACTTTATATTTAGGAACTTGATAAGAAATAAATAACAATTTGTTCTAGCGTTTTTGAAATTTAAAATCGTTTGTTCTATAGCATTTTGAAATTTTTACCACCTTGGGGGTGAAATTCTACAAACGGAATTCCCGAAATTCGAACGGAACGGAACGGATTCGGAACGGGAACTACGAAGCCAAACTTTTTGTATACAAAATTTTAACCACTGAACCTAGGAACATCATGGCAATATTGGCACCGACCAATGAAATCGTGGGACAGATCAATGAACGAATGATGTCACATGTGCAAGGCGATGTTGTCGAATATTTGTCAGTAGATATTGTCATGGACAGTGAACAGGTGACATCTTATCCTACAGAGTTTCTAAACTCTTTAGAGCTGTCAGGAGTGCCGTCTCATAAGCTGAGACTGAAAGTTGGGGTTCCAGTTTTGTTGATGAGAAATCTCGAAGCGCCGAGACTATGCAACGGGACCCGATTGCAAATTACGCAGCTAGGACGCAATATTATTAGAGCAGTTATAATGACAGGAATAGCTAAAGATGAAGAAGTTTTAATTCCCCGTATACCTACCCATGATCCCTACAGATTTACCTTTTCAGTTTAAAAGAATCCAGTTTCCTCTCAAACCAGCCTTCGCAATGACCATTAACAAAGCGCAAGGGCAAACACTTAAAGTAGCAGGTGTCCATTTAGAGAAAAACTGTTTTTCGCATGGCCACTGGACGTAGATAACCAAAAAGGATCCACCCCACAAAATGTTACTTTTGAGATAATCGAGATTGAAGTTTATCCTGTGTTTGCTCATTATAGACTTGCTTATGTTTATTGGTTTCTTAAGAAAATATGTGTGTGGCAATGTATATTTTACTCATACAAATAAATTTAAGAGAATTTGGTTTTATTTCTTGAGATATTCAACTAAATGTGTGTCAGGATCCTTTTTGATAAAAGCTATTTTCAATTATGTTAACCTCAATTTCATTTAGCAAAAACGATTCAAAATAGCTAATTGCCTCTTAAATCGTTAAAAAATAATCGTTTCATTAATAAAACAAGTAGTTTGATATCACCGGGTGCCGACCTACCTCCGCCGCGTGGTCGAGGCCTATTTGATGGACAGGGCCGTCATCTATCCCGGCCACCGAGGAGATTGGAAGCGGCGAGAGATGTCGTGCGGCGTCCCACAGGGATCGGCCACGGTCAGAGTCCCGCATAACGGTGGAAGGGGCTTGCATCGGCGTCGAGTCGACGATATAGTACCTGGGACTCATCCTAGACTTAACTAGAGCTTTAAGGAACATTTCCTTCGTTTGGCCCCAAAGCTGAATCGGGTGGTAACCGCCTTCAAGCGGCTCCTGCCCAATCTCAGCGGGTCAAACGGCTCCTGCCGTAGGCACCGGTATCGTGAGGTCCATGGTCTACGGGGTCCCTGTGTGGGCCCTGTGCATGCGGAGACGATCGGCAAAGCTAGTCGCATGCCAGAGCGTCATGGCCATACGGAAGATCCAGGGATACCGCACGATCGCCGGCAAATCGGCCAATTTCCTGGCCGGATTGCCGCCTTAGGATCTGATGGCGAAAGCCTTCCAGTGCGTCTACGAGTGGCGCGTGGAGGCGCTAAGTTAGGGGAATCGCCGCTGCCTCGACAAGTCGAGGCACTGCGAGAAGAGGTCCGGCGCGATCTCAAGGCGGCATGGAGGGTAGTAAGACCCCTTTTGAAGAGTGGCTGGAGAGGCGTCACGGCGTCCTCATCTTCCGCTTGACACAGGTCCTTACCGGGCACGGATGTTTCGGGAGGTTCCTGGGTCGTATAGGAAAGGAAGAAACGCCCGACTGGCCCGCTTGGGCAGAGCACCGGCGTGTCCTCACAGACACAGCAACTGACAGACGTCGCGAGGCGATTTCCGGCCACCGTAGGAGCGGGCATGCGGGCGGTGAGTAATGGATGACTCGCCGTCCGATCATAGACCATGCCCGGGTCGACGGCACGTCTTGTTCCACGCGCGCCAGCAATCCAACGCCGCCCCCTTAGAAGCCAAAGCCTGCTTGAACGTAAAGGGCTATTGAAGGATCACCGTTAATTTTAGTCAGTACGAGTCTGACAGTCCACAATCATCAAATGAGTCCTCCCGCCCAGGGAGGGACGGGAGGACCCATTGGAAGATTTTAGCATTCTACACGTTTTTTTTTTATAAAGGCAGTCTTTAGATATTATAAAAATAATGTACTGTCAAAGATTGACTAGTACGATTTTAATGTTACGGTTTTGTCTCCCACAGCAGTCACAAAACATTTGGATTAAGTTTTGTTTTATATATTTAATCAAACACGATCCCACTTCTTGGACGCCTCTACTAGCTTCGCCTTCAATCTTCAAAATATAGGTACATAATGACTGCGATGTGTATGGATCCCTTTCGTTGTATTCAATTCATCAATACAAACAGAAACACAGAAATGTGTTTAGCGAAAAATATCCACGCGTACTGAATCGTTTTTGTGATTTAACCAGTGCATTTTTTAAATAAAAATTTAGTTTCACAAAAAAGATTCATGCTTTCTGAATCTTTTTAGTGATTTATCTTTTGCAATAATTTGAAGTAAAATATTATAATCTAAAAGGATCCACATGCTTTGGATTCTTTTTAAGATTTTAGTTTCATGTCCGCATCTTAGACTGACCGTTTTACAATAATGATCCAAGGGGAATGGATCGTTTTTACGAAACTTAAATAGGAGTTCGCCATACATGTGGCTTGGTAACCAGTGTCATTTTAACCTCTCGGACCCCAATGCGCCCCAATGGCACAATTTTGAGCCACCAAACCCCGACCGATTTTAAACTGTATTTTTGTAAAAATAAGTCTTAAAATCGGTCAGGGATTTTTGGCAAAAATTTTTTCGCGGGGCTCGAGAGGTTAATGTCAAAATATTCACATTTAACTTGGATTGTTTTTGCTAATCGAAAATATAGACCTTGATGAGCAGTTTGGTCTACTTAACTCATTTTCGGCCATGTTGTGGGTTGGATCCTTTTTGTTTATCTACGTCCGGCCTGCTCGCGAGTGTCGAGTCCAAACAATCTCCACATTTTAACAAATAATAACAAAACAGCAAACGTTGTGTACAAAAATGTTCTAAATTAGGTCATTTTAAAATATTTTTGTACACAACGTGATGCTGGCCCCTGGAAGTGTCTCTTGGACATAAGGGACCAATAAATTTTCCTGGGTACTTTCTGCCACTTAATGGAATACATAGGTACCATAAACCTACTGTAAACAGATATTTTATATTTTTTTAAACATACCTACTCTCTTTTAACCAAATGCTATACCCAAATCTATACCGTTCCATTAATATAATCCCTAATATTCAAATTAATTTACTTTAACTGTGTAAATGTTTGTTTCACGGCTAATTTGCTGAGCCGTTTGTTACAAAATTGGATATGGATAGTCTGAAATCTGAAAAACAACATAAGCTACTTTTTATCAAAACACCACGCGGGCGAAGCCGCGGGCGGAAGCTAGTTACTTATAAATTGAACCAAAACAAGCTCGTGGCTAAATAATAAAAGCCCATCTTCAAGGTTAAGTCATGCTTGCCAAGATTGATCTTTAGGGGTTTCATAGCATGTTTCCTCCGTGCCTCGAAAAAAAGCTCACGGTCCCGGTTTTCATTCGTAGATCTTTGACATTCGTTTCTGGAAGTCAGAGGTTCGCAAGTCTGACAAACGAGCCTACCAAAAGGTATCGAATTACCTAGATACTATGTTGTGGAAATCAGACAAGCAGTGAGTCACTCTAGGTTGAATACTCTTAGGGATCTTACCCATGGCGCGATGCGACGCGTTTTGACTGATTCCAACTACAACTGAAAATCAACCTTACCACTACGACATATGACATAAAACACGTTGATATGTTCGGGTAGATGAAAAACAAAACACGATCACCACGACGACGTCAAGTCAAACAAATTGCATCATTATTTCTTAGTAGTGGTAAGGTTGATTTTCACTTGTAGTTGGAATCGGTCGAACTGCGTCGCGTCGCGTCATGGGTAAATCCCTAAAGCCGGAAACACATTATTAACACCCGACGCCACCCGATGAAACGTGATGCGTGTTGGGGCAAATCAAATGTATTGTTTTCTATGACCAGAATCACACTATGAACACCCGACGCGACGACACGCGCTCACTGCACATCGGGTGTCGACACGTTGCGTCGCGTGGCGTGTTAAATAATGTGTTTCCGGCTTAAAGCTATTGTCAAACAGACAGGTGTGACAAACGCGAAGCGAGGCGTTTTTGTTTGTAATGTATGCAATTGTTTGAACCCGGTCACATAGACTTCTATGTGACGGGCTCCAAACAATTGAATACATTACAAACAAAAACGCCTCGCTTAGCGTTCGTCACGCCTGTCTGTTTGACAATATAGCTTTATTTAGCTGGATCCTATTTGACCAGTTAACGACACTCTGTTCTCTGTGCGATTACTCAATCTCCATCACCGGAGACTGAGATCGCATGACTGATGTAAAACCACTTGAATGCATTGCAATCTAGGTTCGCCTTATTGGTAACAAATCTGGTACCAGGTCAGCCACATTGGTAACAAAGAATGCATGTATTCAGATCGTATTGGTAGCATGGATCGTGCTAAGTGGGTAAAAGGTTTGAAACAGTCAAGGTAGATGATGATGCCTCTTAAATTGAATCAAAAACGTCTCGAAGACAGTCTGAAAGTCGAACAGTCTGCGTTGGGGTAAATTGGCCCTTTGCGGAATTTCTCTAACAATCTAAACTTTAGTCGAATTAATTTAGTAGGACCGTCACATTGTATTGAATACAAAGTTAATTTTCTTGGCGGCAACCGTAAGTATTGCATGAACTACTTTGAACAGCTATGTGCTTAACTATTTCAATAATGGTTTGGCATTCTGATGTAACATACAATTGATTTACTTAAGATTGTGACGTATCTGGTATTTTCGAAGAGTTTGTGCTACTTGAATGGATACTAAGGTTGTTCTATGAGACAATGGCCTATGCAGTATGACAATGAGCAGTAAACCGAATGTTTGGAGATAGATCACGTCGTGTCTCCACAGCTGAATGCTTAACATGACCATTAACCATGTCACTCTTTGTTTTAATTTCTACTAATACAGAGTTAAATGTATACAATTCTTTTGTTTTTGCCAAGTATGGCATGACTCGTAGACGACTGAAGAATACTGTTTTTTTACCGCTATGCTTAGGACGCAAAAAACCTTTCTATGTTTTCTTATTTTAGCTATTTTTCCGTTGACATAACTCTTGATTGCTATCGTTATCATTATATAGTACATTTACAAACGATGATGTCACATATTTCATCAGCTCTCCCATAAAATTATTAATTCATTTTGCCCAAAGTGCCAGCAAGACTGCACTAACTGAATGCGCCAATAAATGAGCTGCCACTACATGCATTAGTTAACGCTCATACATAGTAGTGCTGTGGTTTAACCTCAAGACGTGTGGCTAGGCAGTTAAAGTGCTTCTGGAATACTGGGCAGACTGCATTTTGGTCCATAGCTACAAATAGAAAGCTCCTTTTGAGATTTTGCAATAATGTCTCTTTTTGAATGTTTTAATGTTGACTTTTGGAGTATCTGCTAAATACGCGTAGATTTTTGTGCCAGCTTTACGATGGTGTTCTGAAATAAAAATGAAGAAACGAAGAAGGTTTTGAAATAAGAATAAGGTGAATAAAATATTGTTTTCGCTCAAATGGTAGATGACTTCAAGTGCGAATGTGTTCCAGCATGTTCATATTTTGCTATCGCTTCTCCAACACTATCGTTAAACCATATAAAAATTGATTCCCTTTATATCCAGTTGATAATCACCATTTATTTATCCTTCTTACTGCTGGGAAGAAATGAAAGGGGAAAGGGAGACCCTTTCATTTCTTCCTATTTGTAGCATTTCCAAATCTCGCATTAACACGTCTAAATAATCACCCCAGCATTATGTAGGCCTCCTTCGGCATCGAAGCCCGTCTTTTGGCTTCCATTAAGTTAAAACTCAATATTGAAACCGCTAAGATTGTTAAAAATATACCAGCGCCATTTTACTTGCAAAGCTGACGAAATAAATTGTCCTTTAATTACCTACCACGCTAAACATTTTACCTTCGTTTGAAGAGAGCCGCTAAAGCATACAATTTGAAAAATAAGGAAACTGTCCTGTGTTCTGTAAGTTGTTTCGCTGTTTTTTTTTTCCCGAACATGTTACCACGTTAATGGAAATGAAAAGTGGACCTTTAATGCTTTAATTTGGGTATTTGTTAATGTTTATGCTTTATTTTGGAAGAAATGGCTGCTTGAGACAATCACTGTCAAACTAGGCCCGTGTTATAAGCCATTCGCAGTTCTGAACATTTGAAAACAATTGTATGAAATTGAAATTCGAAATTGTACGTTTTTTTAATAAAAAAAAGTTAAAAGAAGATTAAGCAACCCAGGCTCGTGGGTCTCACGCACAGTCGTCGCAATCTTGACTACATGGCTAGTGAGACGTAGGGTACCCATTCCAACCCTTTAGTTTTTGCTTAATGAACTCCAAAGTTTCAAAATATTTTATAAGCATAAACAGTGCGTTGCGTATAAAATATTTAAAAACTTTGGTATGGTAGACGCTTTCTAATACAACATTGATTTTATTGTAATATCATAGTGTTGGCATAGTAGTTTGACAATGTTTCAATGGATGGTGCAACGTTACTGTAAAATGTTCGAACAAGGGAAAAAATTTTTCGTTCTCGACGAGCGGAGCTGCGATGGTATGTGGCAAGGCGTTTTGAACGATTACTTTTTATATATAGTATTTGAAGTGGGATTGGGCGGGCCATGTGTATAGAATGCATAGGGATCGGTGGGCCAGACTCGTTACGCAGTGGGTGCCGGATGGGCGTCGTTGCTGAGGGAGGCCTAGAAAACACTGGCGTGACGATCTAGACGCATTTATGAGAGATTGGCCGGAGAAAGCCGCGCAAAGGGAAGAGTGGAAGGTTATGGGGGAGACCTTTGCCCAGCAGTGGGACAATATAGGTTAATAAAAAAGTGCCTACAGCGTACTTCATATTTACGACCCTTATGGTATGTCGAAGTCAAAGTCACTTTTATATGTCGAATAACTCGTAAAATTAAGGAAATGGGATGGGATGGGATTGATTCTATACCCTAGCCAAGGTAGGTTGTATGAAGAATGTGCAAGAAATTCCTTACTACATAAATTATGAAAAATTAAAAAGCACCTCTAGTGTACGAACAAGGAATTAATTATTGCCTTCAAATTCACGTCAAAGTTCTCTTTGCAGAAAAACGTGATAACGTTCCGTTTTTCATCTAATAATATTATGTTTATAATTATATCTCCCGACTTTTGCCACCTCAGTTTGACAACACTGCAAAAACAAAAAAAAACATTTAAACAAAATAATAAACAAACGAAAATAAAATTGTAATTAAAATTTTAACGTCAAAACGGCGGCGGCGCCTGTTCCCAAATTCACACTAGGACCAGTGTGACACGGGCAGGTGGCTTGTTAAGTAGCTGGTCACTTCACTACAGTGGCGGGCAATTTATAGCCTCCGGGGTGGACAAAAGAACGCCTAGATTTCGTAGTAATGTACGAGAAATGGTGGTTTAATTGCACGAACAAATAAATGCTTGGCCCTTATTCACTGGACTAAAATATACAATTGAATTGCTGTGTTGTGTGAGTTTAAAGCATAATTTTACACTTAGCGATAGTATCTGTCAGTAAAAAATGTAACTGCAAAACTACCCTTGTTTCAACGTCAAATGCCGTTTTGCCGTTTTTTTTGGCAAGTGTTCAACAGATGATTAACTTTTTGTAGTAAGACGGATGTTGTTAAACGACCAGTATCATTAGGACATACATTAGTTATTTTTTCAAATCTATTTATTTGATCTATGATCGTGGATTTTAGTCAGTACAAGTCTGACAGTACCTCCCGTCCTGCTCTGTGTGGGAGGATTCATTTGATGATTTTACACCATACATAGGTTTGAAACTCCGGTTACCATTTTCAGTCATTTTTGTGGAAAAGAAATTAGATTGTGAGCAGGATTTGTTGATGCTATCATTTCAGTAGGTACATCAGAAGCTCTTCTCAACCGAGCCACCGCAGCCATGCTCACAATTTCAAATTTTCTATCCATTCTTAATCAAACTATTTAGTTTATCAAACCAAATAATTCTGTAATACCATTACTGGAAGCTTAAAAGGTCTGTCGATTCTGTCAAATATAACCTTACATCTACATAACATAATTCCGGCTATAATGGATGCTAATAACATCAGCCGTGGGCATCCAATAATCTTGCTAAGTGTATTGGCTACTGCACGTTGTATAAACATTAAGGACTGGTGTTCACTGATGGCAGGGCAAGAAATTTTAGATTCAGACACATCCATAACTTGGTCTTTTACAATGAGGTAATGCAAGGCAAGGCTATTGGACCCCATCTGCAATGATTATTATCACATAACTCTTTTCTTCTGCTCAAGCTTTAAACGTTCATGGAATTAATTAGACATAACAGAAAGATATAAATACTTTATTGGACACCTACATTTTAGCACAACTGTTTTATATAAATATTGCTCATTCTGTGGTTACATTAATTGCGTTTATCGCTAATATTAGCTATATCTTCCTTTGTATAAACTGTACGAACATAAAATAAAAGCTTTTAAAGGCAACGGGTGACTGATGTGTTACCGACACAGGCATTGCAGGCAAAATCCACATACGGAAAGCCTGGATTTTGTGGAATAATAAAGGCACACAAAATTTTTGATTATTTTAAGTTTCTAATGTGTGTCACGAAGTAACTTAAGCGGGTCCGATGCGGGTTTCTTGATGTCAAATGTCTCAAAATTTTTGTTTTAGGATTTGCCTGTTTTAATATTTATCTCCACCGTTTTGGGAATAGTGGTGATGAATCAAATTACACTAAGTAATGGCTGGTTTATAACCCTTGACTTCAACCACAACTTCTAAGTCGGGGCCGTTGCAACTGGGCCACCACTGCTCGAAGAACGACCCAATGATGCGGATATTATTATTGAGCTGAAATTGTGTCTGTCCCGGCTTAAACCTTTAGTGAGAACTAGCCTTAATGTGTCTTTCCACAAAATAGGTCAAAGCTCTTAACAGACATTACTGAATAGATGCTGATGACGCATTCACACTAACTCATGTTTCACATTTTACGTGCGACATAAGTGGGTAGGTCACTTTACACTACAATAGCGTAGGATTTAATGCTCGAGGCATAAATGACGCCTAGTTTTCATTTAGAATTGTGAAAAGAGTTGAAAAGTGGGACATGATGTTAAAATGTTTCCTTCTCTAATAATTATGTCAATAGTCTATTTGTAATATATTAATATTTTGTATGCCAAATAAGTCAAAATTTGGATGAAAATACCACTATACTATTTTTTTATTGTTAGTAAAATTTAGACTGAGCTGACTGCTCGATGTCTATTTTAGATTTATTCAATGACAAGTTCTGTGAGCGTGAACAAAAGACAATCGCTTCCAAAGGATTTCGAATATCTTCCAGTGCTTTCAACACGATGACAAGTTTTCGCAAAATTATGCCAATCATGAATACACAATCATCTATTGTAACGTTCGGGAGCTCTTTTCACTGAAATGAGCGCAGGATCGAACTAAAAGTAAATCGCTGAATCTGAACGAATTTATTAAGAAATTCTCTAGACATCACGTTCAAAATTGGAAAGCGGTGGCCGAGATTGTTTACTTAAAAAACTACTTGTTAGATTGTGCGCTCATTTGGTTCTAGGAAAATTGTAATCTTCAAAAATATTTTAAATAAGGTGTAACGGAAGTCAGAGATAAACTACATTTTAGCACACCATCAGAGAACACACACAACTAATTTCTCAGACACGACATGCACTTAGCTTCTAAACTACCGCTCATAAATGTACCTACTAAATGTTTCTTTTCTAATGTAAGTTTACATTCTCGACGCTAAAAGCGAGGTGTAAAGATACAGCCGCACATAAGCAGTGTCGGACCTAAGTGCTGGGTCACCACTCCACACCGAGTTGGTGTAAATTTATTGCCTAGAGCGCTAGACTAAGGGAGCGCTCTTGGATTACATTTGTTGAATAATTTGCACAGGAGGGTTATTTAAAACTGAAATGTGTGAGGGTTCAGTGGGTATTATAGGGTGTTTATTTTAATACTTGTTTAGGGTCTTTTTTGTAGGTACATACTTTAGTTATTACTCAAATGTTCTTTAGAAATAGTTGTAGATTCGAAAGGTGCGTGACGATTTACTGAAATGTATTCACAGATGACTGAAAATAATTAGATTGTGAGCAGGACCATGAGGAATTCAGATACGGCCCTGATTACCTTAGAATTATCTGTATAGTACAATCTTTGGAATAAAAATAATTAATGTTTTAACAACATCAAGTGTAACGAAGAGTCAGAAAGGTAAAACCGCAATTTTTATTGTATTTCATTTCATACAATGGAATCAATTGTTTAAAACGTATTTACCAGTCATGAAAAGCGCTTTACTTGTTTGAAACCTCGTCAGTTTAAACGCTTAATAAAATTAAAGCGCTTTTATTTCAATGCTACAGTGGAATCCTACAACTTTTTATTACACAATTAAATGTACCGGTTGGTTTTGTGATGAAAAAGACACGTGTAAAAGCAGGTTATATTGTAATTAGAAAAGTTCAAGGTTTGTTTTCATTTAAATATTTTGTTCTTTGAATGTAATGTCAGAGTAATGGTGTGGTAGCTCAGTGGTAACAGTCCCGAATTAACATTAATTTGTAGAGACAAGTAGCCTAAAATCTTTTTAGGCTACTTGTCTCTACAAAAAGCGTAAACTTATGTTAAGATGAAGATGATATCTTCATCATAACATAAGGTTATGCTTTTTACTTTAGGGGTAAACAGGAGGCCAATCGCGCTATTTTTTTTCAACGAAATCGCAACTGAACCGCTACCATAACACAACTTTTTGACCGTTTCGTATCGCGCTAAAATTTTGACAGCAAGTTGAGACGCAACGCGATCGTAGCCGGAACGTAACCGCTGTCAAACGTAAGTTGATAGGACGCTACTTTTTTATGATCGTTACTGCATCGTTGGAGTGTTTTGTCTTTGTTGTGAAGTGATTCTACACTACATCCTACTGATATGATATTATCTTATTATGAATTTATCTATCTAACTTTGGTTAGCGTTTGAACTTATAACGCAATACCAAAATCAGAAAAAACTGAATCGAAACGTACCCACTGTTGCAATCGAACCATAACGTTATCGTGTACGTTTGCAGACGTTTCAAATTAGCGCGATTGGCCTCCAGGAACGCCACTCTCTGTTATGATAATAAAGTTCACGGTCAATTTTTCTTTTTGTGGGAGTCGGGAATCATTACCACTCCTTAGGATGCGTCCACACTACTAACATGATCAATCATAATGAAAAAAAATAACAATGGCATTGTGTGATAGTTGTGGAATAATAATATAAAAAAAAATCAATTAAACATTTCATATTTATAACTATGATTTGTAACGTCCTGGATGTACTACGCATATTACCGTGTTTATTTATCACTGCTTTGAAATAGTGGTTGCACTCATTTTTAATTAATTTTCCACGTCTCGTTAAAATGTTTTCATACACACAATACCACAAAAGATTACAAAAACAAACAAAATAAATAAAATCCGCCATATTTTTAAGAAACCTGCTAGTTTATTGGACAGAGCATTCGGTCGCCGGCCACCCAACATGGCATTCAACGCATGATATATGCTGGCAAGCTAACTGCGCGGAAGTTCCACATTTGTATGGAGGAAGTCGTAATTTTACGTGTCCCAGTGCCTACACAGAATAAATATTGTGATAGTGTTTCGTTGTAAAAAAAATCAATAAAACTGTCTGTTACGCATTTCCTAGCATGTTGTTTTGGTCCATCATGCTTTTTTAAATAGAATTTTTATCCTTTTGTTTTCCTTCGTCGCTTTCACTGAGAATAACGTGAGGAACCAAACATTCAACAACACATCAGACGAGAAGATAATAAATTAAAATTCGCACGTCATGAGCTAAAGAGATATTTATTAGATACAATGTAAGGTGTAGGTATTAGGCAGTGGTCCGACCACCGACGATGAACGAATAACGAGTAGAAACACTCTAAAAAGAGTTGGCGATCGGCGGGAAGCGAGTGTAGTTTCGATATTTTTGTCGCCGGGCGACATCGAGTGTTCCAGTGCGACGAGCGATTACTCGCGCTACTCACCCGCGGTCGCTTTATGTGACATTTCATTTCTGTAAAGAAATGATCAAGCGAGCGAGTGAGCGAGCATCGCTGAACGAGTATCGCTGAACGAGTTAATTTTTGAAAGCTCGTCGCCCAGCGTCAGATCGAGTAAAACGAGTCGCCGGCAGTGTGAACACAGAACAGTCAGAGAGCAACTATTAATATATGCATCTCTTTCGTTTACACGGAATGTACATTTATTGTGCGTTTCTTGAGAGAGAAAATCGCCGAGAGTTACTCGTTCTCTCGCCATTGGTCGGACCACTGCCTTAAGATCTGTAAACTGCGTAAGCAGTTTTGTGGGGCAGTGTACTTAGTTTTAAGAAATTTTAAGTGAAATAAACCATTCATTCATTCAAACACGTGTGCCATCTACCAACCCGCACCAGGCCCGCGGTGGATTACAGTCTACTTATTCTCATAGATAGAAAGGTTGTTTCCCAACAGTTGGGATATTATAGGCTGATGATGTATAATTATGCTTATTTATTCAAACTTCATATAGCATAGTAATACATAGGCGAAGTTAATGCCATGTGGCAATATCTGTTTTTCAAGATACACGCAAACTAAGCTGCTGGCAAGTTAGTGTATTGTAATATACTCATACTTAGAAATCTGTTAAATTTCCATAAAATATATAAAAAAAATCGAAACCCAATCCACAACAATAATATTTCAGTTACATGAAACCAGACGAAAATGATACCCAAAGTTTTAATTATTTCTCATTTTACTTGACTTTTTTGCCACCGACTTCTATAAGTGGTTACTTTTCTTTCAAAAGATACTCACTCTATCTCACAGAAACACGGCCTTGGTAAAGGCATTGGGTCCGCAAAGGTTGATTAACCACACGGGCCCAATTGCAGTTTGGTAGATGTCACGTGTTCGAATTTTTGGTTCTAGAAGATGTTGTCAGTTTCCTCAAGATGTTTTCCTTCACTGTTTTAGAGAGCAGTGGGTACTGGTACTGTCAGCCTGTGTCATCCCACTTCTGGGCAAAGACCTCTCCCCAAGACTTCCAACTATTTCGATCTATGGCTAATGTGAGCCACTGGTTGTTAGTTTTGTCCAGCTCATCCCTCCATCTTCTGCGAGGCCTGCCGCGACGCCTTCTGGCTGTGTCAGTTTTCCGCAGAGCACTGGTAAATGCAATCAATTATAAAAAGTCCCTAATGCACATGGCTGTGTTCGAACCCATGACCTGGAACTTGTAGGTCGAGACCGTTGCCACTAAGCCACCAGTGCTCAGAGGCCTTACCATGAATTTTCAGTTTTTGTGACCTAAAGTAAACTAGAACTATGACTTTAATATCAAGGAAAACATTAGTTCCTTCTCCGTACACTAGAGGCGATGTTCCATTTTTCCATACAATAAATGCAGTAAATACTTAAAGTACTAAATATTGGTTGTGACTGGACAAACTGGATCGCGGCGGTAAGACTCCTCTCTCTCTCTCAATAATTTATCTAGATAGAAATCCACTGGTCTCGGTTTAACCAATAGAATCCAATACTTATATCTTATTATAATTAAATCCAACTTTCACGTAGATTACTAAGATTTACGTTCCAACGCTCGAGTTTTCACACTAATATTATTATTTCAACTATTATCTAGTATTCGCTTTATAATTTTCTAATTTCACTCCTTCAAGGGTGACTGAAACAATACCCATTAATTGTACGAACAAAATAACGGCGAATTGTACAACATTTTAACTTTTGTAGATAGAGAAAACTAATTACTAAATTGTGTTTGAAAATTGAATTAAACCGTAAGGTTCTTTCTACCCTTTTATTCATTGTAACGAATGAAAAGGAAAGCTACAATTTAATCTTCTTAGTGAAAATACATCTAGGTGAATAATCAAATGTATTTTATCCACCCTTTTGTTTTTTAAACCCGATCAAGAGATGGTCTCTCTTAAACATAATTATAGTTGCTATGAACAGTTAATTGAAGTTTAAGTTGAATCAAGTAGAGGGCAATTTGAAACTGCATTTCAAGTATAAATAATCGACATAAAAATAAATACAAAATAATTACAAGATGACAAAAAAATTACAATATTGGCGCCAACGTAGGGTAATGCTAATTTTTAGCAAAAACATAGTCCAACAAAACGCAAAGAGCCACTTCTTAAAAATAAGGCCGTGATAGCATTGTTTCTGCCACCTTTATTGCAATAATGCAACAATAGACCCCCATCACCAATCAAACAAGCAACTTTCCAAAAAAGTCTTTAATCATATCCAACCAGCAACATTGCCAAAATAAATTAGCAACAAAATATATATCACAGGCTATCTCTGCGAGAGCTTACCAGCCGTGTTTGGGCACCTAACATCCCCAAGTCGACCAACAACAGCGCCCTGGAAGCTTTCCAACCACAAATCGCGGAATTTATTTGCCTTCAACCGTTGCTAGTGCATCTACGTGGGTAGTATACAAAATGCATTGGTCCAGGGATGTAGAGCTACTGGATAGGACAAAGAAATACTTCTTATATGTACTTCTTATTAGTTGACTACTTCTGCCAGTTGAACAAAACGTCGTTCTCTTCAAAGTTACTAAGAACCAATTGACCTTCATGAAAAAAATGTCTTATCGGTAGAATCATAGTGATTGCTACTTATTTTGACAGCAGAGACAATATCAATATGTTGCCGGCTTAACATTAAGCACGAATTAAGTGGTGGGGTCAAGTCTATTATGCACTACAACCTTTTTAAGTATTTTTCGCTTTTATGTAATTTTCGTGAAGAACAAGTCTGAAGTTTTTATTAAAATATCTAGTTGGTAAGAATTGGCAGATCTTATGAGTCTCAGTAATATGGTCACTAGGTGGCGCTGTTATCGAACACACAGTGTTGTACTGAATGTTTCATCCAGTATCTTTACATCTTTGTCAATAGACTTGTAGCGGGAGGCCGTATTTTACTCAGTTCAGTTATGGTGTTGCAACTCAAGGATGGGCTGATAAATAAAGTCACAATACATTTCAGTTTTATCTACCTATCGTTAGTTTTAAGTGAACAGTTTTGTTGAAGAAAAGAACGTTTATTTTCGACCATAGACAGTTTTTGTAAAGCACATGTTTGAAGTTAGCCTAGGGAACGTAAAGGGCATGTGAAAAACAGTAAGATTCTTAGGTATTAAAAATCTGAGAGCCATTTTTTGATCCATTCAGGGTGCGAGGACTCATTTGATGAAAAAACGTTATTGCTTCAAAAACCAGCAATTAATTTCAAGTTTTATAAAGACAGGATAAATCCATGGATTCATAGAACTTGAAATGTAAAACTAATTATTAACACTCTAGTTTCATACACAGAAACACTAAAATCTCAAATGCTTAATTACCCGTACTAAGGGCTTCACGCAGACACCTCTAATACCTATATGTAATTAAGAACAAGTTAATTATGATGAGTGATAATATCAAGGTGTATTAGATAATTATAATAATCTATAAGATAATTACAACATCCAATCAGAAGCCAATTTACGGTTAGAACGATTTCCTTGAAGTAATTACTTGAAACATTATCTACATCTACACTAATATTACAAAGAGGAAATATTTGTATTTGTGTGTGTGTGTATATAAATGTTTGTAACGAATAATTTCCAAAACTACTGTGCCGATTTCAATATTTTTTCCCATTAGAATGCTACATTTACCCTGAGTAACATAGGCTAAAATCATGTTCATCCATGCTAAGCCGGGAGGAGTATCGGCTGTAATTTTTTCTCTGAATTTTGCTTGTAAGCAATGTCTATGTTTTTTGTTATTATTTTATGAGGAAGCTAAACACAAAGCCATTTGCCATTAAAACCATCCCAAAAAATAACAAATAACTTTCCTTGTAACGTCATTCCTTTATTATCACGGCTTCAAAGACCAAAAATGGTACTCCGTACGTTCCATTATATTCTTCCCGTCCTTCCCTCTCAATTATTATCTACAGCTACATGTCACTCAAATCAACCTTTGACCTAAAGACTTAATTATCGTCGTAATTAACGTTGCTACAGTATAATTACAGTTATTTCCATACCTTATTACGGAAGGAGGGAAAGCAGTACTGGAGGGTGTGTTTAAAATAACACGTTAACTTTTGCGGGCTTCAGGTCCGATGAAAAAATACAGTGTACCGTACGAAACAACTGTTTAATTTACCTCGGAAATGTTTATTATCTTTAGGGAAATTTAACAGAATCGTGACTCGAATGCTGAATACTGTATTTTCATCAAACGCTCGCCTGCTCGGCATTGGGGAACGTTACAGCTTTTTTATTGTAATCTTCATCAAATAAAATTTGAAGTCATTTTTAAAATGTGTATGAGTTAATGGTGGATTTTGGAGTTTTATGTCGCTTAAGCTTAATTTGGACCATTTAGATTGAGACAGATTTTCGTAGTCTGCAGTATTTTTTTTCTTCTTTTAAGTTCTTTTGACGGTGACATCGACGTGAAATAAGAGCAGACTAGTAGTTAAGTGTGTTTTTAGATCTCCGAAAGGACCCTTTTTCTGAGCAAATTCAACTTATAAGTGAATATTTTTAAGAGTAGTAACAAGAACATTAAAACCCACGCAGAAAAAATAAGTACAACAGGACGTAGTAAAAAATGACTTATTATTTTACATACACTCTCCAGCGCTATATCTATGCAAACATCGCCAAAACGCATTTGAGTGCCGAAAAAAGTATTCGCTCAAGGTTTTTCGGCGTTGTGTTGACGAGACGAATACGACGATCTTATTCAGCCCTGTCGAATGTATGACGTGTGAATTATTCATAGAATATTTTATCTTTTCAGTGCGAACAGGGAATCATGTATGTTTTAGGGAGTTGATACTCGGATCACGGCATTTTCTGTCTCAATGAAGGCACCCAGGAGTTTCAATAACGCTTTTGTTTTTTGTTTTTTTTTTTGATTCAGACGTTTCAAGGTTGTTCGATAAGTCTATTGAATTTTGAAGTATAATATTTGGATTCCATGGCTACCTAATATGTACAGGCAAACTAATTACATCTTGTTTTTAAGCACAATTTCATGATTTTATCGAATTAATGTTTCTATGAAACGGTAAAAAATTAATCATCGTCAAAAAATAAACTATTATCGTAATTTAATTTTTCCAACTGCCAGTTACTTTTTTTGTGTACATCCTTTTGATGCAAAGACTTCGTTTTCATATTCGACAGAAGAAGAAGAATTCACATTCTAGTGAAGCTCTTTAAACCGTTACATAATCGATAGGACGAGTCACACGGCAACATTCAAGCTCCACCAGTTGTTGCTACGACTGAATAAATTGTTTTTTCCATCTGCATAAGGACCGTCTCGTGTCTAGTGGTTCGATTCTCAGCTTTACAAAAGTGTTATTGAGTTTTTCCATCAACAATATCTTATGGCTACAATATAAATGCTTATCAATAATTCTTTTTCTATACCAAAATAGATAATTGCTCACCAAATCTAAAACTCGCTTTAGCAATTTTGTCAACGTAATAAGAATGTTAGTAATACCATTCGCAACGGCTCGCATTATCCGAGCCGCGCCGATGCGAATGGCATTAGTAACACCCTTATTACGTTGACATAAAGGATGTTTTGACTAGCTTAGGCCGATTCCGCGTCGACAAAAATGTGGGAGCACCCTTAATGCGAATGTTTGAAAGGAGTTTCTTTCCAGGATGAGGTCAGAATGACAACAAATCAACCGTGATTTCTGCTTTCGCATATCCATGCAAGTGTGCATTATTCATAAAAAAACTTTTTTAAATTACTGATTCCAACACAACAACGCTTTGTTTTAGCAGTTGGTTTTTAGTGGGCAAGATTTTGTTTTACAGTACGTTCCAAACAAGTGTAAAATATGTATTATTAGAAATAATTCGGTATTTATAGAGATAACAAAAACCCCGAATTAATTGTATAAGAAAAAAAAATTCTAACAACATTCAATTTCTTAGAACTTTTTAGATAATAAATAAACAACATGTAAAGGAAATTTACTGTTCACTTCCTCTTAAATCGCCTCTAGCAAAAAAAGTTCTTTGACGCGTATTGTTTTTAGTATTCTGATGTTTCCAAGATTTTAAATTAAAATAATTTAATTTTACATTTCGAAGTGGGTGTTTTTCGGGTATACATATAAATAGAGTAAAATTGAATATTAACAATTAATTATTAATTTTATAAAATAAAATTTATATAATTTAAAGTTACTAGCAGGAATATTGGCAGCCTTAAACAAAGAAAATAATTAGCTTCATGATTAGATCTGAAACCTGTTTCCCTATTTACAGTCAGGTGAAAATCTTATCGTCTTACTTCAAGCAACATATTAATAGTTTCAATAAATCTTGTTTTTTTTTTCTCAATACCGGAAAGAAAATCTATCAAATACTTGGGTAAAAGACGGCACTTTATGTTCAAGCCTAAGTTTTCAATTACTCGTATTTTCCAGCAAAAATAAAATAAGTCGCAACCAATAAATAATATCGGCTGTCCTCCAATGTTTAGCTCGTTATCGTGATCGGGTACTGCAACAATGCCTTGGAAGCCTTCCAAACGCATCATGAACATCATAATTTTAAACTGGCAACGACGTCGCTTTTTAGCCTCACTGACAATTATTGCTTTATTTTAAAAGTTTTCTGAACAAGTCAATTATTCCGGTTTTAGTTTGTATTATGCTATTTTTGTCCAAAAATAACTAAAATCTAAGTTCGTATCGTACCCAAAAGTTCAGTTTAAGGTACAAAATGAGTGTCCATTCGAAAGTATTCATGCGTCTAAATAAAGCTACGTTTTTCTTTTTTTGACTGATTTCAATGATGAATCATTCTACTTTTTGTGATTATAATTATAAATTTCTCCATTTTTAAGTTAGTTCTTAATCATAATCATCAGTCTATTTCACAGAATATGACTTATATTGTTAGTCTTTAAAACTATAAGTCAATAGTTTTATCACTAGCTACTGAATGTTGTGTGCAAAAAAGGATCATTCTCATGTCGACAGAAACGCAACTGTTCATCTCTCAGGATGGACTCGCAACTTGTCAGAAACGTAACTCGACAGAAACGCACTTTGTCGGAAACGCAACTAGTCAGATTCGCAACTCGTAAGATTTTTTTTTTTTTAAATAACGTGTATTTATATGACGTTCATCGACAAAATCCTATTTATTAATTTTATTGTTTGTCGAGCTGCGTCTTAGAAAATCTGACGAGTTGCGAATCTGACGAGTTGCGTTTTTGACGAGATGCAGTTTTGATGAGTTGCGATTCTGTCAACATGCGTTTTCTGACAAGTTGCGAATCTGACGAGTTGCGTTTCTGTCGACATGAGAATGATCCGCAAAAAAATATGGCTTAGTCCGGAATTGCCCAATTCTAACGCCTAACTCCCTAAAAATGGACGAATTCTCAAAATGCCCAATTTATAAATGCCCAATTCTTGTAATGCCCAATTCGTAAAATGCCCAATTCGTAAAATGCCCAATTCTTAAAATGAAAAATATTAGTTGTGGATAACAAGAAACTAGACAGTAGAATTACATTTCGATACGTCATGTCAATCACAGTACAAAATGGATGTCAAAAATAATAAAACAAATCAATTAAGATGAATCAAACCGTCAAATAAGAAAGAGTTTACTATCAAACTGAATCTGAAAAGAAAGAAATGTACCAAATCTCTGCCAGGCTACAAATAAAAACTGTCTTTGAAACTATATTGATTGCTACTGACACTAGACGTAGAAACTAGTAAATGGTCCAAGCTATAAACTTATTTTTAATTTAAAATTATTTTATTTTCTTTTCTTTCCTTTTTCTGCAACTTCCTTTGCATGAGTTTAATTCTCAATGAAATTGGCACGGGGGCTTTCTCTTAGAATATACCTGCAGCTGATGTATGGAATTCCAGACGAATTTTGGGTAGGTGGCATTCATCTCCAAAAGTCTAGCTCAGGCTACGTTATATTACTTTTGGCGCTGGTATCTCACACTAACGTTGCTTGGCTCTGACCACAATTCAGCATGTTGTAGTCCAGCGCCAAACATTCCGGTGGTCTAGCGTCTCAGGACCCAGTTCCTTGCAATGCCATAATTGGCGAAGATTATGCTCATGTTACGTATTTGTGACCGTGTCTGTAAACTAATTGAAATATTATATTTATGTTTCATGTAATGCGACGCCAGCGTGAGGACTTGAGAAGTGCGAAAATGTTATCTATGTGGTATGTGTGTCTTATTATTAAATTTGTAGAAGTACACTTTTAAGCTATTGTCAAACAGACAGGCGAAGCGAATGCGATCCGAAGCGTTTTTATTTGTAATGGATGGAATTGTTTGAATCCAGTCACATAGAAAAGCGAAAGCGATCCGATAGTCTATGTGACTGGCTTGAAACAATTCCATATATTACAAACAAAAACGCCTCGCTTCGCGTTCGCCACGCCTGTCTGTTTGACAATAGCTTTAAAGTGCCTATCCACTTTCACTGTCTTTCATTAGATAGATAGAATATATTTTACTGTGTACCAAAATTGTTACACATCTGTTAAAGTATTTCTAACTCTATGCGGTCATATCGGTTATAACTTGCGCCAAATATCTAGAGTTCCTCAGCATCGTCCAAGAGCGTCTAAGTTGACATCACGCGCAACAAATATGTCGGGACAACACACAAACTTCAGTAACTTTGTTTGGATTTCTTGTAACAATCTCGCAACTTTTTAATTGGCTTCTGTTATTTCGTGTGTCGGCTTAGTTTTGGCTCTTTGCGTTGAACACAGATTGGTTTTGTAAATAGTTTTGGTAATCAATTTTAGGAGTAAAATGAATGTAGAAAAGTAATTCGTATGTTGAAGATGCATTTTACTTTATTTGATTTATTATAGCCCAGAAACAAAATTGAGCTAACCTTTGGCTTGGTTTAAGCGGCTTTATCTTGTTTTATAAGATTTCTGATTCGACAACTCAACAAAAGAATTGCAACAGAAGTGAAAAAGGGTGCCTTTTCGGCACTATTTTGAAATTCAAACATTCATTCCCGTTTCGACCCATATTCATTTCAATACATTAACCTGAAATGATAACATAGCGTGTCAAGACATGATCTACTTCATATCAAATGAGCAATCAAACTAGCTTGGCAATAGGATGTAATGCAGGCGTAGACAAAGGCAAAGGCAATGGGTCTTTCCCACTCAGTACTAATTAATCGAATTAAACTCAGGATATTTCCATAGCAAAGTTAAAACAAGAACAATGCAGCACTAGTTTGGAAAGTTTCTTCAAAGGAATGCAGTTAATAGGCAAAAGAAAGATCAAATTAAATAGCGTTTTATTTATTCTGGCTTGAATGTGAAAAAGTGGGTGGACGCCCACTCGTTACTCCTGCCCTATCCTAAATAAATGTTATAACCATTTATTTGAAACGTGATGTTATTCAGTAGCTTGCCCTTATCCAATTTTAATGTCACTTTAGTCAGAGAAGCCTCCACATTTTAAATAATATTGCTACTTCTTCATTCATATTGATGAACCAATATTTTGAAATATTTTTTTAAGCACTCCTCTGTTCCACTCATGAACTAAGGTGATCTTCACTCCTTCTACTTCACGTAAGCCCTTGCATCTATGTTTAAAATTTTGATCAACAGATTGTCAGTGTTTATTAGCATGGTAACTAAAATAAGTAGTATCGTCAGATTACTTGAGCTAAGTAGTTGACTAACGGGAACACTTCGTTAATTTCGATGTAATACCCTTTAACTGTTGCACTTAGGACACTCCATAATTAAGACAATGATGTTGTTGAATGTACTGTAAAATAGTTTTAGTTATTAGTTCATGTAGATGTAACTGGCGTTAAGGCTTAACCAATTGTGATACCATTTCATTGTGAATGTTAATCTTAACAACTTATCTATTTAAGCCTTATACAGGGTGCAATCTAAGTCGTGGGCAATATTTTAATCTAATGCTCTACTAACGATACTGAATGTATAACGCAACTCAAAAGCATTATTAATGCAAGTATGTAAAACCTTAAAAAAAAATCATGAGTGTCTCAAAGTATCAACGCGGTGCGTAGACGTGTTAAAATTTGGATACTTCAAGACTTCTTGGGGATTAAGATTTTTTTATTACTTTTAGTGTTTATTTGCAACATTATGCCTTTGCAATGTGACTTAAAATATTTTTAAGGTTTTCCAAACTTGGTTTAAAAAAAAAAAAGGTTGCACTCCAGGAGTGCCGGTAGAAGTGAAAACTTTTTTGTTACTATGTTTTATTTTTAATTTGAATGACGTCTTACTCATTTTCGATCAGGGTCACGTGACCCTGACGGTCACGTGACCCTGACGGTCACGTGACCCTGACGCGAGTTTTAAATTTTTTACCCATTACAGAAAAAGTGTACAACGCCGCTAAAGAAGTTTTCACTTCAATATTTTTGATTTGCGAATTATTAGCCCTAATGCAATCAGTATCGTGACTAGAGTCTTAGATTAAAGTATTGCCCACGACTAAGATTGCACCCTGTATAAAGATGATCTAAGAAGAAAGAAAATTCAGCCGCGACTGGGATCAAAACCCGCGTCTTCTGCATAAGTACTCCAGACGCCTTACCAATTAGGCTACGGCAGTACACATTTTACATAACATTACACGATACTCACTGTACCTTCTAGGTATTAACAGAATTGGGATGATTTGAATTGAAATGTAATGAAAGTTTTAAATTAATAAAAAATTACACTAATAAGTGTATTGAAAGTTGGGTAAAACTCTTTTGATAGGCCTATTTTAGCACGTATCGCAGTAAAATATATAAAAATATAGAAGTTTTATGGTTTTAAATATCATAATATATTTGGTTTCAAAATATTACTTTAAAAACAACTAAACAAATGGTGGTCTAAAATTTTATTTTAAAATGGTGGTTCAAAAAATCCAGCCAAGCTGCAATCGGATTTACTAGAACGAGTTAAATGAGCATTTTTGGCAACACGCGTTTGTTCTAAACAAAAAGCCATTTTCATGAGGACAGTTCTCACTATACAGCACAATTTTGACTTCTTTTATTAAATTACTTTCTTGTATTAGGAGACTTTCTCATTAAAGTTTGTTGGGGACCTCACGAATACTTGAAGTGGCCTGCATGTGCAATGTGCATACACATCGTTAAATAAAACTTGCTCAGTGCTTCCCGGGCGGGATCTGAGAGTTGTTTGCAGATGTTTTTGCTGTATCTAGGCAAAACCACAGGGAGAATAAAATAAGACTTTAGTAGATAATAATGGCTGTCTCAACGTATCGCAGTATAGACGGTCATATTCTAAATGAACGCAAGCAAAGCCGCTAAAAGTTAGTGATCGATATTTGAGAATAGTACCTACAGACTTAAGCACAACAAAAACTATTTTGGTACTATCAAAGTACTAAACTTTCTGCATAAACAACCAATCAACGTCAACAAAACAACACCAACTTTTATTCAAACAACAAAAATAGTGAGAAAAACTCTTTAGTTTTTAACAGTGGAAGCTGCAGACAATGTTGTTCAAATACTGTCGTTCCGCAACTCTTGGTTCGTTAGCGACCACGTCCTGAATCACGGTTGCACCCGCGAAATAAAATTGCCACAGCAAAAATAAGCTTTTGTATATATTTTTATGTTTACACCGTGCAAGTTGGCTGCATAATGTTTTGTCTCTAAATCTCTCTGTGGTTTTTATGAGGTTGGGTCTTTTAATAAAATGTTTTGGAGTTAAGAATTTTTTGTTAGGGATTATTTATTGATATTTTTTATTATGTCAGGTTTATGTTGTGTGCTGCTGGTTTTATTAGATGTGGTATGATACATAGCAATACCATAGCTTTATTTTTATTTCATACTTTGAGCAACGAACAAGTATACTGCCTGAATGATGTAAAGAAGTTACCGTTGCCTTTGGGCACCCTGTAATACCATAGGTATCGCCTGCGCGTAGCCAACCGAATTACAGAGTAGTACGATTTATCGTTTTTATTCCAGTTCAACTCTACTTTGATAGACTAAAAAAGCTGACAGAGTTTGGAAAGCCCAGAGAGATGATGAGTCAAATAAAAGCTCTTTCAATCTTACACAGGATTTTTTTTTATACACTGGCGGGAGTAAGCTGTAATCCATGACGCGGGCCCGGTGGGGATTGGGAGATGTCTTCGACTTGGTCTTGGATAATTATGCTAGTTTCTTTCACCTAGTGACGAAATAAATTACACACAGCAATGCGCCTCGTTTGGTTTGGATTCACAACCCATCTCGTAAGTAGGGGCCGTTTACAATGGAACACCATTACCAAATTCTACACGCTTCTTTCGAAAAAAATTGCATTTTTTTTTATCTCCATTCACAACGCAACTTTACGATACGATATATCAAGAGTTGCGCCCATTAGCGGCATTTCCAAACGCCGTCCATATTCTACGTGCCGTTAAAGAGTGTCACGTTGTCGCGATTATCACGCTGTACCCTAATGTTTCCAATTCACCCTAAATGCCGTTTAGAGGGCGATTATTTTTTGTTTTTGTTTGCTTGTCTTTTTTTTGTTTATTTTTGGGTAACGCGATGATTTTAATATTAGATTGTACTGGTAACTGTCCCTTAACTGAGTTTAACCTCTTAACGTTTTCATGTTTGTTTATTATTTGCCCCTTTTTTAATAATTCTATAACTAGGTAGGTTTTAAGTCAACTTGTCTGAGTTAGAATCATTAATTGAACTGTGTAATGAAAATCGCACTGATTATAAGTAGCACCTTTATAAGTATTTCTCTTAACAGTAAGTCGTCGGGCACGCCGCAATCGCGGCGGTAAGACCCCTCTTTGAGGAGTGGTTGGAGAGACGTCACGGCGTCCTGACCTATGAGATGACGCAGGTCCTCACCGGAAACGGAAGTTTCGGGAGGTTCCTGTCTGATAGGGAGGGAAGAAACGCCCAGGTGTCACCACTGCGAAGATCGCCCGGAGGACACAGTAGAGCATACGGTGCAAGACTGCCCCGCTTGGGCAGAGCAACGACGTGTCCTCACGGTGGCGATAGGCGGAGACCTCTCGCGCCCGGCATTGGTTGCGGCCATGCAGCGGGGCGAGATGGAGTGGGAAGCGGTGGCCTCCTTCTGCGAAGCAGTAATGCTCCTGAAAGAGGAGGCGCGCCGCGAGAGAGAGAGGACAGCGTCCTCCCTCCGCCCCAACCGCAGTGGTAGACGCCCGCGGCGGGCGTCAGACGTCGGCAGACGATCTCCGGCTACCGTAGGCGCGGGCATGCGAGTTAAGGGCAACTCGCTGTCCGACCATGGACCATGCCCGGGTCGATGGCGCGTCGTGTTCCACGCGCGCCTCAAAGAGCGTCAGCAAAAATGACGGGGCCCCTTCTCAGAGGGTTAAAGCCTGCCGGGGTCGCGGGATTTATTTCCTTACCGTGACCCCGGAACATAAAGGACTATTGAAGGACACCGTGGATTTTAGTCAGTACAAGTCTGACAGTCCCTCCCGCCCTGCCCGGGGTGGCAGGACTCATTTGATGAATTTACCACGCTAAAAAAAACACTAAGTCGTGTGTTGAAAATCTAAACACTGTATTTTTATCGCAGCATACATTTAAGTGTTGCCTTTTATTATTGGAGGTCTTTAGATTGACTGGACATCCTTATTTTTTGTCATTATTTTTAAACGATTTTTTAAGCCGTCGACTGCAGCTGTGCTGTACGCCCTTTTGAAGCATTAATTACTAGCCGGAACACTAATCAACTATTTAGAACAAAAGCATCGCAGTCATATATTTTATGGAAACGAAACCTTATGTGCTTATTTCACGAAAATTCCATGCTTCCGAATAAAAAAGCAAAAACTAAAATAGAAAAACAAAACTAACCCGTTTACAAACACTATCAGCTGATTACGTGGAAGTACCCGCTATTGTAAAACCGTTTTCCCGATGACCGCAAAGGAACAGGAGTGAACTGAAAACATAACACTGAACAAGGAAAATTACAGGAACAAAACACCCGAACTGTGAATAGAGGCTGCGGAGCGCAAAATTGATTGAATTTTAAACTTTTGCTACCAACTCGTTGAGTTGGGCTGCGAAATAGGCGGGCTTAGCTGTTACCTTTGACATTTATTTGAATAGAAAAAACCATAAGTATTGTTGAAAACGAAGTTGAAAACGTTTAAATTTTTGACAAGTCTTTAATTTTATTTAGTCTGACTACCGATTACTATTGTTTCACTAAAATTAGAGATCACGAAATGTCTGATAAAAAAAAAATGTGTACAGCTTATAAGAACGTTAGGTCGGCAAGTCTTGACTTGCCAGCTGCTAAAACCAAGCTTGTTTCGGTGAGTGAACGTGATGGCGCTAGACAACTTGTATAGATCTGTCACTTTCACTCGCCGGAATAAGCCTGGTTCAAAGACGTTGTAATACCCCCCCTGATCGACCTCGCGGACGCGCCTCAGAGAGCTGTCAGCCTTAGAATGCCAAAACCTGCCGGGGTCGCGGGACTGTCTCATCAGGTAACCGTGACCCTAGAACTTAAAAGGCTATTGAAGGATCACCGTGGATCCTAGTTATTACGAGTGTGACAATCCCTCCCCTCCCACCCTTACTTATTACCGCAAAAAAAGGCTGGAAAGTCTAACGAACGACTGTCTCCTTTCCTTTAAAATGTTTGGAGCACGCTCATCAACTACAAACTTTTCTAGCAACGTAGAGAGTGGGTTCTCTTCTATTCTACTCATTCATTAGCATCGATGAAGTCCATTTGGGTACTGAAAGCAATTAACTCAGAAAAAAATTGCATGGCATTGTAAGCGTCGCGTGGTAGTGGTACAATAACCGCTACAAGCGCATTTTTTTTATCGTAACTTGTTTTTTATCTTTGTTTCTGTTTTACGTCATTGCCTTGACCTAAGCGAGTCTTTACCAGAATTTCATCCATTAATGAGTATAAACGATCAGATAGGCATTGAATAAACAAATCATCAGATATTCATCATCGCCAGTAGTTTTAAAAGCTGTACTCTTAAACCTGTTGGCTTCCGCCACGAACAGTGGAGTTAATTACCTAACTCTCGCTTTGAAGCCCGATAGATAACTTGTAGTTTGGGATGTACTTTAAAATCTTAAATGTAGTTGTTTAACTTTTACGTTCCAGCGTACGAGTATATTGAAACTTGGGAGAATTTAAATAAGCAATCTGTAAGTACCTATACGATTTTCTTCCTGTGTTTATGTTTGGGTTAGTTTATTGTATGTTATATGTATATGTGTGTCTTAACAATGTGTTTCTAAGTATAAAGTTATGATTGTGGCTATGGTAGTGAAAATAATGACATTTATTTTGCTTGACAAGGTTTCTTCTATAGTTTTTTTTATAATACGATAAAAATGGCAAACAACCGTATGGCCCGCTCGCGCCGTTGCCGTATGGAAAGCGATATTGCGGGACATATTGCATTCTAAACCAAACACACGGAACCAGTCCAAATCATACACCGAAGAAAAACATACATTTAACCATCCAAACAAAGAAAATCACCTACAGTAATCCCTTTCTAAGTAGAAAACTAGAAATCAGACACAGCAGTAATTAAACTAAAAAGGATTGAACGGACTAGCACTATCCATTAGTAGTGAAGGATCGGGATTGTCTTTGTTTCAGTCGTTCAGTTGCAAGACAAAGTACTTGAAAGCACAAATGGTGAGCGATGCTACAGTCGTTAGCAAAAGTGATTTTGTGTGGAAGATTGGCGATAATGTTGGGAGTGGTAGTTTAAATTGTGATCCATTGTGTTATTGAGTGATTTTAATTTTTTAACTGACTTCAAAAAGAAGGAGGTTATCAATTCGACGGTATGTTTATTTCTTTTTTTCTGTGTGTGTGTTACCCGATTACTCCGTGAATTGTTAACCGATTTTCAAAATTATTTTTTTGTTCTAAAGGAGATACTTCTGGAGTGGTCCCATAGTCACCAAGTCAGGATCTGAAGATTGGATCTTGGAGCAATCGAGGGCAACGAGGGTTACCTATGTAGTTTTTCGCAAATCTTATGAAGTAATTCAAGTACTTGCGTATGGAAATCATCATCGCATGAAGCTGAGCTGATGATGAAAGGTTCAACTCCTCTAGTAATGAGTCGGCATCGACTGATTTAGTTAATTATGTTTATGTTCGCATATCTCCGGAACTACAAGTCCGATTTATGTAATTATTTTTATATTGTACTAGATATCGTTCAACTTAAGGAATACTGCAAGTTTCATCAAAATCGGTTCAGTAGTTTTTGAGATAGGGAAGGAATGAAAGAGATGTTAACGATGTTATTAACGGTGCTACGGATTACAAAATTCTAGTGCACTTGTAAGAAAATGATGTATTTGACAAGAATTTTGGTTGAATATTTAAACTAAAAAGAGTAAAATAAAAACTATTTAAAAAAAAATGTAACCGCCTTCAAACACAACCACAAAAAAGGGTAAAATAACCTACAAAACTTTTCTTTCGGAAGTCGGTGGCAAAAAAACAATGAAATTAATAAAAAAAAAACACCTTTATTTTGGTTATTTTACCCTTTTTTGTGGTTGTTTTTGAAGGCGGTTACTTTTTTTTGAAAAAGTTTTTATTATAACCCAAGAATTGTCATTTTAATTGGTACCTTGAATTCAAATCATCCCTAATAGTTGGTTGCAAAAGAAAATAATAATATACCTACCTATCGCTTTTAAATCCGATTTTAATGTCTGGGGTCTAAAACGGTCACTTTAAAAGTAATGAAATTATTCCTAAATAATTTTTTATTATTATCTAGAAATAATGTAGTGAATCATCACTACATATTATTTTAATATAATATTTCTAGCAATTCATTCACCAAGTGAATCATTTTTGACATTGCTGAGTGGTCCTTTTAGACCCTCTGATCTGCGAATGAAGGTACGACATTCTAATAAATGGTTCTTAATTTTTGTTTGAATTGTGTTTAATTTAAAGTTGACTTATTTTATGTTTGTAACACACAATTTTCAATAATGGCGTGATTTTTTCACATTCAAAAAAACAACGTTCACACTAACAAATATTTTCTTAACCGTCGTAATCGAAAACTCAATTATCATTTCGTAAATATAAATATAAATTTCGTACAAATGGACGTCACAGCTGAATCAACCGTCCCGGGAGAAGCGAAATGGTGGCGAAATTATTCACAATTTGCCAACGTTACCGTGCAAGCAATGAGTGCTTTTATTTGACAAGAACAAGATTTATTCGCTTTTTGTCTAAAATGAATGAATGCTGCGCTGTCAGTGCACAAGTACTAAGGAGATAATAATATGTGAAAGTAGTTTGGATGTTTTAATAATGAGAGGATTCGTATGATTAAATTCTTGCTTGCATGTAATAAAGCTTAGAGTTTGTATGCAGCTGTTAGTTATTGGTACAAACACGGAGTACATAATTAAACGCATTTCACGGAATAAATAATTGGAATTTCAAATGTCGGTAGGTATATTCAATTGAATGAAACATCCATATCCAGTATTAATTTTCTAAATTCGGAATTCGTCGAAAGCTTAATTTATTTCAGTTCAAAATATTTTTAACATTCCTAGTACATTCGTTTTAAATGTTATGAGGCACAAAAAAAATGAAAATGTATGTATTTTCCTAGAAATAAATAAAATCAACTCTTCGTGTGCTTTCGAATAATTTTGTCTCAGACAAAACCTCATCATGTTATTCCTCCAGTTTTATGTCCAGAAGTCATTACATAAAATATTCACTCTTTATTTTTGGTATACAGAAATATTCAAACAATATACTAATTTCAATGGGCCAAGCACCATGTTCTTATAAAACAATTTTGTTCAAATAAATAACGAAAAATACAAAATACATACAGTTTTTTGGAACATAATTATAACAATTTATGTGTACGTTAATACCGCGTCAGTTTAGTATTTAAGTTTCAGTTATTAGCCCTAGAGCGAATTATGCAAGTGTTCCTTATCAATAAAAACAAAACAAAATTTTGCTTGCAAAGGAGAAACTGGACACAAAATTTAATAATAATATAAAACTAAAATTTGACATTAGTTACTTAATAATAATTGCTTGTAATCGCCTCGTATCGCGAATTTGATCGAATATATCGAATTTGCGACACATTTACGTTGAATATAAAATGAAATATAAAAAAATAACAGACAAATGTGTTTTTAAACCAGTGAACCAGTGAATTAAGTAAAAACTGTACATACATGAAAAATATCCGTACTATCACTACAGATGTTGGAAAGCAATTAAAAGTTATCCCCATTTATCTGGCGTCGACGATGTGCGTATACTATACTGTGACACAGAGTAAGAACACTGTGTAGATGGGCGAACCAATAGATTGAAGAATGCTACGGTGTAGGCAGGAACCTTGATGACTTGGTTGGAAAGAGCGTCGGATGTACTGAATCCGGAGGTCGCAGGTTCAAATTCTGCTCGCAGTTCAAATTGTTCTTTCCATAGAAAATCTTTGAAATTCGCGGCGAATGCGTTAATGTGTATAATAAATTATTAATAAAATATTTGGTATTGATTGTTTCTAGCATTTAAATAAGTTTTTATATTTAGAAGTAAAACTGTAAAACAATCTAGTCTATTTGAAGTAATTGTTACTGTCATGAAATAATAAATTCTACGAAATACGAATAACTCATTTTATCCATCAAAATCTCATCTAAGCCCTGTTACTTATTTTTAAGCCACAAAAACGTGAAAAGTCGTGAAAAGGCCTCAGAATTTCGTTCGAAATAGTACTCGTAACTGTCACTTCTACGCATTATGTATCGTTATTCTATGACTGTAGTTTTTGCTAATCGCGTTCAACATACAAGTTTTAATTGCCAAGTGGTCACGTGTAAATTTATCTAACGCGGTTTTGTTCCCAAATAGTTGGTTGTACACATGAATTGTTTTAAATTGATACTGTAAATAGTTGGTGACGCTTTCATGAGTAATTAAAGTTTCTTTAATTTATTTTGTGTATTTAATTATTTATGGTTCTAGTTTAGTAAAATTATTATTTATTATGAAAAGTTTAATTGTTTGTACCTTTTCTTTTCAAATCGCAGTTTCTTTTTATGCTTGTAAAGGAATATAATTTTATCTATGTAGTTTAAATTAAAATTACTCATTGTTTGTCGCAAACAGACAGACAGATAGACGCACAGAGAGGGGACTTTGTTTTATAATAACTGGTGATGTCATTCTTAAAATGTTTCACTTCATTTGACAGAAAAAAATTAAAAGGAAAAAAATACAAGAACTTGAGCAATAAGTAAAAACCTACCGTAAGTAATGATCATCATCGCGGGGCTATCTCATCTCTGGAACGTAAAGGGCTATTGAAGAATCACCGTGGATTTTAATCAGTACAAGTCTGGCAGTGCCTCCCATCGCGCCCTGGGTTGGAGGACTTATTTGATGATTTTACCTAGGTAAAAAAAAAAAACTTGAGAGGTGTCAAGGGACACACGGATGGAACGAAGTTACTGTATACACTCAACAAAAATAATCGTCGCGACTCCACTCCACTCCACTCCACTCCACTCCGCTCCGCTCCAATCTGCTCCGCTCCACTCCAATCCGCTCCGCTCCGCTCCAATCCGCTCCAATCCGCTCCGCTCCGCTCCAATCCGCTCCGCTCCGGTCCAATCCGCTCCGCTCTACTCCACTCCACTCCCCTCCACTCCACTCCACTCCACTCCACTCTTTGAGCTCTAGCACCCTTTCGCAACGCGCGATAAGGAACTTCGTTCCAAAAAGTGTCGTGACAACTTTTCGTAAGAATTTTTTCCGTCTAGCCCCCTTTCACAACGCGCGATAAGGAACTTCATTCCAAAAACGTAATTAAAATCAAAACAAACAATCAATTCATCCACCATGTTTACTTTCAAATAAATAAAAAAAAACAGCATTTATAACGATAGCGATAAATATTTTATTGACCGATTACACTGAATTCATTAAATTCACTTTTAAACAATTCAGCAACAAACTGTTCACTGTAGATTAATACTTGATTAACAAAGTTCGCTTAATCTAAAAGTGGAGATACGTTTTATGGCATAAGCCATACATGTACGACGTAAATATTGTATGAGTTTCAGCTCAAAATGGTCCGTGTTTGAGGTGAATCATTGCTTGGCTGTGTCAAACTTCTTCGGAGTAGTTAGATGTTTGGAAAGCTATTAATTGATTTGAGTCAAACTAATTATGGCACCCCTGGCACTATAACGTTAAGGTACATTCATGGTGACGTTGTGTATCATTTCACTATTTTCTCAATAAAGCTTATTCAACCTTTTCTTCGTGAAGACATCAATAGCATCCATGCCTATGTAAATCAAAGTTCAACGAACTTACAAAGCGATGATTTCCGTGACTCTTTTATCTACTTTTTTGAAGCCAGTATTTTAGTAGGATGTCTATTGGATGTGAACACCCCGCATTGGCACAAAGAGAATTTGAATGGTCGAATGTAAACAAGGACTTAATACTGTTGACTGGTTTCAATCGTTTGAAACTTTTGTGGCCTAGAATTTACTACTTTGTTTTTTTTTGGACGGTACTGGTAGATTTTTTATCACGTGAATAGTTACTGTACCTATTTTTTTTGTTCTTAGCTAACTTCGTGTACAACTACTGGGCAAAGACATCGTTGTCTCCTCCTAAATCTCTATCCTATGCGGTGTTTGATGATTTTCGCTACGAATAAAAGTTTTTTTTTAATTGAACTATTTACATACTTTTGTATAGACGACCAAAAAAAATTGATAAAACTGCATTCAAATCGTGTCACCCTTTTAAGAGCTACAATACCCACAGCCAGACTCTAACAGCGGTCAATCTTATAACACCACTTTTTGGTATCGGTGGTTAAAAATCAGTTGTCGGGCAATTTGCATTACTAGACGTATTTTTTGTTATTGTGAGAAACGGGATATAATCTTTTTTAGGGTTCCGTAGTCAACAAGGAACCCTTATAGTTTCGCCATGTCCGTCCGTCCGTCCGTCCGTCCGTCTGTCCGCAGTTTAGCTCAGAGACGCACAGTACTAGAGAGCTGTAATTTGGTGTAAATATATGGATTTGTTGTGCCGAAAAAGTGGTAAAATAAAATCTCGTAAAATATTTTTTTTAGGGTATCTCCTGTACACGTAAAGTGGGGATGTTATTTTTTTTTCTCGCGTACCCCATAGTGTGGGGTATCATTAAATAGGTCTTTAAAAAATATTGACAGTTTCCATTAACAATTTTTTGATAAAAAAATTGGTTTGTGAAATATTAAGCTTTAAAGTGCTAAATTTTGCTCGACTCGAGTGTCCCCCCCCTCTACCAGCTAAACGGTTATGTGTGGGGGTATGAAAAAATTAACAATAGTAGTATATATAACGAAGTTTAAAAGAAAATTGTCATGACTTAGTAGGCTTTACAACTTTACGAGTAATAGTCGACCAACTTATAAAATGTACTTGGATAATATTTTTCTTAAACAAAATGTATCGGAGAACATGTTATTCAACTGCAAATGTAAGTTTGTCAACTTTATTTTTACAGCTTTAATAGGTATGTTTTACGGTATGTTTTTTGGGGATAGGTAGGTTTTTATCGTCAACTATTTTTAACTAACTTCAAAAAAAAAAGGTTCTAAATTCGTCGTAATCTTTTTTTTTAATGTATTTTGCCCGATTTCTCAAAGACTCCTGGACCGATTGTGAAAATTCTTCTTTTAAAAATTAAATTCAGCGAATCAGTTTAGTTAGTTCGCATAAGTATTTTGATGGGCAACTACGGAACCCTACACTGTGCGTGGCCCGACACGCACTTGGCCGGTTTTTTTTGTTTTAGAAACAATCCGAAAAGGTTTGTTTTACTTTATTTAATTTTGTGGTATTTAATTATGATAAATCGACGTCTCATCATCGTTTTCATTGTTTTCTTTACGAAGAATATGATAATTTTGCTACTGAAAACTAAAACCCCTTTTAGACCTATTACTGTGACATTGTAACGGAGCAAGACTTCTCGGGTGACATTAGAGTCGAAAATAGGATATTATCTCTATAGAGACAAACGAAATTAGACAGCTGATAGACAGTTATCACGACTGTACTGAGCCTGGCCATTTGTGGTTCTAAATATGGACAGACCTAACACTTCAATACCGCGAGTAACGCCCGATTCCTAGAAATTATGAGAGGAAATCTGTTTTTATGATAAATCTAAGAAATCATTTATAATTGCATCTGATACAGGATAAGACAAAACAATTAGGCAGTTAGTTTTATTATGTCTTCAGAATTGAATTAATGATAATTTATATCTCCGATTAGTTATTTGAGGAGCTCGTGGCTAAATAATTACAGCCACACAGGCCGATCTTCCGGGGTAAGCCACGTGTGCCGAGGTTGGTCTGTGGATGGGTGACCATCTGTCATAGAGAATTTCCTCCGTGCCTCGGGAAGCACATAAAACCGTTGGTCCCAGCTGTCATTTGTAGATCTTTGACAGTCTTTTACTGTAAGTCAAAAGCTCTACTTATAGTCTGACAACCAGTTTTATCATGAGGCATAGTATTACCCAGTTACTAGGTTGTGGAAGTCCGATAGGCAGTCGCTCCATGTAAAATATTGATGTCCAGCTGCATCCGGTTTGACTGGAAGCCGACCCCAATATAGTTGGGAAAGGGCTAGGCAGAATGTCTCCGATTAGTTAAACTTTAAGAAAATTATAGGTTGTAACTTTTACCCTTGGCTTTGTCTACGCTATCGTTAGTAATCACTAAATGAAAATGTGATCCCGATAAAAAGTATACTTTGCACAGCATGATCAAAGACCCGTCAATCACAATGACATCATTGCTTATAATCCTAGATAGTGTTCAAACAAGAGCACATCGTGAAATAATAATTAGTCATATTTATCTAAATCAGTTTCACCCGTGAATGAGTTTCAACCTATTTACTCGCCGTCCGCACGCCCGATCATGGACCATGCCCGGATTGACGGAGCAACGTGTTCCACGCGCGCCTCAAAGAGCTGTCAGCAATCTGACGGGGCCTCCTCAGAGGGGCAAAGCCTGTAGGGGCCGCGGGACTATCATCAGGTATCCGTGACCCTGGAACGTAAAAGGCTATTGAAGGATCACCGTGGATTTTAGTCAGTACGAGTCTGACAGACCTTTCCGTTCCACTCTGGGCGGGAGGACTCATTCGATGATTTTACCACAATAAAAAAAGCCGTAAATTAGTTGAAAGTTGACAGACGGGCACGATCACTTTTATATTTATGTTTTTTGTTGATATTCATGATTTCTGATTGACCACAAAATGTTGATTTCCAAACTGCTCGAGTAACTAACTTCAAACAGTTTATAACAGGTATAAAAGCAACAATGTTCAAAATACGTGTTCAATCGCAAGTTATAGCAGTGATAGCCATAATCCAGAGCATATTGAATATTTTAGTAACTCTACAGGGCAATTTTGTGATACTCTTATTTATGGCTGCAACCGATACCATACAGAATGAATACATTGAATGTCGAATAAACAGTATTAGAGCGGCATTCCCATATTTTTAAGAGACCTCACTCTATTTTGCAGCTGTTAATGTCTCACTGCTGGACAAAGGCAACCCCCCATCAATTCAAGTGGTTGATAATTTAAGTAAAATACCACTTTGGAAGTATATATTCAGTTTAGAATAAAATGATATTAACCTCTTTTATGATATTTTTAGAAATTTTTGAAGGCCTAGACATAGATACCCCAAATCAAATCAATTTATTTGTGAAACATAGGTTTTATGAAAGATGGATCTTTAAGCTATTGTAAAAGAGACAGGCGTGATGAACGCGAAGCGAGGCGTTTTTGTTTGTAATGTATGGAATTGTTTGAAGCCTGTCACATAAACTATCGGATCGCTTTCGCATTTTTATATGACATGATTCGGTTCGGTTCGCTATCGCCTGTCTGTTTGACAAAGGCCTAAGAACTAAATAGTGCGCTATGTCTTGTCAATTTTGACATAAAAATATTTTTAGAGCAAACGTATGGACTTGATGAAGAAAAAATTAAGTAACAGTTCTAAGTAGATATCGGGAACCCCCAATATTTATTGTTTTTTTTCCTATTTTTGTGTGAAAATCTTAATTAGTTTTACAGAATACGGCTATACCAAGTTTCAACAGTATAATTCTTACAGTTTCAGAAAAAAATTGCTGTGGCATACGGACGAAGAGAAGAACAGACAGACATGATGAATCCATAAGTGTTCCATTTTTTACCATTCGGCTACGGAACCCTAAAAAGCTAGGATGATGATTCTTCCAATCCAAGAATACATGCAAACTATAGAAAGAAAACTACCGAAGTGTCCTTTTTTAACAAGGTACGGTTTCTTTATGACTCAATAGGTTTATCTTACCTGAGGCCTAAGGCAATGCCGCCTATCATCTTAAGCGGATTTGATGGATTTCCTTATAAAGCTTAGATAAAATTAAATGTCTGTCCAGGTCTTGCTAACTTATTGATATTATTTAAGAAATTATTGTATACCTACTGTTTTAAGTTGGCTTTTGTTTTTTTCTTATTTTTCTAAAATAAGTTATTCACACTAGGTCCGCTTAGGCCCACTTGCACGAACCCGAGTTATCTTTTAACTCAGAGTTATTTGCTAACACAAGGTTAAATTGACAGTTTGTCATACAATATTGTTAATTTAACTTCGTGTTAGCAACTAACTCTGAGTTTAAAAAGATAACTCGGGTTCGTGCAAGTGAGCCTTAGTGGATTACAGCCCACTCACGCTCATAGAGAAGAGGCCAATGCCTCAGCAGCTGTAAAATTATAGGCTGATTAAGGCTGTAACTATTTGTTTAGGTGTTCCCATTAAAATTTTGTCACAACTCTGCAGTTTTTTTTAGATTATTCCTGTCAGATACCAAAATAAGTGACTTTAAAGTCAAAAACCCTTTTTCATTTTTACAGGCAGATAGGAAAGAGTCAATTTTGTGCACTTCAACTTAAAATTGACATTAAATATGACCATAAAATAGATTGAACGCAGTTTATGAAAGCTATAACGTCACTATTTTTATGACCAATACCTTCGTATTACGGCTTAGCTTCTGCAATTGAACTGTAAAGGAATACTTTGTATGTTTTATTGTCTTTGAGACAAGTTATATACATTTTTGAACGATTTTTATTGATGTCGATATGGCCAGACTCTGGTATCAGACTTTATCAAGCCGCCTCTGAGAACAAGTCTCTGAGATGGCTTTAGGCTGCGGTTCCACTGTGGTGGAGCGGAGCAGACCGGAGACGAGCTGTGCCGCGATTCACCAATCACATGACTTGAATACATATGTGTCACGTGGCCATCAGACATGTGTCTGATGGCCACGTGACTCGTCCCATTCCTCCTCAGTCGAACCGCAGCTTTAAGGTGAGTTCTACTCGTACACTGAGGAGCCAAGCACGAGCTGAGCAGAAGCCGAACTGCAGGCTACTCTCGCGATGTCAAGTGTGATGGACGTACAACGAGCCTGCAACAATCACTGCGCGAACGTAGTGTCCTCTCAATTGTACTTTAATTTTTACGGCCACGGTTAACCATTTGGACATTACCCAGTCACACTTACCTACGAAAAAGGCTGATATCAATTAAAGAACTTAAGATTAACTCATTGAGATAAAAACTTGCGTAACTTTTCAAGTTACAGTATAAGGAGATGAAGACAGCCTAAAAGTAATACGCGCAGTCACTGAAGTGGTTGAAAAAAAAATTTCTAGACTTCAAATTGTAAGGGGGTACTATAATTATACCGGCTCGATTCTCACTTGATAATATCGCTGCTGTTGGAACCACACCTCACAGTTCATCATGAAAAAGATGCAGTGGTAACCTTTGTTTTCCCAAGATATAATTTATAGTTTTTTTTATTTCACTTTCATTTTTTTATGTTAAGCGAATAGGTCGGACGCGTAGCCAAGCGTAGCTGCTACGCCGTAGCGGATGGCTACGACGTAGCCATATTGCTACGTTAGTTTGCAATTGAGTTTTTTTTTTTTTAGTATCTCATAAAAAAATGTACTAGCCTTAAATTCCCAGACGACAGGTGATATACTCGTATTTCAAGATAAGTGTGAATGATTGTTTCTAATACAGTAGACACAATTGAATTCATATACTTTCTCAGAAAACTTACATATTTCGTGAAAAAGTTTGGCAGCAATAATTTATAAGCGTATTGAAGATGATAGGCAATTTTTGCGACAGTACCTGTTATAAATAGGTTTTTCAGGATTGACTCTTCTTATTCACCTTTCAAACTACAAATTGAAAGGCTGGATATAGGTCATTTAAAATAGTTTCTTTCGTGTAAAACCTTCATGATTGGGACGGTAACTACAATACTTTATAGTCAAGAAGCAGAAATCGCAGCTGATATTAGATGGAAAGGTGTTATTCATAGGCCTTTGTCATGAGTTTTCACATTTTTGTGACGTAGGAGGTCTTAACTTGATGAATAAAATTAACTATAATTTACGTCGCAATACTTCAAGTACGCTGTACATGCCATGCTTCTGGTTCTTTTACTCTTCCATTCATCTATCCATCTACATAATAATATTAGTAAATATTATTAAACTAAATAAAAACGTGGGGAAAAAATCAGTTCATTATTTTTTCAATCGATAACTACTGAACAGATTTGATTTAATACGAGTATAAACACAGTTTCTGACGTGTCATAAACTGTTTATTACCTGGATTAATACATTAGATACATTTATCCCGATAGTAAGATATTGTAGGACAATTACCGCAGGTAAAGCTGCGGGTATGAGCAAGTTATAAATATATCTAAACATTTCATAGCACTAATATAAAAGCCAACAGAACATCACGTAGTTCACGGAACTTTTGTGACGTTTCCCCCTTTTATTAAATTCTGTCCACGTGGTAAAATAGCGAAGGTTTCATAAAAAAATAAAAGTAATGGTATGATAGTAAAATATTGTATGAAATGGTCGGGCCGTTTTGTGCGTTTTTAATGGCTACTATGTTTGCGTTGTATGATAAAATTGCATCTTATGTCCTTCTTTGGGGGTGAGGATACATGAAAAGTGTCCTCACTCACGTTCAAGTGAAACGGACTGTCAGACTCATGCTAAGTCCTGTCGCTCTCGCACCACCACCGTCTCGCTAACCGCAATATTTGACGCAAAGGCCTAACACTTAACCCCGTGTCTTTAATTGGTATTTGCATTCCAGGGCCGTGGCTGTCATTTTTCAAATATTCCAGCAACCAAATCAACATTTCTCGGTATTATTAAGATTTCTCGTGTGCACTCTTCTCGTAATTTAATTTCACAGCTTCAGGCGAAAAGCGTTGGGGTCGGGGACTCATCAGCTAAACGTGGCCCCGGAACGTATTTCAATAGCCCTTTAGATATTCCTTCCCGTCCAGCCCTGGGTGGGAGGACTTATTTGATGATTTTACCACGTAAAAAAAGGCTAAAGGCGTCACTTGATACTTGTGAATGTGTGCCGTGTATTATTCGGAGGCCGCATTGACTCGTGACGACATGTGAAAGACGAGTGTCGTTTTACCCAAATATGACACGTGTCTTTTAAAATTTTCTTTGCAATTAGCTTTTTCTTTTTAAGCTTCGTTGTGATTAAACTATTTAAATAGTTTTCGGGCAGAAATAAGTGGAAATTTCGATTTCTAGATAGGAAACAATGGAACTGACTTAAAGCAATAAATACTCTTTAAGAAATCTTTTCTCTTTATAAATAAAACAGTATTAGCTTATCGAACCAGTACAGCATCACGATAAAAGCTTGCCAAAATGCCAAGAAAACTCTAACACTGTCATTATTTCGTCCAATGTGAACCCAGCTTAACAATTTAAATGGAAACTTTCCGCGGATCGCCCGAGCCTGAAGTCGTTGTCCCCTTCAACGATTATAATAGACCTAATTTTCGAAAAGCACTCCACAAATTAAGACGAAAATATGGATCGAGGCGTCGACCTAAAGTTGGAAGCTACTGTTGTTATAGAAGACTGTGAAATGTTAAGTTGTTTGTATACGTTATTTTGTTTGATATTTACAATAGATAATGTTTTCACTATAAGGAATGGTATGGGGAAAATTTTCCTTTTAAGAAACGTCGTTTTGTTTAGTTAGTCAAGGTCGGAATAATTATGTGAGTTTTAATAATTATGTTTGTAAACGCACCTACGATACAGGAGAAATTCTTAGGAGAAATTTCTAAAAAGGTTAAGAAGAAATTAAAAAAAAGTCCGGTTCCAATCAATTTTTACCCGACAACGGCAAAGCCAAAAGGAGGGTTATGATTTTGACCGGTATGTATGTATGTATGTATGTTTGTCTGTTCCCTCGTATCTTCTAAACTACTTATCATTACATGACAAATGAGGTGTTGTTAGAAGCGTCTCAGTTGTCCGCTGGTTATAGGGTATATTGTGCTAGCCGTGGTCGTGTGCCACCTGCGGTTGTTTCACACAATCTTCATTAGGTAGGTGGCACACGACCGCGGCTAGCACAATATCGGTGAAATTAATATTGTTCTTGTTTTATACTTTTCAGTGCACGATTTTGACGTAGTCGGGTTTTAGTTATTTTAAACTTATTTTTATTACAGTGATCTGTCTGTGCGCAAAAGTTCGAATTAAACAGAGATAAGAATTCCAGTTCCATATTCAGTCTGGGTAATCGCGGCTCTTAAGACTCAGCCGCTATCTTAAGCTCGTATACAGTCAAATCAAGTCTGTCTTATAAACTTACATCTATCGTTATTTAATTGAATTTAATGACGTACAAGAAACATTAATGCTTTCTATAAATTGTTATAAAACGGCTTGAAGCATTTATAAATTTTATTGCCAGCTCTCTGGGAAATTGTAGCAGAATCGTGACCACGAACACTTAGGAAGAAAATAAAATTTTAACAATAAACATGCGATATTCTCACCCGTGAAGATTTCTTTCTAAGGAATGAAATAAAAGTCTGGTATCTGAACTTTTATGTTTCATTCATAATGATTGTGTTAGTAACCGAAACATCTCAGTCATCTTGTATTGTAAGATATTTCTGATTTATTGTAGTGTAAGTATGTTTAAGTTGTTATTGAAATTGGCACGCTATCTGGTTATACAGCGGTGCTGTAATTAGATTTCTTCTGTTTTGTTGACAAAACATATCATCATTATAGTTAAGAAAGTTTGTCATTTTCTTTTAAATAAACCTTAACAAGACAGTAACAAACCGGGCCTAAAAAAAAAGTACGAACGCGTTTGATTTTTATAAAAGAAGTTAATGGCAGTTCGGTATTTTTGTATTTTTTACATAATCAAATCAAATAACTCAGTCGCGTGACATCGAGAGGTCTATTGCTTAACTCATTACCTGTCTACTTATACAAGCTCCTTATACTTGCCTTCAACGTAGATACAGAAAAAATAAGCATAGCTTGTAAAGTCTCCTCAAGAAACAAAGGTCAGTGAACTCAAAATAAAACTTGCATTATCTGAAAGGCATCTTACAGAAACTGCATGTAAGACTCACAAGTTTATATTGGAAGCTTCCCAAGACCTTATTTATTCTGAACATCGCCAGCACAATATACTTGCAAATTTTTCGATATGTGCTGTCATTTGAGAACTATGAATAAAATATAGCAGTTTAAGTTATGCTGTCATAGTGTAATAGGTTCATGAAGGGGCAAATAAAGTGTTATTAGGTTTTATAAGTTGCTACTGAAGTTGTCACTAGGGTCGGTGGCGCGTCGCGTGTTTCGTGCCAAATGCCTGCTGGGGTCGCGGGTTTTTTCTTAACCCAGGATACCGTGGCCCCAGAACGTAAAGGGCATCCGAAGGAACACGGGTGGATTTTAGTCAGTAAGAGTCTGACAGTCCCTTCCGCCCCACCCAGGGCGGGAGGACTCATTTGATGATTTTACCACAAAAAAAAAACAACCATACATACGTTAAATCCCATTTTATTAGCATTACTCCCATTGGGGCAGGAAGAAACCACTGAGCGGGACCTGCTATGATCCTTACATAGTCTTTTTACATGCACGCCATTTGTGAGAACTGCGTATCCGACCTTTTTGAAACATCGCAATAATGAAAGACTTATGTTTAACTTACCACCAGATATTAGTACATTACTGCCGCGGCCTATAATGGCTACTTTGCTGGTCGAGGCCTTTACAGCGAGGACAGTAAGGGCTGCAATGATGGCCAAGCTGGAAGGCCTAGAGCGTAACTAGGCTAGCTCGAGGCAATCATAGCGTGACCAGCGAAGCAGTCATTATGGGCCAAGGCTTGTATAGTGCTTTACTCAAAAATGCAAGTACCTAACCTAAATAAAACCAGCATGTGATTTAAATAAAATATACATTAATTAACTAGAAATTTAATTAAAATAACAATTATGAAAAGTATTGTTACTAAAATTCAACACCGACTTTCCCGGTTTCATATTACTTACTAGTAGTTTGTGATAATTTTAATGCGGTGTTTGACTGCTATATTTTCTTCATTTATTACTTCATTTACTTAAAGCAAAAAAGTCACTAAATAAAAATAAACATTTCGCTGAACCGCGCTTTTATTACTTCGTTGTATTTTTTTTTAAATATGGAATACAATCTTTTTGTGCCTACCTCTTTATATACAAACAGCTGTGTTTTAAATAATTTTTTTTTTGCATTTGTTTTTTTAAAACGTTGAAACGTCAAAATAGCGGCCGGCAATGCTTTGCCGGCCTGTTAGAGCGGCCAGCAATGTTATTGCTGGCCGCTCTAACAGGCCTGAAACGCTCCTTGAAACAGACCGGCAAGGTCGACTTTGCTCAAACAAGGTTGTCAAAATAATGACCACATTACATGCATTTTTGAGTAAAGTAACATAATTATAACAGACAAAAATAGTTAATAATCACCAAAATGTAACCCGCATTTTAATGTTAAATTATAGCCAAAGTTTTAACATTTCGCTATCCTATTTAATCAAAATGACTCCAAATATCATTGTCAACCCAAAAGTAGTAAATGATCACCAAAATTAAACCAGCATTTTAATGTAAAATTATAACCAAAGTTTTTACATCTTGCTATCCTGTTTATGCGGTTAAACCTAGATGTATCCTTCTTTCACAGGAGCAAATCGGCGGAGCCCCGCCTTGCGGGGCTCCTACTTCTGGGTGGTTTAAAAAAAAAAAACCCGAGTCGGGGTGCCAGCAAGTCCCGAAGCTGCACCTAGTTCTAACCAACTAAACCTAGTTCTAACCGAAGATAAGTAGGATACATCTACGTTTAACCGCATGTGGTCGGTTACACCTAGTTTTAGCCGGTTAAAACTAGGTGTAATCGCACTTCGGGTATTAGCCGTAACATAATATATAATACTGATTATTATCTATACATAATAGGTTTATTTAGGCAGAAATAACACATTAATTTGCTCGCTAAGATTTGGTGATCATTGACTATATTATTTGGTGTTCGAATGCAATTTGAAGTGTAGTAGCTAAGGGTATCAAAGCATTTTATGGTGGTCATTATAATTCATACCCTAATAAATAGGGTCTTAAATTATATTGTAAGAAGAAAAAAGTTTGTTTAAATTCAGGAGCAAAAATCTCCTCGTTCTAACAATCAACGCAGTGCCTCACTAAACTTATCAAAAAGGACTACTCGAAAATATTCCCCAGATATCTCTCTCAACCATCACAATAATATAAAATATTCTAATCTAGAAATGTGCGTTACGTTCAAGGCACTCACAGGATGGTTGAATGTGGAAACGTTTAGGGGTCGAACTCGGAAGAGGGTAGAAACTCTTGGGGGTTGAACGCGGAATAAACCTTATTATTTATCATAGCATCCCGCATAATATACTAGTTTGATCTAAGAGTTCGAACAAAAAAGGAAATTACTCCAGTTATCTCTATTTCATCTAAAAATATAACGACTGCAATGGATTCGTTTCATGACCCTTAAAAAATTAACCCATCAAAGGAATATTCTATCAATTTTTTTTTAAAACGTGTCTCTATGGGCCATTCTGTACAGGAAGCCATAACGTTATAAGCAATGTGAGCTTTGCATCCCACATACATGCATACTGTGTCCATGTAAGGGTTGCTATACAAGTACACTAGCGATGTGACTGTATTTGTTGAACACCCGAAGCACTTCGTGCTAAATATTCGGATTTCATTCGGGTCGCGTCGATCGGTAAACTTCGTTCGGCATCTACAATTGCTAAACCGTGTTCAACTCGTCGCAGGTTTTACAACAATTTTTCTCTAAAAAAGGTGTAACTCTCAGACTGACTATGGAGTCACCTGTTTATTCAGTCATTGCGATCATAAACTTTAATTATTTTTTAAAAATATTGTATGTGAGTTTCTATGTTTGTAAACACACCTAAAATACAGGAGAAATTTCTAATGTTGGGCAACGTTTTTTTTTCTAAATGTTAACAAAAACTTATTAAATATTTTAACCATAACGTAATACGTACAATCGTACATCCTATATAATAATAATTATTTTGTGTTTGCCGCTTAATCCAGACTTCAAACACGTGTGAAGCTACCCTAATTCTCGCATAAAACACACCAGATAGAAACCAACACACAATATTCCAACGTAATTCTAAGTTTTAAGACCCACCATGTTCCACATCTTGCCAACTTTGCCGACAAAATGTAAAGTAAGCATAAACGAGAGTTAAATTTTGCCAAACTGCCACATATAACGTTCTGAGCTCGTAAACAAAAAGATAAAACAGTCCTAGGACGGGTTGTGTTTGGTTGGTCGACGCGGTTTCCTTATAACAGATATAAAGGGACGTCAGCGTTACGTTTATAAACGGAGGTTAATTTTGTGAGCGCATCTTTATTGTGAATCTGATCGTTTAAGGATGTCGTTCTTGGCATTTCCACGCTGCTTTACCGTTGCGTACCTTAGAGCTCGTAAAGTGAAAATTTCAGACCGCGGAATATTCTAGAATAAGAGATTTTGGACACTATAATTTGATCAGCACTTTGCAGATAAATTTTAAAATCAAGATAGTCAAAATCATGCACGTATCTCATTTTAATATTTTTTTTTCATTTCTTAATGTCAATAGCATAGAGATCGATAAAATGTGCAAAAGAAAAATAAATGTTAGGTATTTAATACAAAAATTCACATTAAAAACAATATGAAAAGCAATTAGGAGGCTGACACGAAAGAATTGTCACTACTTGTTAAAAACTACCCTCAAAAGAGCCAACAAAGAACGATACTCACTCAATGAATATTTTTTACTAAGAACTTTTCTTTTGAAAATATTAAAAGTTTAAAACAAGTCGAGCTCTATCGAACCAAACTATTAGGGTATTGTTGAAAACGTATAATAAAAATGAAAATATGCTCGACGAACTTTCAGACAGCTATAATCTAACTATGTAAGGCAATATTCCTGATGGAAGAATCACTTTATTGTTGGCAAGGTTTTGCCTGTGGATTCCCCCGTCTGAATGTCGGATTAATTTTTTACCGGAAGATTCGATCTAACATAAAAACTGTCTATCCTGTATTCTAAGCTACGAGTATGTAGTTCATGGGGTATATGGTAGTATACAAAATTAAATTGATTCTGTTCAATTCGATATGTCGTGGAAAGGTAAGGACATGACTGGTTGGACAATACAAGAACTTTATTGGCGGATTTTCGAAATTGCATTATTTATTTAAATTTTTGGCCACAAAATGCTGTCACTATTGGGGCCACGTTCCTTTTTTTATGTGGTAAAATCATCAAATAAGTCCTCCCACACATGGCGATTCGGGAGGGACTGTCAGATTTGTACTGACTAAAATCTACGGTGTCCTTCAATAGCCCTTTACGTCCCTTGGCCACGGTTACCCGATAGTCCTGACCCCGGCAGGCTACTTGGGGTTGGAGCACACTTTTTTTCTCCATGTAGTATCCATTCTTTTCTTCTTTGATCTTTAATTTGAATACTCTTTTCACTTATTGTTTCTAGGTACGACGAGCGAACATCGTCTAATATTATCAATTTCAGTTTTATTCGCCTCAGTTATTATAAAACATATTCATGTACACCTTTCTTTCTTGGCATTCGAAGAAATTCTTTTTAATGTCTAGTCAAAATCAGCAATAAATTCGCAAAGCACTCTTGTTTGATAATAAGACTATTTTATTATTTCTCGGAGTAGTAAATAAAATTGCCGTTTAGTCTAAGATACTATACGATTTAAATAAAAACCATTTTTTGTTTTAAATTACGGCTGTCATAGCTGATCAATAAATAGACTGTCATTCAAAACAATGAAAAATACTTTGCAAAACTTTATCGAAAGATTGCCAAACATAATTTAAAATTCTTTTTCTAAATAATTTGAATATTAAGATCTAACACAGCTGACACAAATGGTATGTCTACAATATGCGAACACAAACTTTTTTATAAATGCGCCATTTTAGCCTACAGCTGATGTTAACACTAGATAAATCTGGTATTACAATATCTACATTATTCCCTAAGCACTAAAGTCCTCGCCCGGAGGACACAGTAGAGCATACGGTGCAAGACTGCCCAGCTTGGGCGGTGCACCGACGTGTCCTCACGGCGGCGATAGGCGGAGACCTCTCGCGCCCGGCATTGGTTGCGGCCATGCTGCGGGGCGAGACGGAGTGGGAAGCGGTCAGCTCCTTCTGCGAGGCAGTAATGCTCGTGAAGGAGGAGGCGGGCCGCGAGCGAGAGAGGACAGCGTCCTCCCTCCGCCCCAACCGCAGTGGTAGGCGCCCGCGGCGTCGGACGTCAGCAGACGATCTCCGGCCACCGTAGGCGCGGGCATGCGGGCAGCGAGTAAAGGGCAACTCGCTGCCCGACCAAGGACCATGCCCGGGTCGACGGCGCGTTGTGTCCCACGCGCGCCTCAAAGAGCGTCAGCATAATGACGGGGCCCCCCTCTCAGAGGGCCAAAGCCTGCCGGGGTCGCGGGATTATTTCCTTACCGTAACCCCGGAACGAAACAGGCTATGAAGGACACCGTGGATTTTAGTCAGTAAAAGTCTGACAGTCCCTCCCGCCCTGCCCGGGGCCGGAGGACTAATTTGATGATTTTACCACGCTAAAAAAAAAAAAAAAAAAAAAGCACTAAAGTCCGAAACGCTCTGAGCGTACATCTTTCTTAAGTACCGATAAATCATCGAAACTTCAATACAGTAGAATTTTTAGTTTTATGTTCTACTTAATGTTCTTTGGAAATTTTACTATGAAAGTATATTTATTGAGTTTCAGAAAATTAACACTTTATTGGCCGTTATTACAAAAAAAACTATGAAATGCCGGGACGAATTTACGACGCCTTGGAAAAACAAACACACCATTTTAGTGATTTTTCAGAAAGAATAAGTGTGTAGTACTGGACTGAGGGGTAGCTCACCGTCGGATAAGGACTACGACTGAGACGATGGCACATTGATGCAAACTGATTGGGCTCGTTATGGCCTGCCGTAGTCGCGAAAATATCATAAGAGGTTACCACGGGACACGCGAAGGGCAATTGTGGAAAGACGGTGATTTTTCGTGAGAGTCCTGTGATTCTGACAGTCCCTAGCGCTCCACCCGGGGTGGGAAGAGTCATGTGAATGGAATACAATATTATTATAAAAACTTTTTTTTTTTTCAAATTAACCGCTTTCAAAAACAACCACAAAATAGGGTAAAATAACCTACAAAATAACTTTTCTTTCGGAAGTCGGTGGCTTTGTTTTTTGAAAAAAGTTTTTTTTTAACTCTTTTTAGTTTGAATTTTCAACCCAAATTCTTGTCAAATACATCATTTCATGTGCACTAGAATTTTGTAATCCGTGGCACCGGTATTAACATCGCTCATGTACACAATAAGCTAATAAAATTCCCAATCTCAAAAACTGCTGAACAAATGTTGATGAAACTTGCAGTATTCCTTAAGGTGAACGATCCCTAGTACAAAAAAAAAATAATTTTTAAAAATCGGTTCACAATTGGCGGAGTAATCGCGTAACAAACACGCAAAAAGTAAAGATCATCCAAGTAGCCGAAATTAATAAAATGCTCACAAAATAAAAAGTACTGAACCAAATTGGATGAAATTTTTATGGGACTAAACTGCAAGTATACTGCATCGAACAAAAAAAAATCACACTAATCGGACTAGAAACCTCGGAGTAATCGATGTACATACATAAAAAAAAGAAGTCGGTTAAAAAACATACCTACCGACCGAATTGAGAACCTCCTCCTTTTTTTGAAATTGGTTAAAAACCGTTGGTTACAATTGGCGTGCTTGAACTTCAATTTTATTTCAAAAGCGAATGTGAGGCAGGTGAAGTGGAGAAAAATTGGACATTGTTTTGTATTTTTGTTCTGATATAGTAGATAGCCTTTTTAATAATGATCAATGGGCGACGAGAATAAATGTCGTTGCACAGAAAGTTTGCGGCTGCTGCGCCCGTCCAATTAGTAAGCTGAGAAAAATGGATTATCCTGCAGTTTGTAGCGTCCCGAGTTTTGCTTATGCAATTTTGAATATTAGTATATTACAGATAATTATGATGAATAAAGAATAGTTAAAAATCATTTAAATCGATTAATTGCCCATGCTATTTAATGTTGAATAAACACTTTTCGAGGCTTGTACCAATTTTATGGACGTGTGACGTAAACATAAAATAAACGTCATGTAAATACAAAAATACTGGTATCCTACAACATATTGGTTTATAGTGTGGCACTCAAATTTAACTGTAAATATTAATCAATTAACTAAATAAACAGAGATTTTGTGATTCAGAATTATTTGAATAAACACTACATTTATTACGTGCTTTATCTACCAGTACTATAAGCTGAATGTCGTTTGAAAACCTCTTTTAAAGGAACAGTCCCACCATTAAATTCCAGCAATTACTCCAAACTCCTAACATACACAACCGTTAGATAATAAATCTCTATGCAAAAATACCCTCCATTTTATATGTCGTTACGATCTTATGTTACAGTTTTCGCCCTTTTCGAGGGTAGGGGTTGAAGATCTAAGGGATGAAGGGGCAAAGTGGTATATGAAAAAAGTCGGTCAAGTGCGTTAAATGTGCTCACTGAATAGATTCAGTCGTAGAGGGAGTATGGGACGCGTAAAACTTAAATGTTTAGACGCCATGTTTGTCGTAATTTGTGCATCGTGTTATGAGACGTGTTTAGAGGACTACAAGTTTTAGGGTTGAATCGGGTACTAACGTACTTGATAGGGCAAGTAATATATGATATAACTACAAAATCTCTAAAATTTACAAGAGATAACAACTGAATATATAATTTTATTTGATATAACGATCTGTTTATATATTAAACGATTGACATAATTTTATAATGACTAATTTCTATAAGCATAACAATCAATGAATACAAATTCGTTTTGTATACCACTCAAAAGACATAAAACTTATTTCGTCTAATTTTTTTTCTTCCTGGCTAGTAATCTAACACTGATGTACCTAGTAATAGTACCACCTGCCATGAATGTACGACGGAGCCCCGCTTCGCGGGGCTCCTATTTCTGCGTACAGGGTTTAAAGTAACCTAACACGAAGGGGATGGCGGGGTCTTTCAGACCCCGCCATCCCCTTCGAACCTAACCTGTCCGTGTCGGGGTGTCCCAGGTCCCGAGCTCGCTTCGCTCGCTCTTGGATACTAATTTTTTCTAATAACAATAGCAATAGTGAAGGCAAACCATCAAAGCTCAAAGGATAAGCCGAAGTCATCAAAGAAAATAGTTTAAACGTTAAATTATATGTTTCAAACGTTAAATGTAGTGATTTTCGCTTAAATAAACGTTATATCAAATAAAATTATATGAAATGAGTTTTAGAGTAACACAAACGTTATGTGTAAAGAAATTATATCAACTGTTGGTATATCTCACGTTGATTATATCATGTGAACGTTATTGAAATGAAAATATATCAAATAACTTTATATGAAATGAGACGCACCCTACTTGATAAGCTTAGAAGTCCTAAGCTTTGAAATATAAAGGAGGTCGGGGAATTGCTGAGCCTCTAAGGACAAACTCATACACTAGGAAACGTTTGCTGGAAATAAAACATTAACTACCCTTTTTATCCCCCTGGCATAGGTAAAGTTATTGTTCGGATCCCACAGGAAATATTAAAATGACAGCATATCAAAGAACTATTTGACAAAACAATGGCCATACGTCACACATGTAGTGGATATTACAAGGTGAACTTTAGCGAATTTCCCGCTACAATGGTTTTATACAGCCTGTTACATACACTCGGCTTTCCAGCTTAGGGCTTTTATGGGGAGCTCATAAAAATGATAGATCACTATGCGGTTTCGCTTTACATAGGAGGTACGCATTCTCCTTTTATCGTATTTCGCTCAGTTCCATATTGGATGTTCGAATTTAGAAGGTATGGCTTTAATGTTGCGTGGCACTATTTTGATGGAGAATCGCTGTCAGAGGAAGATTAATATGACATCATAGAAGTGTATAAAGAATGTTATTTTGCATTATTAGATCAGGATAAGTATATATGGGTCACGGGACCATGGAACGTACGTCAGTTTGAGTCTGACAGTCCCATCCGCACCATTCAGGAAGAGAGGACTTATAATTATGATGATTTTACCACCCAAAGAAATAAAAAACGAAACACATACCTAATTCTATTCATGACGACTGATAATTATTTATAATTATTGGGTTTTACGCATAGATATATTATAGAAGTTTTTAATATTTCTGTGGTTTTACGCTACATTCAACGTGAAAAAAGTTTAAAGATACTCGTATATTATACTTATAGGAAAGAACAAAGGGCTAATCTACAAATTCAATACTTTCAATGAAAGTTGTGTTTTCGTAAAACTAGGTATGGTTGTTGTATAAATACGTGACAGAAAAAACCTCAAAATATATTTTTGAAAAATTAAGTCTTTTCATCCTTTGCTATCGTCGACAAGCAAATGCAGTTGAACGTATATTCGAAGGATCATTTTAAATTAGCCAGTAGTTTGTAGTCAGTAGTCAGACTTTAAAAACTAATTGAAGTCGTAATTTAAAAATAAGTTTTTAATGCCTAACCGTGACGTGCGGACCGTGTTTTTATCTCAGTCTATGTTTCTGTCAATCTAGATTATTATATTATTTAGAAAATTTATTACCTAATTTCAGAATTCTAGTAAAATGTATTTAAATTCAAATCCTATGTGCTGATATTTATCTTATAGGCCGCAACTACAACTAACAATAAATGCGAACGTACATACGAAGTACCTCTTTGTTTGTTACCTTTTCATGTTATGTTAACAAATTAATTTACTTATATTGCCGTGTCTAGAAACAAGTATTTTATGTTTTGCACCAATTAATCCAACATAGATAGCAACATAGTTCGAGCAATTAACAAAAAAGAGTTGGAGAATATGTAAACAAAAGTGAAAAAGAACTGATGTGGTAACCAAACCGTTGGCTCTGTTTACTTTTAATTAACAAACAGTTTGCCGCGAAATAAGGTACGAACTATTTTCGTTTTTTGGTTAAAATCTGCGCCAAACTTTCAACACAGGCAGACGAGGGTTATAATAAAATGTAATTGAAATTATGTGTAAATGTGGTAAAATGTAATGTAAACAAAGGTTGTGTTTTTGTAGTTTCATTCAGATTGGGTAAAAAAATGCTTCATGTAGATATATTATTATTATAGTGGGAAAAACTGAAAGGTGCAAGCTGTTCTGTCACTTTGTAAAATAAAATATCTGCATTGCGTTTTTTTTAAGAGTAGAAAGTCATCAATTAATGAGTTTTGAGGAACAAAAAAGACTGTCAGGCTTGCACTGACTAAAATTTTCAATTCAGTTGCTCTTTACGTTCCAGGACCATGGTGCCCTGCCCGACAGTCCATGTTATGCAAAAGATATTGCCAAGTTTCCCTCGAAAATCCCAACAAAGATGAACTTTAAATTATAATGTTATTTAAAAGGAAAACAATTATAGAATTTAATGGTATAATTAGTTTTCCATAAGAAGAACACCGAAAAAAAAAATGTTTAAATGTAAAGTGTTTGTAATTATAAATAATTCAAATAACCAAAAAGATTGTTAGGTGTCGTAAAAGGCTATTGAAACTAAAATCCATGGTGATCCACCGTGGAATATAGTCAGTGCAAGTCTGACAGTCCCTTTTATCCCGGTCTACGTTCCCGGACTCATTTGATAATTTATCACGAAGAAAAAGAGGTAAAAGGCTTAAAGAATATCATCAGATTTGTTTTTTTTTTAATATTAGCGCAAAAGTATAGAATAAAGCACTATGTATGTTGTCATTGATGTGTCTGTTCCTTCGGAAATACGTAGAACACGTCCGAAATAGACTTCTGAGGAATTTGGATCATGCACAACCAGGCTCCATCTATGCCCGATCGGATGCTACAAAATGTACGACTATTCGTCCGTTGCGAGCGTGAACGGTAGGCTTTCGTGCGATTCGATGCACTCCGTCTTATCTGACCTAGATCCTATTGCTCTAAATAAAGTCTAAGCGGAGCCTTCATTAAGTTATTAACCATAGTTTCTGTACTAATTACACTACGAAAAATGATTGCCTAAGTAATAATAGCCGCACAGGTCAATCTTCAAGGTTAAACCACGCTTGCCGGGGTTGGTTTGTGGATACCCACCTATCATAGCGGTATTTGACAACTGTTGCTGTTAGTCAGAAGCTTTCATGTCTGGCAACCAGTGAGTGTACGTCATTACTGCGAAGTTCATTACCGCGATGTACGTTACTGCGAAAGTTCATTACCACCACGTACGTTACTGCGAATATTCATTACCGTGATGTACGTTATTACGAAAGTTTATTACGCTCTACCCAACCGAGTCATCGCAGTAATGCTCACAGTGTCAAATTCTTCATTACATTTTAACATCTACAAAAAAAAAAATTACAACAATAATGCACATAAAATATTCAAATGCCAGTTTGACGTTGGATTTTGGTACATTTAACACTTCATCTTTTACACACTTGACGAATGAAATGAGAAGATGAACTCTTATTTCTTTGTTATTTTGTCAGTGTCGTGTGAATGTAGAACGACACAAAACTGTCGTTCAGTCGACTGAAGTGTCTGATATCGGATTTACTGTCGTTATTATTCAGCTCTGTGTACACCATCTCAACAGCAATGAATACAACGTACACGTTATTATTAAGATGTTTCTTTTTTTATCAAATGTGTCAGGGCTCCCCGCCCATAAAGGAGCGAAAAAGACTGTCATAATCGTTCTAATCGACTAAAATCGCCATGGTTTTTGGGTTACCCTTTGCGTTCCGTGGTACTCTGTTTAAGTAACACTAAAACTATGCACAAGTTAAAATGATTGCACAGCTTTTTAGGATGCGTGATTTTTCAAGGAATTGATTAACTTTCTGAAGTGAGTCTCAAGGAAAACATGGCGACAAAGTTATAAAACCAAAAAATCGAGGACAGTCGTTTACACATCGGCGGCAGGCGGCAAAGCGTCGACGGCTAGCGTCTACGCGTCAACGCGTCGACGTCTGCCATCACTGCTTTGCCGACTGCCGCCGACAGGTAGAGACGGCTGCTGCGCAGTGGTATCTGCATTATTGGCCAAATATTATATGCTACATAGTAATTGTTTCAAGTAATTTATCCTAGTAATAACAGCTAGCTCGTATATTTGGTAAATTGGCGCACGCAGCTTGAGTGCGCGCTAATTATAGTATAAGTACCCAATTATCGTAATTATGCTCGATTTGCTCGGCTATTGCCATTAATTTGCGGTATCAATCATTTGATCCCTCGAATCAAAAAATTACGCAACATGATTTTTTGTGGTAATTTAGCTGCATGCAATAACTCCTAAAACGACATAATAAATGTACACGAATGTTGATGGTTTTATGAGAAGAGAAAGACCAAAGAAATGATGAAAGGATTTTGTGATGATGATGAAATGGCTAGAAAGGCAGTAACTGGAGTGTAGATGGCAAAAAAGAAAACATGATCTTTGACCTATTCTAAATACGATGAGCGGTTTACAATGATTGTATACGCATAGATGTAAATATTTAGAATAAGAGTAATAAAACGAATTATGGAACTAGATTTTGCGATTTAATTCAAACTAAAACTTAATTTGGTTTTTGTGTGTGTTATTTTATTCATGTCGATGATATTTTTATCTCTGTCTGACTTTATGTATGTATAACATTATAGACACATAATTTATGTATACAATACAATCATGTGTACACTATACACCCACGACATGGTTTACAAATAAAACTTTGAATCAAAGAAATAATAACCAAGTCATAGAGCAAAAATAACTCTACTCATCTCATACCTTTCCGTGTTTTAATATTGCTATTTTGTCGATACTATCTTTCGTATAATAATATTATTCTAAGTAGTACACAAAAATACCAATAAATTATTATTAAAGAAGTCGTCTCACCGCAATGTGTTCTCATAAAATATATTTAGTACACCAAAATACCTCGCGGGACGTAATGCGAAAACTTTTGCTATAGTACCGCCATCACGGAGAAAAGCAATAGGTTATCATGGAAGTTTACTAATTTAATGTTAAACAACTATGTAGTGGCCATGTTGGTAATTATTTTGAAGGTTCTTGTCATAGATGCTATGCGTGGGCATAATCCCAGGGTCGGAGCACTATCTAAGCAGGGTATAGTGGACCTGGAACGCAAAGTCAACCGAATGATCAAGGCAAACTTTTAGTTAGTATGAAATTTGACAATTTCGTTTGGTCTACACGGGAGAAATTTTTCGGTGATTTTAACATCAGAGAGAAAATAGTGGTTATAATTTTATTAAAAATAATCATATAATAATTAATTCCCGAAAATGCTTGAGTCCTGGGAGTCTTTCTACAACAAAATAATGGTTAAATTATTTTCATTGTATGAGTAGTTGAGGCTTTAAGAGGTTAAAATTGTAGAATAGGCACTTGAGTATGACTCAAAAACATGAAATCAGCGATTACTAACTTATTAAATTCTTCATTATTGTTGCGTTTATCCAATGTCATATTATATTCAATTCGTATTCAATTTCTATTCTATTTATTCGATATTCAATTATATTTTATGTAAAAAATACGGGATCCCTTCTATTCGCATAATGTTCTTTGTCCTAATATACTTCGGCATAACGATTTTGGCACAATTTGTTTAGGCATAATAATACTTCGGCATAATTTTTTTAGGCATACATCTTACATTCGGATAATCATCTTAAAGACTAATTTGTTTCGGCATAAATTTGATTCGCTTATCGTTAGTAGGCCTAATGACTATTAGCATAACGTTAGTAGGCCTAATGACTATTAGCATAACGTTAATAGGCCTAATGACTATTAGCATAACGTTAGTACGCCTAATGACTATTAGCATAATAATATTTAGGCATACAATTTATACTTTCTAAATTAATACGTTTCTGTAACAATTAAATAATATGTTAATTAAAAATTGAATATGATGTGCAACAAAAGTTAGTGACAGAACCGAATTGCTGCAAAACCGACTCCACGTAGTCTTGTTTGTCCTACCCCTAGAGTGTAATTTAAAATCGCGTAGGCGCGTAGGGGCGAGGCGGCCCGCGGGCTGAGGAGCAGGCGGCTGCGAGCGAACCGCCGCGGCAGAGGCTGGCCGGCGAAGCCGGCCAACAAGCCGAAGCTGCGGTGGTGAGCGAAAGCCGTCTGCGTCGATTAGCACGCGTGGGGCCGCCGGAGGCCCGCAGCGCCGGAGCCGTGACAGAAAACCTTGCCTCCTGCATGTTGCATGCTCGCTTGAATGCTGCATGCTGCATGCTTGCATGCTTGCATGCTTGCATGCTTGCATGCTTGCATGCTTGCATGCTTGCATGCTTGCATGCTTGCATGCTTGCTTGTTTGCATGCTTGCTTGCTTGCATGCTGTATGCCTTTATAAGTAATGTTTTAATATCATTATGCGTAAATAAATTTATGCTTTAGGATATTATGCTTAAAAAGTTATGCTTTAGAACTTTATGCTTAGTAAATTTATGCTGTAAGATATTATGCTTAAAAAAGTTATGCTTTAGAACTTTATGCTTAATAAATTTATGCTTTAGAATATTATGCTTAATCATTATTATGCTTAGAGAAATTATGCTTAAAAAATTATGCGTAAGCTATTATGCGTAATTATATTACGCGAAAATATAATTATGCCAAACAAAATTATGCTAAGTTATATTAGGTCTTAAAATTTTATGCAAATGGATAGGGAACCAAAAAATACTGATGTTTGACAAAATTGTAAAGAAACATGATTTTATCAATCGCGCTAGGTAGGAATTCTATATTTTACGACATTTGTATGACAGCCAAGTTGATTGGGTGACATTTTATAGTGTCTATCAGGCAAATACTACATAAAAATATTTACAAGCTCACGTATCGACACTAACTTGAAAAATCTTTGCAAATGCAGCGAAAAGTTAACAAGGTAGTATAAGACAGACTCTATTTTCATACATGATAATAAATGGGGCCACTTAATCCACAATTCGTTCTAGAAAACAAAGGAAAAGTCAGTATAAAAGTTTTAATAAAACAGTACAGGGTACTTCGGAGATCTCCCAGGGAGACCATGAAACGTTATAAGTTGAAAGCATCGTAGTGTTTTAGCGTTCTTGCGCTGGGAGTACACTGGCTACGTATTGTTATGGCAACTAGCGACTTAGCATAAGGATCGATTTTGCATAGCAACTCTGTTAGGGAATATTTATTGAGTGAATCTTTTACAGCAGAGTTCTAAAGGAACACCATTTTAAAATCATATGTCAAACATAACAAACAAAGCAGACAGCCAGTACCCGGAGTACATGGAGGTGACATATCTTCAACACACCCCCTCAACTCATGTACGATACTATACACAAAATATAAACCTATTTATTTTCGCACACACAATCCTAATGCACTTGTTAGTAACTCGTGTCTTACGCGAGGCAAAGGTTTGGTGAGGACATCTGCCAACATGTTATCAGTTGACAAATATTCCAACGTTATAGCTTTGTTGTCACGTAGCACATCCCTTATAAAGAAATGTCTAATGTCAATGTGCTTACTTTTCGCATGATGTATACCATGATCCTCAGCAAGGCAAATAGCACTCAAATTATCAGCATGCATTCTTACCTTACAGAGTTGATTTAGACCTAGTTCTTTTAACAGGCTGTTCAAATACACAGCTTCCTTCATAGCTTCTGCCAAACTCACAAACTCAGCCTCACAAGTAGAAGTCGCAACGATGCGTTGCTTTTGTGAAGTCCACGATATGCTTGCGCCACCTAGAACGAATAAATAACCAGTAAAGGATCGTCTATCAACGACGCAGCTACCCCAATCTGCATCTGCATACCCTTGTATGCATAACCCCGTCGGTTTAAACTTCAAACCGTGAGTTATCGTACCTTTTAAGTATCGAAGAACTCGCTTCGCAGCCCTCCAATGAGTTTCCTGCGGGTTTTCTGCAAACTGCGCAAGTTTAGCCGTAGCGTTAGCGATATCAGGTCTAGTTGATACGCTTAAATACATGAGCGCTCCAATTAGTTCTCTATATGGAAATTGTTTCCCTTCTATTACTTCTTTTTCGCTAATAACAGGATTTCCAATTTCCATTGGAGTCCGGACAGGATTGCAACTATCCATAGTAAATTTCTTCAAAATATCTTTTATATACTTCTCTTGTGACAAGAAATATTCATTGCCGCTAGGATTTCCAATTTCCATTGGAGTCCGGACAGGATTGCAACTATCCATAGTAAATTTCTTCAAAATATCTTTTATATACTTCTCTTGTGACAAGAAATATTCATTGCCGCTTTTCTTTATATCTATCCCGAGACAGAAAGTTGCTTGACCAAAGTCTTTAAGTTCAAACCTCCTCGCCAATTCCTGCTTGAATTTATCTATATACAGTCTCTTTTGTGATGCGATCAAAACGTCATCTACATAAACCACAACAAAAAGATCTGATCCATCTTTTTTGTGCTTGTGATACAAACAAGGTTCATTTATCGTAGGTCTCAATCCCATTTCTCTCAACTTCTCGTCCAGTTTAATATTCCACTGTCGTCCAGCTTGTTTGAGACCATAAAGAGACTTCTTTAGACGACAGGTGTCACCACCTGCTTTCATATCTTCAAGCATTTTTGCAGCTTTTTTGCCTACTGTAGAATTAACGCCATCTATATTTTTCAGTTTCTCTAAACCTTCTCTCAGTAGTTCTGGGATCTTCATATAGATATCTTCGTTCAGATCACCGTTTAAATATGCGGTATTTATATCTATTTGATCAATGTCCATGCCCATTTCGACAGCTAAGGCGACCAACAAACGTACAGTTGCAATCCTCGCAACTGGGGCGAATGTCTTATTGTAATCTAGGCCATGTTGCTGACTGTATCCTTTTGCTACCAGTCTGGCCTTCTTCTTCTCAGTCTTGTCAATATTTAGCTTTGTCGTCAGCACGTATCGACATCCTACGATATTACGATCTGAAGGTTTCTTCACAATTTCCCACGTGTCATTACTTACTAGACTTCTTATTTCTGAAAGAATCGCTTCCTCCCATTTGACCTTTTCGTCAGATGCCAAAGCTTCCTTTAACGTGGTTTCAATAGCTCCAGCAAAATTTTCACTATCAACGTATTCTTCCGTCGATGACTCATTATCGCTACTTATCTCAACCATGTTGTAGATTTTACGTGGTCGGCCAACATGTCCTCTCTGAATCCTTGGCCTTCCAGGACCTCTTTTTAAAGTAACGTTTCCATCGCCGTTTCCAATAGATTCTGCATTCTCTGTACTTTCATCGAACACTGACACAATCGGTTGAATAACTGATGGAATTTCTTCTCTTGAAGGTTCATCACTAAATGGTATATCAGACTGTTCTTTGGTTTGTCCTTCTATTTCAACAGTTTTTCTCACAATACTCTTTTCACATTGTGGTTCATTTAGGGATTCATTTGAGACCTTACACTCAATTTCAGTTGGTTCACCTTCCTGAAATTTTACATCTCTCGATACTACGATTTTTCTACTCTCTGGTATCCATATTTTATAGCCTTTAGCATCAGCTGGATAACCGACGAATATGCCGAGTGAACTTCGTGCTGCAAACTTATCCTTACCTGGTTCCTTTTCTAAGACGTGTACTTTCGTGCCAAAAGTTTTTAAATATTTGACATTCACAGGTCTCTCAAACCATTTTTCGTATGGAATTTCACCATTTCGACTACTAGTTGGGCATCTGTTACGCAAATAGCATGCAGTAGCTACAGCTTCTGCCCAAAAACTTGGTGAAATACCTGACGATAAGATCATGCATCTCGCCATCTCAATCAATGTACGGTTCATTCGTTCAGCGATACCGTTACTCTGAGGTGAGTATGGCGTCGTTAAACGTCTCTTAATGCCTTCATTTTCTAAAAACTTATCGAAAGAATTATTTTTATATTCAGTTCCGTTATCCGTATGTAAACATTTAATTTTTCTTCCTGTCAAATTTTCGACATGACATTTAAAAATTTTAAACTTTGACAAAACGTCACTTTTATTTTTCAGCATGAAGACTTCACACCAACGAGTATAGTCGTCAATAAAAGTGACAAAGTATTTATTTCCGCCATTCGATTGAACTCTCATTGGACCTACCACATCCGAGTATATTATTTGTAACTTCTCGTTACAGCGTGAACTGGATTTCACAAAAGGCAACGAAACCATTTTCCCCTTAGCACACACGTCACAATCATGCAAGTTACTATCCATCTTTAGCTGATCAATACCTGATTTCTTCAGTACTTTCATAAGATCCCTAGCATTCAGATGTCCCATACGCTCATGCCATCTATACAGATCAACATTTTCACTACATATCACAGACGCTGAAGCGTCTAGCTCCCTCAAGTAATACAAATCACCTCGCCGATCAGCGGTCAGTTTTACCTCACCCTCTTTAACTGCATAGGCTACGTCACGTTTGAAGGTGACTTCACAACCTCGTTCAGTTAGCTGCGCGATAGAAATTAAATTACTACGTAAATCGGGAACCAATAGGGTATTTTCAAATTGAATTTTACGCGTTCGATCATCATTGCATGCTAATAATTTAACTGTACCTTTACCTTGCACGGTTGTCAAAGAATCAGTGGCTAATTTTAATTTTTGACTGGCAGGGAGTATCTCAGCAAACCTTTTCGCGTCATTACACATGTGAGAAGTGCAACCACTATCAAAAATCCATTCCTGATGGCGTTTAGCATAAACAGCGATGCGGCAGTCATCTGAAACATGATTTATGGTTAAAGCTTCACAATTATTTTCATGACTAGTGCCTGACTCCACACATCGGGTTTCTTGAGTCTTCTCCCTTTTCTTTGTGCAGTCCGATGCCTTATGGCCAAAATTATGACACTTAAAACATTTAAACTTAAATGTTTTTCCAGTTTTCTTCTGATGTTTGTCCAAATACATGGCGCCTTCTATTTTTTCAACTTGAGCGTTTCCTCTTGAACTATCCTCTTCGATGATTTTAATTCTTAGTTGCTCTGGCTTTGGGAGTTCGTCTCTAGATTCTATAGCACATCTAAAGTTTTCGTAACTTCCCGGAAGACTGTACAGCAACATGATCGTTAACAAATCATCGTGGATTTTTATGTCCATTTCTTCCAATTTGTCAACGGCTTCAAAAAAGGCATCAAGGTGCTCACATACCTTTTGGTTTTCACTCATTCTTTGTAACATAAGCCTTTTCATTAAATTCGCTTTCTTTGCAGGTCCTCTCGACGCAAACAAGCTCTCTAATTTTAACCATACCTCTCGTGCAGTCTCCACTCTCTTTACATGACGAACTACACTCGGATCTAATGCCAATATCAACTCAGACTTCGCTTTTCTGTCAGCCTTCTCCCATGTTGATCTAGCAGTATCGGTAGTAGGTTTTGGCTTTTCTCCACTCACATATTCCCAGAAGTCATTCTTTACTAACAATGCTTCCACCTGGACCTTCCAGCTGTCGTAGTTGTCCTTCGTCAATAATTCGATACGTACATTCGAAGACATTTTTCTTCTTACGTGTACTTTACAATTGTTGAATATCAATTTCGAATTACTTTCACAACATACAACGTATTTTTCGTGATTAGCCCATAACCTTTGTTAGGGAATATTTATTGAGTGAATCTTTTACAGCAGAGTTCTAAAGGAACACCATTTTAAAATCATATGTCAAACATAACAAACAAAGCAGACAGCCAGTACCCGGAGTACATGGAGGTGACATATCTTCAACAAACTCTTTTATTTTTTTCCATTTATCAACGTTAACCTAGGGCCGTGGAACTGTCCTGGGTAGCGGGACTGTCTTATCAGGCAACCATGACCTGCAATGTAAAGGGCTATTGAAGCACATCGTAGATTTTAGTCAGTACAAGTCTGACCTAGCGTTCCGCCTTGGGTAGCAGGACTAATTTGATCTTACCTCGTTAAAAATACCCAGAGCTTTCAAAAGCGAGTAGGGTTGATGATATCGTGATAATCAATGACACCAATTGGATGAAGAGGGTTGCACAGAACCGAGAAATACGGCAGAAGAGACAGCCTATTTACGAAAAAAGTTTTTGGTTGCGGGGACTGACTGAAAAACCTTCAAAAAGTCCTGTTCTCTTTTTGTTTAATTAAAAATGGGTTTGATCTTAATTTTCAGAACCAAAGGTGAGACCCAAGATTGAGCTCGCCCAGAAGATACTGGAACTCTTGCGCGTTGATCCCACCCAGCCTAAATGTTTGGGCTTATTGAATAAATGAGGTTTGTTTTTTTTTTTTTTATACCGAGCAGTGAGGTGATGTTGATAAAAGTGACGAAGCTTAAACAATATTTAACAAACACTTTTAAATAGCTTTATTCAAGAAGGCCAAATCCCGCCGGAGTTGCGGGACTAACGAATACCGTGACCCCGGAATTTAAAGGGCTATTGAAAGACTGACAGTCCCTCCTGCGCTGAGGACTCATTTGATGATTCTACCACGCTAAAAAAAATTGCTTTATTCAACTTCCATAACATAACTTTTCGAGATATTAAAAACAAAACTCATCTAGACTCGAGCTAAAAGAAAAAAATACGTTAATCTAATCCCAACTTATTTTTCTTACTGAAAATTATATATTGGTAGACATAACAAATAAGAAAAGTTTTACTAGGTAACAGCAAAATGATTATCTTGCCAGCTTGTCAGTTACCGACCTACACGAAAATTGACGCACGTGTAATTTTAATACTGTACTGTATTAAAGTCTGGTTAATACTACATTTTTATACGATAAAGGTAATAAGCCATGTTCTATGTTAGGGGTTATGGTTTCCGCACTGAGTCCTTCATGTGGACCATTGTGCTTGAATTTTAAGATTGGCCTGTGCGGCTGTAATTATTTAGCCACGAGCACCTACATGGTAATAAGCCATATAGGTGCTCATGGCTAAATAATTACAGCCGCACGGGCCAATCTTCCGGTTAAGCCGCACTTGCCAAGATTGGTGTCATGGATGGGTGACCATCTGACATAGCGAGTTTCCTCCGTGCCTCGGAAATCACGTTAAGCCGTTGACCTCGGCTGTCGGCTGTCATTTGTAGATCTTTGACAGTCTTGACTGTTAGGGTGCTTGTACACGGCGCATGTAACCCGCGCAAGTGCCTCAACATGCTCAAGCTACATGCGCCGTGTACAAGCACCCCGCGGGTAGCTTGATCAAGTAGCTTGCGCATGTTACTCGCGCGGGTAAACCGCAAACCCGCACCTTTACTTGCGCGAGTTGCATACGCCGCCGCCGTGTACAAGCACCCCGCGGGTAACTCGATCAAGTAGCTTGCGCATGTTACTCGCGCGGGTAATCCGCACGTTTACTTGCGCGGGTTACATGGGCCGTGTACAAGCACCCTTAGTCAGAAGTTCAAAAATCTGACAACCAGTCTTACCATGGGGTATCGTACCTATTACCAAGTTACTGGATTGTGGAGGTCCGATAGGCAGTCGTTTCATGTGAAATACTGATAATCAGCTATAAGTAGTGACTACTGGAAGCCGACCCAATATAGTTGAGAAAAGGCTAGGCAGATGATGATGATGAACAAGAATATGGACCGCCTGATGGAAAGTAGTCACAATAGCCTATGGATGCCATCAATTCCAAAGGCATAGCCAGCGCGATGTCGACCCTGTAACTTTTTGAGAATGTTAAGAACGAGCGAAGTGTTGTCGTAACAGTTCAAGGGCTAATACGGCACAGCTGGCGCAGTGGCTCAGCTGTCGACAGCTGCGCAGTGTGCTAAATATTTGTATTAAAACAATAAAAACTTATAGTAGTGTTTCGAGTCTGCGTGTCTGTGTATGTGAGTTTCTATGTTTGTAGATTCACGACGCGACGCAGGAAGAAATTCTTAGTGTGAGATAACATTCTTTTTTTTAAAGAAAAATATTTTTGGTGAAATTATGAAGATCGTTATCTAACAAAAGTACAAAAACCCCCCAAAAATAAGTGAACCAAATAAAAAAAAGGGGCCCCCTCCCAAAACAAACGAATACCTCCTTGCACCGTTTTTATATTCACAATGCTTACTGTCTCATCATAACATATTATCACACCATTTAGCTCCTCGCTCCAAGTAAAAGTATCGTGTCTGCGACGACCATAATGTGACTCCTCTGCTTTAACAGTGGCTTGCAAACTAACTACAGGAGTTTCTACCTGCCTACTTACTTTGTTAAGTGGAGTTGAATAGTTTATGTGGTAGGATCTATGTACTAACGATGTTTGAGGAGTGAACGATGCTGGACTAACTTTTGCATTGCTTCCTTTTATTTTTCTTTCGATGTCTGTCTTTGTATGTATATTTGTGGAGCTAGGTTTCAGTGGGTTTTTATGTTTTTTTTGCTTTGTTTACGTTAATTTAGATTTTAGCTTAAGTTACCGTCTACGTTTGTGAATGTTGGTTCACCTATTATTGGCAACTGTGTATGCCTTGTAGTCATAATATCTACACTATTTTAATTTTTATACAGAAGCTGTTGGTGTACCTTTGTTAATAAATAAATAAAAATAATTAAACAATTAAACTATTCATTCTTTTGATAAAAAAAACTTTGACTTTAACTCACAATAAGTTAATTGAACCTTGTGACTAGACTGGTTTCCAAGTACTCCCAAGGTTTTGCACCCCAATACAAATAAGTAGGACTCTTGTGTCCTTATTTCACGTTCTTTATTAACACTCGACTAGGCATTTAGTTCAACGTTCGTATCGTGTGAATCTTTTACCCTAGTCAAAGAGTAAAAATACTGTGAAGAAACGAAACTTTAACCTGACTTATATACACAAACAATGAGACCCGGAAAAACTACTTACAAATTATACCAATATTTGTTAGTTTCAGGAATCAAAACCGTCAATGAATGAAAAGCTACTTAATGCTAACCTTAAATGGCGAGTGACTCGCCGTCCGATTATTGACCATGCCCGGGTCGACGTGACGGCGACGGCGTGTTGTGTTCCACACGCGCCTCAAAGAGCTGTCAGCAATCTGATGGGCCCCCCTTATGCCCGGTATCCACCAAAGCGGAGAGGTGAGGAGATGTGTTTGAATAACCAATCAGATGCCCACCAAAGTTAAGCGGAGAGGAGATGTGGACATCTAATTGGTTATTCAAACACATCTCCTCTCCTCTCCGCTTTGGTGGATACCGGGCCTTAGAGGGGCAAAGCTTGCCAGGATCGCAGGTCTGTCCCATCAGGTTAACGTCACCCTGAAATATAAAGGGGTATTTATGGATGACGTTGGATTTTAGTCAGTACAAGTCTGAGAGCAGTGGTGGCCCAGTGGTATCGTTCCCGACTTACGAGTTGTAGGTCGTGGGTTCGAACACCGCCAGGCGCATTACTTTGTGTAATTTATTTCATCACTACTGCTCTCAAAACGGTGAAGGAAAACATCGTGTTCCTCACAATGTTTTCCGGCATGTCCTAGAACCAAAAATTCAAAGACATGTGACATCTGCCAACCCGCACTGGGCCCGCGTGGCGGAGAGTCCACACCCTCTCACGAGAGGATACCAGTGTCCCAGTAGTGGGAACATTATAGGCTGATGATGATGATGATGAAGTCTGACAGTCCCGCCCGCCCTTAGTCTTCAGTTGTAGTTTTACCTCGATAAAAATACCTACCTACGCTTCACTTTAACGAACAGAAATATTTCGAAAACATTCACAGTATAAGTCTCGCATCTTCCTATTTCTTATTCAACGCAGCGTACGAGTGACGTCACGAGTGACGTTCCCCACATCCCACGCTTGTTTATCACGATTATCCGAAACATTACGCTCCACGATCTCTTGTTCGTAAAAAGGAATGAGGCGATATCTCTTTCCTTAACGTTGCGTCGCCTTACCGTTGTTCTAAGAAGGCACTCTGAAATTTTTTATGGAATTTTTCTTCATTGAGTTTTGTCGTGTGTATTGAATTTTTTTGAGGGCTTGTTGTATGCTAGTAGCTGTCTTGACACTTTCTAGACAGTTTTGTGAAATAAGAAAAGAAAATTCATACTTTTTTTTTAAATTAATCTTATCGCCTTCACTAGATATTTCTTCTGTATCGTAGGAACAGCTATAATATTCCTTCAGTTATTTGTTCCACACGGGAATTGAACTGACGACACGTAGTGCAGAAGTCGAGCACTCAGTCACTGCACTAGCCATATTTATGTTGTTTATAAAGTTCTTTTTTGTATAGATCCTAATAATTAACCCTTAAAGGCTACAATGAATTTGTATACTGTTAAGACTATAATGGCTGAAAAAACACCCGGATTTAGTCATTGGAATAAATAAATTAATTCAATGTATGGTACACCTTTTTATTATGTATTCTTTAATTATAGATCGTGCTCTTTGATATTTTGATTTATAGGTTTATTTTAAAATAAAAGAAAACAGTTTAATTTGCGTGTGAAAAAGGGTTCTCAAGATCATAGTAATTTTTGAAGGGGTATGGAAAAATTTAGAAAAAAGAAAAACTTATTATGCATTTTTAACAGTCTTTATATTTCTTTTTAATCACAGATAAGGCTTTAATTTGGCATGGAACTTATCTTTATACCTTCAAAAAAACATACGAAATTTTTAAATCAAAATATAGTACTAGCAATCTTTTTCAAAGTTGCTTGAAACCTAACATAATATCAAAATAACATCTTTTTAGTAATTATAAACGAAACAATAAAGAAAATTAACAATCACTTCTAACTTGTAATAATTTTTGGACTCTTCATCCGATGTCAGTACATCTTCTATTTCTTGGTCCCTCAGTCGATGCATAATCTGAAATAAAAATTGAAAAAGAGAAAATAACACAGTTAAAAATAATACACATAAATAATAATAAATAATGCATATAATATTAAACACACAAATAGTATTCTACAGACATTCTAAAAATAAAACATTAAAAGTTCATTACTTACGCTGTAAGTCAGTAGCCCACTATGACTACAACGGGTGTAAAAACACCGAGTTGCGAGTGTACCTCGGGACTGGCGCGCGCGCATAATCTCTCTCCCCGCGTGTTCGAGGGCTACTGTCGACATAAGAGAATATACGAAATCGCAAGGCGCTGCGCTAAAAACGAAAAAAGGTACCGACACAAAATTAAACCACCCGGGTGTAAAAACACCGTAGTAGCCTTTAAGGGTTAATGTCCAAATAGGATGATCGGATGTATAGTTGCGTTTGGTGAGGTCATGCAGTCAGACCGCGCAAAGTAACAATTCAGAAAATGCATTACAAAGAGAGGGTCTCTTTGTAGTTCGGAAACTGATTCTTTGGTTTCGTCTGTAGGTCTGTTACTATACAACTCTGTTAATCAGTATGGCAGGATACTGTAATTTACCCACGTTTTTATACACTCACTTTTCTTGTGTTTGTTTGTCGTTCCGGTTGGATTTTTGCAACTCAATTTTGAGGCACTTCCCGATAATCCCGGATGTAACTTGCAAAGATAAGCCCTCACGTTTTGAGTGGCCCCTCTCTCAGCCCCGTAGGGTCATTTTCTTATTTGTAGGACATATAAAAACGTGGGTTTTTAGATTTTTTAATTTAATCTAGGATTCCTAAGAAAACGTCCTAACACTACTACCAACCGATCCGTTGATGCCATTCCGTTGACTTATTTCACAAATGGCTCCTGCTAAAAATATCGATAGGTGGAAAAATATCGTATACCTCAAGTGCCATTTTTACTTAAACGCTTTTTTGCGGGGTACCCAAATATGTAGAATAGGTCTCCCAAAAGCCTGGTAACCAGCCTGACGTAAGGTACTGGATATAAGTTCTGTACAAACTTAAGGTTTCATAAAAAGCGACCAAAAAAAAGAAACGGTTACTATTCAGAGGGTGTTGGGTTTCGACCTCTAGAATTATTTTATCTTATTAGTAGGATTGATCCCCCTACTTTGTATATGTAGATCGGAATTGGACACATTGTGAGAGTAAGTCATAGTAGGTTGGATAGAAGAAACAGACGGACAACGACTATGAGGTTTTGATGTTTGTAAAAAACAATATGCACCTGTTTAGTCACGTAGAAAGTCAACGTCGCTCAGATAAGTTAAAAATAATAGCTATTATGACTGCTTTTGCTTATAAAAGTGTCTATGCAATGGCACCTAAATTGTACAACAAATTACCTTGTGATATTAGAAATAGTAAGAATAATAATGAATTCAAAAATAAGCTCTTTAAGCTACTAAAATATGACAAGGTTTACTATTCAGTCAAAGAGTATTTGGATGACAAATTCTGATGAATATTTACATTTAATATTTTTTGATACTTTCATGACATTTTCACTACTTTAACGACACAATTTTGATAATTTGACATGCATATACTCGTCCATTTTATATAAATAACATTTGTAAACTGATTTTGTATGCCTATCGGCGGGACATGGTTTGTACACTAATCTATTGAAAAACACCTGTAATCACCTATGTTCACAAAATGAATAAATGAATTTGAATTTGAATTTGATTGATTTGTATTGTAGACAAACATAATTTTATTATGACTGTGTGTAACACATTCATATTACCATATCTTTGTAAAACTATTGTAAGTGTACGGCGGCCTAAATCAGCTTATCGTTGAGTTAGTTAACCAAGTGAGTAAATTAACCACGGAAATAGCAGCGTTAAAGGCCAACTCGCACAACAATGGACGTCATAATTATAGACGCAATCGAAGCCGGTCGCGCCCAAGATCCCTCTCAAGATCGAGGATTACACCTGACAGCCCAAACTGGTTATGCGAGTATCATTTTCGGTACAGGAATCGAGCCCGGAACTGTGAAAAAACATGCAACTGGACAAAGCCGTCGGAAAACTAAGTTTTGCGTTGACAGAGGCGGTCGTCAGCGCTATCGTTCCTTCAAACCGCCTATGCGTTACCGACCGAAAAAGTGGGTATCGTTTTTTGGTTGATACTGGCGCTAACATCTCAGCAATACCTAAAAGAGGAAACCGTTTAAAAATAGACGACACATATAAAATCTATGCCGCAAACGGAACGCGAATTGAAACATACGGTGACAAAACGCTGACGTTAAATCTAAACCTGAGACGGCCGTATCGTTGGACTTTCATCGTTGCTGACATTACGCAACCAATACTGGGTGCTGATTTTTTAGAAAAGCACAATATTTTGGTGGATATACGAAATAAACGTTTAATAGATGGTACGACTGGACTTCAGAGGAACGCAAAGTTGATGAAGTCAAGCACACCAACACTTCGGACCGTAAACTTGACCGACGATTATGCAGACATTTTGGCAAAATATCCGAACATTTTAAAACCGCTTGACACACAGTCGCAACCCAAGCATGACGTGGTACATCAAGTCATTACCAACGGACACCCTGTTTACTCAAAGTCAAGACCTCTGCCGGCAGATAAATATCTAAGAGTAAAAAAAGAGATAGAGCACATGTTAGAAACAGGATTGTGTAGGCCTTCCAAGAGTCCGTGGGCTAGCCCATTGCTCGTGGCAGCAAAGAAAAACCGGCCAAGTGCGTAGTGGGCCACGCACAGTGTAGGGTTCCGTAGTTGCCCATCAAAATACTTATGTGAACTAACTAAACTGATTCGCTGAATTTAATTTTAAAAAGAAGAATTTTCAAAATCGGTCCAGGAGTCTTTGAGAAATCGGGGAAAATACATAAAAAAAGATTACGACGAATTTAGAACCTCCTCCTTTTTTAAAGTTAGTTAAAAATAGTTGACGATAAAAACCTACCTATCCCCAAAAAACATACCGTAAAAACATACCTATTAAAGCTGTAAAAATAAAGTTGACAAACTTACATTTGCAGTTGAAGAACATGTTCTCCGATACATGTTGTTTCAGAAAATCTGTTATCCAAGTACATTTTATAAGTTGGTCGACTATTACTCGTAAAGTTGTAAAGCCTACTTAGTCATGATAATTTTCTTTTAAACTTCGTTATATATACTACTATTGTGAATTTTTTCACACCCCCAAACATAACCGTTTAGCTGGTAGAGGGGGGGGACACTCGAGTCGAGCAAAATTTAGCACTTTAAAGCTTAATATTTCACAAACGAATTTTTTTATCAAAAAATTGTTAATGGAAACTAACAATATTTTTTAAAGACCTATTTAATGATACCCCACAGTAAGGGGTACGCGAGAAAAAAAAAAACATCCCCACTTTACGTGTACAGGAGGTACCCTAAAAAAAAATATTTTACGAGATTTTATTTTACCACTTTTTCGGCACAACAAATCCGTATATTTACACCAAATTACAGCTCTCTAGTACTGTGCGTCTCTGAGCTAAACTGCGGACAGACGGACGGACGGACGGACGGACGGACGGACGGACGGACATGGCGAAACTATAAGGGTTCCTTGTTGACTACGGAACCCTAAAAACGGTGAATTACGCCTATGTGGAGATTACAGGAGATTGAACGCGATCACTGTGCCGGATAGATACCCGATTCCAAGAGTACTAGACTTCACGTACCTATTACCAGGAACCAGTATATACTCAAAAATTGATTAAAAAGGGCCTATAATCAGATCCCAGTACAAGAGGTAGAAAAAACCGCAGTGATTACCCCGTTCGGTCTATTTGAATTTCCAAGAATGCCGTTCGGACTACGAAACGCAGGTCAAACCTTTGTTCGATTTTTGAACACAGTCTTAGCTGGACTCGATTTTATTTTCGTGTACATCGACGATATACTGGTGACGTCATCATCAGTCAGCGAACACCGACGCCACTTAGAAGAAGTGTTTAAACGTTTAGACGAACACGGTATAGCAATCAATCAAGAAAAGTGCGTGCTAGGTAAACCTCAAATAGAATTCCTTGGATATCAGATTACAAAAGACGGTATCAAGCCATTACCGGAGAAAGTCGAAGTGATCAATAAATATCCGATTCCGAAAACAGTGCAAGAATTACGAAGATTTTTAGGCATGATTAATTTTTACCGAAACAACATTCCACAAGCAGCCCGTCATCAAGCACAGTTGAACAAATACCTAATTGGCTCAAAGAAAAATGGATAATGATTTATTTCGATGTAATAATTATTTGCTTACGCACACTATGGTCAAAAGAAACAAGTCACCTTCACTTTATGCATGATGTAATATCGTGGGCATAGTGTTGTCTGCTGCGATATTTAGATATCTTAATCTTTAAGGTTGTATGGTTATGTCCTCTATGACCGGTCGTTTAGAGGACTATGTTTAACAGCAGGTTGAACTTTGTGGGTTTATGGGTTTACATGAATTGAAGGTTGACGTCTATAAAACCATTAATTTAAATACCGTCTACCTACACTGATAAATGAAAATATTCGTATACCAAAAAATATAATAAGGCATTCACTTTATTTAGATCCAGTAATTATTTGGCTAGAATATTTTGCTGATAATCATGAGTTAGCATGTTAAACAATAAATTATCTTCAAAACCAAATAATTCCTTAACAAACAATGGTTTGAGACAATATAATTTCAATTCTTTCCTACCCCTAGCTACCCTGATTTATCGTAACAAACTGTTCATTTTGTCTCCTAGCAGATTAATACATATTAGAAAAACCGTAAATTTTAGAAGTACTAACAAAACTAAGGAAAATCCTATCTTAACTCCCAAAATCAGCTATTCAAAAACAACTCTACTTCATTTCCTATTTTCTGGCAACATAACATATTCTTACTGCAGTTCAATCAATCAAATATTCAAAAGAAAATCGCATGAAGGCCGAAGAAATCAAATTTCCGTCGACGTCGCGACGGACAACTTAAGGTCAACGCACACTTATCGTGTTGGGTGAGATCGATCTCCTAGCAAACACACAGGCTAATAACCATTAACCCGTGCTAGAGGCTGAGTGATCCCATGAGTAGTAATGACTACATTTGTAACAAATTTGAAACTACCTTCCTGTGGGAGTCCAGTTCCAACTAACAGTTTTTTCTGAGTTTCGTCGATGCGTAAAAGTTCCAGCTACGTCTGGGTTAACTCGCTCCATCTTAGGTCTCTTTCTTTGCTTCTGGGCTAAATAGAGGCCAAAAAAAAAAAGAAATCGACATCGCCATAGTTTGAGTCGTCCGTAATCCTTTCTATTAAACTCCATACAGTTGCGTCGGGCTGAGCTATAAAAATTCAATGATTGAGGTCACCGCTGCGCTTCTGATGTATTGACCATTTGCTTAAAATTTGAGCCATCGATCGTTTTCTTTGGAAGAATTATCACCACGTGTAAATAATTCAACGGCTCGATTCGCCATAAGCAGGATTCGGTCACGTACTTTAGGGTTAATGCCTGGCTGCCGGCAAATCCATGGGGTAAACCAATATTAGTGCAGCCACGCCGTGCTTATTCGTGTGCGCTGTCCTTTATTGGTCAAGCGAATATTCATACCGATGTTATACGGCAAGCTATTTCTCTGAATATACAAAGCGATATTTTTGATCAACAATATATATCAGAAGAATGGAAAAACGGAATATACAGCCGGTGATATATTTAAAACTGTTCGAGATTGGGTGACTTTTGGTGAGTTTATTGCATTTTGTTTGCGGTTTGTTTCAATGTTTCCGATATTGAAACGGTTTTTGTACGGTACTTTTTATCCGTGAAATCAAAAAATTGAAATTTACTTGTCCTATCAAAGATTGTGTTATGCAATAATAGGGTTGTGGAAGTCAGATCGCAAGTGAAACAATTCTGTTTCCAAGCGATATACATTTCATTATGTTATGGAAAGATTTTGTTGGGATTTAGGTAAAGAATTGTGACTGTTTGCAAACCATAGTGAAATAAGTCAATCCTATGAAAAATAATTTAGATAATTACATGAAAAACAACACATTTTTTTCGAGGGCCGACCAAATAGGAATGCTTTAAAGTTTGAAGTGTAATATCTGTCCTACGAAATAGACTTTCTGAGGAAAAAAATACACTGCCCGTTTAGGTCACAGTTCTAACCTAATCTGACCCATTCATTCAGAGTACCTTGATATTGAAGGGGCAGATTCCACTGAAAACTTTGAGGCATTCTGCTTTCCCCGACGAGTGGTTCGGCTTGGTGGAAGCAAGGTGGTATAAATTAAGATAAATCTCACATAAGCACATTTCAGAGTCACAAAAAAATTGCATCCTTTCAACTTGGGCATTGGGGAAAAACCTCATAAATCTTCTCCATAAACAAAAGGATATATCATGACTATAATGAAGTCACCAGCCATTTTAAGTTGACGTTAACCCCCACGTCAGCTTACCCCGGACAAATTCTTTGAGCACACGACTTTAGACAACCGTCATATTTTAGCGGGACGTAAGAAATACGACAGTGTCCTTGCAGTGAGGGCCATGAAATATATGTTGGACATGTCCTTTTATTTTATGTAGGTCAAGAATACTTCTGTCACTGTTCTAATCTTCCCTATTTCTTACTATGGCGAGCAAAACTGATGTAATTCTGACTGTATGTAAAGGGAATACAGTATTTCTTGAAAGTATTGGCTAGATGAATCTACCAAAATTTTTTCAACCTTACTACAAAAAACTTAAACATCTGTTGAACAGTTGTCTAAAAAAAGTGTGTCTGCAAAACGGACCTTATTTCAACGTCATAATCTGAGATTTTTTTAGACAATTAGTGTTCAACAGACGTTTTTGTGGTACCACGGATATTCTATAAATGAACACTTTATTGTAGACCTAAAAATCCTTTTCATTTTTGGTTAACTTTAAATTGATTGTTTATGCCCAAGCAATGTTCTGCCGCAGTAAAACTGACTAGCTTTTTAATTGTCAAAACTTGTAGGTATTACACTGGATTCATTTAAACGTAGAAAAAAATTGTTTGTTCTTTTCTTGGCATATTTTGGATTGTATTTGCTTTATTTCGGTTTGGTAGTTTTGGTTATAGACTTTGTTTTGTATGTGGCATGTGTTTTGTTTTCGTTTGGTTTAAGTATAGGTTTTGTCGATTACATTTTTTTTTTAAATGGCTAAAGATAATCTGAACGTTAATGGAGAAGGTGAAAAATGTACTGTGGTATCGTTGGTGACGGTGCATGTTTGTTTCGTGCTCTCTCTAATTTAATGTGATCTTGGCGTGCACAGTCGTGATTCACATGACGAGTAAACTGCTCTTTAAGAACCTCTGGTAGAGTTTTAAATAGCAGTACGAACTATCAAGTCTCTTCAATTTTATGTTTTTTTTGTTAGGTTTTCTGTACAATAGAAAGTAAGTACATATTTTCTTTTTTCTTTGAAATACTATACAAAGGCAGACCTTCTTTTATCTCAAACTTAATTAAAAATCCTCCAAGTCTATCGCTTATGCGTACTTTATAGCCACACACGAAATCACAGGGCCTAAACAAAGGCGGCTCGGGTAAACCTTTGATAAGTAATATCCAAGACAACCATAATCGCATTATTTACCAGCGGATGCAAAATGTTATGGACCGACGGACGCCGGAACTGACATAATAAATACTATTAACATACGGAACATGTTAACTTTCGGTGTATAAACAATGGTAAAGATAAATAAATGTGTATCTGAAATGTATCTACATCGAATCTGAAGCGAATTATGAAGGTTTTTCTGTGATTTTGGGTCCCATTCCCAATTTGGACGCATTAGTGCTGGTTGTTGTGTATTTGAGTTTAAATGTGTATCCACGTACACACGATAAATGAAAGAATGAAAAAATGAAAGAACAAAATAATGAATGAATGAATGAAAAAATGTAAGAACGAAAGAATGAAAGAAGAAAATAATGGAAGAATTTATGTAAATGATGATAATGATTAACAATATAGATTTTTCTTCGTTCTTAATTTTCATTATCACAAAAATTCGACAAAAAAATATTAATAGGTATATAATAATTTTTCAATATTATAACTCTTCACAAAATAATACCGCGTAACAGAATTGGAAGCTAAATATAAACACGATTTATTGCAGCATTTATGGTGAATAAAAAAGTAAATATTCACAAGAACGGGAGCAACATTTGTATGAGACAAACGTGACTGGAATCACGGTAACGAAGCGAAAACACGGTTGCGTACACTCACTAGTTTATTTACAAACAATGTTGGACCTAAAGCCCCGTACAGATCAGACTGACATAATGTCTTAAAAAAGTTATGTCTATCGAAGACTGTTCGGCCTGTTTTGTCGACGAGTAGGGATATAGTTTCACAGAACTATACCACGTTCTCAGAACGTAGACTAGAAGAAATTACTTTAATTTTGTAATTTCTTTTGAATAAAACGTTATTAATGGTGTTAAAACTAATAAGTCAGTGGCAAAAATTTCAAGGACATAAGATATAAAGTCACCGACTTCCAAAAATAACTTTTTATTATGTAATTTAAGCCTCATTTAGACGATCCAAGAACTCGCACGCGAGTTGCGTTACATTGCGGACTTTAAAGGAACAACGAATTCAGTTGATCAATCAAATATCGCAATGTAGTGAAACTCGCATGCGAGTTCTTGCTCCGGCTAAATGAGGCTTTAGATACCTAAATTACTGGTAATTTAGGTACCTATGCAAAGTCGGTTTTTTTTTCAATGATATTTATTTCACCCTCCTTTCTTCCTCCTTTTTTCGAAGTTGGTGAAAAAATTACCATAGCGCTCGAACTATGGCTATACCGATGACAGCTAGCAGTTACCTACGCTTAGTTTTAAAAGTAATACATACGTAAAAAGCGTCTTAAGACAATAATGAATCTCATTCCGCAGGTTTAAATATGAATTTAGGCCAAAACTCGAGTTATTGCACTTTTCGTAAGGACGAGAGAGTTTTTTACCATGGCGTTTGGTTGTCTGCTTCTAGCATTGATACTGAGGCATGTACTTGTCTTATAATGTAGTATACCGCTACGCCAAAGGTAAGTACCAGAGAAAATCCATTACCATTTTCTAGATTGCTTTTGCTGAAGCGCTATGCCAAATGAAGGATGCAGGTAAAATCACAGGGATATGAGACTGTTTAATGGTGGGGACACGCAAAGGACGTGTCAGTTAGTGTCGTGCACTTTCTTGTGTGTAAATTGATGTGTCCCATTGCATTTTGAAGTTGATAGAGACAATATCATAAGCAATTGTCTTTAATTATGCAAGATATGTTTAATTGTTATTAGTCTGTAAACTTTCCTTTATCATAATTAAAATACGATCCGCAATCAAATATTTATTAGTGTATTTTAATTAATTTTGTGTACCTTTACAATTAACTGTGTTTATAGAAAAACAAAAAGGAAACTCTTTCAATAACAGATATTAAAATATTGACACGAATGTTATGTTTAAACAACCCTTACCGCTGTTCCCAAAAAAAAATAGTGATGTCCCATTTATAAAGGGGGCGACATAGCCACTTGTGCGTCAAGACACTCACTCCGCTTGTTTAGAATGTCCGGAAAAGAAGCCACTTTGTGTGCATACAGCTATCCTTGTGTGTTGAGCCACTCTCTGTGTTGTCTTCCCTTCAATGGAGCTTGTCTACGCTACGGACGAATGTGGTACACACTGGCTATGAAGAAAATATGACACTGTTTTAGTCACAATAGCTAGGAAGGAAAAATGTGTGTCAATTTTATTATTGAGGCAGAAAATTATTTTCAAGGAAAGTAATGATTTTAGTCCGTTGAGGAATTTCTAAGTTTTGTGGAAAAAGACTTTGTTTATTGATATCTTTTTGTGATATTCAACATCCCCAGTGGCAAACCTATTCCGTATACTGCTAAATACCTATTGACATCCTCTTTTTATATATTTTCTTGATGTACGTATATTAACCAGATTTTACATTTTGAATATCATCTACCTATCTGGCCATCTTTGGTCCGAAGACTCATCTTAATCTGCTATCACTTACAAAATATCCTGCTTAACATTACCATTTGTCCAGCATAGAAGACGAAAAAAGGTCTAAAATTTATAGGTTTGAGTGCGTACTCGTCTTTAAAACATACTCGTAAACTGAATAAAATACTTGACTAGAATAATCTGTACCCGCCTTAAAAGAAAGTAAATAGAATAGCTTACTCGTATATTTTTATTCATTCATTTATTGTGTTCTATTTTTAAGATACTTTTAAAACCATACCATTAAGAGCAGTTCAAAAATATACTAACAGAATGAAATTACCTAATTTTAGACAAGGAGGCAGGATGGAAAGGACAGCCTCCACTTCACGACCCAGTGGCCGCTGGAGACGCTTACGGCGGCGGACGTCGCGAAGCGATTTCCAATCACCCTGCACCTTAGGCGCGGGCATGCGGACGGCGAGTAATGGGTGACTCGCCGTTCGATCATGGACCGTGCCCGGTTCGATGGCGCGACGTGTACTACGCTTGTCTCAAAGAGCTGTCAGCAATCTGTCAGGGTCCCCCTTAGAGGGCCAAAACCTGCTGCGGTTGCGGGACTCTCTCATTAGGTAACCGTGGCCCTGGAACTTAAAGGGCTATTGCAGGATCACCGTGGATTTTAGTTAGTACAAGTTGCTCCGTCCTTCCCATCCCACCCTGAGTGGGTAGACTCATTTTATGAGTTTGACACGATAAAAATAAAAAGGTAATATTAGACTGGTATAAGCATTTTTTCGGCATTCTGAATTTCTTACGACATCAATATTAATGTTACAGAAGTGCTCAATATAAGAATTGCTTAACTTTTTACACCCTTTCACAATTTATTTTTGTAGATTCCTACTTTACGATCTGTGAATCTGAATTACGTTACTATAACATTCTTATTGAATGGTTTGGACAAATAGCAGATTTGGCCACGAATAGCGTAAACTACGTACAACGTACGTACAGATACTGTCATTACTATTTTAGAGTTTAAAAATTCAAATATATTTTTTTCCCGTGGAAACTGATATCGAACTAATTTTAATGACGTCACATTTTTCAAGTTCTTGTTTGACGCTGTTCCTCTTCACACATGAGCTCCAATCAAACGCAAATATTCCTCGAGTTGTTTTATATTTTTTAACTCGAACATCAAAAGCTTCAAAAGTAGGTGCAAGCAATATTTTTCAGAATATTCGATATAATAATTTGTTCATTATTTTCCACTGAAATTGTGCGCTAATGGGCTTCGTACAGATAATACTCGTACCTACTTGTTTTTGCTTTAATGAGCATGTTCGATTTGTTGCAAAGTGATTTTTGTTTCAGTAGTTATATATAGTGATGATAATTGTAAAAGTATGCATTAATTGGATTATTCAGACATGGATGTTAATTTATTTGTGTACTAACACTAGTCGTAAGTTGTTTATGTTTTACTAACAATATGGAATCATGTGATCTGGAATAATAATAAAATATTCATTCCTCCTATAATATATATTCATTTATTCATTAAATTTTTAATGGACGGTACTGGCTGTGGCTTATGTTCATTTATAAAAATAATTAATTATTGATGAATAATGAGTGGGATTTAAAGGGCTACAATTTTATAATGATTAAACAATATTTGCATTTTTCTTATGTTTCATTTGTAAGTCCAAACCAATACTATTGAACTTTTTTGATTTTTTACGTAGTTTACTTGCATTATACTTAAGTCAAGGTCTTCATTCAGCGACAGTAGCTCTATTAACAATAAATGGCTTTCTATTGAATCGCTAAAGAAAAACGTTTGCCCAGGATTAATCTACTAATTTGAGCCATTCCATCCAAACATAACGTGAAATTGTGTCTCCAGATGAAGAAAATCTAACTTTTTCGATTAAAAATCTGTTCAGCCGAAAAACGAAAAGCCTAGACGGAGCATAACAAATCCTAACTAATATAAACCCGAAAGTCTGTTTATTTGTTTGTTACTCAAACATCCCCCGACGAAGCGATGGATCGTAATGAAATTTTGGGTGCGGGAATGTGAGGCGGGGGAAACGGCCTGATATACCCAAATATTCAACCTGCGTCCCAGCGGGGTATTTCAGTCTGACCCGTTTCATTTGAGCTTGGAGACAACGTATTCATACTTGGAAAACTTAGTATTAAAACTAGATGCTTTTGGTAGAACTAAAACGATACTTTGAGTGTTTTGTGCTTATTATATGCCTAGTGTTGCCTGATATAATTATTAACTGTTACTTAAATTGGTGATGGAAAGTACTCACCAGCATATGCCGCGATACAGCTCTCTCTGTTGGCTCTCACGCGTCTTGACGCCTCTCAGTTACTGAATCTGAACAAACTAATTTCAGGTTTTGCACATAGGTACTAAAATTAATGTTGTATTAGACTTGGCATGTTAACAGAATCCACAACGAAAATCACAAGATAATCTCCTTTCTACATCGATAGCACCTATCAATAATCTGACATCTACAAGTGAATTCTCATCGCGTACTCACGTCTTGTCAAATTACGGCTAGTCTCCAAAAAGAGGGTGTTGACAACACTGGGTGCGATATTAAAAGTCCCAACTCAAGAGCTGCAGACCTGTTATTACGCCTGTGGTCGCGTCAGCTGTCCCTCGACCCATGTTAGAGCCGAAGGTAGACCTTTCTTGCTCATAGAACCGAATCAACAAGTTTAGGTAATGGTGGGCAGTTTTGTTAAAATTGTTTTTATTATGTGGTACAACGGAAACAACAATTGTCAGTGGCGAGAATTTGGTGAAAGCTGAAAATTATAAGCAAATGAAGTAGACGTAGATTTTGGTCGCGAGGTTGTCGATATGTGGGATGTGGATTCAGCGATTATTATGCTGATAGTCGTGTCGACTTATGGTTTAATTGCCAAGAGCTTCGACCAACACCTAAGGAGGCTCTCGGTAGGCTGCTGGATTAAGAGCCCGATTCAGAAAAAAGTTCTTTTTGATACAGCGCGCATTGTTAGGAGGGTTCTTTCTTTGGTGCCCTGACCGCCGGTTTCTTGGATCCTGTTCCTGATACCGGTGAGCCACTATTTGTTCATAGTTTTAATTGTATTTTTTTTTTGATTTTGTTGAAAATATGTAAAACGTAACAAATAGAGACCGGCCCCGTCATTTAGCTGACGCTCTTTGAGGCGCGCGTGGAACACAACGCGCCGTCGACCCGGGCACGGTCCATAGTCGGATAGCGAGTTGCCCTTTACTCGCTGTCCGCATGCCCGCGCCTACGGTGGCCGGAGGTTGTCTGCCGACGTCCGACGCCGCGGGCGTCTACCACTGCGATCAAAAGACATCCTAGAAGATCAGATCTCTTAAAATTTGCTCTCACCTTTGAAGAAGTTTATTATTGCTTTCTCAACTCTTAATATAATACTAATATAGATTTTTATTTCTTAAACATTCTCATACTTCATTCAGCACCAAACTGCATAGCACATGCATATGTAACTAGGTTGCAGTAGAACGACTGCATCGCTCCGAATAAAATATTGATACTCCACCGCATTTGGTTAAACGGGAAGCCGACCCGAACATATTTGAACACATTCTGAACCGATGAACGTAATTCTCAAGACCGACAACCTCCGGCCAGTATAAAGGGCTTTAAGCCTTTAAGCCGCTTTTGATGCGTTTAACAACATAACACCACTCGAAGAGGAAGAATCTATGAATAATTTCTTGCGACGTTCGTAAACTACGGAAATTGTAAACATTTTAATTTAATTTACAACGTTAAATTATTCATGACAACTTGGCCAATGCGTGCTCTTACTCGCTTTAAGTCAAAGTAGATTTTAATAAACTTCCTACCTCTAAGTACACAATATTGCTGGCGTGAAATTTAAAAATTTCACCTTACATTTTACATTAGGGGAATATGCAAAGAGTGTGTATTATAAGAAAATTTTAAAAGCTAGCTCGACTGAACAGTTTAGTGCTGAGGATTAACGACACACGACACTGAAAGCTCTTTGACACTCGACGAACGAGTAATTGAATGTACGCCCAAAGTAAAGTCTCCGGGTTTTATGCGCGAGAGGAAATGTCGCCCAGCTGTGGAGGCGCTGGGAATGTTCGATGAAGCGATCGTTTAGGAATTTTAGTTTTGAATAATTCAGTTTTCTTTGGCCAGAGCTTAGATCGGTATTTTAGTTAGTAAGGGAGAAGACGAAAGTAGGACTTGGTTTCTCACATAAATTTAACTTGAAATGAATGTGGCTTATCACATTCATTACAAGTAAACTTGGATGTCCTGCGAAGAAAAACAAAAGCTTCTAAGAAGTTTCAGTGGACATATAATAATTAAGTTGACAAAAATGTTTACGGCATGAACTTTACACTTCAAAAATCAAATCTCTAAAAATCTATCTGATGTTATTATTATTATATTATTATGATAATAATAATAATAATATTCCACAACTATCACACAACGCCATCTAGTCCCAAGCTAAGCAGAGCTTGTGTTATGGGTACTAGACAACTGATAAACATACTTATATATTTCTAAATACATACATATTATAGACTAGCTTCTGCCCGCGACTTCGTACGCGGATCCTGTTGCTTATGCCAGCAGTCGGGGTCGTCAAAATCGAAGATCTGAAACGATGATGTCGAATTCTAAGAGCCTGGGGACGGGAAAACAACGGGATGCGCGAGACGATTCCAGGCGTTCCAGATCTTTCATTTTTGTAAGACAACAGGAAATGCCCATCAGACTAAACAACTCTTGCTAAGACGTCATTCCTGTATTTACATATTATAGTGTAGCTGGGCTCTTGGAGTTCCGCATCAGGTGTTCCAGATCTTCAATTTTTATACGATGACAGAGAGTACTTATCAGGCTGAATAACTCTTGCTAAGACGTCATTCCCTTATATCGTCGTATCCTACGAATAGTGCCCTAACGAACATAGGGGCTTTTTTCTTTTATTGCATGATTCAATTCTGCTCATCATACCACATATAACCAGTTTAATAAAGCAATTAAAACCAGTACAGGTTATCAAATAATAAGGTTTTCTAAAAAGCCACAATTTTAAGCACTACGTTTTCAACGTAGAATAAAGCCACAATTGCCGTCGCGCCTTCATTCTTCGTGCGCGGGCGCGAGGTTTGCGTGCTAGCGCCGCGCCATGCGCCATTCGGCTACTATTCGGCGGAACGTGGAGATTTTTAGTTGCGGCGAGCGTAATCTGATTTTCAAATAAATATAACATTTTTGCGTGTACCTCAAGTGATTTTAAGATACAAATTATATTTTCTTAATTTGTACTGCATAGATCAAGTTCAAATAATATAGTATCAACGAGTTTGTACTTAAATAAGTCATTTTAATTACTTATTCATTTTCAATATAGAGTACATGTAGAAAAAAACCCTCATGGTGATTGTGGCCGTTTTCTATGGAATGGCTAAGCCCTAATTACGTTTATGTCTTTCTTCTAGGTTCAAATTATGTTTTTGTTTTTTATGTTTATGACATACCTACCTACAATGAAAACACGCATCACAAATATATAAACAGGGCTTTATGGCGATATATATGGCTTCGACATTTCCGCAGATAAAGGGCATAATGTAACTTATTGCTCAAGTCCAGTCCTACTAAGTCTTAACGCAACGGAGAATAAGGATTTATGGGACAAAAATCGTATAAAATATAAAGATAATTTATTGAAAATAATACTAACCAAACCATAAAATACCAATACACATTATATAAAACCACCAATACATATTTGTTCACATTTAATTTAAAAAACACAAAAAAGTGTCTCCTGAAAAGTAGCTAATATGCAGTTACGCCCCTATTCGTAGGATACGACGATATGTGATAGTGTAGCTGGGCTCTTGGAGTTGCACATCAGGTGTTCCAGATCTTCAATTTTTATACATCAACAGATTAGAAGGTGCTCATCAGGTTGAACAACTCTTGCTAAGACGTCATTCCTGTATATGTTATAGTGTAGCTGGGCTCTTGGAGTTCCACATCAGTGTTCCAGATCTTCAATTTTTATGCATCAACAGAAGGTGCTCATCAGGTTGAACAACTCTTGCTAAGACGTCATTCCTGTGTATGTTAAAGTGTAGCTGGGCTCTTGAAGTTCCACATCAGGTGTTCCAGATCTTCAATTTTTATACATCAACAGAAGGTGCTCATCAGGCTGAACAACTCTTGCTAAGACGTCATTCCTGTATATGTTATAGTGTAGCTGGGCTCTTGAAGTTCCACATCAGGTGTCCAGGATCTTCAATTTTATTCTCTCTGCAGAAAATGCTCATCACGTGGAACAATTTTTGCTACGGCACCATTTTTGTATCTCTTATAGTTTAGCAGGTCTGTTGCAGTTCTGCATCAGGTGTTCAAGTTTCCTAGATAAATTTATAGCCTATATGTTAATCGAACTTAATACCTATACAACAAAAAAAAATCATTCAAATCCGTCCAGTAGTTCCGAAGATTAGCGTGCACAAACACACAGACAAACAGACAAACAGACAAACCGACAAACAGACAAACAGACAAACAGACAAAAAAAAATTTAATTACAGTTTCGGGTTCGGCATCGATAAAATAACAACCCCTGCTACTTTTTTTTTGTATATTTCCATTGTACAGACACCACTTTTCTACAAATTTATTATATGTATCATCATCATCAGCCTATTATGTTCCCACTGCTGGGACACAGGCCTCCTCTACGTGAGAGGGAGTGGGCCATAATCCGCCACGCGGGCCCAGTGCGGGTTGGTGGATGTCACATGTCTTCGAATTTTTGGTTCTAGGACATGCCGGTTTCCTCACGATGTTTTCCTTCACCGTTTTGAGAGCAGTGGTGTTGAAACAAATTACACAAAGTAATGCGCCTGGCGGGGTTCGAACCCACGACCTACAACTCGTAAGTCGGGACCGATACCACTGGGCCACCACTGCTCATTCATTATATGTATAGATATAGATAAATTACACCCAGACACAGAACAAATGATCGTGCTCATCACACAAACATTTGTCCTGGTTGGGAATCGAACCCACGACCTCCGGCATAGCAGTCAGGGTCACTAACCACTAGACCAACAGGCCTGTCATATATAAACCCTGTATTTCGAATTCAAGAATATTTAACGTGTTTGTAATAAACGCCCTCTGTTGTTCAAAGGCAGTACCATTCAATTGCTATTGGATTAGAGCAGTTTGTATATCGATTTGAATTCAATATTGTTTAATGAATTAAATGAATGTTGGTATGGAAAAAAAAATTGATGGAACCTACTCTAAATCCTATTTCAGCGCGCGTGAACGTAAAGCGACAAAAAGAGTTAAAACTCCAAAACAAATAAAATACTTGATTTTTTGTCAAAGAAACATTACAAGCTTAGGGCACACCTTAGGTACTCACCTCCCTGCCATACACAATCCCTCGGCAGGGGAGGCTACTCATCCCCGGGCACACCCACCCGGGGAATTAGGCTTGATAGGGTTAGGCTTTTTCCCTGAGAGCTTCACTCTCATGTCCCCCGCATCATGGCAACTCTCGAAGTGCTCCAAGAGGAGGTTAAACTCCTCTGGAGCTTAGTCCACCGCATGGTCAACGATGACCGATTCGACGGCGACTACAAAGCGGAATATACCGCTTTGAAGAAAGTCCGCGAAAGTAGGCGCGAAACCCCCGCTCCCCCGTCCAAACCAGCTCCTTTGTCTGCAAAGACAAAGGATTCCGCAGTCCGCGCTCCCAAAGCCGCTTCCGCTAAAGCGGCTATCGTCCCTGATGTCCCCATTTGTCAAGAACCCATTGTTCCTCAAACAATGGCCCCCTCGCAGGTACGCTCCACACCTGAGCCCGTCCAAATGGACACTTCGGTCCCCATTTCAGACTCAGAGCACGCTAGTGACTCTGCTTGCTCCTCAGACGAGGATTTCACAGTCGTGCTAGGTAAGCGCAAGGGAAAACATTCCCAAGCCCAAGCCTCCAAGGCTAAGAAACCCCTCGCGGCCCCCCCCACCCCCTCTCCCCCGATCTCTCGCGTTAGCTCCCCCACCCCACCACCGGCCCCCACTAGCCGCCCCTCCAGCCCTATGGCTATCCCGACTCCGCCTTCAACTTCTGCCAAGAAGAAGAAGGAGAAACCCCCCCCAATTGTCATCCATGACCCGTCCAGATGGACCGAAGCATCTAGATTGTGCTTGGCCCAAAAAATCAATTACACAAAGGCCACCAGCACTACAAAAGGTATCAGTGTCCTGACCCCCACCTCCTCGGACTATAGAGCCCTCGTCCGCCTCCTTATGTCCCATAAGATATGGCACCACGCCTTTGGTCTCCCTGAGGAGAAGTCCACCCGTGTGGTGATTAGGCGAATCCCCAAAGAGATCCCCACTCAGGAAGTCCTTGACGACCTGACCGCCCAAAACATCCCAGTTTCCGCCGTCCACCGCCTCCACAAGGCGAGAGGCGGAAACCCTTACGACATGGTCCTCGTCGTTTGCGACCCTGTCGAGTCAGGCCCCCATCCCATTTTTAAGGTCACCACTGTGTGCTCCCTGTCGGGTATCTCTATCGAGAAACCCTACAAAGCTCATACCGTAGGACAGTGTCACAACTGTCAGAACTACGGACACAGTCAGGCCCACTGCTTCGCCCCGGCCAGATGCGTGAAATGCCTAGGCGATCACGGCACTGCCAATTGTCCCCGACCCAAAGACAGGGCTCTCTGCACTGAACCCCCGAGCTGCGTTCTATGCACTCAGGTAGGACACACCGCGAACTATCGCGGCTGCCCCAAAGCCCCCAAATCCACTTCTCCCAAACTGGCGAAGCGCGCAGCCGCCCGCCAGCAGAGGGAATCCCCATCTGTGAAGATTCCCTCCTCACAGATGCCCACCAGATTAGGTCCCCAACGCCCCTCCCCTTGGAACGCGCTGAATCACCAAAAGGCCTTCCCAGCCCTTGGCCCAGCGCCTCCCAAGCCCATTCCCGGTCTCCTAGACACCCCCATCTCCCAACCCGTGGCTCCCGTGACCGCTCCCGCGGCCATCACCTCCACCCCCGCGTCCTCTGGTTCCGTGGCAGACGTAGACGATGAAGACTTAAATGTCATCATCAATGCGTACAAAGCGGTCCAGAGCTACAAGAACATTTTGAGGTCATCGGCGAGACAATTGGCTGCCCAACTCAGGGCCGCCAACGGTAACCCCGATGAGTTCAAAATTATCTTGGACTCTCACCCCCAGGTGGGTGACGCCCTTCAGGCCCTCAATCTTCTTACTTAATTCCAATGGCTGCCACAAATAGGAATACCCTTAAACCGCGATCCCTTAAGCTAGGATTCTTTAACGTCAACGGTATCCAAGGTCAGCGAGACGAACTCGCTACCTTCCTCCGCGATCACCAGTTAGACGTTCTCCTCATCCAGGAGACGTTCCTCAAACCCCACCACCGCGATCCCAAAATAGCCAATTATCAGCTAGTCCGTAACGATAGGTCCCGCTGCCACAAGGGTGGCACTCTCATCTATTACAAAAAGTCCCTGCATTGTATCCCCTTAATCCCACCAACCCTCGAGTCACTCCTCGAGGTTTCAGTCTGTCGGCTAGCCATGACCGGTCATCAACCGATCACCATAGTTTCCGCCTATTTTCCTCCTGCTAATACAGCAGAGGATCACTCTCTCCTTGTTAAGGACCTCACCTCCATCTTCGGCTTGAGTGACTCCGTTATTCTAGCGGGCGATCTCAACGCCAAACACCCAGCTTGGAACAGCACTATTACCACCCCGAGAGGGAGAGTAGTGTTCAACCTAAGCTCCACCCTTAACTTTGACCCCATCGCTCCTTATGAGCATACTCACTACCCCCACGACCCCAACCTCCGTTCCGATGTGCTCGACATAGCGCTTCTCAAGAATATCAACCTCAGGTTGAATTCCATTGAGACGCTACACGAGCTCAACTCTGACCACCGCCCAGTGCTCATGCACTTAACTCCACGCTCGGGTCCTTCCGACCCAAGCCAACCTCCCCCGACCAGAGTGATAACTGACTGGAAGAAAGTAAGCGAAAAGCTGAAATCAACCACGTCACCTCACTTGGACTCCATCCCCGATCACATTGTCTCTGTCGCAGACACGACGGCCGCAATCGACTCGTTTACAGAACACGTGCGATCCGTACTGACGGATTGCTCACGGGAAGTCCCAGACACGAGAGATCGTAAATGGAAACTCCCCGCCGACGTACGTGCACTGATAACCGAGAAGAATGCGGCCATTCGTGCCTACAGCAACTTTCCATGCGATTCGAACAAAGCTCACATGCGCAACTTGCAGCGTGCTGTAAAGAAACGCATCAGTGAGGTTCGTACGAATCGCTGGAACGACATGCTCAGCGACCTCGAGCCCAACCACCTAGCCTTCTGGCATCTGCAACGAAAGTTGCGTGCCACCGAGGATGCCTCTACGCCTCCTCTCACTCGCCCCGACAAGACCATCGCTTTCGAGGACTCCGAGAAAGCCGAATGCCTAGCCGACAGCCTGGAAGCTCAGTGCACTCCGAGCACCCAGCCCGTAGACAACAGTCACCTCCTCAAGGTAGACTCCGAAGTAGAACGTAGGACCGCCTTACCTCCTGTAGAAGACCCTGATGATCCTCTGCCTCCAGTCACTCCCGACGAAGTGCAAGACATCATAAAAGGGCTCCGACCCCGGAAAGCCCCCGGCTCGGACGGTATTAACAATAACGTCTTTAAACTCCTCCCTCCCCAGCTCATTATGCTTTTGACCGCCATCTTCAATGGCGCTCTAAGTAACAACATCTTTCCCCAGGCGTGGAAAGAGGCCACTGTAGTCGGTTTCCCCAAGCCAGGCAAGCCCAAGTCTGAGCCCACGAGTTATCGACCCATCAGTCTACTGAACGTTCTCGGCAAAATCTACGAGAGGCTTATCCTTAAGCGACTCAAAGATTACGTCGAAACTAAGAGCCTCATCCCCGACGAGCAATACGGCTTCAGGGCCGGACACTCGTGCGTCCAACAAGTCCACCGCATAGTCGAGCACATTAGCGCGGGCTTTCAGCGCGGTGCGATGACTGGTGTTCTATTTTTCGACATAGCGAAAGCCTTCGACAAAGTCTGGCACAATGGCTTATTATATAAGCTCTACCAACTGGGTGTGCCAGACCGTCTCGTGCTCATCATACGAGACTTTTTGTCGAATCGCACCTTCCGCTATCGCATAGGCGACGCCCTCTCCTCCCCACACCGCATCCTAGCCGGTGTCCCTCAAGGCGCAGTCCTCTCGCCTCACCTATTCTCGCTATTTACTAGCGATATCCCCAAGAGCAAGAAGGCTCAGTTAGCTCTCTTCGCGGACGACACGGCCCTGTATTACACAGGCCAAAGTCCTACCGCTATAGCCCAAACCCTCCAAACCTCAGCCAACGCCCTAGGCGCCTGGTTCAGGAAATGGAGAATTGAGGTTAATCCCGATAAAAGCCAGGCGGTCCTATTCACCAAACCGCGTAAGCGACCAGTAGACCCCACCCCGATCACTATGTACGGCAAGCCTATTCCTTGGAAGAAGCAAGCCAAGTACCTAGGTGTGACCCTCGACAGTCACCTCTCCTTCCGAGACCACATCAAAGCAGCTCGTAATCGGGCTGCTTTTGCTATGGGTAGGCTCCACTTCATGCTCATCCCGAAAAGTCCCCTGTCCCGCAAGTGCAAAATGCGCTTATTCACGGCGGTAATCCGCCCCATCATGACTTACGCGTGTGCCATCTTTGCGCATTCCAATCCCCGCTTCCTCTACAAAATGCAGGTCCTCCAAAACCGTTTCCTTAGGAAAATCACGGGAGCCCCGTACTATGTCCGTAACGACACCCTCCACCTAGACCTTAGGATCCCCACCATCGCTCAGTTCATGAAGCGCATTGCCACGCGCTTCTTTGAAACTGCAGTTAGGCACCCCAATCCGTTAATCGCATCATCCGCTCGATACGATCCATCGCGTATTAGCTCCGTTCGCCGACCAAGGCATACCCTCATCACCCCCGACGACCCCATCACCTTCCTCCAGGAGAGCCGTAGGGAAACCAGTACGCTTCACAAACAGAAACACAGACCGACTCCGTCATTCCGCCCTCGCCGCCGAGGCCGCCCGCCGCGACGCCCAAGTCAATGCACTCCCCCCCGTCCCTTGCAAGAGCCAGCCCGCGATGCTGAGCCAGTAGCTTTAAATTAGCCCCTAAATAATGAAATATTTAGTTATCCAGCCTGTCCCTTGCTGTCCTCTGTCAGTGACGCCCTAAGCCGAGGTCCGTACCCCACAGGGGGTGCCCTTAGCGTGTGGTCACTTAGTTTTTAATTTAGTTTGTAAGCCCCTGGCTGGAGGCCTTAGAGTCATCTATGGCAACCACAGGAAAGTCCGGTTAAGCAGCACACAACCTCTTATAGGTTGACCTGCGAGATGCCCGTATCCAAAAAAAAAAAAAAAAAAATCAAAGAAACATGTAATGGGTTCTATTGGTTGTCCTTTAACACCCTGGCTATATTTTTTGAGTTTTTTTTAATGTACAAAAATTACTTTTCTACAGTTTTATTATATGTATAGATTCTAGATTGTATCGAGCATTGGCTATAATTTCAGTATAAAAGACGTATGGTTCTTTGAGAATTATAAATGCGCCCTATCAAATTTTGCTACGAACTGCAGTATAGCCGTAGGGCGGCGGCGTTCTTAGAGTTTTTTTTTTAAGTAAAAATTTACATTAGAGATCAGGATCAAAAAACAAGTTAGTTTACCTTTTTATCCCGTGTTGGAAGGAACTGTCAGACTGTATTTGTTCCTTCAGTTGCTCTTTGCATTCTAGGGCTACAGTAGCCTGCGATGCCAACTGCAGCCAAAAAAAAAACGAAATACAAAACTTATATTGTTCCTACATACTAGTATTTCACATGTACTCAAACCATAAAGACTGCTAACGGCAGATAAGCGTTATGTTGAAGCTTAAAATAAAACTAAGATACTTAAAAATAGGACAAACAACGCAAAAAGACTTTCACTTCGCCTTTATAAGGTGGTTTGTACACGAGCTTCAAAATTGCCAACTTTACATTTAATTTTTTTATGAGCGGATGGTAGACACTTTGAATTCAGTGTTTAAATAGGTTATTATTATTTGTTTTTATACTTCAATTCAAAATATTTGTCGTCACTCTTTTATGGATACTCTTCTTCTTTGGAACGTGAAATATTTGTTTCATGACTTGTAAAAGGGCAGTTTTAAGTCACTTTGATAGCTCAGTATGGACCTATAGGATTTACAATCATCTAGATTGAATAGATTTAGCCCCTAATTATCCTCAATAGCCTTTTATTATTTTTTACCGGATTATTTCCTATTTTTTACCGATTTAAGTCGGATTTAAGTGCGATTTAAGTCGGTAGTCTGCAACAAACCTAAATCGCGCGGAGTGAATAGTAAATACACTGTGTTTAATACCTTTGCCGTATGTTGTGAATCGCCTTTAAATTCCCTTTTGTCTGACTTTTGAAATAAATTTTTGTTTTGGATCAGAATGGATTTCATTGTTGTCGTATCATTTTGATGAAATTTTTACTTTTATTGCTAACATTACAGATACGGAAACATTACCCTAAAAGTTACAAAAATAGACTGTAGACTTTTCAGCTTATTTTCGGAAAACTTTAAGGATCCTGACAGGTTTAAGGGATGTCTTAAAATAGCACTGCGGCCCTGGAATGCAACGAGAATGTGAAAGAATAAGGTGGTTCTTAGTCAGTAAGTCTGAGAGTCCCTTTCACTCCACCGACGGCTCTCCCTCTCTTCTGATAATTTATAAACCCAAAAAATAATAACAAAAGGCTGAAGATTTTCGAACCTAAAAAGCTGTTAATATTTTCATGTAAACACATCCTGGTTATTAAAATACTCTTTTAAATTTCTTGAACATTCCAGATACTTCCCTTTTCCAAAGTTCCGTATGAATCGTCCGAGAATATATGGCAGTTACGTGATCCGAATTATTCGGTAATCGGCGTTTTATTTAAAGTTGCAGCTTTGCATTCACAATATTATGCATGAAGATTTAAACGAGTGCACTGCAATGTTTCCGATTAGAGAAGGAATAATTTATACTACAGATGGTTTTTGAATTTATTTATTACTGGCTGTTCCCAGCGGCTTCACCCGCTACAACACGAAAATTATTCCACGGGAACATAAAATCGGGATAAAAACTATCCTATGTGTTAATCCAGGTTATAAACTATCTGTGTACCAAATTTTAGCCCAATCCGTTCAGTGGTTTTTGCGTGAAAGAGTAACAAACATACCTACATACACGTACACATACATACATCCTCACAAGCTTTCGCATTTATAACATTAGTAGGAAGTATACGATTGTAAATTGGAAGCTAGTTATCTTGTCTTGGGTTACGGGACTGTCTGAACAGATAACTGTGGCCCTGGAACGTAAAGAGTAATTGAAGGAACATGATGGACTTTAGTCAGTAGGAGTCTGAAAGTTTCTTTTGCTCCACTTACTCTGGGCGGCGGGACTCATTAAATTTTGATGATTTTACCACCTCACGAGTTTTCACTATTTTACTTCACAGCGTCTTTCCAGTACTTACAGCGTTTCTTGTACGGAAAAATGGAATAGCGCCTCTGGTGTGCGAAGAAGGGACTAATTTTTTCCTTGAAAATTGTCAATTTGAAAATGTCAAAGTTCCAGTTTACTTTACGTCAAAATAACTGAAAACTCATGGTAAGGCCTCTGAATAAAGGTACAAAAAGTAACGAGAGACGCTTTAAAAAAAATGTGTCAATCGTACTGAAGAAAAAAAACCGTAGCTACGTTATCAGCTCGGATGTACGTAGTGGATTTCATCAAGTGATGGTAAATGCCATGAAATATTTTTTCAAATCTCTTTGATTGCAAAATACGACGACTGATTTAAAACTATTCAGGAACGTTTCAAAAACATACCGACGAAAAAGTTATTCAAGCCATGGCCTTTTCTCATCTACTTTCATGCAGGCAACACAACAAACACCGTAATGTTCACAACTCCAAAAAAAACTGAAAAAAAAAAACATGTAAAGTACAGAACATAAACAAACAAAACATCCGTACTTGGTCCCTGTCATAATGAAGGTGTAACTACGGATGACCGTACCCTTCCCTTTGACCCGTTCAGTAAGCCTTACAGCATTGGTTCTCAACCAACTGGTCCCAATATTTTCTTCTATTTTTGGTTTTTAGTATTTTATACTATCATACTGGTGGGCCTTTGCCCGGTTGTAGGGCATTAACATAATATAAAAATAATAATTATGGCATATAAAACTAGATATAAAATTAACCGTGATGGCGGCGAATTAATGGGTGACTTGCCGTCCGATCATGATCGATGGACCAGGCCCGAATTGACTCAAAGTGCTTTCAGCAATCTGACGGGACAATCCCTCCTTAGAGGGCCAGAGCCCGTAATCATGACCCTGGAAAGTAAAGGCCTATTGAAGGTTCACCATGGATTTTAGTCAGTACGAGTCTGACAGTCCCGCCCTGGAACCCTTCTCCCTGTCGCAGGACCGTCTTAAAAGATCCCTGTGGCGCTGGAACATAGGTAAAAGCTAGATGAAAGAACATAGTGGACTTCTAGTTAGTAAGAACTTAAGGGTTGGACCTCATCTGGCAGCACGGAATCGCCTTTTTCCGACGCCCTTTCTCTTTCTGTCGCTTAGAACTGCCATTTGCTAGACCGAGACAATGCGATAGCACGCGGCCGCCTCGAGGATTCCGCCGCGTGCTATCGCATTATGCTTTCTGTCTCGGTCTAGCAAATGGCAGTTCTAAGCGACAGAAAGAGAAAGGGCGACGGAAAAAGGCGATTCCGTGCTGCCGGATGTAGTTCAACCCTAACAGTCCCTTCCACTCCGCCCAAGGCAGGAGGACCCTTTTTAATAGTCCCTATGGTTAAAGAATGGTTGAGAAACACTGCTGTCCGGATATTCAATTGAAACTTCTCAATATCTTTAATGAAGCAAAGCGGATCATTTCGTTGGTCAATTTGTAAACATCCTTATATTGAATATTTTGGGTGTTGCCCTTTTTGCTTCCGGGTCGGGTTTTATAGTTATTTGTATATTTTTGTGAAACCCAGTGAGATGTTATGATCTTTGAAGTGTGTGTCATGTTCGTTTACGGGTATATGGGTAATCTTTGAGAATACTGAAACATAAAAACATCAGAAAGAAACAGGTAGAGGAAAATAAATGTTTGTAGCTAGACCTACATTTTGCGACCGTAAAACTTTATCAACCCAACTATTTTGGGGTCTGCTTCTAGTTACTGGATTGTATTTTACATGGAGAAACTGCCTGTCTGACCTTCACAGTCCAGTAACTGGGTAATACGCAATACCCCTTGGTTGTCAGACTTTGGGCTTTCTGACTAACAGTAACGACTGACAACGATCTGTAAGTGACAACCGGCACCAACAGCTTTACGGGCTTTTGGTCACGAAGGAAACTTGCTAACATGGACGGTCACTCATTCAAAGACCAATCTCAGAAAGCGCGACTTAACCATGAACAATCAACCTGGGTGTCGAGTCTGCTAATTATTAGTCAGAATGGCGCCACAATGGCGTTTCAATTGTAGTGCTTATTCGAACCATTTTTTACTGCTGAGTAAAAAATGGTTCGAAAATTGAAATGCCATTGTGGCGCCATTCTGACTAATAATTAGCAGACTCGACACCCTGTGCGGCTGTTATTATTCAGCCACGAATACAAACAAATATAGTCGCGTGTTGTGAATAAAGTTATAACTGCCACAAATGCATTCTTAGAATAAAGAGTTTTGCAGTAAAATCAACACAATCGCTACACAATTTGTAAGGGAGTTTTAGTAATCGATATTCAATTGACTTTAACAGCCGCGGGATGTAAAGCAGCCGATAATTTTGTTCCTTCTGTCCTGAGATTAGCTACAATCCATTTTTATTACTTTCAATAACGGTCGCATTGATTTATAGTCGGATTCCAACAAAAAAAAATAACCATTTAAAATTGTGCACAATTGAGAAGATTGTCATGCCATGTAAAATACTGATAACCAGCTGCATCTGGTTCGATTGGAAGCCGACCCCAATATAGTTGGGAAAAGGCTAGGCAGATGGTGAATTGAGACGATTGTCACCGAATACCGTATTTTGCTTAAAACATTATGTTTATCATAGTAAATTTATTCTTTTGCTAGGTGACAAGATTAGATACAAGCTCTGGCTTCCTAACTATGCAGGTTATCCCAGGAGACTTAAGAGTTTGAAATTTTAAGAGACATAAAACTTTTTACGAATATTCAAACTGTGACTGTCTGTCATGAACCCTTGTTTTTAATTCAGAATAGGATATTTATTTTAAATCACCAAGTGCATCTGGGCCGCTTGGAAACACGTTAAATCTTTACTTTATTACCCGACAGCCAATAAATAACAGAACGCTCGTACTTATTTTGGAGAAGTAGAACAAAAAACTATTCAATTGCTTTGCAAAGCATAAATCCTTTATTCTTAAAAACTATTGACAGACGTTAACTGATATTTTAGAAGAATTCTAAAGGACGATCTTACATCTTAGCTTATCTGCACACGTGTTTGTAATTTAAGTTTCACGAAATGGCCAAAACGATCCTTTTAGAGCAATTGAGACGGGCACAGCGCAAAAACAAAAGAGATATTCGGGCTAACAGCCCTCATAAACATGCCACGGTGTCGTGGGAATTCCTAAGGGCTTGGCGAGTCCCTTAGCAGGTAGCTGGACTCAGGGGACGCTGATGATTACTCAAGGCAGTTGGGGCTAGAACGTCTTGAGGTACACACGGGTGGACCCGGGGGGAAAATTCAGGAGATTCAGTTTGAGACGCCCGACATGCGGGACGCGATATTATCGAGGTGTTTGATTAAGTCATATTTGATACGTCGAGTATCAATAGCTGAAGTAAGTGTTAGTGGTCGGTGGAACGCGAGAAGATGAATCCAGAAGGCGGCCTGATGTTGGCGATCATACGGGGGGTAGCTGAGCAGCGGTCCGTAAGTGAAATACAGACAAATCCTCTTCTTTAAGCACTTGGTAAGTGTTAATTATAATTAGCTTTATAGTAGCAGTTTGGAGGAGACGCAGAGTGGCTGCTGATAATCATTTATTTCAGTATGGCGGGCGGAGCGGAGATTTCACATTATTATATTTTATATTATTATCTCAATTATATTATTTGTCCTGATTCCGTAACCTCACAGTAATTTGTCATTGGCGTTTGGTTAAAGGGCACGGGGAAGCCTTCGCTACACTGAGTACAAGGACTCACACGCCAATGACGCCTGACTTATAATGACTTTACTTGACGAATGTACCACGTATCAAAGGCAGAACCATGTTCTTAATTCAACTACTCAAATTATATTCTTCCAGCCAAGCTATTATGTGCCGATGGCAGGTATTTGCAACTATAACAAATATTGCTATTTGTTTAGCAAAATAACCAAATGCTGTTGATGATTACTGTCTCCTTGCAGCCTAGCCCAGAGACATTGCGGGTGGTTGATGGATGTACATTTCTAGCTGTGGGGGTAGGCTTCACCAAGTACTGGGTTACCATTTGGATAACTCCGTTCCAAAGGAACGCTAGATTTAGCGGCTGTGTCTCGTTATTAAACCGGCCGCTGGTAGGCCTATATCTGAATCGTCATTATTTAACGAGACACACCTGTCGATAAGGGCAGATTTAAATGTGAAATGAATGGAGTGCCGATGACATCCACTTCAGCATTCAGCAATACAAACGCAATATGCTCTGTTACAGGTCGAGTCCACGGTACGCTTGAGCAACTTGATTATTATTAGAGAAAGGGGATAGGCAGCCGTAGGGGTGAACTATTTGAACGCGTGTGTACTTCTATGGAGAAACAAAACTTGTCTTTTTCAATGGCAGTGAATTCACGACTCACTGCCTCAGGATTGGAAAGGACATGTATAATGTGCTTAGGAAACGTTCGCTGTTAGTGTTCGTAGCAGAGTCCTTCGCAGGGTAATGCTGGTAGGACTAACAGTAAACGCACGCCGGGTAAACGTTGTAAAACAATACCATGTTGTATAACATGGAATTGTTTGCGTTTGCAAAGTGGCATCCAGTACATTGGAATCAAATAAGTTAACGTAACCGTAATCATCTATTCTCTTAAGCGCAAGCGTGACGTTTCCTTTTATATTATATCTTTGCTGTCCTCTTGTCTTACTAGCTTCATAATTATTATTTGGTTTGTTAATATGATTTGATATTATTCATGTATTTACTGTGAACTCTCAGCACTAACTTACTTTGGACCCCTCCCCTTGCTGAGAGTTCAGTCCTCTCTGTCCTGGCGGAGGTCGCAGTTGTCAATGGTACGTGCGCCACGGAGGTTGGGCGGAGGCGGGGCCCTACCTCGGCCCCCCCAGGGGGGGGGGCCCATACTTCATATTTTCCACTATATTAATGCAATTTAGGAAAAACGAAAATTTTATCAGCCTAGGGTATTTTATGAACAGTCACAAAACGTGAACATTCTAGTGTTCTAGCGTTCTTATTACTATTGATTTTAATCACGTTCATCATTCATCAATCTGCAAATGGCAAACTATAGCTTGATATTATTGGTTTAAATCTTTCCTTACTCAGTAAACTCAAGTCATCAACAAAAAACATACGCCCGCAGAAAGTGAGGATCATAACACAGCCTAACTAAATCAGGCTTCCGCAAACTCAATGTTGACCAGAATACTTTGCGAAAATCGCGCAAAAGTCCACAGTACCTAGGGATCTAATAGAAAAACTACTGCTTCTGAACTATTTGCTACTAGTATTTGTAGACTGATATTTTCTAGGCTATGTATCAATACTTAGGTATATAGTATGGCCACCGGACTTCTGCGGATTTTTTCTCCAATTTTAGGATCAGTTTCAGGAAATTAGGTCTTACAGGATTTGGTTTATTTGTGAGGATATCTGTTTGTTGTTTGATCAGTGGATATTAATAACGAGCAGGCTTGGGACATGTGCTGGTTCATATTAGATGGGTAAAAAGAGACTTAACTCCACTCCCGTAATCCCCAAACAATACGGCAGAGGTGTAACCTAGGCATGTGTATAAGGGACACTTAACATGCACTAACGTAGCGCAAGCGCCAATAGGACGCCATTTTTTCGTGGCCGCTTACAAATGACGTCCTCATGGCGCTTGCGCTACGTTAGTGCATGTCAAGTATGCTTAAACAGTGTATGTCCCCATTGTACCTCGCGTCCCCGTCTTATACACTGTTCCTCTATACGGAGATAAATGGGTTACTCACCGTCAGATCAGGCACCATGCCCGGATCGATTGCACGCGTGTTCTAGGCCTACTACAAAGAGCCGTCAGCAATCTGACGGGGCCCTCATTGGTTGAAGGCCAAACGTCTGCCATGGGGTTGTCAAGTAACCTCACGAGTAACCTCTCGGTTACTTGTTTTAGACGGCAACCCCATGGCAGACGTTTAAGAAAGTACCAATTTCAAAAACAAATACAAAAAAAGTATAAAATAACTTTTCTTTCGAAAGTCGGTGGCAATAGTCAATGAAATAAAAATCAAAGCCACCGAAAGAAAAGTTATTTTAAACTTTTTTTGTAGTTGTTTTTGAAGTCGGTACTTTTTAATAAAAGTTTTTATGCTCGGTTAATTTTATTTTGTTTTTAACATTGCTTCTTTTCAGTCGAATGTTTTCTTCGTTTCTTTCACACAAAATATAGGGCAAAAATAGCCGCAGTTAGCTGAACCAATATATCTCTTAGATCAACTACACATTAAATCACCGAATCGATCACCCAGTGACACACTGATAGCTCTAGCTAACACATTGCGGGAGACAGCACACCAGCTTAGCTTCTCTCATTCCTCGCTCCCCGTTTAACTTTATCAGCTTAGCCGGTAAATGTTCACGGGAGCGATTTATTTCACAGCGGCCCCCACGGATATCGAGCGTGCGGCCAATTTCGTCACGTACACTGGCGTGCGCTTTGTCAACGCCACGGCTACGAAATAAACGTATTTACCGTGGCTTGAATTAATCATAAACCATTGGCGAACGATGGGTTTGTTTTAAGCGCTCGAAGTGTAAGTGGGGGTAAGCTTTGTTGTGTTTCTGGGGATGGAGATTTTGTAGGTTCTTTTTGTATTCTGGTTGTAAACTTGCAAATTACTTGTATTATTTTTCATACCTGCCTGCAGTATTGATGATCCTGCTTCTTCAAATCCTTCCAATCCTTCTCCAAAGCTTGTCAGAAGATAAGAGCACATAATAATCTTTTATTCCATCAGAGATTGAAAATCATAAGAACGGCTTGATGGAAAGCGGTATTAGTAGCCTATCATACTGACGGCTTCAACACCAGAGGTACTTGCGTCTTAATCTTAAGCCATAATGTTCCAACTACTGGATCATACACCTCCTATGTGAGGAAGTGTAAATGGGTTATAGGGTGGCAGACATCTTTATAATTTAGATTTCCTAACAATATTAATTTAATATTTTAAACTAGCTGTTGCCAGCGGCTTCACCCGCTACAACTCGAAAATTATCCCACGGGAACATAAAATCGGGATAAAAACTATCCTATATGTTAATCCAGGTTATAAACTATCTGTATACCAAATTTTAGCCAAATCCGTTCAGTGGTTTTTACGTGAAAGAGTAACAAACATCCATACATCCATACTTACAAACTTTCGCCTTTATAATATAGTTTAAATTAATATTGTTCTCGTTCTAGGGTATTCCCCTAAAGATTTATTTATCATTGCTTAATGATTCTATTTGCGCTATTCTCCTCTCTCTTGAAGAAATTAATCTGTATAATCCCGAATAACATGAAACCCATTATTCTACCCACTAATTCATTTCAACACAATTGTCACAGTCTTGATTCCAGATAGATTGAAACTCACCAACTTGCATTTCTCGATAGCTGAATTGAAACCTGTTCAAACACGGTTTAAGTTTCCAGTGACGCAGTGGATTTGTGAAAATTTACACGAGTATTCACTATTCATAAGTGGGTTTAAACTTGCAAAACTGGATTTGAAAACTTTGGTGGTGTCTGCTAGAATTTTTGCGTCAGTTTTTCGACACGATCATAATACGTTGGAGGAAGTGAAAATTGTTTGATAGTTTTTTCGTAATAGTTTTATTTTTGAGGTTTTTTTTAATTTCTTCTCTAACTTTATATTATTAATGAAACTGTGTTTGTTTGATTGGGTTTTTACGAAAATGGTTAAATCTAAAGAATTTTGGGATATACTGGTGGGACCCTGGAGATGGTTCTAGAGCAAAGAAAAAGTGGGACGGGACACGAGTGAAGACGCAGTATACGCTAGTTTTAAAACAATCAACCAACTGGTCCTTAATTTCTGAATAAAAACTAATAAATCTTTAAAAACATTGTCCATTTTTTCACGATTAACGACGAAAAAACTGCAGTTCAGTGATTTAATAACATCAAGTTCACCATTGTAAATCAACTTTATTACTTTTACAGATTCCGAAAAACGAAAATGCGTTGACAACCGTTTCTGGTAATGCCAGGATTACATTAGGCACGAATCTGCATGAATTACCGAACACGCAAGAAGTACGTATTGAACATTTACCTTATCGAGTACGGAGGTAGAATTTTCTCTTTTTCGATTAGCTCTTGTTATTTAAAAGTATAGTGCTTGAAATATTTTTTATACACGCTGTAATATTCTATCATTAATACAATAGAATTCTTTTCTCATTTAATTTAAAAACTGATTTTGATTTACTTTATAAATGCTAAAGTTTGGATGAATCGATGTCTGTTATTCTTTGACGTCATAACTGATCGACGAAACTTTAAGTTTCGCTTTTTAGAAACATAATTATTGTAGTCTTAAACAAAACATAGGATATACTTACCGTTTAGAGGATCGTCTACCGAGCGCTCGTCCATACTAAAAGAGAAAACGTTTTCTTACCCCTAAATGTTATCCTATCTCAATGATTTTTTAGAATGCTTCTGACACAGTAAAAAACTAGGTTTATAGGTTTTCTTTTTTTCAAAAGTAACTCTTAGACGCCTCTAACTTTCAAACTATTATAAATTTTGAAAAAAAAAAGAAAACCTATAAACCTAGTTTTTTACTGTGTAGGAAGCATTCTAAAAATCATTGAGATAGGATAACATTTAGGGGTAGGAAAACGTTTTCTCTTTTAGTATGGACGAGCGCTCCGTAGACGATCCTCTTAATCCTGGTGCTACGTTTCCACGGAGAAATTTTCGATATATACGCGGGCAAACCAGTGGCAATAACTAATAGGAGTTACGTACGCAAACACGTGGTCTTATGCGGCATATTTTGAAAACCCTTTTTTTACCCGACTGCGTTAGATGTATTGTTAATCAACAATACATCTAGAAATGCGCTTTTTATGACTCAATTGATGAAAACAAGCAGAATTCCTTAGATACACAACAGTAACTAACCTATTTCAAAACATAATATTTTATCATAAAAAAAAGGTTGCACTCCAGGAGTGCCGGTAGAAGTGAAAACTTTTTTGTTACTATGTTTTATTTTTAATTTGAATGACGTCTTACTCATTTTCGATCAGGGTCACGTGACCCTGACGGTCACGTGACCCTGACGGTCACGTGACCCTGACGCGAGTTTTAAATTTTTTACCCATTACAGAAAAAGTGTACAACGCCGCTAAAGAAGTTTTCACTTCAAAAATATTATACGAAATCTTCCATCTGTTGTTGCAAAAGGAGATCTTGTACAAAACATGCTTTTCTCTCCGAGATTTAGCATTGTTTGGTTTGGCAAAGAACGAATTTAATACAAATTCTTAATCCAAGACACAAAGACTTGCAATGCAAGCTCTGAAAACGAATAAGCTGGCTTTAAAACCATAATAAATAAGACATAAATAACTCTATCTTAGCACTTTTAAACTTCACAGTTCTATTAACACAGTTTCTAAAAAACATTTTACAATAAAAAACAGTTGTGCAAAAAAGAACATCTAGCAGAAACGAAGGAGTCTTTAATAGAACGCTAGGTCGAGTACAGTACTGGCAGAGAGTACTGGCGAGGGAGAGCGAAAAGCTGTTGTCTTTAATAAATAAAGAAACGGTCTTCTACAAAACGTATTACGTTGATATTTTTCTTCTATGAGCTGCTTCAGGTAAGATTAAAAATTCATTTATGTTTTGCGTTGAGTGTGGTTTGTTGATTAGTAGCGTAAGTTTGTAATTTTTTTGAAGTGAAAACTTCTTTAGCGGCGTTGTACACTTTTTCTGTAATGGGTAAAAAATTTAAAACTCGCGTCAGGGTCACGTGACCGTCAGGGTCACGTGACCGTCAGGGTCACGTGACCCTGATCGAAAATGAGTAAGACGTCATTCAAATTAAAAATAAAACATAGTAACAAAAAAGTTTTCACTTCTACCGGCACTCCTGGAGTGCAACCTTTTTTTTTTATATTTTGGGTGAGATGGTTTGATAATAATTATGCTTACTTAGTACTCTCTGTCTGATCCTTTCAACGGTACCTAGGTACAGGCACCTGTAAGTCAACCCAACCCAATCTGTCAAATTTTACCAATCAAAGATTAACCTTCTTCTATTGTGATAAGGTTAAAATTCTATTAAAGATATGTGACAGAGGTAGGTTGATGTGCTGGCTCAGTATAATGCTGAATATAAATGTTTATACGTCGCAAATCGCAAAGATTTTTTCAATAAAAAAAAAAAAAGGTTGCACTCCAGGAGTGCCGGTAGAAGTGAAAACTTTTTTGTTACTATGTTTTATTTTTAATTTGAATGACGTCTTACTCATTTTCGATCAGGGTCACGTGACCCTGACGGTCACGTGACCCTGACGGTCACGTGACCCTGACGCGAGTTTTAAATTTTTTACCCATTACAGAAAAAGTGTACAACGCCGCTAAAGAAGTTTTCACTTCAAAAAAAAATAATACGAACGGGGCGTACTTCCATTCTATACAAGGCCAGAACGCAAGGGTGTGTACACACGGGTACACATCAAGCCATGCAAAACTAGTATAAGCTGACCATTCAATGTGCGGAAAGATCATTTAAAGCGAGTCCAAGACAAACTGGTTTTGTATCGCTTGATGTGTAGCCGTGTGTACTAATCGCCTATAGATTTGAATTCACTTTTTTACTAATCTTTTCCAATACATTCAAGAGTGCCACGCAAATACTTACGTATACTTGGTCATACTCATATTAGATCGTATAGTAACTGTTATAACAGTATATTATAACTATATTATTATAACAATACTGTATTATTACATTGTATATTTAAACAGTTTTTAATTTTACACTTACCCATTTATTTTTTACTACAAAAAAGTCAAGATTACAATAAATACTACAGACAATCTCAAAGCAATCCATTAGAAGGAAGTAAATCGTAAAAAAAAAAAAAAGGTTGCACTCCAGGAGTGCCGGTAGAAGTGAAAACTTTTTTGTTACTATGTTTTATTTTTAATTTGAATGACGTCTTACTCATTTTCGATCAGGGTCACGTGACCCTGACGGTCACGTGACCCTGACGGTCACGTGACCCTGACGCGAGTTTTAAATTTTTTACCCATTACAGAAAAAGTGTACAACGCCGCTAAAGAAGTTTTCACTTCAAAAAAACAAAGGTAAGTTAAAAAGGTATTTAAAGTTTACTTTGAACGCCAGATTACGATGTCCCCTAAATTAAGTCGGAGAGTTGCAGGTGATGAATATTTAAAATAAAGGAAAGAATAGGGTCCGCTTCGATCGTACCTTTAGAGGTTCGTCCTATAAAATGTAACAAATGATTTAAATACTCCTAATATTATAAATGCGAAAGTTTGTAAGGGGATGTATGTATTGTATGTGTATGTAGGTATGTTTGTTACTCTTTCACGCAAAAACCACTGAACGGATTTGGCTAAAATTTGGTACACAGATAGTTTATAACTTGGATTAACACAAAGGATAGTTTTTATTCAAATTCAAATTATTTTATTTTGGGACAACTGGATCCACGGGTTAGTGTACAATAAAAACTTACAACTATTGTTAGTATTAAAATGACACATACAAAGGCACAAACAAAGGCACAACCAAAAACACTCATTACATAAATAAAAACAAATACACAAAAATAAGCATTAAGTAATAATTATAATAATTAATTAAATTTGAATTTGAATTTGAAAATTCAAATGGTAATGATTTGTTTTATAAATAGAAATAATTTAAAGTCACTTGAATAATATTTGAAGTAAAGTCGAGAGAACTTCAAGCCAGACAGCGGGAACCAGAATATCATAAAAAAAACACCAGAACATTGAAACAGACCCTTAAAAAAAACATTTAAATTCCTAAGCACGTTATATAGAGCAGGTTGGCTTGTAAAACGTGTAGATAAAGTGGCTGTAGATAGCTGAGCCCAATGATATCTGCTACATAATGAATCAAACGCTTAAGAGAGGATGAAAGGAGGATAGAATAAGCGAGAACAACGATATTCCTTAATACGAGAACGATAATGATACCTATTGAAATTGGTTAAATTCTTACGTTAAGGAAAATAATCAATAATTATGTATTTTTTAAGCTACTGCATAGACCGAATCCAGACATTCCGTAACGAAAATAAACCTAACGAAAGTATAACCTAACACCCCACTAACGTCGTTTCAGTTTGGCAGACTTCGGTACGGTGTTTTTATTTTTCTTGACGTTTCACTTGATTGACGTGGCTGACGATAGCCTAAAAGGAAAAAAACCGGCCAAGTGCGTGTCGGGCCACGCACAGTGTAGGGTTCCGTAGTTGCCCATCAAAATACTTATGCGAATTAACTAAACTGATTCGCTGAATTTAATTTTAAAGAGAAGAATTTTCAAAATCTGTCCAGGAGTCTTTGAGAAATCGGGAAAAATACATAAAAAAAAGATTACGACGAATTTAGAACCTCCCCCTTTTTTGAAGTAAGTTAAAAATAGTTGACGATAAAAACCTACCTATCCCCAAAAAACATACCGTAAAAACATACCTATTACAGCTGTAAAAATAAAGTTGACAAACTTACATTTGCAGTTGAAGAGCTTGTTCTCCGATACATTTTGTTTAGGAAAATATGTTATCCAAGTACATTTTATAAGTTGGTCGACTATTACTCGTAAAGTTGTAAAGCCTACTTAGTCATTATAATTTTCTTTTAAACTTCGTTATATATACTACTATTGTGAATTTTTTCACACCCCCAAACATAACCGTTTAGCTGGTAGAGGGGGGGGGGACACTCGAGTCGAGCAAAATTTAGCACTTTAAAGCTTAATATTTCACAAACGAATTTTTTTATCAAAAAATTGTTAATGGAAACTATAATATTTTTTAAAGACCTATTTAATGATACCCCACACTAAGGGGTACGCGAGAAAAAAAAAACATCCCCTCTTTACGTGTACAGGAGGTACCCTAAAAAAAAATATTTTATGAGATTTTATTTTACCACTTTTTCGGCACCACAAATCCGTATATTTACACCAAATTACAGCTCTCTAGTACTGTGCGTCTCTGAGCTAAACTGCGGACAGACGGACGGACGGACGGACGGACGGACGGACATGGCGAAACTATAAGGGTTCCTTGTTGACTACGGAACCCTAAAAAAAAGCATAAGTTTATAAAAAAATGCTATGCAATAGCTTTACCGCGGAAGTCCCCGAGTGCCACACGTATTTTTTTTGTTTTTGAACATAGAATAGTGTACGAATTACATTTGAAAGATGTGAGAATTTCAATCAATGTACTAAGGGAGATTTACTGTTATATATTATGTGGAGTTAACGCTAAAACAAACAAGATGGCTATTCATAAAATAGCAAAATATAACCCAAAATAATTTAGGGTACATAATATTTTCATATAAATAGGTATAGTTGAGCAATTAAGCCGTCGCTTAATTAACAAAGTTTTAGCTCTTACCCTAGATTCAACCGTCCAAAGTGTAGGTCAAGCGGTATTATACTTAATGTGTAAATAAACTACGTTCAATTTTAATTAGAACCAACCTAGTTTTTGGGCTAATAAGGGAAATGTGATAGCGAATTAGTGTTTTGAATTCGTTATGCTAATGTGGGTAAATGCTTCTTCTCTGTTCAGTAATGGCTATTTTATTGGTGACAGATGCCGACAAATTTTGACTACATTTAAATAATCATCATTGTGTGTTAAAATTTTGTAGGGATTTATTTATTTATGTAAACACAGAACACATACACACAGATTTAATGTTTATTTCACTCGGAAATCTCTTCCAGCAGACAAACGACAGAAGAGAGATATACAGTAAAACGTAGACACTGTGCCTTATAGCAGTAACATACATAAAGTAAATATTTATCATCTTCACCAGCCTATTAATGTTCCCACTGATGGGACACAGGCCTCCTTTCTGTAAGAGGGAGTGGGCTATAACCCAACACGCGGGCCCAGTGTGGAATATGTAAATAATTATATTATTAATATTTATAAAATAACATTTTAAATTACAGAAGAAAATGTTCTTTGACTTGCTTTTAAAAACAAAAACAGTTTTAGGTACAAGTGAGTTTCACAAACGTACTAAAATGTAATAAACAAAACGCTGTAACCCAGTGTTTCAACTGCGATAAATCTAATTACCTAGAATAAATTAGCGTACATATTTAACATCACTCACCATTACGCGAACGAATGAGTGCGTATACTGTAACAATATTTCTTTATAAACATTTGTTTGTATTTCATTCAGGTTCTTGTTTATTTAATAAACACAATATCATGTGTGCTTGGTTGCTACAACGTTACATTACATGTTTTGGTTTCATTATGATACAAAGTTTTGTTTCCGAGAACTTTGGTTTGTAGACGAGACGATTTATGTTTGTTTTGTCTAAAAGTGAGGCTGGAACTCGTACAATTGAATCAGTAGCTAAAAATAATAGTTTCAATTAATAAAACTATAATTACTTATTTATAATTCATATTAAAATACTACAATGTAGAGACAGAGTTACTCATTATGACGAATTCAATAAGTCCAAACTCAATGGCGTTAAGTCATTTTCATTACAGGGTTCCTATGACCAGCTTCCAGCTCCATCGTCAGATCAACTCATCATCATCATCATCAGCCTATAAATGTTCCCACTGCTGGGACACAGGCCTCCTCTCTGTGAGAGGGAATGGGCCATAATCCACCACTAGGGCTCAGTGCGGGTTGGTGGATTACACATGTCTTCGAATTTTTGGTTCTAGGACATGCCGGTTTCCTCACGATGTTTTCCTTCACCGTTTTGAGAGCAGTGGTGATGAAATAAATTACACAAAGTAATACGCCTGGCTGAGTTCGAACCCACGACCTACAACTCGTAAGTCCGGGCTGATACCACTCGGCCACACACTGCTCAGATCAACTCCATATCATCATAATGTATCATTATATGTACATTATTTATAACCTGATAGAAATCCAGAAACTACGTTCTGCCAATAATTGATTTGTTAAAATTTCAAGTAAGCTATTTCGTTACAGATAATATCCATTACATTATAATAGATATTTATTTTTATTCTGATTAAAATCTAATATTTTACATTAACAAAATAATGACAATTTGAATTACGTTGACATTTTCGTCACTCTTTCTTAAATCGTATCTACCATTCCATACCCACTCGATATGAAAAGTCATTATTCCAACAATCATAGTACTTACAATAGTTTTTTAACACAGAGCTAAAAAAAACTAGCACACTTTACAAAAAGTGCCTGTCTGCAAAGAATCTGAGAAAGAAGCTGGCTGCAACATTCCACTTTGTATCAACAAAAAAAGTTCTGTCTGCAAAAGCTTCTAACTGTTCTTTTACTGCGGTTTTGCTGTGAGTGTATGGGACTTTTATCTGAGGGTCCTGGGGTTATATTTACACTGTGAGACTGGAATATGCAAAGAGCCAAGACAAATAGTGACAATCGCTAAAGGGGAGTTTTGTTTTTAGAACATCTTTCAAAATTATTGGCTTTTTGGTAGCTTATACCATTTAAGGGTGAGTTGGTCGATCAGTAGTAAAAATATTTGTTAAAATCTCATTAGTAAATAAATTATTACTTTATCTACTAATTTAACAACTGGCTCGATAAATGAGATTGAGTCTACTTAAATAATAAAATTATCATAGATAGAATGTCACGTAGTAGTGCACAGGTTTATTTATTTTTTGTAATGGGAGGTGAAATTTCTTTTCTAATTTATACGGTAAGAATTTTATAGTAATCAGTTGTTTGAAGAGTAAGTTCAAATACGTGTTGTGGTTATAGATGTACGTGTGGTTTTATAATCATGAGTCTTTGTTCAGAATTCACTATTACACGAAAACATTATATTGTTATGGCATTGGTAACTACTTTGTATTAGATGAATATTGAATAGCCTTTTCTTAGACAAAGAAAGTAAATTAAAAAGTTTAAATTGCCATTTCTTCCTAAATATCTCCAGTATAAAATTATCTTCATAGAGAAGAACAGAAAAGGCACTTCATAAAAGATAAATTCAGAAGTTTCTTTAACAAAAATTGTCGAAGAGATTATTCAGAAAGTTAGGAAAACTAAAATAAGTTACAGTCGACGCCTTTCCTTTCATTTATCACGGGTATTATAAAACTTATGAAATGATCGATGGTATCTCACTCTGCAACTTTTTGGTTCGGGACTTTTAAATTTAGAATATCAACGATGATAAATTGTTTTGTTTATTTTAATTTTATTTTAAACAATCTTCTATTTTATTATTTTTAAAAATTATTCGTTATTGTGTCATATTAATAAATATTTTTTTTTTTATAAATTTTATACGGTCACATTATTATGTTTTTTAGCATGGTAATATCATCAAATGAGTCCTCAACCCAGGGCAGAACGGGAGGCACTATCAGATTCGTGCTGACTAAAATCCACGGCGTCCTGCAATAGCCATTCACGTTCCGGGGTCACGGTAATTCGTGAGTCCCACGACCAACATGGTCATTTTTAGACAAAATATTTAAAATGGAATTTTGTTAATTTATAATTTGATATAATTTAAATATTATACTAATTGTGACAGTTGTATAGAAATTAAATAAGGTTTTGTTCATTTGCCGGAGAAATAATCGTTGTGATTAATGAATGTGGGTATTCGTAATTTGTTAATCGTTACTTTTAATTTATTATTTGCGCCGCTAATGCAATTTCAACAAAACTCTGTTATTGGTAAACCCAATTATTACTTATAATATGATAATCTAAATCCGTTTAATTAGTGTTCATATTTTATTAATAGTTTTGTTATTTCTTTAATAATTTATTAATTGGCCAATTGGTTTTTCCAATTAATTTCGAATCAACATTGATCAATTTCATTGTAGTTGTATTACATAACATAACAATAGTTTATCGATTAGTAGCTGTCAAAATGAATGGTGGATTAGATTTCTATCACGACGCGTGACGGTGTTGAGTACCTTTCAAAGTCAGAGAACCATGAAAATATTTTGATTTCGGTGGTCTTTTTTTTCTTAATAAATATTATTAAGTTAAAAAAATAAAGTGGCATATAATTTTTATTTTATTTGCTGAGGTAGGTTTGCTTGTGTTTAAAAGTAACGCCTATGTCAGAAAAATTAAAGGAATGCCTGGGTCCGGACATGTGATGAGGAGAGACGACCCGCATAGCTACTGAGAAAGTGGTGAGTATGAATGTGGATGGATGAAGAGGAAGAGGAAAATAAAGACTTGTTAGTGTGGAGAACGGCAGAAGAAAATAATTATATGTCACCAACCGCAAGTAGAATGGAATACGGGCAAGAAGATAATAATGGTAATAGTTTGCATGAGCACAGAACAAAAAAAAAACGAAAAATATTTTTGCTCTACTACCTATACCTACCCGTTATACATTCTTAATGCAACACAATAATCAAAAAATAGATTCATTTTGTAAACACAAACACAACCAAGACGTATTGGAAAATACCAGTATAAATAAACGCTTCTAAACCAACAACATCAAAGCTCGAATACGACAATAAAAAATACATTCAAATCACCCTGATATACAAGTAATAACATGAACATTGAGACTCGGATAAGAGCCTGAAGAGCATCTAATAGGCACAGGAATGGTTAGAGCCCTTGCAATATCTGAGACAACACAATCGCATTAAAATATTGCTACTACCATTTGCTCTCATGTTGCACGAGAAGAATTTTTATGAATTCTAGGGTATTTGACAAGGACGTAATGAAGATATGGGGTGGTCGACACTCTGAGTGGAGCGCAACGGACTGTCAGACTCGTAACTAAAACCTGCCCTGTTCTTTCAGTCTTATTAAGTAACCGTGACCCTGGAACGTAAAGGACTATTAGTCTGTACAAGTCTGACAGTACCTCTCGTCCCGCCCAGGGTTAGGACTCATTTGTTTTTTTTTTTTTGCTTTCAATCGTCATTTAGGTTTCCAGGCCGCGATATCTCTAAAACTGATTACCAATAGTCCGTTTTTTATTTGGCTAAAATTTAAATGCGCATCAATAATTCTTTTTGTACACCAAAATGCATAAATTTAATGGTCACCAAATCTAAAACTCGCTTTAGCGAGATTTCAGGGACACCCCGAAGTTCGGTTTGGTTAGGTTCCTTTAAACCTTGTACACAGAAATAGAAGCCCCGCGAGGCGGGGCTTCGTTGACCCTGCTTCGGTAGATTTTTTTTATTACAACTCGTTATGACATATTTTAATGAACATATTTTGGTGCACATTCAGTATATTTGGTGGAACACAGGCAAAATTAGGTAAATTAAATGGGAATAAATTGAAGTACTTTTAAATACCATCCTTTTTATTTTATATTTTTTTAAAAGTATCATCAATTCATTCTTAAAATGAAAAATAAAACAGTTTTATAACATAGGGTACTGCACTGTGTTTTAATCATAGACCACAGATATAAAGTTGTTTTAATTTTATTTATAATCTCATTTAAATATAAAAATACTAGCTGTTGCCAGCGGCTTCACCCGCTACAACTCGAAAATTATCCCACGGGAACATAAAATCGGGATAAAAACTATCCTATGTGTTAATCCAGGTTATAAACTATCTGTATACCAAATTTTAGCCAAATCCGTTCAGTGGTTTTTGCGTGAAAGAGTAACAAACATCCATACATCCATACTTTCGCCTTTATAATAGTAGTAGGATTAAATAAGTTATGACTTACAGAAAATAATATAAAAGAGACACTTGTTTAGCGGTTGCTATAAAAGCTAAAAGCTTCGACTATATCTACTTAATAATTTCATTAACTCTTAGTAAGGGACACAATGGAAATTTGGCGATCGTTTAGGATATGTTGAAACGCTACACAAGAATACTCTTTGATTTTATTGAGTGTGGAAAGAGATTGGAATTCCACTTCCCGAGCCGATTTACTGGCATACCATGTAACCTCACAAGTTATCGTCGAATATTTATTGTTCATGGAAAAGTATTTTGTTGAGGTTTAAAAGGTATTGAAATCTACACACAAGTATGTTGAAGAATTGTTGACGTATGGGTGATTTTATGTGAAGATATCTTAATTAAGTTGCTATTTAAAACGTAGAATACTACCTTTAAATTATTTTTTGAAAGCTTAGGCCGGATCCACACATTGGCCCTGTTGGCCGAATAGAAGGAGACGGCGCTATACTAAGAAACGAGATAGAATTATTTGCGTCTTGCTTTCTGGTATAGCGCCGTCTCCGTTGGTACGAGCGTTGGGGCCAACGTGTGGAGCCGGTGTTAGTTATATGGACATTGTCATCTTAATTGAAGATTGTGTCGTGAGGAATTTTGTCAAAAATGATTATCATATTCCAGATGACCGGTTAAACGCATTGCACAGTCATCGTTAGCCCCGCGACCCCGGCAGACTTTGGCCCTCTAGAGGGGGGCCCCGTCATTATGCTGACGCTCTTTAAGGCGCGCGTGGGACACAACGCGCCGTCGACCCGGGAATGTTCTATGGTCGGATAGCGAGTTGCCCTTTACTCGCAGCCCGCGCCTACGGTGGCCGGAGATCGTCTTGTGACGTCGGTCGCCGTGGGCGTCCACCACTGCGGTGCACAGTCATCGTTGACCTGAAAAAAGGAGAAATGTCGGTGTGAGTGGTAACAACCGCTTTGATTTAATATTAAATCCAGGTGTTCTACCGAAATCGTCGTATAGAAGATAAGCTTGGATATTAGCAAAAGACCCCTTTATTGAAAGTGGTTTTACTTTTTGATTTCGTTCGCAATTATATTTCATAACATTTAATCATTAAATGTAACGGATTTTCACAAAGTAAAGCCTGATTTCATAACAAAACACAAGCATTGTTTTGTTCGTTCCCTATGATCACCCTTTGTATGAGAAAATTAAATTCTATAGTTCTCCACTTTCACAATTATTATAGAACGGTAAACAATCACATTGAATACACTCCCCAATAATGTTATAGACCCACAACAATACACTGTAGTGCAATTCAATACAATATTCTCCGTTTATAACTACGTGAATCACTTTGGTGACTAGATTCTCACGCTACACAGTGCTGCTATCTCAAAGAGATATCGTCGATCGTATCTATTGCAATGGTGCATTTCATTGAGTATTAACGGTAGACCGTGGTTGATGGATAGACTAGGTAAAATCCTGCGTTTTTTTCTACGGGAGTAACGTTTTATTTCATTCATTCCAATCAGTTTTTGTTTTCAAATAAGCAGTATTCTACGGAACTTTATGTTTGTGACGATGTCTCATAATACTTTTATGATTCGACAAAATATTAGTTTTCTTTATATTTACTAGGGTGGTTGTTAAATTGAACTAATTTACAAATTTTTGATCCCGATAAATTAAGTCTGACACTAAATTGTTTAAGAGTAATCGAACTTTCAAGATTTTCCGCATAAACTTCATTGCTAGAGAAATTTACTATTTTCAGTAAATTATTCGCATCAAACCTTCACAATAAAGTTTCACTGAAACTGCATTAAAATTCGTAGCGTTTATAAGAACAATATAATCATACAAACACACACGGAAAGCGAATTTTATTTATATTTGATTATCTAATCGAGTGATCGTGCTTTGGCTTTGAACATTTATGATACATTGTAGTTTAATCATTTACGGCTCACAATTCTAGCTTATCGAAGGCTGATAAACCTTTTGACTCGATTAAAAATAACTTTTTTATTATATTTTATATTTGACCAACACGCAAAAGGCATTTACCACTCTAAAATTCTAATGCTAACAGCTGATTTGAAAGCTTGAAGTTCAGAACATGGTTCCTTCAAGGAAAAACAAATAATTAACTCATCTCCGCAAAATTACAAGAAGTCCCAAACGGCCGCGTCAGCAATTATGGATCCTTGTTGTATAACACGTAAGTAAAATAAAAGATTTCTGTACTTGATTGCTAACAAAGTCGCTAAGTTTTTCCTGTTTACCCGTTTTTTCCTCAAAAAGACACAATTCACTGGGAAAATGACAAATAAAATGCGCTTATAACATGTCAGATGACAAGCATGAAATGGCATTTAATATTAAGTTATGGAATCGCACAAAAATATTTTTCTGGATTGTTGGTTAAGTCAGGGTTAAGTTAATGATAGATTTTGACTTTGTTAGTCAAATTATAATATAAATGCACTGTTTTGTGCATGTCAGTGTTTGAAAGTTTTATGTGCTTTTACTCTCATGGTATCTACACGAACATTTTAAATGAAATAAGTGAGTAAACCTACCTGCACAACACTATTCTTTCGTTTTTAAATATTTTTGGATTTCATAGTATTGCTTAAAGATAATATTAATTAGAGGATTAATTAGAGGAAATTAATTAATTTAGACAACGTTTGTAGATAAACCCTTTTATGTAGATTCGTCTCATATCAAGGAAGTTTTGCAAATTAAATTCATTCACACCACTCTGTAAAGAATATTTTAAAAATATCAATTCAAAGTACATAATCAATATAACGTGATAGAACACTCTGTGACTGACAAGGATTTAAAAAAAGAACGTCGGTAGGTGCACCAGCCCACGCGACGTCCAGATTCGAGCAGTATTTTCTATATTCCAGCGATTTTTCTATTCGCTCGCCTCGTTCCTGCCATGTATTTCAACCGCGCGGCTCGATGCTGTCTAAAGTGTTCCACAGTAAATCTAACGCTACAAAAAATCCCGAAATCTCGACCCATTTCGGACGAGTATCGTCGGTTCTTTGTAAAATCTCGCCGGCCGAGTGCTGATAGAATTACGTTTACAATTTACGTCATCATTATTATACGGAAATAGCTACATGTAGCTAGGTTTTGATATCTGAGAATCATTATCATCATCATATTCATATTAGTATTAGGTACTTTCTAAGTTTATGTTGCAAATCACTGACATTTTCCTCATCCGCCCGTGTCTGATGTTTCAAATAAAAAATCAGACGTGCTCGTCGCTTTCATCAAGGCACAGGCGTGGCGAGGTGCGTAATATTAAGCGCCCCGTATGAAGCAAGCATTACAATTATTCTTGAATACAACAATGTGTCAACATTAAGCTACATTTTCCTTTTAGGACTTGAAAGTATGATATTTATTACAATCACAACGAGTAGCAAACCAGTTTTTGACAATCAAAATATTCTGGATGTAAGTAAGTTTGATAATCTTCAAAAATAAATAATGAGGTACCGCCACAAAATCCTTGTCAATTTGCACTACAAAGGGCAAACTATTACCCAACGTTTAGCTCTTGCGTATCGTCATCCATTTCTTACGAAGTGAACACACAAACATGTAAACACTCTCTAATATTCATTTCCTTACTCGTCTAACAGCCACCATTCTTGTCTTAAGGGGCACGAGAGCGTAAACAATTTGAGATTGTGCCTTCTACCTAAACGGAAGCTTCTACTGAGTGGACTTTTCAATTTTGCCGAGTGCCAAGAATTTATGCTGGGAAACATCGTAGTGTTTTCTTTTCATTTTGAAAAGAGCATTCGTATTCGTAGTCCTCTGTAGACTTGGTGCTATTGAAGAAGTCTTTTGATACTGTTTGGCGTGTGATGCCGGTTAAATGATTGGAACTGTTCGGATTTAAACTATACGCAAATTTTGCGTTCGTGTTTATGGGTCCTTAGTATCTGTGTATGTGTGTTGTATTTTGTATTTTCTTTTCATATTTTCGTAGTTATTTGGTATTATTTTAATATTGTCATTGGATGGACTGCCGTTGTTTTAAAGCTAGGCAATTAATAATAATAATAATAATGTTTTTTATTGACATAAAAATATAGCATACAGTTTCATTTAAAACAATTGTGTGGACTTGACAGCTAAAATTTACGAAAGCAAAGAAAACAAGGCTTATCCTGGATTATTGGTTTTGCAAATAAAATTGATATAGGTAAAGCCTAAAGTGTAATTTGTAAAATATAATTTTACCACACAAAGCATGATTTGATTTTTGTTTTTTTTTTGTGTGTTAATACCTATGGCTACACACTACTATTTTTTTTTTGTGTTAAAATCATTAAATGAGTCCTCCCACCCCGGGCAGGGCTGGAGGGACTGTCAGACTCGTACTGACTAAAATCCACGGTGTCCTTCAATAGCCCTTTATATTCCGGGGTCACGGTGATGGAATAAGTCCCGCGACCACACACTACTACTTAGGTATGAATTAACCTCTTCTGAGAATCCCACAGGCCTCTGTTATACACCTAAGATGTGAAAAGGTTTATGCTTAAACTAGCATAAAAAGAACGTGTGCAATTTCACAAAACCCTCAAAATAGACCACAGAATTCATTTAATTTAAGTTATAGTAGCATACCCAGTAAGCTCAGCATCAAATTTTGCAGTCGCTGCAAGTTTTCGAAGCAATTTTATTGCGGTTTTATAACCACATCATTTACTGCGTCTGCCGGTCCTGGGTTGTGTGACGACAGAATGCATAGTTGCTTCTCTTATTAATATTAAATAGTAGCTCCTGATTTCACAAAAGATTTTCTAGAAACAGTGGTAGGTGGAAATTAATTACGAGTTGTAATTTTACTTGTATTTTTAATCGAATTCAAAATGGAGGAGATTATTTCTGATGAAGTTTTGATTGTGGAGTAGTCGGGTAATCTCTAAATTTATAATGTCATTTACGGGATATCTTCCGTGATTATCTATTTGTTTGAGTTCCCGATATTTCGACGCTGTTGCAAGACCAAATTTAGTCGGATAATTTTTTTACCCGTGATGCTACTGGTAGTACAACGGTTAGTACCACGGGTAGTGAACGGTATTACCTAGTTTTACCTTAGTCTCCTCTTTTTGTCAAATATATTTCCTGTATGGTGTCGTATTAACCGCAGAACAGAGATTGATATAATTATTTGCCATACGTCAATGAGTTTGAATACTCGTACCAGGAAAATTAGATATTGTTATAAAAACAATCATACAAATACAAATGGTATTCGCCTCTGACTAGTGATTAACTAGTCAGAGTTGAATTCAGTCGAAATATTTCAATTTATAATTAGATTTCAGCAAATAATGGTACTGAATTTAATTCAATATATACCAAATAATTTGTAACTATACAATGTTCATTATCGAATAGTTTTGGCAATAGATATTTAAATTGTTCTGAAATTTCATTAATGTGTTATATTAATAATACTGATTCTGTATATCAATACAACAATCAATGACCCCATTTTGGAAACGATAAACGAGATATCAACATAATGATTATTTGAATAAACATCGAAATAAAAGCTTACCTTACAAATGTACTCAAAAGACGTACACAAATATTGCTCCAAGCGGGCTAAATGTTTGCAAGAATCGGTAAAGCCGTGCGTTTTCCCGTACGCCGAGCAAGACCTATGCACCAAGATTGCGAACGATGCAAGAAAGAAATGCAAAAAAGGCCACTAAGTAGAGTGTACAGATGAATGAGTGCGTCTTGCGATGTTTGAACACCAACGCAATGCACTATGCACACTCCATTTCGAGTTGATATGAAACGGTTCCTAGCTCATGAAAAGCCTTTTCGAAAGATCCTCAGCCTCTTTTTTTAGTGAAAGCAACGGGATTGAATAACAAAGAGTACCTTTGATTGGCCTCACAGAGCCTCATTTATGCTTTCTCCCGTATAACGTATGTTTATCTGAAGCAAATGATGTTCGTTCTTGGAATTTTAAATACGTCTTCTCGTTTCAGTTGGCATAATTTATGATTAACTTGGATACTTTATTAAATTAAAAGGCTTTTTGAATTCAGGAATTCGAATAAAATGTGTTTAGAAAATGATGAGAAAGCTGTGAAAAGGCAATTTAAGTAATTTAAAGTTCCAAATGACTGTGATTCGTGGAATGCGTTTATAATCAGTAAATCAGGAGAAGAATGTTGTTATATTCAAATTGATATTTAAGGAATATCTAGAAAAACATTCACTGTAGAATTTATTTTACAATAGCTTATAATTGTTATAAAAGATAACAGAACACGAGATTAAAGTATTGTATGCATGTTAAAAATAAAATCGTATGTGACCTTTTTTTACCCGACTGCGCCAGGAGGGTTATGTTTTTCGAGTGTATGTATGTATTAGGGTGTCCCAAAAAAATCAAAGTGATATTTTTGTAACGCATACCCTCTTATTTTGTGTGAATGGTTTAGAAACACTATGAAATAAAGTTTCATGTACCTAAGACCACGCTAACCCGTGCCGACTTGCATCGAAACATTTTATACTTGCACAGTATGGCGCGAGAGAACTTGCGCACATATTAAGTGTTATTGCTTGTTTGTTTTATTAAAAACGCATTGTATTCGTGTTATCAATACGTTAGTGGAGTTGCAAAGTTCCAAATAAGAGTATTTTTTTAATAGGAGACGTAATACATCAAATCACCTTCCTTCCTAATATCCCTCCAATGTACAAGTTCGGGCAGTTCCGTTCCAGAATGAAGAAGGGTCAATGAGAGTGCAAACCTTAATATTCGTGAGTGTATTTACTAAATCATAACGTAACTGTGTTAACAAACATGTATGCACCAAGCTCGGTGGATGGCTAGATCTATTTATTCATTAAAAAAATGAGAGTTACGGTTCTCGTCGATTCAGAATTTCAAACAGGACAATGCAGCTCTGTTGGACGTCTGCCCCTTGACATTTTATGTTACCTTAACCCCGGTTTCAATGCATTTTATCAGCAAAAGCAACTTATCAGGATTAGTACTTTTTGAAGTTCATGAAAGCTTTTGAAACAATAGACAATACCATTTCAAAAGCAGCATTTCTTTTATAAATTTGTTATACTAATAACAACTGTATACTCTACTTTTAATTAAGATAAAAATGTCGAAGTGTCTTTGTTAAAAGTAAGTTCTGTTTTAATCGACAAAAATTGATGACAGTTTTCTAAAAAAGTGCCCTTCTGTATGGTCAGATGATGATGCTTTTCTACAAGCTAAACAGAAGCTGCTGAAACTGAGATGAGTTAATGATACGGTAAAAAGAGCGGTTAAGTTAATGAAAGATTAAAAAAAAATAGGAATCTGTTTAACACTGGTGTGGTTTAACACTGGTGGTTAAAAGAACTGAAAACTTCAAAACGGCATTTGGCTTTGATTTTGTTTAAGGGTCGTTTTGCAGTAACACTTTTTAGGCAAGTGTTCAACAGACATTACTTTTTTATAGTAAGACGGTAATGGTCACTAGTGAACAGGAACGTTATAATTACGTTCCATACAAGAACACAGACAGACACCTGTGTATCTTGACTAAAAAGCAAACTTTGAAAAGAAAATTCAATGAATCAATCATTGACTTTTCTTTTCAAAGTTTGTTTTTCTGTCCCTTTTATAATAAATAAATAATAAATATTTGATATAGTTTTATTTATCTACTAGCACTACGCCCGCGACTTCGTCCGCGTGATTTTCGAATTTTGCCTTTGTGAATTTCTAGTCCCGGCCACCCTCTATACGGGATACTGTTGGAAAAACTCAATCAATATTCAACAAAAATTCTATCAACTCGCAATATCTGGGGGCACGGCAGTGCCCCGCCAAGTCTCGAGCAAAAGGGCACGGCCGTACCATCTTTTCTCGAAGCGATTCGCGGCTGTTTCGCCCCCCCTATAACTTCGACGTGGACAAAGCTAGGAGTTTAGGTTTTCGGTGAATAATAGTAGGCATTAGAACAAGCTTAAGTTCGAAATTACATGCCAATTGAATGAATAGTTTAGGAGTTACGGTCGATCAAAGTTACACCATTTTGTCACTCACTCACTGACCGATCATCAAAAATCTAAGGTACTTCTAGCAGACTTAGAAACTTCAAATTTTGCACCAAGATAGGTCATTAGCCACATATAAAGGAAAAATTATAAAAACATTAAAAATAATATACCTTAAAAAACAATTTTATATTTGCGGTTTGGCAAGAACATTATGTATGGATTTTGACTGCATTGTTAACTTTGTTCGTTGTTTAAGTTAGTATTCAATTGGATGAATACATACATAGAATAGAAAGGAATAATATAAATGTAATACATAGACTATAATTAATATAAATTAATACATAAAGTTCATAATTCATTAAATTAATAAAGCTAGAACTCCATTGTATTGCGATAAATATTTTATGCGCGCTCGATAGATGGCGTTGTACCTGTCTGAATCGCGCTATGGTTTCGTTACAGAGCGCAGTCTAAGTAGTACTTTAAAATAATTCAATAATTTTCATTTGATAGCGCCATCTATCTATGAACAACTATTTCGAAACTAAAAAAATATTGTAGCGATATTCGGAGTAGATTTATTATTGTTACTGAAACAGTTATTTAGGAAAATAGTTTATTAATATAACATAGACAGTTACATATCTAGTTGTTTACGTGTTATTTAGTTTAGTTATATTTTTAGTTTGTAAGTTAGCAGATATATATTTATTTAGTTACTTGTTAGTTACTTTAGTTCTATTTAGTTTGTTAGATAGAGAATGGGTCCTAAGCAAAAAAGTAGCTGAAGTCCAAGAAATTATGAGGACACCTAAAAAAAAGAAAGAAATACACTTACAAAAAATAAATGAGATCCCACCAAAAACATTAAATGTAAAAAATGCCAAGTCTCTCGATGCAGTCTTTCCATCGTAAAAAGTTTTGAGATCTCACAGAAGCCAAGTCCTATTCAAATTATTTTGTAGTTATAAATCAACATTTAGTAATTATATCAATAGTTTTCTTTATATTATAACTATAGTGACTTGGCAATGAGCACAAATTAACTTGCTGCCTGGAATTATGTGCAAATGTTCCTGACGAGACCTCTGATCAGATTATTTGTTATGTGTGAATCATGATGCCGACTACATGTTCCAATACAATAATTAAGAATACCTTACGGGCCATCGCTTTATGAAAGTAAATGATGAATGTTAAGAGAATATTATAAAGTAAAAGAGAATGTTTACGCATGCGGTGTGTGTAACTTTCAACTCCTCCAAATATGCAAATATTTATTTGTTTTTACTTGTGCTCATTGCCAAGTCACTATAGTTATAATATAAAGAAAACTATTGATATAATTACTAAATGTTGATTTATAACTACAAAATAATTTGAATAGGACTTGGCTTCTGTGAGATCTCAAAACTTTTTACGATGGAAAGACTGCATCGAGAGACTTGGCATTTTTTAACCGACTTCAAAAAAAGGAGGAGGTTCTCAATTCGGTCGGTATGTTTTTTTTTTTTTTTTTTTTTTATGTATGTACATCGATTACTCCGAGGTTTCTAGTCCGATTAGTGTCATTCTTTTTTTGTTCGATGCAGTATACTTGCAGTGTGGTCCCATAAAAATTTCATCCAATTTGGTTCAGAACTTTTTATTTTGTGAGCATTTTTATTGATTTCGGCTACTTGGATGACATTACTTTTTGCGTGTTTGTTACGCGATTACTCCGCCAATTGTGGACCGATTTTCAAAATTCTTTTTTTGTTGTACTAGGGATCATTCACCTTAGAGAATACTGCAAGTTTCATTAAAATCTGTTCAGCAGTTTTTGAGATAGGGAATTTTATTAGCATGTGTACATGAGCGATGTTAATACCGGTGCCACGGATTACAAATTCTAGTGCACTTGTAAGGAAATGATGTATTTGACAAATTTGGGTTGAATATTTAAACTAAAAAGAGTAAAATAAAAAACTTTTTTCAAAAAAAAATTTAACCGACTTCAAAAACAACCACAAAAAAGGGTAAAATAACTTTTCTTTCGGAAGTCGGTGGCAAAAAGACAACGAAATAAAAAAATAAAGCCACCGACTTCCGAAAGAAAAGTTATTTTACCCTTTTTTGTGGTTGTTTTTTACATTTAATGTTTTTGGTGGGTTCCGTCTTAGGTAACACCTAGGTCCTAAAAATTTAACTCCTAACTATCAACCCCAATACAAACTTTTAGTGGTCGAATTTCGTGTATCCTCTCTTCCTGTATCCTAAATAGAACCCCCCTACAATGTTGAGTCCTCTAATTACAAACACCAAAGACACCCCCTAAGGGGACGAATTTTGTAAAATTCCGCCTTATTTAGAACCTAGGTCCTAAAACAACCCACATACTGAAACTCCTAGCATTTGTAGTAACAAAGTTTCATACAAAGTGTCAACCCCATAAACAGCCCCTTAGGGATAGAATTTCAGAAAATAGTGCCTTGGTGTTCATTTACGTCATAAAAGAACAACCTTGCAAAATTTAATACTCCTAGCATTTGTAGAAACGAAGTTTCATACAAAATATCAACCCCTAATTCAACCCCTTGGGGTCTATTTCACAAAATACCCGCAACTACGTCCGAAAAAGAATCTCTATGCAAAATTTGAGTCTCCAAACTATCAACCCCGAAAAAGCCCCTTAAGGGTCGAATTTCGCAAAACCGTCTTAGTGAACATTTAGGTCTTAAAAAGAACCCCTCGCAAAATTCGAGACGCCTAGCACTTGTAGTAACGAAGTTTCATACAAACTATCAACCCCAAAAACAAACCCCTTAGGGGCCTAATTTCGCAAAATCCCGTCTTAGTGAACATTTAGGTCTTAAAAAGAACCCCTCGCAAAATTCGACTCGCCTAGCACTTGTAGTAACAAAGTTTCATACAAACTATCAAACACAAAAACAAACCCCTTTGGGGTCGAATTTCGCAAAATCCCGCCATGGTGTCCATCTAAGTCTTATAAAGGAACCCGGTGCAAAATTTGAGGCTCCTAACACTTGTAGTAACTAAGTTTCATACAAACTATCAACCCCAAAAACAACTCCTTAGGTGTCAAATTTCACAAAATCCCGTCTTTAGTATCATTTACGTCCAAAAAAAAAGCCATATGTAAAAATTTAAGTCTAAAAACTATCAACCCCAAAAACAACCCCTTAGGGGTCGAGTTTCACAAAATTTCTAACTTGTTGAGCATTTACGTCTTAAAAAGTACCACCTTGCAAGATTTGAGACGCCTAGCACTTATACTAAAAAAGTTTCATACAAACTATCAACCCCAAAAAAAAACCCCTTAGGGGTCCAATTTCGCAAAATCCCGTCATAGTGAGCATCTACGTTCTAAAAAGACACCCCATGCAAAATTTGGAATTCCTAGCACCTGTAGTAACGAAGTTTCATACAAACTATCAACCCCAAAAACAACCCCTTAGGGGCCGAATTTCGCAAAATCCGTTCTTAGTGCTCACCTACGTGGTATAAGGAGGGCTTATGCCAAATTTCAAGTTTCTAGGCCCAGCGGTTTGGGCTGTGCGTTGTCAGATCAGTCAGTCAGTTTTGAATTTTATATATATAGATAAATACATATATTATAAATAAAGCTACATTCATCCTGAGGTGCCCTGAGTAACTTATGGCGTGTGCGAAGCTTATGAGGAAAGATTTGTATTTTTGTGAGCATGTTTGTAATGAATTAACTTAAAAACTACTGAGCTTAGGTGAAAAATTTCACCATTAGAAAGCTACATTCACCCTGAGTAACATATATGCCACCCGTGCCAAGCCGGGACGGGCCGCTAGTTTGATATAAACGTTGAATTGTAGAATTTCTGTGTAGCATCTATTCAAACTTTTTTATAAAAACTTTGACGTCAAGTCGGCACGGGTTAATGTTGTCCGATCGCAATAATATTTTATATCAAGTTTCTATAGTCAAATGTCAAAAAAAGAGAGGGTATGCGTTTCGAAATTCCATAAAAAAAAATTCGCCCTTATAAGCTGGGACACCCTAGTATGTATGTATGTATGATTCTTTGTGTTGCTCTGCAGCCTGAACGGCTTTGAGAATTGAGAATTGAATTAACTTGAGAGGTGTCGTTAGATTCGTCTTAAACGTGAGAGTGTCACTGGGTACATAAAACTGGCCAAGTGCGAGTCGAACGTAGTTTAGAATTCACTCATTCACACTCACAGTCGGGGCCCCTTGGGAAGATTTGATTGGTATAATTTGAATGGGCCCCGACTGTGAGTGTGAATGAGTGAATTCTAAACTACTGGGCTTGTTTCTTTCTTTTTAGTTTTTTTACGCAGTCGGGTTTTTTGTTTTTTTTTTTTTTTTTTTTAATATTTGTTTTATTTAAAAGTACACAACATTGTTAGTACATAACTACACTTTTTTTTTTTTTTTTGCGTGGTAAAATCATCATAAGAGTCCTCCTACCCCGGGCAGGGCGGGAGGGACTGTCAGACTTCTATTGACTAAAATCCACGGTGTCCTTCAATAGCCCTTTCTGTTCCGGGGTCACGGTAAGAAAATAATCCCGCGACCCCGGCAGGCTTTGGCCCTCTGAGAGGGGGGCCCCGTCATTATGCTGACGCTCTTTGAGGCGCGCGTGGGACACAACGCGCCGTCGACCCGGGCATGGTTCATGGTCGGGCAGCGAGTTGCCCTTTACTCGCCGCCCGCATGCCCGCGCCTACGATGGCCGGAGATCGTCTCGCGACGTGCGTCGCCGTGGGCGTCCACCACTGTACATGACTACACTTGATGCCAAAATAAAATAAAAAATATTGTCTTACCTAAGTTCTAAAATAAGTACATATTGAGTACACAATAGTTTACAAGATAACTTTAACGCAATTTGTGCACGTTTCTGCGAATTAAAAAGTTTTATTTTTGGTCGCTTTGAATACTGATTTCAATTGTACTCGTATGTTTTTGGAACGAAGTTCCTTATCGCGCGTTGTGAAAGGGGGCTGGACGGAAAAAAATCTTACGAAAAGTTGGCACGACACTTTTATCCGACTGCGCGACGCAAAGGAGGGTAATGTGTTTATTACCATGGAATGGAATGGAGTGGAGTGGAGTGGAGTGGAGTAGAGTCGAGTGGAGTGGAGTGGAGTGGAGTGGAGTGGAGTGGAGTGGAGTGGAGTGGAGTGGAGTGGAGTGGAGTGGAGTGGAGTCGCGACGATTATTTTTGTTGAGTGTATACAGTAACTTCGTTCGGGTGTCCCTTGACACCTCTCAAGTTTTTATATTGGTTACCGTTAAGCAGTGAAGAATGGGAAAAGAATCTTCCGATTCTGCATTTCACAACGAGGACCTAAAGCAATGTACACTCCAAGAGATTTCAGGACTTATTCGATGATATTCGTGATTGATTATAAAGAAAAAGCATCCATTAATCCAGATTTTTGTCTAAATATTTGCAGAACATTGCACCCAACATACAACTACAATGCTACCGTATGATTTTCAGTAGACTCGTGTTTTACGTCACAATTACGACCCTCTCAACACCAGTCGACCAAAAACCAATTATCACCAAACAAATCCCACCTAAAAATCGAACAAGCAACGCAAACATTATTTTTCCCGGCGCCATTTTCAATCCCCCGATATCGGAACACCGTGTGAGTATAATAAAATACAATTGAATCTGTTAACGAGACACGACACCCTGTATATCCGCAAAGTACACACTCGAATCATTGCCAGAGGATCAAATAAACAATGTTGACATTCGGAGTCGCACGCGCTGGGATCAGCCCTCGAAAATGGGTGCTGAGCTTTTGACTATATACTTCTTTGTATATATTATATATATTTTTTTTTATGTGTGATGGGTTTGCTCTTGACCTTAGTCTGGGTCAGGAATGACTAAGACAAGGTCGACGGTGGAGCGAGCTTACCCAGAAGAAGCCTGGTCACTCTAACTTTGAAGAGATTAGGGTTGTATGCGTTCGGAAACACAGACGCAGGCAGAGAGTTCCACTCCTTCGCTGTCCGCATTATAAAAGACGTCTGGAAACGCTTAGTGCGAATTATATTATTGTTGTACGAGCATTGTTGACGGCACGACTAGGGTAGTGGCTGAGCAGTTGGACCGCTGCGCTGCGTGGCGCAGGTTCTTTTCCCGCACGGAGTAATATTTGTATGATCCACAATAATTCGTTGTTCCGGGTCTGGGCGTTTGTGTTTGTGAGTCTATATGTATATTTGTAAACGCCCACGATGCAAAAATCTTAGTGTAGTATCACTTTTTTTTTTCGGTTGGAAGTTACCATACCAACCTTTAACTGCCGGGGCATAGACCTAAATTTTCTGATAATGGAGTGCTACTCGTATTCTGTAAAGACACAGCGTTGTGCCAGTACTGCCTCAGAGTTATATTATTATAATTATAAGTTATATATATTTTTTTTATAAACGTTGTCCCACTTAAGGAATTTCTTCCTGAGTTGTGGGTGCGTTTACAAACAAAACTCACAACAAACACCCAGACCCAGAACAACTACTTGCAGATCATACAAATATTTGTTCCGTGCGGGAATCGAACCCGCGGTACGCTACGCAGCAGTCGATCGTTCAGCCACTGAGTCATCCGTGTCGTCAAATAATAATAATATCTTGGGAACCGAGCTTTTCTCGAACCTGGGACCTTGATAAATCGATTCCTTGAGCCGAAAAACCCCTAATCTGTAACTTTCATGAAAATTCTTGGAGCCGTTTCCGAGATCCTGATCTGGGGGCACGGCAGTGCCCCGCCAAGTCTCGAGCAAAACGGGCACGGCCGTACCATCTTTTCTCGAAGCGATTCGCGGCTGTTTCGCCCCACCTATATCTTCGACGTGGACAAAGCTAGGAGTTTAGGTTTTCGGTCAATAATAGTAGGCATTAGAACAAGCTTAAGTTCGAAATTACATGCCAATTGAATGAATAGTTTAGGAGTTACGGTCGATCAAAGTTACACCATTTTGTCACTCACTGACTGACTGACTCACTGACCGATCATCAAAAATCTAAGGTACTTCTAGCAGACTTAGAAACTTCAAATTTTGCACCAAGATAGGTCATTAGCCACATATAAAGGAAAAATTATAAAAACATTAAAAAATAATATACCATAGAAAACAATTTTATATTTGCGGTTTGGCAAGAACATTGTGTATGGATTTTGACTGCATTGTTAACTTTGTTCGTTGTTTAAGTATTCAATTGGATGAATACATACATAGAATAGAAAAGAATAATATAAATGTAATACATAGACTATAATTAATCTAAATTAATACATAAAGTTCACAATTCATTAAATTAATAAAGCTAAAACTCCATTGTATTGCGATAAATATTGTATGCGCGCTCGATAGATGGCATTGTACCTGTCTGAATCGCGCTATGGTTTCGTTACAGAGCGCAGTCTAAGTAGTACTTTAAAATACTTCAATAATTTTCATTTGATAGCGCCATCTATCTATGAACAACCATTTCGAAACTAAAAAAATATTGTAGCGATATTTAGAGAACTTAAGTTAGCCGGATTAGATAGTAGATTTATTATTGTTACTGAAACAGTTATTTAGGAAAATAGTTTATTAATATAACATGGACATAGAACGTTACATAAATCTAGTTGTTTACGTGTTATTTAGTTTAGTTATATTTAGTTTGTAAGTTAGTAGATATATATTTATTTAGTTATTTGTTAGTTAGTTTAGTTCTATTTAGTTTGTTAGATAGAGAATGGGTCCTAAGCAAAAAAGTAGCTGAAGTCCAAGAAATTATGAGGACAGCTAAAAAAAAGAAAGAAATACACTTACAAAAAATAAATGAGATCCCACCAAAAACATTAAATGTAAAAAATGCCAAGTCTCTCGTTGCAGTCTTTCCATCGTAAAAAGTTTTGAGATCTCACAGAAGCCAAGTCCTATTCAAATTATTTTGTAGTTATAAATCAACATTTAGTAATTATATCAATAGTTTTCTTTATATTATAACTATAGTGACTTGGCAATGAGCACAAATTAAAAGCTGCTTGCTGCCTGGAATTATGTGCAAATGTTACTGACGAGACCTGTGATCAGATTATTTGTTATGTGTGAATCATGATGGTCACTACCGACTACATGTTCCAATACAATAATTAAGAATACCTTACGGGCCATCGCTTTATGAAAGTAAATGATGAATGTTAAGAGAATAAATAAAGTAAATAAAAGAGAATGTTTATGCATGCGGTGTGTGTAACTTTCAACTCCTCCAAATATGCCGTTTTATTTGTTTTTACTTGTGCTCATTGCCAAGTCACTATAGTTATAATATAAAGAAAACTATTGATATAATTACTAAATGTTGATTTATAACTACAAAATAATTTGAATAGGACTTGGCTTCTGTGAGATCTCAAAACTTTTTACGATGGAAAGACTGCAACGAGAGACTTGGCATTTTTTACATTTAATGTTTTTGGTGGGATTATATATATTATAAATAATATACAAGAATTGCTAGTTTAAAGAAATGATAGTTTATTCGTACAAAGAAATGATTATTTCAGTACAGTGTTCGGTATTCTCGATCTTACCGACAACATTCGCATATCTTGACCAATATCAAAGCCTTATATTATAACTTAACGAAAAACCTTTTTATTCTTTAGATACGTTTAAAGGTAAAGTAGCCTTGAGGGTCTTTTACAAAGGGCCAGTCAGGTATTACAGGATTAGAAAGAAAAACTATTTCATTTTAAATAGGATTAAGACATGGTATACGAGATGGTTCTTCATATTCTTGGATATTTTTCATAAAATCTTGCAAGGTGGTAAAAATATCAAAAGATTTCGTGTATTTCTGTCGTAATCTTTTTTTTTTTTTGTTTCAGATGCGTTTCTGCGGAGCTCTTCTAAAAGATTGGTAAGTGATGGATTTATATAAGGTTGTGAATTCAGATCCAAGCAAGTGCGGTACCAATGCGTCTTTTAATAATAATAAAGCATATAAAATGTACTTTTTGAGTTTATCTTCATGATATCATCACTTGATGGGCCTCTGTGCGACCAATGGACGACTCACTGTCCGACCATGGACCATGCCGGAGTTGACGGCGCGTTGTGTTCCACACGCGCCTCAAAGAGTTTTAGCACAATGACAGTCCCCCCCGGGGGCCAAAGCCTGCCGGGGTCGCACGACTAACGAGTAACCGTAGCCTCTGAACGTAAAGGGCTATTAAAGGACACCGTGTATTTAGTCAAATGATGAATGTCAAAATTAGACGAATTACCTCGTAAAAAAAAAGATTTCATCACTGATATCAATTCATCAAAACATCGTGTCGTTAGGAAACTTGGACCTTATCATCAATATAATATGTAAGTCCAAAGCAATGTCAGAAGCCTGTTGGGTTCCCAGAAGCAGCTTATGTAAGTCTAACATAGACGGTGGCCACACCCTTTTTTTTTTTTTTTTTAGTTGGTAAAACCATCAAATGAGTCCTCCCACCCTGGGTGGGGCGAAAGGGACTGTCAGACTCTTACTGACTAAAATCCACCCGTGTTCCTTCGGACGCCCTTTACGTTCCGGGGCCACGGTATCCTGGGTTAAGAAAAAACCCGTGACCCCAGCAGGCATTTGGCGCGAAACACGACGCGCCACCGACCCGGGCTTGGTCCTTGGTCGGACGGCGAGCTACCCATTACTCACCGTCCGCAAGCCCGCTCCGCCGCTGTGCCCTCTGCTATTCAGAGGGACACGCGTTGGAGCGTCCACCTGACAGGCTATTTGCATACGGGCAAAGAGACCCCATAGGCACACAGTGCCTAAGGAAGAGTTTTTGCCCGCATCCCAGGGTGCACCGGCCCGAAAAACTGGTCTTTTCCCCCCGGACGTATCCGAGAGGGAACTCCAGTCCACGGGCGCACGTGGAGGTTTCCTGTCTTAGCACCCCATGGTGGCCACACCCTAACACAAAAAAAAAAAAAAAAAAATAATGATGATAAACAACCATACGAAGTATTGCGGAATCTTCAATAAAAATAAAACAAATTCAAGTAGAAAATCTGTGCCACTCACACATACATACTGCTGACGGAAAACAAGCGGAAAGAGTGCGGTAATATTTAATTGGCGCCAATTTGCGAGTTAATTGAAATATTGAATAGCTGTTGCGGTTTCACGTACCGTTGGTTGCTTGCGTTTTTTTATAATTCGTTATTGGACAAAATACCCTGGCAGCTCAACAAATTGGACTAACTTATTATAATCATAATAATTATCATTATATCAATCGAAGAGTCTGGTATTCTAAATAGCTGACTTAGGTCAAGTTCAACATGCTTCCGTCCCCACCCGTCTGTTTCTGTTTTCCTAAAGTGCCTTTATTGTCACTATCTTCATAAGTAAATACTCTGAATGAAATCATAACAGTTCTACCTGTGAAATAATTTTGATAAAGTATTTATACTTTTTATACTTGATTGGACAAACTTCTAGGTATGTACCAACTAATACCTACATGTTTTTTGGCTAAGGCATTTCGTTCCTTATTTACATAGTAGAGTTTTATTTCAACAGAATAATCTGTGTGCACATAATAAATAAGCTTAAGGTGAAACAAGTCAACATTTTTTCCATAGAAACTTCGTTGGGGTTTTACTCCACTATTTGACAAGGTACCTACATCCAAAGTTAAACATGGTATAGTTTTGTCTCATTATTAATTTTGTCTGTACGGAAGCAGAATTTTGAAATAACAAGCCATTAAAAAGTTACGAGCTTCCAAAGATTCGTTTTTATTGCTAATTTTAACACAACTTTGGGCGTAAATTAGAAATTAAAGACGCATCAAATTTCCAAAACAAAGTCCGTACCGACACAGCACATTCATCGAAGAATTCTATAAATTTTATTTGAAATTGATTGATGCAGTGGTTTTTTCATAAAACCCCTTCTCCCAAAGGCCGTATCGTATTTTTTTACGCGCGCCTTTTACTCTGAATGATCGTGCATCTCACTGTATAATGTTTTCCCCTGTTTTCTCCACGGGGGGATGACGCTCGCGGACACATGAACAATATGGCTCGATTTCAGGTGATATTTCACCTGGTTTCATGGTTTTTGACCATATTTGCCAGTGAGTTCGAGCTCGCGACTAACGCCGCCTTAATAAATGTTTTTCGGAATATGTCACGGTAAGACGTCATCAAAATGCATTTCCCACAAAATTCATCATAATATCTTAAGTGCGCTGAAGCAGCTTTTATTAACTTAACCTACTCATACTTATAACTCCACCCGAAATCTCCGTTGATAACTCCTTAAGATTCCACTTCGCTGACGTCATATAATGATATTCAGCTGACAACGTACAATTCACACGTTATATCATGGCGGGTAATACAAAATTTACTGAACACATCCCATTTCAACACTCGTGTGCGAAGACGTTATAATAAATATTTCATACTTTATTGCTACGCTTATTTGACGACGGGGAGGCCTAATGACCAATTTAACGCTTATGAAGTGCAAATTCTCTGTCATACTGTGAAACGAGACATTATAATACCCAATTTCAGCTTCAGAAAGAATATAAATGGGTAACGCACCTGTGAGACGGTTCTCTCCTTCGTTTTTTCAGCTACCCGATATTTTTTAATTTTATCTCCCCAATTGCTCGAGAAAAGTTGGAGAAGTGGGGTTTATTAAATTTAATAAAAGTTTGACAATGAGTCTGGTTTTCAATTTTATTATTAAAAAGTAAGTTTTTTAAGTCATCATCTGGATTTGTAAAAATATGGCGTGAGTTGAGTTGAAGAGACATTTTCATGGATTCCAAGGTCAAGGTATCAATCAAATTTACTCGACTATTCCCCGAAGTAATCACTTTAGATTGGCCCTCAATAATTTACTCTCAAAATACTCGCTAAGTGCTGTTTTCATGAATTGTTAAATGTTTCGATTGGAGAGTTTATTGACAAAGGAAATTGCGAATGGCTATCTGTTCGAATAGCTCGTGTATTGAGACAAATTAAAAAGATCATTATAATTATTTCTGTTTGAGTTTTATTGACTGTCTAGATTGAGATCTTGTCGTTACTACCAATATTGCTGGCAATTGCAATTGCAGCCATGCTTTGCAGTAAAAGTATTGCCAGATAGACGCACCTTTAATATACCTATTGGTCGCGGGACTGTCTTATCAAGTAAGCGTGACCCTGGTACGTAAAAGGCTATCTAAGCATCACCGCCAATTTTAGTCAGTACAAGTTTGACAGTCCCTCCCGTCGCGCCCTGGGTGGGAGGAGAGGACTCATTTGATGATTTTACCACGAAAAAAAACCTTTAATATATTATTAATTACAAACTATAAGTACATAAAAATAAGTTTGAAAAGGAAACAGAATTACAGGACGTCCACATCGCTGTCAATCGGAAAAGTGTCCAAACCTTGGTGAAAAAAGTCCGGACATTTTTAGCCTTCAATCGCTGAAAAAAAAAACTGCTGAAGTCACTCTAAATCTCTAAAATCTCGTTATCAAAGTCTTTTTTCGATCCTCGTGGTTGGTGGACACCGACATAATATGATAAATGACCCTCAAATAATATGTCAGCCAACCTTGGAGGGTCACACTAGTTTGCTTCACAAGGCAAAGCAATTATTCTTTTGATCGCTATCGTAAACCGAGAAAAAAGAGCCTTTGTTAGTTTAGGCTTCGTTATATCAGATTTGTGATTTTTGCCTCCAAATCTCATTGTTTGGAAAAGGTTGAAATCTTTTCAGTAAGGTAATAGATAAAATGTTTTTTCTTTCTTTTGTTGTTCAAGCTTCGTGGAATGATGTTTTTAAATAAACCTTTCATATTTAATTTTAGTTTAATCTTGATAATTTAAATCAGTGAAATCTCTTAGAGCTGATGTTGTGAGAAATCTTGTAAAGCCATGAAATCATAGACTAAGAAATTACATTTATTATTTGTTAGCGCTCCGCTTTTTATTTGCACGTTTTTGGTGTGTTTTCCATTTTTGTATTTTTATTTCATATAACTTTGTCAACCCTACAAATAATGAATACAACAAAAATAAACTTACGCGCATACATTTTATTTCATTTTTATTTATACCTATAGATTTATTAAACAGTCAAAAGAATCATCTCAGCATAAACTTGAACACCATCTACATTATACGCCGCAATAAAGGACCCACCGCCAAATTTCACAAAAAAAAAGAAGTTTCCATTTTCATAACTCCATCTGGCCAAACTTTTTATTTTTATAATTCCAGCTGGTAAAACCGTTTATAAATTCAAGAGAATAAACTGGGAACGTAACGTCATTTCCTCGGCCGGGTCCGACACGAGTCCACGCCGACGGAAATGAGATCCCTCCACCCTTTTATCAGGGACTAATCGCGATAGGACATGGTCGCGTACTTGGAATAAGATTTCCTACTGAGCCGCAAAACGTTTGTACTTAAATCTGGTCTGAAGTGTATTTTTTTTTCACAGTTCTTTATTTGAGTGGGAAAATGAATGGCACAGCTGTTGCAAGAAGGATTTAATTAAACGTTGTGATGTTTTACTGTGGCATCAATTTTTTTTTAATATTTATGTATGATTGCGAGGAAATTATTGACCATGACTTCTTAAAGCGTGTGTGGTTCCGTTCAGGGAACGAGATGGCGATAGACGACTTGTATGATTCTGTCTCTTTCCCACAGCCTAACTACTCACGCCTTAAGACTTCATGGTTGGCTACCTGTTTTCTGAATTCAAGCCTACTCATTATCAAAAAGAGTACACCACATCCACCGAATTATGGCTCTTATATGATTGACGAATGCTTAACACGTGTCTTTGTATTTGGGTGTCAAGACATGCCAAATTCTTTACAATGTATTGCTTTACGTTCCAAGTTTAAAAGAAGAACGCAAAAATATTTCAAACAAAGTAAATATTTCTCATAACTCAAAACCCGTGAAGAGAAAACCGTGAGGAAAACTGCATTTTCTGAAAACGAAAATTCGAAGACATGATTGTGATATCTACCAAACCGCACTTAGCCTCGCGTGGTGGGATTAGAGCCCAATTACTCCCACAGAGCTTGTGCCCCAGCAGTAAAAACATTGATTTTGATGATGCTGAAACACTTCTACCATCTCCCTTCTAACACCTTATTTCTCCTGAAAGACTTCAAAAACTTTCAAAAATTACGTACTTCACAAATTACCCTCACCTTTTTAACAGCTACTTTTCTAACCCTATCCAAAGTTGGCAACACCGTAACCCGCACTATTTTTAGGTATTAGAACAAACGGGGGGTCGTAAAAGTTCGTGTTTGGCGTATAAGCCGATTACCGCATGTAATCTGGCTTAAGAGTGACACATGACCCCTCTCCGTACCTTCAATTAGGTTTTCTGTGTCACTACACTACCTTAGCTATGTTGTCCTGGTATATGTTGAGCTGGTTTTATGTTAAAGCTTAATGTAATGCACTGGGTGGTGGTCTAGATAGGGGTTGAAACACGAGTCTGTGTAAATCTTTTTGTTAAAATTATTTTTCTTTTTCATTTAAGTTTTTTTCGCCGGACCCGGGCCCAGGTACGTCTTTAGGACCCGGGTACGTCCGTAAACTACGTCCAGCCACCGAAGGACGGGCAGCAGCGTCCTTTGCAAACTTACGGTGACCCTACTGCGATCCCCAAGCCGCCTGCCAAGCGTGGGGATTATGGCAACCCCCCCCCCCCCATTATGATTGACAATAATAGCACACGGCCCCCAGTCCCCGGCAGCTCCGCTATTCCTGGTCTGGGTAGCGGATCAGGTAACGGCGGAGCAGGGGGTGCTAAGAATCCCCGGCAGATGCCCCGCTACCACCCCCAACGGACTTTGGCCCTGGCAACACACAACATCCGCACACTGAGGACCGATGAGAAGATTATCGAGCTGGAGGAAGAATTGAGCAAAATGCGATGGGATATCTTGGGATTATCTGAAATCCGAAGAGAGGGTCAGGATACGATAGTTCTAGATTCCGGCAACATGCTCTTCTACCGGGAAGGAGACCGTAAATCCCAGGGTGGTGTTGGATTTCTCGTCCGCAGGTCCCTCATCAACAACGTTGTGAAAGTCGACAGTGTGTCGAGTAGGGTAGCATACCTTATACTCAGAATAACCAACCGGTATTCGTTGAAGGTCATACAGGTATATGCGCCGACCTCGACACATTCTGATGATGAAGTAGAGGCATTGTATGAGGAGATATCCGAGGCCATACATGCCTCCGAAACATACTTCACCGTTGTTATGGGGGACTTCAACGCGAAGGTGGGCGCACGGAATGGCGATGAGTTGAGAGTGGGGCCATTTGGGTATGGGCAGCGAAACCATAGGGGCCAGCGACTGGTCGACTTCATGGAAAAGGAAGAACTTCATTTAATGAACTCCTATTTCCAGAAGCGGCCATCCAGGAAGTGGACGTGGATGAGCCCCGATGGTACTACCAGAAATGAGATCGACTTCATCATGACGACCAAGAAGCGAATATTCAGTGATGTCTCTGTGATCGCTAAGGTAAAAACCGGTAGCGATCACCGAATTGTCAGAGGCACACTGAATATCAATGTCAAGCTTGAAAGGTCTCGTCTGGTGAAGTCCACGCTCCGACCTGGTCCTGCCCACATCCGGAACCCCGAAGACTTTCAACTCGAACTGCACAATCGCTTCCAGTGCCTAACCGAATGCGAAACTGTGGACGAAATCAACAATGGGTTGGTGGAAACTGTCCAAGCTGTGGGGTCCAAGTTCTTTAAGACCCCGCGCCGGAATAAGCTTCAAAAGCTCTCGAACGGAACCATCAAGTTGATGCAAGACCGGTCCGAGATGAGGCTGCAATCTTCAGCTGATATGTCGGAATATGGCAAACTCAATAGACGAATCTCTAAATCAATGCGACGTGACCTGCGCTCCTTTAGTGCGGCACGGATCAAAGAGGCAATCGAGCGGAACCAGGGCTCAAAAGTCTTCGCAAAGAATTCGTCTATTGGGCAGAGCCAAATGACTAAGCTGAAGATTAACGACGGCAGCATCATTTCGACGAAACCGGAGATCCTAAGAGAGCTTGAGAGGTTTTACGGACAGTTATACACATCAACACGACAACCCAGTGTCGGTACAGCTCGAGACGCAAGAGCTAAACTGACTCGACACTACACTGAGGATATCCCGGACATCAGCCTGTACGAGATTAGAATGGCTCTTAAACAGCTCAAGAATAACAAGGCGCCGGGTGAGGACGGAATCACAACAGAACTTCTGAGAGCGGGTGGAAAACCGGTACTTCTAGTCCTCCAGAAGTTATTTAATTCCGTCATACTCGAAGGTTCTACGCCAGAAGCATGGCACAGGAGTGTGGTTGTTCTTTTCTTCAAAAAGGGTGACAACACCTTGTTGAAGAACTACGGGCCAATCTCACTTCTGAGCCATGTGTACAAGCTGTTCTCAAGAGTCATTACGAACCGTCTCGAACGCAGGTTTGATGACTTCCAGCCTCCCGAACAAGCCGGTTTCCGAAAAGGTTTTAGTACTATAGACCACATACACACGCTCCGCCAGATTATACAGAAGACAGAGGAGTATAATCGGCCATTGTGTTTAGCGTTTGTGGACTATGAAAAAGCCTTCGATTCAATCGAAACCTGGGCAGTATTGCAGTCCCTCCAACGATGTCATATCGACTATAGGTATATCGAAGTGTTGAAGTGTTTGTATAGGAACGCCACCATGTCCATCCGACTTCAGGAAGAGAGCACGAAACCAATCCAATTGCAGAAAGGCGTGAGACAGGGAGACGTTATTTCTCCGAAACTGTTCACGAACGCGGTGGAGGACGTTTTCAAGCTCTTGGAATGGAACGGACTCGGCATCAACATCAATGGCGAATACATCACTCACCTTCGTTTTGCCGATGATATAGTCATCATGGCAGAATCGTTGGAGCACCTCAATGCTATGCTCAGCGACCTCAGTATCGTTTCCCAACGGGTCGGCCTTAAAATGAACATGGACAAGACGAAAGTCATGTCGAATGTCCATGTGGCACCCGTACCGGTTGTTGTTGGGAACGATACTCTCGAAGTTGTAGACCATTATACTTACCTTGGACAGATTGTTCAGTTAGGTAGGTCCAACTTCGAGAAAGAGGTCGCCCGAAGAATCCAACTCGGATGGGCAGCGTTTGGGAAGCTACGTGATATCTTCTCATCGAGAATCCCACAGTGTCTCAAGACAAGGGTGTTTAACCAGTGTGTGTTGCCAGTGATGATTTATGGCTCTGAAACGTGGTCTTTGACTGCTGGCCTTTTAGAGAGACTGAGAGTCACTCAACGAGCAATGGAAAGAGCTATGCTCGGAGTTTCTTTGCGGGATAAAATCCGGAACATGGATATTCGGCGAAGAACCAGAGTCACCGACATAGCTCATAAAATTTGCAAGTTGAAGTGGCAATGGGCAGGCCACATCGCTCGTAGAACTGACAACCGATGGGGAAGAAAAGTTCTCGAGTGGCGACCACGGACCGGAAGGCGCAGCGTAGGCAGGCCTCCCACTAGGTGGACCGACGACATCGTGAGGGTCGCGGGCAACGGATGGATGCAAGTGGCGAATTGTCGTTCGGCGTGGCGGTCTAAGGGGGAGGCCTATGTTCAGCAGTGGACGTCTTCCGGCTGATGATGATGATGATGATTTAAGTTTTTTTCGCAGGGAATTAATATTACGGGGCCTTATTTTGGAACTATCTCAAATAGTTGTAAAAATTAATTTTATGAGGCATAGTTTAGGCAGGTGGCAGGTGACGCGTTGTTTTTTATAACGGTCATAAATAAATATAACGAATTTGATAAAAAATATGTGATTCAGACTTAGGTGCTATTTTAAATAAATAGTTTGTCCGCGCCGATAAAATATAAAAAAATAATATAAATAAGAACCTGAAAATCAGGCTAGAGTAATCATTACGACCATCACTGCAACAGAAGCTGTACAAAATAACTTACACATAAATTAAAGTTAACAGTAAGTGTTAAGTTAATGACTGTCAAGAATCTACAAATTTGTGGAAGACACCAAAGCTTAAATCCCCTCTTCGATTTATGTTCCTAGAACATTATATGATGCGTTATTAATAGAGCGGGAGCCCGTAACAGATGTCCGTGACCAATTTCCTCTCAAGCGATAATTAGCAGACTACATGAGGGAGTCGTATCATGAACATTCGTGGAAGTCAGCTGCGATTCCGTTGGTGGGATAAGCAGCAATCGCCGTTCAAACACGTAGAAAAAATATTTTTTTTTAGTCATTTCCTCTCAATTGAAACCTGGTTTATATTGAAGATTACCTTGTATCACGAAGAATAAAACCAATCAGCCGACGGTACCATGGTGGAATACACGTCAGCTGGTCACTCGAACATGTAATTTTTTATTTTATTTTCAGTGATTTCCTCTCAACCCAAATTTTGCCTGATGAAAGTTTACATGAAGATATGGCTAAAAACAGACGTCAGCTGGCTGTATCTCGGTGGATAGGTCCTCAGCTGATACTTTGAAAATTATTGTACAAGCAGGACTAAGGGCTAGTACAGACTTGCGGAAACCGCGCGTTCATGAATCGCGCGGTTCGAAACCGCAAAATTGTTATGCAATCAGACTCCGGCGGTTATATGTGATTATCGTACAGGGATAACGTCCGTTTGAAAAAGGAGGTCAGTGAAAAATCGATTTACTGTGGTTTTTGCTCCTTAAAAAAACGATAAGAAAAATGCGGTATGCAATGCAAATGGGTGCATCCAATATTAAGTAACCAACCAAGTTTCCAACGTATTTTCACAATTTCCAAATATCTCCACTAACTCTTGCCAAGCTTGGTTATGATAGTTTTATTTGAGTAATCCTCACACTGAATATCCCATATTGCATTTCTCTTCTCCACTTCATCAATAAACAGTTCAGTGTCGAAACGAACCGTGCCAAACTCACGAGCTGTGATGTGCTAACCGCGCGGTATCCGCCACGCAACTGAACGCAAAGTAAAGACTCCATAGTAATAGAAACGCGCGGGAGCAGCGCGATTCTATTTTCTGGCGGTTGACTAACCGCGCGGTTATGTCTGAACGATTACTTAATAACTCTTACTTAAAATACTCTCTCCTCTACTCCGCTTCTTTATACGCGCGCTTGTATCATCAATCCAAACGCAATAACAAATCAGCGTCTACGGCGCCGAAGAGGCGCGTTCCTGAAACGCGCGTCTTCTGCGCGTTTAGAATACGCCGTATGCGATGGGCCTAAGGTTCTCTGCCCATTCTTTGCACGAATATGCAAAACGATCATAATGAACTCTTGAAAAAACGTATAAATGGGTCTATGGATTTATTTTCTCAATTAGTGAAAAGTATAAGAAATAAAAAGCTTTTCTATAAAGAAAACCCCCAATCATTGCTCGATTCATTGTTTGATGTTATTGTCATTTACATTTTTCATTTACATTACATATAAAACAATTAAAAATACAAAATAAACATGTTGTTATGAAACATATATCAATGGATATCTAGTTCGGACCTCAAAGATAGGAATTTCTTCATAATGCAAGCCGGATCGAGAATCTCTTCACGTAATCTCCAAGCGAGAGCCTTGTCTCATCATTGAAGATCGTGCGGGAATCCTTCTGATTCTGTTGAACCGGTTAACGGACCTTCTTGATCAGGGTGTCAATTACTTATTCACTCCAGTAAGAACAGTTCCATAACTTGAACAAAATAACGAAATACAACAACAAAATCATTTAATATTGATTTGAAACCTTATGACAGCAGAATGATTTGACAAGATTAGACATTAGGGATGACACAAGTTTTTTTTCCAAATAATATTTTTTATGGCTTCTTCTATGTGTCATTATGACAGACACTCGTTTCCCTTATGTCCGTTTTGATATTGCAAATAAATTACGTTTAGTTATTCAGATTTAATAAAATATTAGTTTCTACATATTTTATTTTACGATCTTTCCACCGAGATACAGCCAGCTGACGTTTGCTTTTATCCATATCTTCATGTAAACTTTCATCAGGTAAAATTTGAGTCGAGAGGAAATCACTGAAAATAATATAAAAAATTACATGTTCGAGTGACCAGCAGACGTGTATTCCACCATGTTACAGACAGCTGATTGGTTTTATTCTTCGTGATATAAGGTAATCTTCAATATAAACCAGGTTTCAGTTGAGAGGAAATGACAAAAAAATATTATTTTTTCTACGTGTTTGAACGGCTATTGCTGCTTATCCCACCAACGGAACAGCAGCTGACTTCCACAAATCTTTATGATCCGACTCCCTTATGTAGTCTACTAATTATGGCTTGAGAAGAAATCACTAACGATATTTTGGTCTGGCTTCCGGTCTATAAGTTTCCTGTGACTACATAATTTCAAAGTATTAGCTGAGTATGCTCAACTCTTGTTCAGCGGTTCACTACGTATCAAACCAGTAAACTCCTCATCTCCCGATCGGTATTCCATGCATGCAGTTAATTAGTTAGGTTCCCATTTAGCTATTAGGCTATTGTTATGTTACGTGTTTGGTATTTAGCTGTGGTTGCTTGGAATCTTGAGATTATGTGGTCTAATATTTGATCATCTACCTAGGATTCTACGGGAACTTGTAATAGTAGCGATTAAAAAGCTATTTTTAAACGACAAAACTGTCTAGCAGCATTTCAGCACCAGCGGTGAAGTCCATTTTGAGAGTGAAAAAACATTGATGCAGACAAAGGTGTGCATCGCGATAAAACAGTTTTATCTATGTAAGAAAAGTCTGTCTTCTTGCTTGGTTCGCTATTACCTCTTATTTATAATCTCATTGTTTTCTTCACCTTCAACTGACCTGTCATGACGTTCTTTTTATGTACTACGGGTATGCTCTTGACATTAGTCTAGGTTAGGGGTGACAAAGACAAGGTCGACGATGGAGGCACGGAAAAGGCTTCTTCTGGATAAGCTCTTACCCAGAAGAAGCCAGTTTACTCTAACTTTGAAAAGTGAGTCTTCGTTAGAATAAAAACCAGATAGCCAACCCCAAATCAAATCTGCACATAAAACAGTGAACATTAATAAACACGAATCAATACAAACACCACTTCCCACACTCGTAAACATTGTAACGTAAAACGAGGCAGGGATCACATGGCACATGCCAGAATGTTCTATAGCCCAAAAACGGATTGTTTGCTAGTAATCTAAATTCGCACAGGTGTATCGCAAAATTTGAATAAAACAACGTTTTTCTAGCACCCATTTTAGGGTTAGCGAAGCGTAAAAACTGTTTCGGTATCTGTCAATGCTCGTTTTTGTTTGTCTTTCGTATTGTTTTGTCGTGTTTCGTTTTGTTAGCGCTTGGTGACGAATAAAGGATTTGTTTTTTGTGTAAATTCTTATTGACAAATAGGGCTACAATTCTGATTGCCTGTACCCAATATTTATATGGCTAATGTAGTCCTTCAGGACTACATTTGTCATTTATTTACATTCTTAATACTTTGAATTATAAAAAGTAAGTTAAATAGCTTTTATTGAGGAATCAAAAAATCGGCTGTGAGTAGGACTCAAACGACGTGTAGACGAAAACGTTCAAACGATTAAAGAAGGATTCGGCCTCAACGAGTAGAGCTGCGATAGCATATTTGGTAAGATGATCCGGAAGTACGCAGATTCGTATGCCGTACTAAATCCGGATGTCCCAGGTTCAAATCCTTCTCGCGGTTCGAGTTTTTCTTTCCATAGGAAACCTTTGAAAGCAATTCATGTGTTAATGCGTATTATATTTAAAAGAAAGTCTTAACATTAATATCAAAGGGTCGTGACACCGTTCACGTTTATACATTTGAGCGTAACTATACACAGACCGGTTACAAGCACAAAGCCACAATATTCCTGTCATGAACCATGTAACTTGACACAGTACCACCACACCAACAACAGGGTTTCCCGACATCTCAATCAATATGAAACAATGTCAGTACAACAATTCATCAAATATCGCTCAGTATTTAGTCCCTCCAATATTATTATACCTATGTGGTTGAAACTGCATTCGCCTCAGGAGGTTTACTCCTTTAGTCCGTCAACGATGATTCGAGAACCTACGAAAGTAGAAAAGTAGTCGAAACTTTGAGTGAACCTCACTCCCTATTAGTTTTTAATTCGTAAGTTCCGACAACACGACGTCTACAACACACAAATATAATATACATTCAATCATAATGCCACTAATTTTTAGTTAATACCACTGAGTAATCTTATTTCCGTAAGTGGTAAACAGTAGCATACGCCCGAAACTTTAGCAGTAGCTACGGGTTTCGTGATTAGATAGTAGTACCCCTGAAACGCCTCAGAAACGCCTGGAATGCCGCTCACCCAGCATGACTATACATCGCAATATAATTGCTTTACCAGGCTGCTAGCTAACTCGTAACACTGCCTATTAAGTTCGGTGTAGGTAGTATCTGTCTACCTAGTAAGTTATTGGATCGAATTGCAAACTTGGTATTTATCATTGTGTCGATATGATACTGTTAACTTATCCTAGTACGTACAGCTAAGGCTATTTAGTGATGCTAACTAGCTCACCGGGCAAACTTCGTAACGCCACAGAATCAATAAATAAAAAAAAAATTAATTTGTGAATGACAGGACGAACATCAAATATTTGACGGGACGCATAGTTTCTAAGGGAAAACGAAGTTGTTGGTTTTACTATATCTTAGCAAGAGTTGTTCAGCCTGATGAGCACTCTCTATTGACGTATAAAAATTGAAGATCTGGAACACCTGATGTGGAACTCCAAGAGCCTGTGAGGAATGACGTCATTCCTATATTAGCAAGAGTTGTTTAGTCTGATGGTCATTTCCTGCTGACTTACAAAAATTAAAGATCTGGAACGTCTGGAATCGTCTCGCGCATCCCGTTGTTTTCCCGTTCCCGGGCTCTTTTCGTTTTTCTTCTTCTTCTTCTTTTTTAATTCGACGTTTCAGATATTCGATTTTGACGGCCCCGTCGTCGCTGGCATAAGCAACATGATCCGCGTACGAAGTCGCGGGCAGAAGTTAGTTCCTAATATTTCTATCATGTTTACTCATCTTTTAAACCTTAACTTTCCCTAGACTTTCAAAAATAATTCAAAACCAAAATTAGCCAAAGTCGTCCAACTTTGCTAGAGTTTTAGCGAGACTAACCAACAGCAATTAAAAAAATTAAATTAAAAAATATATTGGTAATTTCAATACCTACCGTTTATAAAGACCTATCCATAGATAGTTCGAATACAGTAGAGAAAACTTTTATCCAGCCTACGTATACTATAAAATAGTAAATACAAAAACTTTTGTTAGAGACCGCTAGCTGTAGTCCACGCGACTACAGCTAGCGGTCTCACGTATGAGTCAGGCGAAAAAAATTTTTTCAGTTTCAATGCTAAGTATGGGGGGCACCCCGAAAATTTGTTTTTGGTTTAGTTATGCGTTTAAATCCTAATGCGGTTCACATAATACATCTATTTATCAAGTTTCAACAGGATAGCTCTTATACTTTCGAAGAAAAGTTGTGACATACGGACGGACAGACAGACAGACAGACATGACGAATATATTATAAGGGCTCCGTATTTTGCCATTTGGCTACGGAACCCTAAAAAGTGTAGGTAACTACAAAAAGGCCCGTAGATTTAATTTCGTAGACAGTTTTTTTAGACAAGAGTTCAACAAATGTTTATCTTAAGACCGTTTGTACTAAGAACTTGTACGTGTCCAATCTGGCACGAGATACTTTTATAATTTTGGAACAAAAGACGTCGATAGTCACGTCACTCATCCCACGTGGAATTCCTTCAAGTTCAATAGGGAGTTTCACTGCGAGTTTTAGCCGTTAATGGCGCCACAAGCGCATAACTTAAACAACGTCAAGTGTAGCTTCGAGTGTGTAGTGTATGTCAATTGTCAATGAGCAAGTGTCAAAATAGACGGCATTGAGGTTTTCATTGATGACAAATCATGCGCTGGTAGGGCCATCTGAGCTGAGCTTTGCGTGAAACCTCCCATTGAGCCGTGGCGTGAGAAAACTTCTTACAGGCAGACCACAACGTCTAAGTGGCATAGTACACATCCTTCGAATTAATTAAACTTTAACCTAAAATGGTTTCAATACATCCCACGCTCATGTACCATATTCAGGTGTACGGCCAACCTCGCGGCCGTCTCTCATTCTTTATTCACCATCGGAACCTGTTCAATTAATGTTACTTCCCTCAACAGTCCTACCCTTGTCAATCAACGTCTATTTCGTGTCCTCACATCCCATTTTGAATCTATCCTTTGTTTGTGTCTTGTGTAATTCTTCTTCTCTGAACATGTTTGGGTCCCCTGTGGAGACTTTCAATCAGGTCAGATAGGTAACTTCTTCATTAATTTTGTTTTGCAGGCTTTTCGAAGTCGTTGGCTGTTTAAGGTAATTGTGTCTTAAGCTATTATCAGACAGGCGAAGCGAATGCGATCCGAAGCGTTTTTATTTGTAATGTATGGAATTATTTGAATCCAGTCGAATAGAAAAGTGAAAGCGATCCGATACTCTATGTGACTGGCTTCAAACAATTCCATACATTACAAACAAAAACGCCTCGCTTATCCCCTCCCTACGCCTGTCTGTTTGACAATAGCTTTATTGAATTAAATTATCTTAATCGTATCATAAAATTGTTTCGAAGCCTTTTATAAGAGACACTTTCATGTTCTTAGATATGTGATTTTATGTTGTATTTTTTTTTTTCTGTTTTACTAGTTAAAATAACTGTCATTCATGAATAGCTATTCCCTAGCATCTTAACAAATGTATTCAATCACGGTAATCTGTAAACAGCGCTGTGGGCTACATTATTATTTAAGTTAATAATATTATGTTATTCTGTTGTAATATCACATATTGTAGCTGTTTGTTGTTCCTATTTAATAAAATAGAAAATAAAATAACCGGTCCTTACTAATAGTTTAAATACGAAAGTCACATTTTCGTTTGTTACTTTCAACTAAACCACAGAACCTATCATCTTGAATTTTTTTTTGGCTGGTTTTTTACTTCCAGGGCTATGCGTAAGCATGAAGGAAGTATAGATCTGACCATAATCTGTGTTCACGAATCCATGCACATAACCCTAATAAAGTGAACAGGTTCTTTTGGGTAAGCTCGTTTCAGTACAAGTCAAGAACAAACTAAACCAAATAAAAATAAAAAACTTTTTTCGGTTTACACTGAGAATTTCCTTACCAAAGGAAGTACCCTACAGTTTCTAAAGATACCACACAATATAGAAACAATAAAAAGAAAAGGGTACACAATAAACGGACAATATGAATGTTTTATAAATCACATGCATTAAATAGTATCCAAATTTTATTATTCATGAATGAAAATATAAAAAATCAAAGTCATTTTCAAAGCGATCTCTTGAAGCATATTATAGCGACGAAAAGTAAACAGAAGGGTATTATAAGAGGATGGCGCTAAGGGGATGAATCTTCTCATACAATACCGGAGGTCAGTTAGGGTCACATTTAATATACTCCCCAAAATGTTGTATTACCCTCTAAGGGACGCTGCTTCGGCAGCAGCAGGTAACTAAACTATATACTTTTGTATACTGTCTGCCAAAATTATAGATACAGGAAAAAAATAATTTATTTTATTTTTTGCAGTGGTGGCCCAGTGTTATCGGTCCCGACTTACAAGTTGTAGGTCGTGGGTTCGAACCTCGCCAGGCGCACTACTTTGTGTAATTTATTTAATCACCACTGCTTTCAAAACGGTGAAGGAAAACATCGTGAGGAAACCGGCATGTCCAAGAACCGAAAATTCGAAGACATGTGACATCCTCTAATCCGCACTGGGCCTGCATGGTGGATTATGGTCCACTCCCTCTCACAGAGAGGAGGCCTGTGTCCCAGCAGTGGGAACATTATAGGCTGATGATGATAATGATTTTTTCGTAACAGAACATCCCGCAATACTGAAGCGTTACTTAAAACTAGTTTCAATCAGTCAAATGGCTTTATTTAGTTTTATGTAATGCTTGGGTATTGAGAAACGTTCTATAATACGAGTATAACACAGGGTGCTTGGCGCTTCGGAACGCATGCTTTGCTAACACACGTTTTGAGAACTAAGAGCTAATATTGACGTGTCATACTAGCATGCACGGGTTTCATGTTGATTTTCAAAACGTGCGTTTTAAAAGGGTGTATTTGGAAGCTACCAATGTGTAACCGCTCTTATAAATTGCAAAAATAATAGAATAATAATCCTCGAAAAGCTCAAAATGAAGTAATGAGTAAAGTCAAGACTATTAAAATAAAATCTTATTTAACAAACAAATAAGACATTCGCATGTAAATGACACATTATTATAATATTATATTCTTAAAAAGCACATTCTTTTATTTTTTACGTTGGCACGTGTCAACTGATCTCTTGTCATACCTACTTACAATTATATATGTTCAGGTTATGATATAATTCTTATTCAAGACCAAACCTGACCTTAATATAAATACGTTGTCAGGTTAATCTCAACCTCGGGCAATTCGATTTGCGTTCGGGTCGACGGCGCGTTGTGTTCCACGCGCGCCTCAAGGAGTGTCAGCATCATGGAGGGCCAAGGCCTGCCGGGGCCGCGGGACTTACCACATTACCGTGACCCCGGAACGTAAAGGGCTATTTAAGGACACCGTGGATTTTAGTCAGTACAAGTCTTGACAGTCCCTTCCGCCCTGCCCGGGGTGGGAGGACTCATTTGATGATTTTACCACGCTAAAAAAAAAGGAAACGCGCACGCGCTTTTTGGAGCAGTTTTAGGGGCGAACAAAATATTTAAAATAATATTTAAGATGCATAGTTTTAATCATTATTTTCACTAGTCACACCTTTTGACGCTTAATTCTAGCTCTGATTTTTCTATAACTTGTAATAACGTAAAACTTTAAATATTTTTTATTTTCAAAAAGTTTCAGACATTCTTCTTATTAAACATAAATGAAAAAGGTTACATTACCGTCGTTCTTGAAGTCGTTACACAGCGAATCATGGGCTAAATCAGACACAAAAACCTCCCTTTTCAACGAAGTATCGAGAAACTTTACAGCCTGTTCCTCATATCCTCAAACTGGTGACCCCGAAATAGCGAAGCCTTCAAGCAGCGAGTGACATAGCCAGCCAGCTTCAATTGAAGAAACCACTACAGGTTTTGTAACTACGTTCACTTGTACAGCCCCAAGGGTGGGCCCTATGAACAACAAGAATAAAACAATTTATTATTATGTAACGGTCCTGAGGACCTGTAGAGTATAACTAAAATCTAAAAAGTTCACAATAAACCTTTAACAAGGTTGATAATAATATTTGAGCTATTACAGCAGTATTTGAAAACTTCACTCGAGTTGAAGGAAGCACGACATAGCAACACATAACTGAAAGTAATTTAAAAAATAAAGCAGCTTTAGGAAATAATGTAATATAGTTCAGAACAGGTGCAGCTGCTAACCGTGGTAAAATTGTACCGACCAAAAAAGAGTTGAAGATGACACATGACAGAATGAAATTCGAAATCTTAATATTCAAAACTTTAAAAATCGATATAGATCCAAAAGGAAAGAGGTTGAGAAAACAGAGGAGGTGGAATACCCACTCTGTTACAAGCATACAGCAGAAGGCGCATTCCTGATCAACATCTTCAATTTTTTGGATTTTTGTCGCGGAATTAAAACTACATATTTTTCATAACATTTAATGTCATGGATTTCCGCAAAGTAACGCCTGATTCCATAATTTATCTTCAATTTCATCAGCTTCATTATCGTTGACGAATAAGGGTTATTGTTCAATGTGGGTGACGATACGAACTATGTTATTGCACTAAACCCTTGTGTCGGTTTCCGCTTGGAATTCTAATTAGCGGTGTGCGCATACATAATAATCTGTTCTCACGATACGAATTTCCATGCTAAGCGTTTGAATTACTACCTGCAAAGTTGGGTAAAATATTGTCATGTGCTGCGAAAATAGGTTTATTGGATTACTTACATGTAAGGTTTAATAGGCAAACGACAATTTTGATTTAGATGTTTTTATTTGTAGCCTGATTTTAACGGGTACTTAACTTAATTTTAAGGAGCGTCCATGGACTTTGTTATCCTTACTTCTCCCAAAACATTTGTTGAAAATACAGTTTGTTTTTAACATTGTAAATACCTACCAAATTGACAAAAACTATTATTAGACCTGAAGAAAAACATTACTTTCAAACCAGACAGTAACATCTAGAACACAATTCTAAAGTCATTTAACAAACAGAACATTTTAACACATTAAAAACAGTTCTCTGCGAGAAATTTCCATAACATTATTTTATGTGGCCTCAAGTGTAAAGAGATGGTGAAATGAATGTCGCCAGTGGGACCATAAATCCTTAAATATTAAAACTGGCGTGGCAGTGACCATAGCTCCAACGTGGAATAATGAAGATATTCAACATGTTTGTCCTGTGTTCTGTGAAAAGGGGTGCACTTTGTTTCTGTTTTTTTTTTTTTTTTTATAGAAGTAAAACGGTCTGTTGTTTTGTGTTTTACTTTTTTTTTGTTTTATCGTTTTTGGTTTTATTTTAACTTAATGGTCTTAACTTTTTTCGAAGTTATGAATGTTTGTTAAAATACTTTTTTTTTCTAGCGTTATGGGTTCAGAGGCGATGGATAGTACAAGGTGGTACAGACGCCAGCACATCAAGCTACCACAAGTGTTCATTTTTTTCATAGATTTGTTACCTTATCGCAATAGTAGAAGGTTAATGTTCGATTGGTAAAATTTGTCAGATTCGGGTAGGTTGACCTGCTGGCGTCTTCACATAAGGTATTTTAACATTTTTTTTTAAATTTATTTAACCCTGTGAAAAACATCGGATATCAGTTCAAATGGCTGGTAACATGACCCAGATATACCTACTAACGTGGGCAAGACAAAATGAGTACGCAATGTTCGTTGCAGGTCGTTTATTTTATTTATGTATTTGAATATTACCATAGATAAAACGTTACATGCATCGCTACAAAATAATTATAGGCTTGCACAGTTTACAAAACGTAATGTTACTCAATTAACGATAACCTGCACAAACCTGCGTTATTTTTCTTCCTACAAATGTTTTCACTTGTTTATACTACCCCGAATTATTCCCGTTGGATCCCACTTTTGGATCCCATTTTTTAGGTAGTCCCGATGAATCCCATTTTTAATTCCCGTTGAATCCCACTTTTTGACAACATGTGTACATATCAGAAGAAAACTGTTACCGTTATTTTACTGATATATTCTGAGTAAGTAATTTATGAATTTTACTAAAAAAAAAGTTCCACAAGATCCGGCCACCATAGGCTTTCCATAGACCGGTCACACCAGTGTGTGTAGAAAGATGGCAGAGACACATTCTGAGAAATTGTTTCAGTCTTTACTTAAAAACTGATAGAATGTCACTAACCAGCAAAAGTACTAGGCTAGCATAAGTTCAAGGTGGTATGTTTTGCGCTCTGGCGCCACGTGACACGCAACGCGGGGGTAAGGTAACTCAAAATGGCCTGCCAAAGTACTAGGCTAGCATAAGCTCAAGGTGGTACGTTTTTCAACGGGATCAGCGAAGTTCATTTGAAAAGCGCTGTGATGCCACGTGACAGGGAGGGGGGGAAATCACTCTAAATGGGTAGTTTATTTTTCACAGAAACGAGATATAAAAAACCTGCAATAATGTTATATTCTTTTGTGATAGTGACTACACTGATTTTAATTCGACACTGACTGACACTTGTCATGTTGCGCTCAATATGGATGTCTTTTTTAATGGACATTGTCTACTCTCGCCCCAGCCACCGCTGCTGACGCCCGAGGGCGTTGGAAATCGCGAGTCATATTCCAGCCGCTTCTGGACGGGGAGTCCGGGAGCCGTCCGACCAAGGACAGGCCCAAGTCATGGCGCGTCGTGTTTCACGCTTTCCTCAAGGGAACTAATGCGTGTCCTCCCTCCGCCCCAACCGCAATGGTAGGCGCCCGCGGCGTCGGACGTCAGCAGATGATCTCCGGCCACCGTAGGCGCGGGCATGCGGGCAGCGAGTAAAGGGCAACTCGCTGCCCGACCAAGGACCATGCCCGGGTCGACGGTGCGTTGTGTCCCACGCGCGCCTCAAAGAGCGTCTGCATAATGACGGGGCCCCCCTCTCAGAGGGCCAAAGCCTGCCGGGGTCGCGGGATTATTTCCTTACCGTGACCCCGGAACGTAACAGGCTATTGAAGGACACCGTGGATTTTAGTCAGTAGAAGTCTGACAGTCCCTCCCGCCCTGCCCGGGGTTGGAGGACTCATTTGATGATTTTACCACGCTAAAAAAAAAAAAAAAAAAAAAAAAGGGAACTAATGCGTGACTGGGCCATAGGGCCATACGCCTAACACGACGCGGGCGAAACCGCAAATTATGATAGCAATTTTGTCGTTGAAAGTACTCGCCTTCAGATTTTTTAAAGCATGTGGGATCCAACGGGAATTGTTTTTGGGATTCAACGGGAATAAAACGTTTTTCTTTTGTTATGGGATTCAACGGGAATTAATTTTAATTTTTTTGGGATCCAACGGGAAAAATATTCAAGTGGGATTCAAAAGTGGGATCCAGCGGGAATATTTCAATGTTTTTTATAATATAAAAATCCTTCATATTTCTCCAAATTACATATTATTTCCTGAGTTTGGCCCCCAGGCTGAACCGGGCGGCGGCCGCCCTCAGGCGACTGCTGCCCAATCTCGGCGGGCCGAACGCCTCCTGCCGTAGGCTGTACGCCGGCGTCGTGCGGTCCATGGCCCTCTACGGGGCCCCTGTGTGGGCCCTGAGCATCCGGACGCGACCACTGAAGTTGGTCGCATGCCAGAGGGTCATGGCTATCCGGATGATCCGGGGATACCGCACGATTGCCGGCGAATCGGCCAACCTCCTTGCCGGATTACTGCCCTGGGATCTGGAGGCGACTGCCCTCCAGCGCGTCTATGAGTGGCGCGTGGAGGCGCAGCGCCGGGGCGTGACCCCGCTGCCCCGTGAAGTCGAGGCGCGGCGGGAAGAGCTCCGGCGCGATCTCAGGGCAGTATGGAGGGGACGACTGTCGCTACCGAAGGCCGGGCACGCCGCAATTGCGGCGGTAAGACCCCTCTTTGAGGAGTGGCTGGAGAGACGTCACGGCGTCCTGACCTATCGGATGACGCAGGTCCTCACCGGACACGGAAGTTTCGGGAGGTACCTGTGCCTGATGGGGAAGGAGGAAACGTCCGGGTGCCACCACTGCGAAGATCGCCCGGAGGACACAGTAGAGCATACGGTGCAAGACTGCCCAGCTTGGGCGGTGCACCGACGTGTCCTCACGGCGGCGATAGGCGGAGACCTCTCGCGCCCGGCATTGGTTGCGGCCATGCTGCGGGGCGAGACGGAGTGGGAAGCGGTCAGCTCCTTCTGCGAGGCAGTAATGCTCGTGAAGGAGGAGGCGGGCCGCGAGCGAGAGAGGACAGCGTCCTCCCTCCGCCCCAACCGCAGTGGTAGGCGCCCGCGGCGTCGGACGTCAGCAGACGATCTCCGGCCACCGTAGGCGCGGGCATGCGGGCAGCGAGTAAAGGGCAACTCGCTGCCCGACCAAGGACCATGCCCGGGTCGACGGCGCGTTGTGTCCCACGCGCGCCTCAAAGAGCGTCAGCATAATGACGGGGCCCCCCTCTCAGAGGGCCAAAGCCTGCCGGGGTCGCGGGATTATTTCCTTACCGTAACCCCGGAACGAAACAGGCTATGAAAAAAAAAAGTACATATTATTGCCAAATAGACAGGCGAAGCGAATGCGATCCGAAGCGTTTTTATTTGTAATGAATGGAATTGTTTGAATCCAGTCACATAGAAAAGCGAAAGCGATCCGATAGTCTGCGTAACTGGCTTCAAACAATTCCATACATTACAAACAAAAACGCCTCGCTTCGCGTTCCCCACGCCTGTCTGTTTGACAATAGCTTTAATTGAAAGCGTCATTCTTGGCTGTATAGACTTCAAATAATGTAAAATACAAAAGCCAATTTAATTATTTTTTACAATATTACTTTCAAGATCTGATACCTAATATAGTAATTTGGTTTCTTCAGCTATCTTATCTCTTATTATTTAATTTACAAAGCAAAATTAAAATTAAATTCAAAAAAAATAATTTTCTCTTTTTTAATTCAAATATTGCTCACTCAGCAAAATAAGGCGACTCTTAATGTAGCAAAGAAACCTTTAGTATATTTTAAATTAAGCAACAATCATAATTCTTCATAAACAAACGTACCTTAAGCACGTACTTCCAAGATTTGATCCGCTCTTGAAAAATAATTTTGTCTGTACAGGTCGAGAATCAAAGAGGTCTCTTAGTGAATTAATTTTATTGCCACAAAAACTCAACGTAAATGACTTTTTAAGAAAAAAGGTGTAAGATTTCTCATTTTTCGCTTGCAAACCCATGACTACGGTTCAAATTAAAAACGAAATTAAATTAGAAGATTATTTTTCTGTAAAGATATTTCTTGTGGCTTGAGTTTTGTTTAACATTGGCTAGCCAAGTGTGCTACTTTGTGCCAGATAAAAGAATAGTGATTATGCCGTGTAATTTCATTTGTCATTGAAATATAATGCATTTTTTCATGGTTGGTTATAATTAATATTTTAGACCTCGCAAGAAAAACTCACAACGCAACTTTTTTATATTCGATTGTCTCTTGACTTTAGAAGATGACAGAGGCAAAGTTGACGATGGAGTGGGCTTACTCAAACAGGCCTGTTTACTTTAGATTTGAGAACATCTAGGGTTCTATGCGTTTTGAAAAATAGACGCAGTTAGAGAGTCCATTATGAAAGACGTTTTGATACGATTAGTTCAAACCTGCTCGCTATTGCATTACTTCTCAATCAGGCGCAATCCATAGATTGATCGAAAGATTGGATTTAATATTGAGATCGAGATTATTTTTATATCGAGATTTTTGTTATAATTTATAATATTATTATTCAACAAAAATTTTAATAAACTAACTTATAATCACACACACTTAAACTTTTCCTAAATAAAAAAAGAATTTGGTGATGATAAAAACCATAAAGCCCGTTGTGTTTTAGAAAGGCCCTTTGGCATAAAGTGACGGCAAAACATTTGCAAACGATTAGTTTTTTCCTCGCGTAGGAAGATCAGTAAGTAGTCAGCTTTCTTTAATCCCAATCCCAAAGATTCACAAAATATATTTTCACTCCAAATTACCGTTTTATTATTACGTAAAATTTTAAACCAAAAAATATCCTTGAAAGCCGCATCAATCAAATTAAATGTCTACCGTAAAATGAGCAGGTATAAGGTAAAATACATTCGTTGTACATAATATTTTTGCGTCAAGAGTTACGCGTTTTGGTTAGAGGGAAAGCAATAAAGGTATATTAAGGCTTCGCATAATAGGGAACGTGTAGCATCAGTCATTCTGTCGCGTTGTACTGAACGTAGGATATTTTCAATCCGCTCTCGTTTGAACGTGTGTCGCGTCATCATTATGCTTTATTAAAGCGTTACAAGCGCTGACTGCCAACGAGATGGGAACATATTGCAATGTCTGATTTTATGGATTGGTTGATTTTAACCACATGGCATGGTGTTTAAAGTGCATGTTTGGAAGATTTTTTTGTAATCCGGTTTTTGTAGCACATTCTGCTGCTTGCGACACTGCTCTCGCAGTTTGGCTCAAAACAACAGTAGTAATTATGACATAGTGTTGAATGAGGAGATACTAGAATTCGTCGATAAAACGGTTTTCCTGGGAATAACACTTGATTCAAGGCTACAATGGGGCCCTCATATAACAACACTTGCAGGGCGATTAAGTTCAGCAGCATATGCTGTCAGGAAAATTCGCCAATTCACTGACGTTGATACTGCGAGAATTGTATATTTTAGCTACTTCCACAGTGTAAAATCGTATGTTTTATTGTGGGGACGGGCGGCTGACATCGAGTCCATCTTTATTCTCCAAAAGAGAGCGATCCGAGCTATATATAATCTCCGTAGACGCGATTCTCTAAGGGAACTGTTTAAGGAAATTAACATCTTGACGGTTCCTTGTCAATATATCTATGAAAACGTTAGGAAAAATCTGCATCTTTTCTCTAAAAGAGGTGACAGACATAATTACCATACTAGAAATAGGGACCAATTAGTTCAGCCGGGCTTCAGACTCGCCAAAGTAGACTCTTCCTTCATGGGGTTCTGTTTAAAATGCTATAATAAGCTACCACAAAACGTTCTTGAACTGAATGAAACTAAATTCAAAACATGCATTAAACGCACACTTTGTAAGCAGGCATAATTTACAAACTGAGCTACTATATCGCTGATAATAATGCTTGGCTCCATGCTGGTCCTGCTCCATGAGACTGTGAATGTATAAATAAATTGATAGTGGACCTATACCTATTACCATTGTTGGAGCTGCTGAAGATTGTACAACTGTATTTGCATTGTATAGATTCAATCTTCCTTGTATTATATAGCTTCATAGCCGACATTGTGTGAGTACTATGTACTTCAGAGCTGTCATTCACTGAGTACCTACGTCTTTTGTTGACTTGAATGACCCTGGCGGTTGAGAGTGTGTCATGCTCACTCAAATGTCTCGCTGATGGTGGCGCGTGTGTCGGATCATTTGGCTCCCTTCAAAATGTTGAGCCGAATGGTGCTGATGCATGTGTCATGTTCGTGAATGGGCGCTGTCAGTTGCGATTGGTCATCTCTTAGCTGCCACGGTTTATTTTAATTTTGATTTTTTTTCTGAATTGTCTTTGTTTTAAATTTTACTATGGACACTTTTAACTTGCTACATCCTTCTCACATAATGTACCATCTAAGAATGAATGATGTAACAATGATTCTGTAATTATTTTGGCGATCTGTAAAGAGTGTCCATGGAGTTTCTTGCACGTTCTTCTCCATAGAGATCTACGACTTGGAACGTGCATCTACGGTACTTTCACAGTTTTTATGTCTTGTGACTGGGACTGTAGCACCATAACTTTTGTAGTATTTAATAATATTCCTTTAATTGTCTATGACAATCAAAAGTGCCTGTAACTGGCCTACTTGAAATAAATGCTTTGATTTTGATTTTGATTGCTGCCACCATTCTGAAACTTTACATTGCAGAGATGTAGTGAGCGTCGCACGTCTCGTCATTTCATACAGTCAATGCGACATGAAATACTCCATAAGATAATTTGTCAAATGAGAATTGCCTAACAGGTCTTCATTGATATGTTCCAATGTCGTCTACTGCCAGCTATCATAGGCTTCTATTGTGTTGTTTGCACGGTGCCATCCTCAAGAGTCGTTCCTATAAGTGATGTTATGCCAACGTGTTTTGATAAGTCCGTTATTTCAATGTGCGACAGTAGGTACACACGGCTACACATCAAGCTTTACAAAACCAGTATAAGCTGATCGTTTTATGCGCGAAATGATCATATAAAGCGAGACCACGATAAACTGGTTTTGTAAAACTTGATGTGTAGCTGTTTGTACATAGTTTAAAAGACAACTCAGAAAGACACTAAAGTTATTGACTTCAAAATTAAATACAATAATATTGTCAATTTTATCGCCGTCGCCTGGCAACAGTATAAGATACTTCTAAATAAAATAAAAAACTAGGTACCAAGGGAATCTTATTATGAAGAATTTACGTTTATTTATTTATTTTGTATCACAAGTTTAAGGCTAAGTACTCAATCAATCATTCCAACAGGTCCCACAGGTTCTCTTCAACTTTTCCTTAAATTACTTCAATATTTGTTTTTCCTGACATTGAGATTATGGCTTAGAAAAGTATAACTTTAATTTGACGTTATGTTACATTAATACAAAAAAATGCAATCTTATTTTTTATACCTATTACTTAAAAAATAAAAACGAACAAGAGGGTAGACCGTTTTGTTTGCTCATAAACATACACCCGCATTAACTTCAGTTCATTCGTGATCGTGGCGCTTGCGACAGCGCCGAAATTAATGTCGGAAACCCAAAACAAATTAAAACATGATAAATATCCCGTTTTAAGTTCTAATAGTGTAAGACTGTATCACTTTTTTGAGACTAAATGTATGTGAATGTGAGAAAGGTGAAATTCCTAAGGTGGAGCAACATTTTACAAAAGAAGAAGCAAAAGTTAAGGTATGAAAAACTTTTATAATTGGACCAACCCTTTAATAGCAAAAAAAAATACCGACGAAAGGTGAACGCACACAATATAATATTATCTGAGCCGAACGCGTCGAATGAATCGAAGTCAAGGAGGCCTCGTACAAAGTGAAGGGGAAGTGTGCGAGGTTTCATGAGATTTCATACAGTATTCTAAAATTCGTTTCATTCGACTCATTCGACGCGTTCGGTTCGGATAAGTGTGCATTCACCTTTAAGTACAGACGTAGATGCATAGACGCCAGCTCATCAACCTACCTCAACCTGTCAAATCCCAATCAAATACCAACCTTCAGCTTTTGTGATAAGTTTGAAAAAGAAAGGTTTAACCTTGGTGTAGGTTGATTTGCTGGCTTCTGATATGTAACAACACACATATTTTTACTGTAACTTACCAGACGCTCACTGTCTGACAGTTTTCCTACGACGACAACACGGTTGGCGCAGCAGCTAAGCCACTGTCCACTGCGCTGCCTGTTGCATGTCGCAGGTCGATTCCAGAACCAACGAAATTTTTGTGTGTGTGAGTTTATAAATGTTTGAAAACGCACTCACAATACCGGAGAAATTTTGAGAGCGGGCAAAATTCATAAACAAAAAAAAAACCGTCAAAGTTTTGAACCGTCGTCATGACAACTGAGTCTATCTGAGCTGCTTTTAGACTTCAGAGGCGTCCCGGAATATCAGACATAGCAAAAGTATGTGCTTAATTTTTTTTTAAACTCACAATTTATACATAAGTGAGATGACAACCTCGGCGATTCATCCTCTCAGCGTTCATACAATATTTGATTAGCGTTGAAATTCAATAAGAAACTTTTTGTTAGCTTAAGCAGGCAACTCTGGAGTTAAATCCATTTATTTCTTTAACTTGAAACGGTTAAGTAACACAAATACTGGTCGCTGCTTAAGTAAAAGACAAACTTTCTTGGGGTCGAGTGTAAAATACTTGCGCTGATTTTGAGGCTTGTTAGTGAGCTGAGTTTTTGGAGATATCATTGCATTTTTAATGTAACTTAGAGAGTACACAAACGGACTGTGCTCAGATCAACTAGATGCAGAATAGCAGAAACAATTGGCACAGCCGAATTTCAAATGAAAAATGGTGTGTTTTATTTAGAGATTTTACAAATCTCGACGATATTACTTTTCTTATTATTCACAATAGATTTGTTCTTGGCAGCAGTGACTGTGTTACAAATTACAAACTTTTTAATTTATTAAAATTAAACAATTTGATTGTCAAACACGCGCAGCGACGAATCGTACCTACAGACGCCAGTAAATCAACTAAAATCTGTCAAAATCAAACCAAATGAACCTTCTGATTAAATTGTTATAAAATTACAAAATCTGTTGAAGAATTTTGACAGAATCTGGTAGCTAATATACTGGCGTCTTTTTATGTGGATGTGGTGATTTAAAGTGTCTTCGTACCAAAAATGTATATAAAATATGAGTATCAAGGAAACATGGGAAGAAATTAATGATTGACTGCCCATAATACTTCTCTATTTACCAAAATAAAAATTATTATCTGAATATTAAATTAAAATTCAAGACCGGTAACTTTCATTAGTTTCTATAATGCTGAAATTTGTTTTCTAAGTAAATCTCGTCCTAAGATAAATAGGGTTTTTCCTCAAACAGGCAAGCCGACCATTGTTCTTAGGTATGTCACGTGGAGGAACCGCCATAACGAAATTATAAAGGTCCCAGTACTTTCGGGGCCTAGGAATGCTGAATAAGTTATTTCGCTAGACTTCATACAGGGTGATTTTTTAGTCACCGTCCAAATTTTAATATATTAATCTTTGGCGAAAATCATTTAATACGTGTTTTTTCTTTTTGTATCACTCAATACAAAAATATCGAGATATCACGTCTCAATGTTATTTATAAAAAGTTGATGAATCTGGACACCGTGCTGTGATGTGTCGCTCAGGTGTAGCGGGGCGGGGCGGGGGGTCAGCGGGGTGAGCTCTGTCCGTTTCATGCGTCGGCAAGTGTATATTATTAACGTTTAGCTTAGTGACCACACAGAGCGGATGAGAAAATGATTTAATATGACAGTATGACGTATCGATTTTTTTTCAAAAATGGGGTTAGTGATTGATAATTATTGCCTAGAAAAATTTTGGACGGTGGTAAAAAAGTCACCCTGTATTGTTAGTAAAAATAAAACCTTTTTGGGAAGACTTGAAGAAAAATACTTTTCAATAATTATTAATAGTAAGTACTAGCTGACCCGGCAAACTTCGTACCGCCTCAAAATCATTTTTTTAATGATATTTACTCACCTTTTAAACCTTCTTTGGACTTCTAAAAATAATTCGAAATCAAAATTAGCCAAATCGATCCAGCCGTTCTCGAGTTATAGCGAGACTAACAAACAGCAATTGATTATTTATTCATCTTTTACTAATTTGTTATAATTTCAAATATTTTTACAAAAAATATACCTTTGTATAATATATGTAAATAGTGTTTATTTACTATATAATTATATAAGACAATTTTGTATACAATGTACAAATTACTTGTTAAAAAACATAACCCTCCTGGCGCAGTCGGGTAAAAAAAAATAGCAGTCCACCAGCATCGGGAACAGGGTCCAGGCTACCGGTGGTCAGGGCTCTTGAGAGAAGAACCTCCTAACAATACGCGCAGAGTCCAGGAGTACTGCCTTCCGAATCATGCGCTAAACAAGATAAACCTTTTTAATTTTTATTAGTTATGAAAAGCGGACCTAGATATAAAATTTTCAACTCTATGACATCTACAAAAAAAAATTTATAAAAATGGCCCTAAATAAACAAAATTGTGAATGCAAACGACCTCCCAACTCATACTATTCCCATATTTAAAGTAAAATGCAAGCAAAACCATTGAATCCCCTACATTCATGCAGCTGAATGTTATGAAAGAATATAATATTTCGACGTGCGATATTAATATTTGCTAAGGTTTCATTTTACCATTCCATTTTATAGTTTGCCGCAGTTTTAATTAAGTTCAGTATTGATCTAAATGAAACGGGAGCTTGTCAACTCGGGTGAAATGAATGGAGTGCTTATGAGTCCGTTGCAGTATAGGTACGAGCAGAAAATTATGTCAGGAGACACTTGTCTTATTATTACTGTACCTACCTTTTTCATTAAAGGCTCAGTTTTAAATGAAAATGGTAGATATAACTGTACTCTTTAAAATCGTTCTTGATTTAAGGCGGCTCCAAAGCAGCAGTAATTTTGTTAGAAGAACCCGAATCCAACATGTTCTGGCACGTCGACAGAGGGCGTCTTTCGTTTTTTGAACTAAATCATGAGAGAAATTAGAATAATATTATTTCATTTATAAAGCAACGAGTTTTTTAGTGAGTTTTTATGTATATTGTTCAAACTTTTTGCGGGACAGAAAACTATTAGAAAACTTATCTTAATGCCCATAAATTGGCTTAAAAGTTACGTGAGGGCTTAATATAAATATACATATAAATCATAAATCTTAATGTTAGATTAATCTTAAAGTAAATCATTATCTTTCTCCGTAGCTGAAATTAACCTATATCTTATTAATCTGGAATTAAGAAAATTCAGGAATTACGTGGGTAGTTCAATATTACAATGTGTAAAACGCTTTAAGGTTATTTTCAGATTTATCGTCTGCTTTGATATTATTGTACATATTAACGTAGGTGTTTATTTTAAGTTATGCAAAAATATTGAGAACATCGTATATCAAAGTCGGATCTTAAGTTCCCTTCCTGTATTATGATGGATTTGGTCTTCAAGATTCTTACCGACTTTATAGGTGGTATGGATAGATAGGTCGCAAAACTATGTAAACTGTTTTCACCTTTTCTGTACGTTTTTCATTTTATTTTTTAAATTAAATGTTTCTAATATTGATGAGAACAAAAATATCGAAAACCCAAACAAAAAAATAAAGCACTCAGGTGTGTTTCAAAAGTTTTAATATTCGAAATATCGAGCGCATTCCATCATCCATCACCGCGCCGATATCGGAACGGTCAAATGCACTCACTACAAAACTGATTGATTATTTTCTACTATAAATCGTACAAAGAGAAATAGTAGGGAACTTGGAAATACTTGACAAAGATAGGTTGTTTTCTTAGAACTTTGTTCTAATGACATTAATTTTAAAAGAAAACATCAAATTAGGTAATTCTCATACGACACTGTACCTACTACCGTGCGGACGGTCGTTGAAGGAGAACCTAAGGGGTGTCTAAGGGGAATATCTAAATGGGTTAACCCATTGCTCCGCGCTCCGTCGCCTGGCGCGGCGTGTGATTGTAATAAATTATAGCAAGTACGTAAATTAGTATAGAAAACACGCCTTGTCCAACACATTGAAAGGGCGATAACGATAACGTATAGCGCGGGAGCGTGTTTCGTTCGGATTACGTTTACGGAGCGGAGCAGGCTCCGTGCCTGGATACGTCACCAGCTGTGCATCACGTAGCTCACCATGGTCACCAATCGAACCGATGTTCTAGGAGACGCGGGCGCGGCATTCTCCGCTTTTTTCCTGCGGCCCACCGCAAACTCATTTCATTTTACCACCTCCGGTTGACTTCTTGAAAGAACGGTGTTTGTGGCAATTGCGCTAAATATATTTTATTAGGTATTATATTTACGCAGTTCACGCGATGGTCGGACAACATTTCACGACACCGCGGATTTAAAGTGAATATTTTCTTCACCTAGATCTATGTCTACATACTTATACATGTGCAAAATATATTCGGAAACAAAGCGTAGATAAAAGTTTTTTTCGAAATTGTAATCATTTCAATATTAATACCTAATCCGAATTAAGGTAAAGATACTCGTATTAAACTGTCAAATCTTTTCCTTAACATTTATTTATGTTTACCGTCAATCTAATTAAATATTTGAACTCTTAGCAAATTCTTTAGTTAAAACCGTGAATCTGTAAGCAAAGCGTGGGACGATTACCAGCTAGATGAACACTGTCGACCTTATGAAGGCAACCCGAGGGTCTAGTCTAGACAAAATGACATTCTATCAACGATAAACTATGATGGAGAAGTCAAAACAGTTTGAAACTGAAATATTATACAGGGATGCCCTAGAAAGATATACATTGACCTTATTGGGGAGGTCTTCCAGAAAGGTCAGGTCAGATGCGAAGGTTTAATAAAAACGCGAAGGTGTCAAAAGGTGTGTGTTAGATTCGCAGCAGGTTGGCTCGCGATACTGTCTTACAAGGACACCACGGTCCTGTAACATAAAGAACAACTGAAAGACAGGTTGTTAAGTCAAGAACAGTCAGGTTTTATCGAGAGGGTAGGAAAATTGATGCGATGTTTTTTTTAGCTTTAAAAAAAAATTAAAAGGTGGTAGTTTATGATAGCAATTTTATTTAAGTTTTTTATTAATAAATATTAAGATACCGGTTAGTTTATAACGACGCTGTTGCGTTTTCAGATATACGAATCTTGACCCTGATTTTTAATAGTTTTCAAGACATCTAGATCATACATGAAAGGTTTTTTTCCTTATTAATACATTTTAAAATAAAAACAATTAATTTAAGTAGGTAACTTACATTCAAACCATTTGTTATTTAGACGTTAATGAATCAGGCAAGGACTCCTGAGAAGTCTTCAGTTGTCGCGTCGGTAAGTTCTTCAATATCCTGAAACATAAGTAAAAGTTTAAATTCTAACTTCCATCCAGAAACTCCCAACTTTTGAAAGATGAATATTCACCGAATATTCTAGTCATTCAAGAACACATTTACAAATGGACTCATCTGTAGTAAGTATTCATGGTCGTTAAATGTTTTATCACCAAATTTCTTCTTTAGAACATTATTATGTACTAAGTAATAACTTTAATACGCAGCTATTTTCTTAGAACTGTGCTTAAAATAATGTTTGACGGTTTAAGTAAAAGACCTGGGTATTATTTTATTTGTACTTAAGTATAATGGTAGCACTTTGAACGAAAGAAACGAATGTAGTGAGTAGAACGGTCAAATGAAAACATATTAGAGTCCGCGGCGACAACACATAATTATGATAAATTACAATAAATACTAATGACATAATTTTCCTTGAAATTAAACCCAAAATCTTCGTATTTTTGATAACCTAGTCAAAAGTTTAACTCAATGGCTGAACCGAGGATCGTACAAAAGATGATAGAAAATGAAGGCAGCACCCAGCTTCATATAAATTGTGTGCTAAAAGATAGGCACCGTCTACATCACTTATTTTGTCACACAAACAAAACAACCCGCGTAAGCTTGAATAAATTTGTTTAAGATATTTTGGAGAGGGTTGCGTTTGCGCTAAGAGGCTGAAAAATGGCTTCCGAACAAAGTAATAAAGCCCCGACCAATCGATTGAAAGAAAATACGAGTTTCCACCAAATCTCGGCGTAGAGAAAGGATTCTGTGGAAATCTTTCGCGGAGATGAACTTGGTAACTTGTGAATGGGACTGATTGAAAAAAAAAAGTGTATTTTTAAATGCTGCTATCGTTTTGCTTTTATTTTATCTGGTTAACTTCCTACTGTAGCTATATTGTCAAACAGACAGGCGTGGCGAATGCGAAGCGAGGTGTTTTTGTTTGTATTGTATGCAATTGTTTGAAGCCCGTCACATAGACTATCGCGGATCGCTTTCGCTTTTCATGTGACTGGATTCAAAGAATTCCATACATTACAAATAAAAACGATTCGGATCGCATTCGCTTCGACTGACTGTTTGACAATAGCTTGTTTGTTTGTTGTCGTCTTTTTTTGTTTACATTGTTGAAATTTTTCTCCCTTATAGATGGCATAATATATTTTTGTTGGGATCGCTAAAGGCTTTGCTAAACAGCGGCGTGACGTGAGCGTGGCGTTTTATTGGCATGCTTACTTTCTACGAAAATACATAATTATAATTAGTCGTCAAACAACACAGGAGCCGTGAGCGACTGTTTGGAAAAGCCTTTATAGTACGAAATCACACTGCAAGATTTCAAAGATCATAGGTATCTAAATTAATGAAAATAATTATTTTACTTTATTATGATCGTTTATAGGTTTGAGGTGAAATTGATAAAATAAAAAAAATGGAAAATAAATTGTAAGTACAATCATTCATGGTTCTTCTTTGACTATAAAATTACTTTACTTGATGTTCCGTTTCTAATAATTGCGGTAGAGCAGCAAAATTTATGATGTTTGCCTTTTCTATGCATGTATTTTTTAATTCTTACTTGTTGAACTTTAGGTAATAGTAATAATTGAAGTTATTGAAGAATCATTTCAAGTGTCTAAAAATAAAATATTTCCATTCCAAATTATAAAAGGCATACTGAATAATTAGCCAAATTGCCTAAATGTGAAAACACTAAAATTATTTAATCTGGATTAGTGTTACAATTCCTATAGTAAAATGTTTAGCTATCCAGATATTAAAGTTTTATTTATACAATAAATAATTCAACCATTAGTTGGTTGAAAGTTCCAAAGCTTCGTGTTCCAGTAATTAAATCTTCGCTTACTTTGTTTCGTGAATTAATCTAGAATCTAGTTAATCCCGATCAAATTCTACTACGCGTATCTGGTCAATTGTTTTGAATTCGTAAAACTACTTTTACTTTAACAAAACGGTTTCGGGGATTACTTTACTTGAGAGCTCTAAGTGTCAATTAACGATGTTTTGACGGCTTTATTCAGGGTTCATATTTATCCGCGACTTTACTCACGTTACGGTCGAAAATTATTATCTCAAAGGATTGTATAAGAAACGGAAATAGAAACTTGGTTATAACTTTTTTTATTCTGGGGGTTGAAGGGTCTGTCGGAATAGATTTACTGAAAAAAAAACACCCTTATTGTTGTTTATCTCAAGGTTCCAATGCCGGTTCAAATACTTGCCCATACCAGGCCCCGTCAATTTAATAACAGATTCTTAAACTTATACACATTTAGGAACCTGCCTTTTTCTAACCCTGAAGCAAAGGTGAGGCCTATGATAAGACGAATTCACTCGGTAAGAACTCCTGCCTGGTGGCTTTGGTGATGCCTACCTGCCTGCTGAGTTATCCCACTGGCGGTGGCCAGTGGGATAACTCAGCTATTTACAAGTAGCCTGCGGTGCTGTTACCCGAGATGACCTGTTAGGAGGTTAATACCACCCACCCCAAATAACCCCGCAGGGTTCTGGCCAAAGCTTCTCTAGTTAGAGAAGCTAAAGGAAACCCCAACACGGTATAGTAAACAGACAAGTGAAAAACATAAACAAGCTTTTAAACATTATTATAAACATCAATCAATGACAGTCTTCCCAAGTTTCAGCCATGACTAAATTAAATTAGCATGCCATGAATTTTTGACTCCATTAGAGAAAAAAAAAAAACGTTTTACAAAGGTGATTACATTGTTAATGGACGCAAACGGAAAGGACTTCACTTAAGAGATTATGGCTTTTTATGGCCAACAATGGTAAAGAAATTAGGCCATGATGGTGTCAGGACAATAATGGTGGTTTTATATTTTAAATAGATTATGTGAGGTGAGTTTGACTTGTCGTAATTGAGATAGAAAGGAGTACATAGCAATCGCATTGTTTTGGGGTGCAAAATCATCCAATGAGCCTTCAATTACCTTCTGAAATTCAGCGGGTCTAATCTCTTAGCACGAAACCCGTGCCGTAGTGACAGACGTTTTGATAACAAGCCCGAACTAAGAATGAATGATATTACGATTTCACAGATAGCTTCTTAGAGTCCGCACCACAACTTATAACCTCCGTTCACAATTTGATTTTGACGGTAGTTATGTTCGTACATCTGTATCCGTTTCCGTGTTTTCGCAGACGGATTTAAAAGTAGACACCCAGGGCTGCGGCCCTTTTTTTAGGACAGTGCTGCGATGCGACCTCAGTATTTGGCCCTATAGGGCTTTTTTCGTCTACTGACAACACCTTATAGGACACTCGAGCGCCAACAATGCGAACACCGACGCGCGGATAACTCAAACCAACAATGGTTGCAATGGTAACAACAGTAGCTGGCAAACAGTTTCATAAAAGAAAGATGAAACATACACACATGAACACACATTTTGTACTCAGGGGGGGAAAGAGATAGAGCATAGAGCTAAGATATTTTTAGAGAAACGAAAAAATTCAGATTGCGAGCAGGGCTCGAACCTGCGTCTTCTGGATAGGTACTCCAGACGCCTTAACCAACTAGGCCATCGCAACCACTACTCACAAAGCTGAAATTTCTCGTTCCCTTGTTTTTTTAACGCTGTTTACACGAGAGCATAGAGCTGTTTAAGAAACAAAAGTCTTCGGTTTTAAATCCCTAGAACTATTTTTATTTTTATTAGTGGTAAGTTTCTTAAAAATTCAAAGCTTAAACAATATTTTCATTCCGTATTATTTCTGTTATATTATTGTGTTCAAAGCTTTAGAAAACTTCCAGGTTTACAAATAAAATAACATCAGCTGCTAAAAGCTATAATCTACTTCTATTTGCATCAAAATTTCAGTGACCCATTTTCTATTTTCCTGCGGGAATATGGATAAATCCCGTCTCGATAGTGTTGCCTTTCAATATTATAAAAGAAGCGGATTTATACAGCTCTTTGTTTTCTACAGCTTCTGTGGTTTTTCACATAATTATATTCATTTTGAAGTGAGTAAATCAATATTTTCGTCTGTTTATTACGAAACACGTTGATGTATGTGTAAAATCCTTTCATGATCTTTTTTTATTTTTCAACTCTGTATTATTTAAAAGATCCGGACTAGAATGACCTTCACTCACGTATGAGAAGTATTTTCTACTATTAGTGTATAATTTCAATATGTATTAAATATATTGCGAGTAGGTTGACTTAAAAATAAGGAAAAGATTATTTTTTTTCTCTTTTCTGTCCCACTGCTGGGAAAAAAGCCCGAAAAAAATCGTATAGGTATATTGTCGAGGTAACCGCCCCGACAACTGAACCCCGCTGGACGGGGCTCCTATTTCTGTCTGCGGATTTATTTATTTTAACAGTTCTCCGACAATCCTGTCAAAATAAGGAATGTTGGTAGTTGTAGCTTATGCCAATTAACCTTCCATTTTCTCCTGACGATAAAAGGTTTCATCTCCAATCGATTATACCTTTGTAGTACCTACGTACTTTATAACGTCAATTTATTTATTCAAGTTAATTACTTAGACAGCTTGACGTAGTTTTATTAAAAGAGCTGCTCTTTATAAACGTTTTTAATTAATGAGGCACCGATCAGTAAGGAAGCATTTTATAATATTTCTTGAATGAAGTTAAGTTTAAATTAAGTTGAAACTTAACTTAGCTTGAGTTTTAAATAAGTGTGAACTTTTACATAGAAATATTCGGTATTTTATAGTGAAGTAAAATGTACGATAAAATACATTAGTTCGATGTAAAAAATATATTTTATTATGGTGTTATATAACATCGCGCTATGACCAAGCAACCAAGCCAAGCAGCCAAAGCTAGTTATTATATTAAAATGTTAAAACAAAGTAAACCAAAACTCTTTAGTGCTATAGTTGGTGCCAGTTAAGATGGCAATAGCGGACATTGACCCCTACATAATAAGTCCTCGTATAATGACATAAGCTCAGAATTAGCATTTTTATAAAATACCGAATAAATTAATAAGTATATTGTAAGGATATAAGTATCTAAGTATTCATAAGATATCAAAATGGTAAAAAATATTTCACCCATAACTAAGATTTTATATTATTTTTATATTTAAGGCTCACAAGTAAACACTATCATTTCACAGAAAAATGCTAATTCTGATCTTATTTCATTATAAGAGGACTTATTAGGTAAAGGTGAATGACCGCTACTGCCATCTTAACTGGCACTAACTATAGATGGTATCATCGACACGTTATATTACCACGCTTGATAATTCTTTTATTATTTTGTTAATCCAAACAAATAAAAGAGCGTAAAGTGAATTGTAACAGCATACTTTATCGCAGCTTCAATAACACCTTTCCCTTAAAAAAAAACAGGGTTCCAAAATGGTGTCATTAACAGCGGTACTAAAATCCAATAATTAAACTTCCCAAAGATAAGCCGAATCTCGCGAACGGCTTTAAACGAGGCATTACTTTAATTTCAAACGTCTAATCTTATTCAAATAACGTATTATAACGTCATTTAGAATTCGCGTGTAAAGAGGCGATAAGCCAAAATCAACATTTCCACCGCATTTTGATGCAAAAGCGAGAACAATTACAAAAGTTGGGGCCGTATTGTTCAAGGTGTTGTTTCGGTATTTGCAGAAAATCGCTGCGATTTAACGCATGGGATTTGCTGACAATTTGTTTACATTTAATAGCGAATTAAAGTCCAAAGCGGTAAAGGAAAACATCGTGAGAAAACTGGCCATGTCCTAAAACCGAATATTGGCCGATAATATATTATTATGTGACATCTACCAACCCGCGCAGATTGGAGGCCTGTGTCCCAGCTGTGGGGACATTATAGACAAACGAGCTTTATATAGTACTAGCTTTCGCCCGCGGCTTCGCCCGCGTGGTGTTTTGATAGCCTATGTTCTTTCTCAGGGTATAAAGATTGTCTGTGCCAAATTTCATCAAAATCGGTTGAGAGGTTTAAGCGGGAAAGCGTAACAGACAGACAGACAGACAGAGTTACTTTCGCATTATAATATTAGTTTGGATTGGATATAGTTTGGATAATGATGACAGATGATGGAAGCGAATTCTATTTGCTTATACGTTACTCACCAAGCGTCAAATGTACTTATTGAAGTGTAATTTTCTCGTGTGTTTCAAGCCAGAGCCAGTTCTTTTCTAGGGTTGTCAAAGCGGAGACGATACCTCAGTCTGGTGCAGGCGTGAATGAACGGGCTTTTTTTTAGTGTGGTAAGATCATCAAATGAATCGTCAACATAATTATGGCAGGCGAGGGACTGTCAGACTTGTACTGACCAAAAACCAAGGTGTCCTCCCCGTCATTTTGCTGATACTCTTTGAGGCGTGCGTGGAACACAACGCGCCGTCGACAGGGGCATTCCCGCACTCGCCGCCCGCATGCCCGCACTCGCCGCCCGCAATGGCCCGCATGCCCGCAGGCGTGAATAGGCTACGGTAACTTTTTTAAAATCAGACTGGGGGGTATTACGTCTTTAAACCAGGCTTGTGACGACTTGTATAGCTCTGTCACTTTCACTCGCCGTAATAAGCCTGGTTTAAGACGTTGTAATACCGGGGGGTATTACACTGACCATCTGAGTAGTAAATTAACGTAAGTTATTGCTTTGTATTGTTTCTTACTTTTGCATATCAAGAAAACAAGTACGACATTTATTTTTTATAGCAATGTTTCGCTAAAGTTCATTCACATCACTATCCGCAGATTAAAGAAAAGGAATTATTAAGTGAGCGAGTGTCCGGTTTTCACTCTTTGTTTCATCTTTTTTAAACGCTAAATGGATTGCGAACTATATTTATACAGTGTTTTTGGTTTCCGATTACCGATGGGGATATTATAGACTCATTTTTATCGACAAATCTGCTTATAAAAAATTCCAAACCCAACACCTCGCGAATGGCGGCCATTTTTGTGAAAAATTTCTGGCATTTTTGTGTAAAAATTGTGTTTACATAAGTTTTTTTGCCTCTAAATATTTAGCATATAGCCTTCCTCGTTAAATAATGTATTCAAAACAAACATAGTTTTTTAACATAAATCAAAGCTTCAAAGAATTTTTTTGTAACACTTTATTATCAGCCAAGTTTAGTAATCAGAACATTATTAGTGTCCATTGTCCTAATGAACATTATTCATTTAGTAAAACTAACATTGGATCAACTCCTTCAACCATGAAATACCTAGATTGGTTGTGGTTTTCATCACAGAAAAACTAGATCCACTATATTAATAATGGAAGACTTTAGGTATACCCAAAGTTAAATACATTACACTGCACAAGTGTATGCATCTAGCACCACTGATTTATGGTTATAAATCTAACTACATCTATCATGAATAAATACATCTTATATATAAAACTAGCTGACCCCGCAAACGTTGTTTTGCCATATAAATTTTAAAAAAAATAGATAGTAGCCGAAGCGGCATGTGATTACAGAATTCCTATGGCTACCTTTCAGTTCCATCAGATCAGCTCCATGAAATCATAATATTGCATTGTCATGCAATATACATAGTCGTTCAAAATTTCAGCTCAGTCGAAAACCGGAAAGTGAATCAAATTTAACTTGCAAGATTTGAACACAGGCAACGGGACAGCTGAAAGTAAACAAAAGCATGTAAAAAGGCTTGCTCAATAAAACTGACCTATTTCTGACCAAAATAAAATTAACCTTGTAACAAGAATCCAATTAATCCTTTCACTGGAAAATCTTGAACATAAAAAAAAAAACTTACACAACATTTGTACATAATACGCATGAAAACAAATACACAAAAATGTTTAGTTCGCGTGACAATTTTAATCAGTATCTACATTTAATTATGTACGTCTATTATTGTTGTTGAATGTACCTCGCAATCAATCATGTTGTATGGGCGTGCCTTCTCATACAAATTGTTAAAAATGGTTTTATCATAATGTTGAGCCTTTGGGGCATTACACGGGTTATCGCGTTATGGGGGTGAGAAGGGAAAAAGGGAAGCGATTCCATTTGTAAGGGGAGAAATTAAGATGATTGGGCTTTAACAAGATAAAAAAGGAGATGACCGATTGATGGTTTGTTGGATTCTTGCTTTTGTTAGTCAAAGCTTGAAAATTTATTGTGGAAACGAAATAAAGTATTTTTAAATCACATAATAATTATTTTGACTAATATATTCTTTATTTAGCTAATAAAAGTTTCTCAAATCCTAACTAGTCGTAACTTATTATTTTATGAGAAAGTAATTAAGTAAGTTTTATTTGTTTTCTTACCTTTTTACGCCCAAAGCACTGAACCATAAATGCACGTTGTCAAGAGTATAAAAAACAGACTTTGTTTCGTGAAAAAAGTATTGTTCCTGAGAAAAACAACAATAACATAATATTATTAGGTACATTTATAGTAACGTTTTTAACGTTTATAACAGGCTCTAGTATATTACCTTTATAGCAACTTTCTCAAAGCTATGTCTTATAAATTATGTAATAATATACCTACATTATTTTGACATAGAGTAGGTGAGTAGGTCTAGGAAACCTCTTTTACAGTATCTACACATAACTTACAGTAATGGAAGATCATTAAATAAACTATTGCTTTTTATCAATTATCTGTTATAATTATTTATTGTATGGCCTTCAAACTTTCAGGAAAAATATTGAATATAAGAAAAAACAACAGAAACAAAACATATTACACGCTATTTTCGCCTCTGTGAGTCCAACTTTAAAATATACTTTTGCATCATAGATTACGTGATCATCTAAAGCTAACTAGGGTTCCATGACCTAAACAGCTTTCAATAAACCCAAAGCCAAACCCATTACCCCCATCAACTAAAAACTTCCAGAAATTCCGGCAATCCACCTGGAACTCAATAAATCTTCCTTAAGGTGATTGCTTCGATGTAGCCCGCGAAATTCAAATTTTTTTACGTTTTTTGCAATTTGCAGGCCAGTGACATGTTGTAACTTTATAAATATTTGTGTTGCGCAAATAACAAGTATAATTTTAAATATAAAAAATATCAAAAAACTCGCTCCATCAGCTCTCACATAGAAAAGGTGCATCGTAGTTAGATTTCGGAGATTTTAACATGATGCACCTTTTCTATGTGAGAGCTGATGGAGCGAGTTTTTTGATATTTTTTTATATTTAAAATTATACTTGTTATTTGCGCAACACAAATATTTATAAAGTTACAACATGTCACTGGCCTGCAAATTGCAAAAAACGTAAAAAAATTTGAATTTCGCGGGCTGGTTGGAGGGGGTAATTTAAATCCACTTATATCAGTAACATTACTTGCAATATAACTTCAGAAGTGCACGCCCATTCCGTGTCCACGAACCTATAACGACCTACAGAAACTAAGTGACCCAATAAAAATACCACCACAAATTGATATTCTACTTACTTAGAACTTTCAGCAAATTTAAACTTAACCACCAAGTAATAAGATTTAGAATTTCTTATAGGTACCACCCAGTGATTCCAATCGTCAAATTTTATTGTAAGTCTGTAAAATACTTTAGGATAATAATTTAAATGTTAAAACTGAATATTTCATGAGTAAATATAAATTTATAATTACTCTAAGTTATTTTAAAACATAAATTGAAATAAGTGTTTCCTTTTAATTAAAATAAGTTTTTACTTTTATACGCCTGTAAACGTACGTACTGCTAAACTAATCCCTGAAGACTAATTGTTTATTCACGTTTTAATTAATAATGATTTTCATTATTGTAGACACGCAATTTTAGTAGCAAGAATAAATTTTCATTATTCAATCTAAATATTCATGTTATTTTTAAAGTTTTCATAATTATTATCTATCTTGAAATGAAATAGTTTGTGCGATTTTAATAAGCTATTAAAGTTCACAAAAGGCAGCAGACGATCTCAATTTTCTTAACTTTATTGAAACACTCAAAGTGACAAGTACCGAGAATCAAACTCCATGTTTTTTTTTTACCCAACAAAGCAATGCCTACTAAAAAGTTGAAAAACTTAAACATCAACTTTTCTCGTTAAAAGTTCCTAAGTGAATAATAAAATAGACCTTTTTATTGGTGACGCGTCAAATTTTCCCTTGATTGAAGACCAGACATGGACTTTTTTCCATTTGAATTATTTTAGGTCGGCATGTCCCGATGGCTTCCCGCTGTGGGAATCAATTTGCATAATTATCGAGTTTTAATTAGAGGCAGTGTAAATTTATATGTGCTAATAGAGAGTTTATTTAATTCTGTGAAAATCCTGGCTGGTGGGAATGGAAATATTGTTAAGTCTGTTTTATTTTGTAAAAGAAGGTATCTATGTAATTTCGATATTTTACTAAGACGTGAAACTTATGATATTTATAACAAAACAATTCATTGTACTTATTTATTTATTTATTAAACTTTATGCACAGAGTACATGGGCGGACTTAATGCCTGAGGCATTTTCTGCCAGTCTACCTTCGGGTGATGCAGAGAAAAGATGCTTATCAAATTTTTTCTACAAAAAGTATTATTATTAAAAGCTTTTTATAATTTTCAAATGCGCGTCTTATTTTTGTAGGAATCTCTCGCCGTCTGGTCGACAATTTGCGTGACCAGAGGTCGGACTCTTTCCTTGACCAAAAAAAATATATTCTCATTTATTGTGAGGACAATGCTGCCCGTCTTCTGGGCACGTTCCCGGATGACAGCGATGCGGAGGTGTATAGTCAGCGTCAAAGAAATCTCACCCAGTTGGGCAGTGGTATCACTAACAAAACTGGTGAGTTTTCTCTGAAGTTTACCATACGTTGACGACTACGAGTCGACTCTGTTTTAGTTAGATTTTTAATTTCAATGTAATCTCTTCTTTATAATTAAGTTTGTGGTATTTATAGATTATCCATAATCACATGTTAATAGCTATTGAAGCCGCTTTATCATTGTTAACTGTATTCCGCATTCATGTTTTACAAAATAAATATAATCTTGTATCTTTGCTGCCGCAGATTAGTTACTGTTGCAATTACTGTAACATTATAATTTTTACTTTATACGTCAAATCTAAATCCAAATGTAAATAACAACACCATCTAGAAATTGTACTTGAACTAAACAAGTAAATACGACGAATAAAAATAACTTAAGAAAAAAATTACTTGTGTAGAAAACGCGAATCTCGTTGTTTACTTTCTTTATAGTATCGAGTTTACAAAAGCTGGTTATCGAAAAACACGTATCAATGAAAATGTTGCTGTGTTAACACTGGATTTAAGGCTGCATATTCTGAAAGTTGGCAACGTCGCAAAAAGCTGTCAAATATTTACAAGTTTTAATTAATTTGGCAAATTTTCTGTATGAAAACAAGAAATATCGCTCTGTAGTGCACTAAAAAAATGATATAGGAATGCAATTAAAACACTGAATTTGATGTTGTAACCGTTTCAGGTATATAAAAGGCATTTGGAAAGCTTCCAAATGCTTTTTTTACATCTAAAACTATATATTCGGTGTTACGATATTAATTATTGTATTCCCTTATCAATTTTTTAGTGCACTACAGAGCCATATTTCTTATTTTCATACAGTAACAATGCTAAATTAATTAAAACTTGTTAATATTTGACAACCATTTGCGACGTTGCCAGCTTTCGGAATATACGCTCTTAAGATATCAACTATTTTATTTTAGTAGTAGTTTACTATTTTGTGAAAGGTAGTCGTATAGTTTGTTATGTGTGGAAAAGGTTTAAAGCGCATCTGACTAGAAAAGGGGGTTTTAAAAAACTAGCACCAAAATGCTTAATTTTGCCGTTCGATAGAGTCCGTATTCCAATTTATGCCCGAAGTTAATTAACCAATCTCAATTCAAATCGCGTTGCTTTTTTTACGGCTGCTTCATATTAGACATCTAAAACAGTCGGATTGACAAATTCAGTCGTTGATTGGTTACAGAAAAAGATACAATCGAAGATAGCAACTGAGGTAGATTATTAAATTCCCGCGTTAAAGGGTATATTAGTGGAGTACCTTCGCTATGCTATACGCTATACGCATTCTATGCTCTCTTAATTTTGTTTTTTTATTTTCCTAATATGGTCATGCTCTCGTCGTCTCAATAGAAGAAAAACTGAAAACTTTAAAGCCTGAGTTCACTCAGACTGGACTGGAGCTTCTGTACAATGGCAAAAGACAGTAAAAACTAGTCGATAGCCAGGCGGCTAAGAGCCCCTAGACAAACAGTCAGCAGTCTCTAATACAATTTCAACTTTATAGCCTAATCCTTAAAGTTGAAAATCCATTAAATATTACAGAGCGTTTTTGTTTGTTTCCTTCGCTATCACTCGACAGTCTTTAATAGATTTTCAACTTTATGAGCCCGGATATTGAGTTGAAAATCTATTAAGGGGCTAAGTCAGTACTTATACGGTTTTTATATTTTACTTTCTGTCGTACATGACTGGACTACAGATCTTACAACTTAGAATACAGTTATTAACTATATGATCTAAATTCTCACAAAGTTGAAAACACGATTCAATTAAATTTTCTCGATACAAAAAAAATGCAAAGTTCAGTCTATGTTTTTTATTTTTTGGACTTTACGGCGTAACTACTATGAGTTATTGAAAGGATGTTGTTTTAAATTGTAGAAAATACTAGTATCTAAATTCTGTAAAGACAGTTTTTCAATTAATAACAATTCTAATTCATAAAAAGGCGTCAATATGTTTGGGCACATACGCCATTTTATTCTGAGCACACATTCACTATCGTCCTCTCATCTTTTGCCTTTTAAAAGTAGTGTCATCACTTTCGTTCCTTGACGAATCAGTCAGCCAACGTGGCTCTTACAGGCTAGACCTGTGACACTTTTTTTCAGATCGCGGCTGTCAGATTTTCGTAATAATAAAATTGGAAATGTATAAAAAGATCGAGAAAATAAAAACGAATGATACGTAGGCTTATAGATTATTCAAAACTATGTTTCGATGTGTTCAATGGGACGTGATTAAACGGACACGACTGTAAATAAGTCACGTAAACTTTCTTTTTTCAATAACACTTTATTTTCATTAATAAATGAAGTATAAAATAAACTAAACATACTGAATATCATCGCAGGAAATTCCTGACGACCCCTACAGAGCAAACAAGGGAAATGTTTAGAATACGTATGATACTATACATTACGAATTGTTCCTATCAATATAATAAATTACTCACAGTGATTATTATATCAATGCTATCGTGATATCGTACTATTGTTGTCGGATGGTTCCTCTGTGTCCATCCTCCTCCCATGTAATCTTTGTGCATCCAAATACCATTTCACATGAACTTATGATAAATGCACTGATTTGCAGTCAACAATTTGAGACAATATGTAACTGAAAACAACTTCTAATCGTATCAAACTGCGATATAGGATAAGAAACACTTCACTCTTATTATTATTTATTTAGTTTCGTCACAGATTTATAACAATTTCGAAGAAACAGGATTAAAATAAATTAAATGAAACCTGCTATTGTCAAAATTTTGAATACTTCAAAATTACATGTCAACTACATATAAGGCATAGCACCCACCACCCTGTTAAATATCGCCTATAGTATAATGCTGCGACTGCGATGAAAAATTTGTGGTCATTGCTGTCTCACCGCGTGTTCGGTACAAGTTGTTCTCGCACTATTAATTGCTTTGGAGGCAAAAAAAAAATGATTGGCACTGGGCTCATTCTTTTGGAGCCGATAGATATCTCTCAAAGGTTTCATTTATCAGAAAAGTGATATTAAGACCTTGTCCCAAAAAAAATTGATAGGATATTATAGAATGAAGATGAAGATTCAATTATAAAGAAGTTACAGACAATAAAATTGTTGTACTACAATAATCTGTGTACCTGTACCTCATAATATACAAGTAAAAAACTATTAAGTCCCTTTTACGCGGCGCTAGTGTCTGTCATTATAACAAAATGCATCACACGCAACTAGCTTTCTGAACGGACGTTAATAAAAGAAGCGTGTGTTTGGGGCTTTTTTTAGAGTGGTAAAATAATCAAATGAGTCCTCCCCAATGAGTTACCCAGGGCAGGGCGGGTATATCTACGATGTCTTTCAATAGACCTTTACGTTCTGGGGTCACGGTATTCGTTAGTCCCGGGACCCCGGTAGGCCCTCTAAGGGGGAGCGACGTCATTATGCTCACATGCCTATGCCCGTGCGCGCATGTGTTTGGGGCTTTAGATAATTGGGAATTGTCACTTTCGCAAAGTGTGCCAATTTTATTAATTTTCTACCAAATAGTAGTTTTTTTCGTTATCTCGGGACGTCAAAATCTGTGTCCAAGTGTTATAAAATAAATTTAAGACTGTGAATGATGAAAATATTTACAAAATATTTATCCACATCAATAAGTATTTCTATCATTTTGTTTTAGTAAATGTTTCAATATCTTTATATCAAAATATTTCTACTAGAGTAATACATGTATTTTGCGTAAAGGGAACACTAATTTATGAAATGTCGAAGTTGACGAAATGAAATACATAAAACTTTGGATTGCGTTAATTTCGCGATACTGGCGCCTACTGGTGGCGGTGCGTGGCAACTTTTCCGACTCATCAAACGATGCTTTCGCTTTGCCATACGCCGTTAAAGGCTCCTGAGCGTTTACGTTTATCAATTGCTGTTTGGCTATTGTGGGCCTGGTGAGGCCTACGACCGCTCTAGTGAGGTCGTTCAGCCGTCACCACGTGTTTACACGTAGCTGGTAATGCCGTTGCTCGAGGTGGACCGGTAAAAGGTGCATTGCCTTTTTCTTACAGCCCAACTACTCTCTCTTAAAACCCTTCCACACGATCGAAACCGACCGCCGACAGAGGTGACCTTGGTCGCGTCAACCGTACCCAACCGTCTGGAACGCTGTCGGCTGACGGTTGGAGCTGACCATGGACGCAGCCTGTCGGGATGGATGCGCGGGCCAAGGTCATCCAAAGGTCGTTTGACTCCGCCCATATCTGGTCGGCCGACCAACGTCTACACGGTAGATTTTCACACTAACTGGACCAAGGTCACCTCTGTCGGGCGGTTGGGTTGGATCGTGTAGAAGGGGTTTAACTCTCACTCTATTCTTAAACTCATCCCCACATTATAATTATTTTGCCGACATACATAGTACCACCATACCAACAACGCAAACCAAAGTGCCAACCCGCACTGGGCTCGCGTGGTGGATTTCATTATGGCCCACTCCCTCTCACAGAGTGGAGGCCTGTGTCCCAGCAGTGGGAACATTATAGGCTGATGATGATGATGATGATGACATAGTACCGCTACGAGCGCGCTCGTTCCCCCCATCATAATATAACTCTCCATGACCAGTATTTACAAACAAAATGGATTAAAACATTTTTACCATCCAGTTTTTAATGAAAAAAAATGTGACGATTCGTACTAAAAGGGTGTGATATACGACCCGGAAGTTTTGGGGGATCGCGTGACGCGGGTTCATTGACCGATTAGGTGAATCGTGTGCTGTCATAGTTTCTGTAATGGTCTTACTTAGACTTACGTTAGACTCGCGTTGTGTTGTTTACGATTTTTTAACCTTACTCCAGGAATAATTCCTCAAACAGTATTTAACATTTTTGTGTATTCACTTACAAAAACAGTAAGGCCTATTTGAAATAATGATATATGTAAAATATTATTTTAAACAAAATTAATTATATAATTTTATTTTTATAATAATTATGATCCAACACAACGCGACGCAAATCTCCGACACCTTACGACTTTGGTATCCATTGGCTCGTTACTATGTACATAAATTCCTATAAAATTGTATTTTGATAGTCGCCTGCACACCAAAGTCGTAAAGTATCGGACACTTGCGTCGCTTTGTGTACGAAGGGGCAAAGTTCCAGTACAAGTACTTGAAGGGTACAGATTTTTTTCTATTAAAAAAAAAAAATTGCTCCACATTAATGTTTGTTCCGTACAGGAATGTTTGCATCACACAGGGCAGCAGTCAATCGATCAGTCACTGTACCTACACTGGCTCAAAAAATTTTTAGTAGGTATTTTATTTCGAAAGTAATATTATCTGTTTCGTTGTCTTCTGAGCACGATATAGAAATCAGTGTAGTAGGTATATTATTATATCCGAGACTTTATTATTGTATCCTCCGAATCAGCACTGATTTAAAAGTACCTACTTAGCATTAAAAACATAAACTAACATAGCTAACTAAAATGATTTGAACACGATCACAAATCTTTTTTCACATCTTTTCATGTTTTTTAAGCAGTCGGAATTTTTGTTCATAGGTATTTTTTCAACTCATCGTTTTTAATCTGTTAAATTAATTATTTAGTTAATTGTTAGAGTTCATAAGAATTTCAGCTTATTTAATTGTTAATGAGCCCTTATAGCATTAATATTCTATTGTCCTCGAAAAGTAACCAATTAAGAGCGACTTACATCGCATTTTCAATATTGCTTAGTCTTCTGCAATGAATTCCCGCGGGTGTCGTTCCGCGAATTAATTATAATTATCAGCCATAGGAGAGTAATATTCATTTATATACGACTTCGTAAAACCTTAACCTACATAATATTCTGAAAGAAAAATGACGTTATAAGGAATCTAAATCACATATAAACAAGTGCTCCTGACCGGATTAGGCCACGGCGGCCAATCTCAGAGGAGATTAGCCATAAACAGAGGCCTTACCACGAGCTCTTAATGCGATCCAGTTTAGGCTGTGGGAAAGAGACAGAGCTATACTACTCGTCTTTCCGAGGCGGGGGTTATCAACCCCTTAAAAAGCCAAAGGCTGCCGGGGTCGCGGGATCGTCTTATCAGGTAACCGTGGCCGTAAAGAGCTATTGAAGTACACCATGGATTTTAGTCAGTACAAGTCTAGCAGTCCTTCCCGTCCTGCCCAGGGTGGGAGGACTTATTGGATGATTTTACCACGTGAGAAAAGGCACGGTATCATACCGCCAACTTTCAAACTCCGAGATGCTACTGAAAAACTCTAAACCCAATAACACCTTTTGGCCTAACCCGAGAATCGAACCTCGAGACCAACGGGGTAGTTTTTATTATGTTCGTGCATACATGCTAATCTCATCTATCATCCAACCGATTTCAATAAATTCATCATCATCAGCCGTCACTGATGTCTTCTACTGAATTTGACTTTGATAATCAGGAGTTCTTAGATAGCCCTGTTTAATAACAATTTACCACCTGAATCCATCAATTGCCCAGTCAATACATTCGCTCACAACATTACATGTACCTAAGCCTGCAACTTCGCTCGAATATACGAGAGATTTCGAGCGAATTTTGCGTAACTAAACCATTTCATACTTTTGTCCTAAGCACTACTGCTTCGATAATTCAGTAACGACCACTTGATATGGTCAAAACGGTTCTATTACTACCCTCACCCAATTACGAACATAAAACGATAATCCCAGATAAAGCATCCCGATTTTATTGTTTTCTCGAAACACACCCGAAATTAGAATAAAAGTAAGCGGTAGCCTAGATCTCGCCGTAGACGATATTATTCGAGCGAGAAATGTAGGAAATCTTGAAAGCTTCCGATCGCTACACGAAAGCCCTGAGAATGCCTTCAATCTGACTGAGTGCTCTAGCGGGTTCATATTGCCTCCCAATGACTGGCTCTTTCTATATATAATTTTGAATGTGAATTTCTCCGTGGATATTCAAGCCAATTTTGCGGAGAAAGGAAAGTACGGAACCTTATTGACTTACGTCGTAGACGGATCGCCTTTATATTTTTTAATGCTCGTTGAAGTGAAGTGATGTAATGTGTATTTGTCAATTAGGGATTAGGGAATGAATAAATGTTGTACCTATTCATCAGTGTTTGCATTAGTGGAATCAAATGATCAATAAAGCTATTGTCAAACAGACAGGCGTGACGAACGCGAAGCGAAGCGTTTTTGTTTGTAATGTATGCAATTGTTTGAATCCAGTCACATAGAAAAGCGAAAGCGATCCGATAGTCTATGTGACGGGCTTCAACAATTGCATACATTACAAACAAAAACGCCTCGCTTCGCGTTCGTCATGCCTGTCTGTTTGATAATAGCTTAAGCGTTGACGGCAGGGTTCGCACAATGGCTGAGCTTTCTACTACTACAAGTCGCGGGTGCGATTTCTGTCGGAACAAATATTTGTATGGCCTACAAATAATTATTCCAAGCCTAACTGTTTATTTATGTGATTTTAAATGTTTGTCAAAGCATCCACTATACGGGATAATTTTTTTATTAAAAAAACGAAGTTATCACTGAGATTAATCATAATTTTCTTCACTTAGCAAAGCAACCTTTTATGCTTAAGTTAAACCACGTAGTGTGCGGGACCAAGTTATACAATATTAAGTTTAAAGCAATGTTTTAGGCGTGTAAAGTCCGGTTTACAGAAAAAAAAAAGAATTCACGAGATATTCGCGTTTGAACAGCCCATCACAGAATAAGATGCTGTAATAAGTCATATTATGTTATATCTAATACCGAACTCCTTCCTCATCACTCAATAAACAGCTTCAGATACAATCCTTACAAGGAAATTCTATTTCCGTTACAGTCGCCTTTGATCGCCCCCATTGTAATTTTTCCTCGTATCTTTTGAGATAATTTGTTCAAACGCGTATGTATGGTGTTATTGTCCGGAACCGGATAGCAGAGAAAAACTGAAGAAAAGAAATATGAAAAAAGTGAGATGCTGATAGGTACTTACGAATTTTTTTGAGATAAAGTCCTGTTTGGCTGTTTTCATGGGAACGGATTTTTTTTGTGATTACTTTCAATATTTACTGACTGCTAGATAAAGTCAAAGTCAGATACTCGTATGTACTGACTACAAACTTTTTAATGTGGTCAAATCATGAAATTAATCCTCCTGCCCTGGAGCAAAAGGGACTGTCAGACTTGTAGTAACTAAAATCCATGGTGTTCCTTTCATAGCCCTTTAAGTTCCAGGATCACCTGTTTACGCAATCCTGCGCCACTAAAAAGTACCCTGTTCCTTCAGTTCCCTTTGCGTTCCAGCGCCGCGGTATTTTCTAAAGACAATATTCTCGCGAACAGACAGTATGATGCTTTACTTTTTCTAGGTCGTCGACCATTACCATCTGACACCTGGCAATGCTGAGCTGTCATTCAAAGGTTTTTTTAATTATTTTATATATTGTTTAGTTTCAAGGAGTTGTTATCCCAATGTATACAATTTTCATCTTTTGTTCACTAGGACGTAAATAATTGCTATTTCTTGAGCTATAATATGACTTATTTTTCAGTCTCGTTTATTTCAATCTTAAATATTTAAACACATTAACTGTACACACAAGCTGGCAAGCAATTTGTAAGTAATTAGAAATGACGATTACATGAGAAAATGGCGAAAGGTAAATAATATGGAAAACATACATACTTACGTCTTCTTTTCCCCAAACAATAAATATACCAAAGGCTAGTTCGACAATAGTCATATTTTTGGGATTCAAATTAAATACCCTCCAATATATCATGCCCTTCGGGTGGGATTTACAATTTCATTTTGTCGGCTTATTGACTGCGTCGGGTTATTAAATAAGGTCACAAGGCCTTAATCCGACTCTGAACTACTGTACCGGGTATTTGTTAATAGAAGCAATGCTGCCTGACTTTTGTGTCGCGTTCCCGGGATACTTTTGTTTGGATGTGTGGGCGAAATGAAGCGACCGGGTGAAAGGGTGATATTATGTGCTTTAATAGTGTTGTGGTACTAGGAAATTAGATTAGTTAGTTTTTAATCTACAGTCTTTGTGAAGTGTCTTGAAACATAGTATTTTTAAGTTATTGTAACTATTTTAGGCTGTTCATTGACAGTAAAGTGAACACTCAGAATTTTTTCAAATTAGTAATAAGCTGTTGAGTTTCGATATAAATAAATCAATTAACAAATATTGTAAATGAGTTGACGATGGATAGGCTCGGATTTGGATAAGGTAAACAAGTTATCTCAAAGCTGGTGGAAGAAAATCCCAAAGAATCCCATCTTTGGATTGTGATGTCCGAGTCAGGGTGCCAGTATGCCCCGAGCTTGCAAAGAACTAGTTTGGCCTTGACCAAACTAATTTGTCTTAAAATCAGCCGGTTTGGCCGGTAACAAAAACATTTATTTCAAGTAGACCAGTTACAGGCACTTTTGGATTGTCAAAGACATTAAAAATATAATCAAATACTACAAAGTTATGGTGCTATAGTCCCAGTCACATGACATAAAAACTGTAAAAGTACCGTAGATGCCCATTCCAAGAAATAGATCTCAATGGAGAAGAACGGGCAAGAAACTCCATGGACACTCTTTTTCGATCGCCAAAATTATTACAAATTCTTTGTTACATCATTCATTTTGAGATGGTGCATTATGTGAGAACGACATAGCAAGTTAAAAGTGTCCACAGCAAAAATTACAAAAAAAAAGACAATTCAGAAATAAAAGAATCAATAATTAAAATAAACCGTGGCAGCTAAAAGATGACCAGTTCCAACTGACAGCGCCCGTTCACGAACATGACACACGTATACATACGTAACATATTAGACACGCCCACGATTTAAGAGAATACCATGTAACGTAAAATCGTTTAAAACCTAAACTAAATGGCAAAGGTAACCGCAATATTTACTCACAAAAAGACCAAAGGTAGCAAATAAATACGTATTTAACGTTTATTCCCCCGACGCCATTACGAGACCAGTAGCAAACTATAAAAAAAAATAAGTTGTTACTAAAAGCGATGCTTTCGCTGGCGTGTTATTGAGAATATCGTCAGTTTCGTCACGAACCCATTACCGATTCCGTTGAGGTCTCGACTTAAGTACCTCTGAGAAAGACTTTACTACTTGATCCCGAGTTTAAGTTTCAGCATCCCGTGTTTTCTACTACCCTTTTATATTAACGTTTCATACATTTTGAGACATCAAACAAACTGTGTTTTGATACTTGCTTGGAATAGGCAAACTTAGTGTTACGGATGAATGAAATGATGAATGTAGTGAAGCTCATTTATTGTGAGAAAAAAAAAAAAGATTTTGAGTAGGACTTGAACCCTGTGATCTTCTGATGCAGTACACTACACGCTTTACCAAACAGGCAGTCCATTCCGCGACAAAAAAAGTCAGTAAATGCTACCAAAATACCTATTTACGTGTATTTACAACATGATCTAGGTACAGTTATAAAACTCTTCGATTTAAATAATTCGAAAAAATATATTGAAATCTACTGAAACCCTATTTTTCAGTTAAGTATAGAACTACAAAAATAGGAATGAGTGTCATCAAAGATCGAATATAATCAAGATATTTTAATTGCGATAAGCAAAATTCAAATTAATTATATCAAGTTGGCCAGTTACAGGCACTTTTGAGTTTTCGAAAGACAATAAATAAACATTGCTGCTATACTGACCCAGCCCGTGGCATAACTGTGATAGTAATGTAGCTAAATCAAAGTCCTTTCAATATCATAACATTGTAAAAGGAAGTTTTTGGGAAAGGTTTTTTTCATACGATAGTCTTAGTATGCTTAGAAGATCGTACCAAATAAACCGTATTCCAAAATCTCCCTTTTAATCCGAAACTCCCGAATTGCAACATCATACATATTTATAAACATATTTAGTTCAGTAACACCCAAACTTTTTACCAACTTCGCCCGGACTTAGCCGAAAATCCACAGACGTTTGCCGGAGATAAAAAAAAAACTTCTGCCCGTATTAAAATAATAAATACGGCAAGTAACAAAACTCGACAAAAGTTATAAGATTTATTCGCACCATTAATTATTTGCTCGCCCGGAGACATAGCGTAATTATATTGTTGAAATCCTACGCTTCAGGCAGCTAGCGTTGTAAAATTTCGCTGGATTTCGTTGTTATCGGATCCGATATTACGGTGTTAATAAAAATCTTTTGTGAGCGATTGTATTGATGGACTACGTAGTTAATGAGGCAGTACTTTGTTGCAAAGTTTTGTATTCGTATATACTACTCCGCTCATAAACATTAATAAATAAAATGATTATTGTGTATGATTGTGCGACCTCTTGGTTCTTTAATTATGAATTTAAAAAATCTTATAATAGTTTTGAAAATAATTTCATGCACATTCCTTTGTACGTGTATTAAATTGTTTACCTTGCTTGAAATGAAGTTATGATGTTTTTAAAATCTTGAGGAGATGCTAAGCACGCTCACTTATAACTGTACGTTCACCTTTATATAATTTGCTATCAGTGACAAATAAAAAAAAACTTAATTTAATCTCCTCTAAATACCTATTGTACACATACTAAAAGCCTGCACAGAAGATACAAACTACTCTCAATCTAAAAACAGCCCAAGTTCAGTTGAAACACAGTTCAAATCAACTGGAGAAGCTAAAACACTTCAGTTATCATATACCACAAAAAAGCTTGCAACCGATGAACAGAATACAAAAACGTTATCCACAAACAAGTTATAGTAGCCATACACCATCCTGCCTATCGACGATCGATTTGACGCTTGCAGTTGTTTCAAATTGCAATTGTTTAAAAATGCCAATTTGATGGCATGACATGCCAATTTGATAGGTCATCAAATCGATTTGACACAACGTCAAATCGGCAGCATTGATGCATTTGGCTATTATTCGGTGACGACAGCTACAATTTTATAAATTTGTAGCTATCGGTCACCGAATAATAGCTAGATCTAGCTATAAAGTTGCTAAGCTGGCATCGCTGCTGCAGATTTGAAGTTGTGTCAAATCGATCGCACGACAGGCAGTATGGTGTATGGTGTATATGGACGAACTGCCAATTTGAAACAATTGCAAGCGTCAAATCGATCGTTCGATTGGCAGGATGGTGTATGGCTACCATTAGGCAAGCTTATGACCGAAACACTAGAATATGCTGTCCAAGTTTACCAATTTCACACGGACGCAATCCTGTAGGGGTTAACGAACCGTGTCCAGGGGACAAAAACACAATGCAGTTTGTCAAAACAGTATGATATATTGGTTAGTGCACCAACAGATTCGTAGAAACTCGGGCGTGGTATTCGTTTGGGAGAATTTTAAAATACAATTTTACGGTGAACGAGTCTGTTTGGGTCTCGCCTCGTATGGTCTTATGAGTAGGTATGGAGGTCCGTTCCCACTTTGGTTCCTTTGGCAAAGACTTATTAAAAGCTCCAATGTCTGATTTTTTGGGAACTTGTGTATGAGCTTCGCGACGAGTTTGACTCTCTTTGACGTAGCTTTTGGAATGCGATAAAAATAATATAATTGTTATAAAAGGATTTCTAATTAATGTCATCTGTGATTGAATAACTCTTTCTATGTTAAATAAGGTATATCTCTGTAAATTTATTGTAATATTTATTGTAGTATTGTTTGTTTAATTGTACAAAAAAACGATATTATTATATTTATATGACTGGCCTGTTGGTCTAGTGGTTAGTGACCCTGACTGCTATGCCGGAGGTCGTGGGTTCGATTCCCACCCAGGACAAATGTTTATGTGATGAGCACGATCATTTGTTCTGTGTCTGGGTGTAATTTATCTATAATATGTATGTATTTAGAAATATATAAGTATGTTTATCAGTTGTCTAGTACCCATAACACAAGCTCTGCTTAGCTTGGGACTAGATGGCGTTGTGTGATAGTTGTGGAATATTATTATATTATATTATATATTATTATTATTATATTTATATTATTAGGTTTATGAAATTAAACTTTGTGATTTATCATGCTTGTAAAAATACAAACGACTTTTTGATACCGTTCGCAGTCTTAATTCTGAAAATATTTTATATTAAATCTGCAAGCACTCACATTTCCATTCGAACATGAAACTAAATTATTCATTCAACTGCTTGTATCCTTCAGGACTGAAACGAAGTAAACAATAGAGATGTCCAACTCGCTGCGTATAGATAGAGATATATTGTTCGGACAAAATACGAGGCATCGACCCGAGAAGAATGATTCATTGTACTATGAAAAAAGGTTTGCAAAATGTTACACCATATAATAAAATCCGATAGGTTACTTGCAAAAAAACCTCATGTCACAATCAATCACCGCGAAAATGTTTGCCACCAATGACAACTTGTTAACATTCAGCCGCTTCAAAGCGATCTTTTTGGCAACCCCAAATCACGGGCCGTGTCCAGGGAGCCGCCATTTTAAGATTTACGACCGACACAGCGGCATCCATTTTGTTAAAACCTACTCACGTGCAACATGCAAAAGCACTCGACCCGAAAACTCTTGAATGTACCGAAACTACTCAACGTGACACACGAAACGCGGGCCGCTTGGGGCCTCAGTAATTAAACAATTTTCATTATTTCACCACACAAGGGGCGCCCCTGTGTAATGGCGATGTGTTATAGAAATTTCGCGAAATATATTTGAATGAAAACCGGGATAATCCCTCGATTAATTAACCTCATTTGTTTTTAAAGTACGGCGCGTCCGAAGTGTCGGACGAATATTTTATAATGACGTTTTTATTTGAATTGCGGTTCATCTCGAGGGCGAACGACTCGATTTCGAGCATCGAACGCGATAATAAAGGGAATTCATTGATATTTTGTGAAATTTTAATGCCCTTGCACGGATGATAATGAACCGTTTTCATTCATGTCATTAAAAAGTTTTAGAAGGTGGCAAGCAATCAATAACTTTTTATAATGTCTTTATCTACCTTCACTATCAAAATTATCTTTCGTATATTTTTAAACGTATAGGCAACGTTTAAACTCTCTATAAATTTTGTCAGATCCGTTTTGACAATATTGAATGAAAAACATTCATTTTTATTTACATCCAAACTTTTATATTTATAACGTTAGTTAGATGCCCTCAGTTCAGCTACTTTACTGGTACATCTTTAAGTATTTCATCCAGCTACTACCTTTTCCACTGACGTTATGTCACAGTGATTCTTCTATCAAGTCAATCTATTTAGATTGGCAACGTTGCCGTTGGCGAGGTTTACGACTCGGATCAGTTTGAGGTCCCTTGAGACAACCTGCAGTCAATACTTCGGGTATCACTTCGACTTTGTAACCAATGTGGATATCGACTGCTGGAATAACCACACGTTGAAATACCTAAATACATTTGTTTAAGAATTAAGTGAAATGAATTACAGGCGAGATAAATTATAGCTACCTGCTGATCTAGGTTTATGAAAATCTAGATTTGGAAGATCTGGATTAGGATCAGGAACCTAGTAAGGGAAAAGTGTATAAGACGAGGACGCGAGGTATATTGGACACACACACGGAAAACTTAACAGAACACTAACGTAGCGCAAGCGCCAACTTGGGGGTTTGCAATGGCGTCCTGTTAAGCTATTGTCAAACAGACAGGCGTGACGAACGCGAAGCGAGGCGTTTTTGTTTGTAATGTATGCAATTGTTTGAAGCCCGTCACATAGACTATCGGATCGCTTTCGCTATGTGACCGGATTCAAACAATTGCATACATTACAAACAAAAACGCCTCGCTTCGCGTTTGTCACGCCTCTCTGTTTTGCGCTACATTAGTGTTGTGTTAAGTTTGCCGTAAGTGTGTGTGTCCATTATACCCCGCGTCCTCATCTTATACACTATTCCCGATATGATGTTACATTAATTACACGATTCACATAACGACTGGTATCCCTCTAAGGGCATTGTACAGCCTCATTTCGTCAGTTAAGTTCAAGTCCCGTGTTATAAAGGGGCTGAGAAATTAAACTAATCCTAATGAAAAAACTCAGTAACCCGGGACCCTGGAATCAAACCCGGGACCATATATACAACAGCCTCACTTGTAACCACTAAATCAATGAGGCAGTCAAGTTTGTCATTTTTTTTTTTTATTAAATTCATCCAGAGAGTAATTCTTAATGCAGGCAGCATTAAGCACTAACAAAGTTCTGAAAGAAAATTCTAAAAGAGTTCCACTTCTGGGCATAAGCCTCCTTTCACTCCTCCCACTTCTCGCTAGCCTGTGCCCCTCCTTCCATTTCGGACAGAACCTATTCAGTTCATCCCGCCATCTCCTTCGCGGCCTGCCGTGAATTCGTCTCACTGTCTGAGAGCTCCAGTTTTGAGTTTTTTTGGCTTACAGCCCACAGATACGTCCTGCTCATTCCCATTTGAGTTGGGCAGCCTTCTCAAATTGCAATCACAAAAAAAAAAAACTTTTTAAAAAAAAAAATGTAACCGACTTCAAAACAACCACAAAAAAGAGTTCAAAATAACCTACAAAAAAACTTTTCTTTCGAAAGTCGGTGACTTTATTTTTATTTCATTGACTTTCGGTTACATTTTTTTTTGAAAAAGTTTTTTATTTTATCCTTTTTAGTTTCACTATTCAACCCAATGGGCTGTAGTTGCCAAACAACAGCCATCCGTTTCAGTGGAAGATACGTGGAACCAATTAAAAACTAAAGTGCATGAAGCCAACCAGATAATACTAGCGTCAAAAAGTTGGGTACCTATAAACAACCATGGATGAATGACAGAATTTATGAGCTTATAGAAAAACGGAGACTTCACAAAATGGACAAAGACAAGTATGAAGAATTTGATAAACAGATCCGCCGTGAAGTCCGTTACGCTCGTAATTCTTGGTACAGAAAAAAATGTGAACACCTTGAAGAACTCCAGAGGAAACACGATGCGTTCAATCTTCACAAAGAAATTAAAGCCTTGGTTGGTCACAAAATTCCTACTCACCAACTGTGGGACGAAAAAAAACCAGCCGGTGGTAGATACAGCTAAGAAAAAACTCATGTGGAAACAATACATCGCTAACATGTTTGCTGATGACACAAGGAGCAGCACACCACAAACTTGTGACACAGATGGATACACCATCCTTGAGGACGAAGTCATCAAGGCCCTGCGAAGAGCTAAGACAGACAAATCACCAGGACCAGATGAAGTCCACATCGAGATACTGAAATTAATAGAACCAGTACACATTAGCTCCCTGACAAAATTAATGAACCTCGTGTACGACACCGGCTCATTCCCATTCAATGGCCGAATCGTCAACAATCTAAGATATGCCGATGATACTGTTCTTATGGCGTCAACTGAGTCGGATCTACAAAAAATAGTGGATAGGTTAAATGAGTGCAGTTTGAGGGCAGGACTTAAAATGAATGCACATAAGACAAAAGTTATGGTCATATCAAAAGGTACTTTGAGTCCTAATATTAGTGTTTCCAGCGAAAGGCTAGACGTAGTGCGTAAATACAAATACCTAGGCACTTGGCTAACAGATGACTGGGAAAGTGAAACAGAGATTAAGACACGCATAGAAATCGCCCGTAGTACCTTTAATAAAATGCGATCAATACTATCCAGTTGAAACATAAGCATACCTTTGCGCACTCGCCTCCTTCAGTGCTATATTTGGCCAATAGTCCTATATGGGTGTGAGGCTTGGACCGTCAAAGAGGACCTTCGAAAACGATTGGAAGCCTTCGAAATGTGGACATTCCGGCGCATGCTTTCTATTAGCTGGACTCAAAAAATTACTAACGCTGAAGTACTGAAGCGAGTAGGTCAAACGCGCAACTTAATGCAGACCATCAAGAAGAGAAAAGTGGCTTACCTTGGTCATGTCTTTAGAAATTACCGGTACGAACTGCTGCAACTCATAATGATGGGCAAAATTGCGGGAAAACGAGGAGTTGGCCGAAGAAAAAAGTCCTGGCTCCGCAACATTCGGGAATGGACCGGAATCAAGAGTGCTGCAGAGCTGTTCCACCTCGCCAGGGATAAAGAGAGGTTTTCAAGTCTGATGACCAACCTCCAGTGATTGGAGAGGAACGAGAAGAAGAAGAAGAAGATTCAACCCAAATTATTGTCAAATACATAATTTTCTTACATGTGCACTAAAGTTTTGTAATCCGTAGCAATAACAACGCCCATGTATAAAAACTAAAAATAAAAACTACTGCACCAAACTAAATGAAAATTCTATGGAACCAAATGGCAGATATACTGTATCGAACAAAAAAAGAATCATCGAAATCGGACCAGAAACCTCGGAGTAATCGGTAGACAAAGTTGAAAACTTTTTAGGTTTTTGTTGATTTATGTTGATTTTTCAAAAAGTGTTAGTCCGATTTCAATAAAATTTTAATGGGACCATTCCGGAAGTATACCCTATCCAACAAAGAAAGAATTTTTCAAATCGGTTGTTAAACGACGGAGTTATGCCCGAACAAACATTAAAAAAAAAGGTTGCACTCCAGGAGTGCCGGTAGAAGTGAAAACTTTTTTGTTACTATGTTTTATTTTAAAACTGGAGTAGTACAGATATGAAATTAACTAATTTGAATGACGTCTTACTCATTTTCGATCAGGGTCACGTGACCCTGACGCGAGTTTTAAATTTTTTACCCATTACAGAAAAAGTGTACAACGCCGCTAAAGAAGTTTTCACTTCAAAAATACAAACATCCTTAATGAGAACCTCATCCTTTTGGAAGTCGGTTAAAAAAAAAAAAAAAACTAAACGCCAAAATGTAACTCGCCACCAATTTATTATTTATCTTCAAGCTACAATAACTTAACGTCAAAACCAATACGAGTATCAAACAGAAAACCCGATAATCAATTTATAGACAAAATAATTACCAACACTTTAAAAATTACTCTTCTAAACGCTTAAGTGCTGTGTAAAAATATCGAAGATTGTTTATCAGCTAAGATGTATTAAGTGTTTTACTCAGTAAACAAAACAGATGCAATCGTTCAAAAAAAAAATGATTCACCAATCATTCATTCACGTCAGTATCAATCATTCGTCAGCATGGCTACCCTGAAACATGTGCGCATATCAATTCTGGCTCAGTTCGGACATGGCAATACGTCGTGTATATGGGATAGGATTTTTATCGATGTTCTTTAAAAATAGTTGACTTAGAACTTACTGGACTCTATTAAAAGTGTATATGAATCTTACTTGATAAATTGGAGTTTAACAACTTTAAATATCGATGGTTTCGATTGACTTAAGTTATTTAAGGCATCTTCTCATAGCAGTTGTCTATGTTTTTATATCTCAATAGTTAAAGTATAAGATTTTGATTGTTTATATTCCCCTGAAACAGTTTAATTTCTGATTTGATACCCATTTAATTTTTTCTCGCCTTTATATTATAACTATTACATTTTTTAATCAACATTCAAAATCGCCATTCAAAATTTTATTTAGACGTCGTCGAGAATAAATTCTTATTGCTTTATAATCAATTCATTTGTAAAGATTTTATAAAGATATGATAGAGGTTTCGTTGATGTAGCGGGCCTTTGGATCAAAGTTATGTAAAAAAAGTACTTAAGAAAAGTCCAATGAGAATAAATTTAACACCGCCTTAAAAGTCCAACTAACTCCACAGCAGAATAGCCTCTAAAACCTAGAAACAAAAGTGAATCCTTTAAAACTATACTAAAAATTCAATTCAGCTCCGACTGACACATTAATTGCCTTTAGACAACAAACGAAAAACGTAAAAATGTTCGTCTCTCTAAACTTCAAACAGCTCTTTGACGCGAAACCCTTTGACGTTCTGCTAAACAGCACAAAGTTCTGAACTCAGAGTTAAAAGCAGATTACAATCCATAATTAAAATAATGCTTTTCGATCACGCCTTTAAGAATTAACGAGATATTCCACTAATATGCTAAAATTATTGGAAACTAGATAAAGTATAAAAGTTCATTTTTAATGGGTCGGTCTTATCTTCCGGTTTTGTGGAGAAAATTTTCTTAGCGTGTTTTTTTAATGTTGGGGAAAATAATGGTTGTTCGAGTTTATTGAGTTACATTATGTTTTTAAAAGATTTTTATTATAATAATTAGTAAAAAGTTGTTTAATATTATAAAAGTAAACAGAGACCTTAGTTATTATAGCACGATGTCTTTATACCTGTTTGTCTTAAAAAAGTATTGATCTAATGACTCTTAATTATCTCACCTCACAGGTGGATCTACATACGGGCTTTTGGGCTCCTTTGGGGCTGCAGCAGGATATAAATCCTCCCAACCAATTTCTAACGAAGACGATGGACATTGTTGTGTTTTAGGTTACAAGTACCTATTATTGGTTGCGATGACAACTTGCGCAGATTTGTAGGCACCTATTTGTGACACACACAGATATGTTTTTTGACAAAGTGACAATTAGTTGATTAATTAGGCGGGCTGTCAAATTAATAGTATTTGCCACGTACCCTACAAATACGCTGTCCGCCCCTGTAATAACTTGCACTTTTTCCTTATGAATAGTGCAGATAACATCTAAAAGATCATTGCAATATATCAATTGCGATAAAATATATCACGAGCTAAAATATATCACCAACCCGAACTGGGCCCGCGTGGTAGATTATGGCCTTCTCTCTCTCACAGAGAGGAGGCCTGTGTCCCTGCAGTGGGAACATAATTATATAGGCTGATGATGATATCACGAGCGTTTTATAGCAATTAGAATAGAACACTAACATAAACTTAAGCAATAGAACAAAACGTTTCATTTCAGTTTTATTGGTTTTGTTAAAGTAACCTTTTAAGAACCTGGGGGAGGTTCTAGTTATTATTTACAAGGGCATACATTCGAAGCTGTAAACACGGTTAAATCAACTACTACTCAATCTTAAGATACACCTTCAGATTTATCTTATATTGACTGTTCCGAAAACCACCACTCCAACTGAGTTTGCATTTCAAACGAAATCCGTTGGTCTATATCAATATGGCCGAACCGCTTCAAGCGACACTCCTGCAGTGTGTAGTCACGTAGTGCACGACTCAGACATGCACAATTCTGTTCTCTACACAAACGCAGTACATTTTGAAGGGAAAACGTCTGGTGACGTTTTTAGTGGGTCGCGATAAAATTCGATATATTTTGTGTTTTTTTTTGTCGAATGTTTGAACGTTGGTTTGGTAGGTTAGGTTTGTTTTAGGATTTGGTTTTTATAGTGAACCATTACTGTCGCAAACTCAATTTTTTTTTTGTTTCTTTATAATTGTACCTACTCGACAATGGTTCTCAATTTATAAGCTTTCTGCTTAGATAGGACTTTCCATTATCAGCAAATATTATGAATCTTTAAAGCAATTGACCTTTAAATAATGAATACGAAAAAATAATAACTTTCTAATTAATACAACTTACGGCTATTTTTTATTTTCCGTATCTTCACCTAGAATGTATGGAAAAATACACATGGTGAATGAATGAAAATGTGTTCTTTTTGTATTTGTAAAAAATACGTTTTCTACATGTCTATTTAAATGTCGTCAAATTTCTCCATTCCACGTTCACAGCATTAATATTGGCCTTACGAAGGTAAATGAATACCGGCTAGCATTTATAACATTCTGGATCAGCCTAACTGAGGCAAAACTAATCAAATTAAAACTTCAGCGACAAACTGATATCATACGCCTAGTTTAGAAAGCGGTTAACTTTGTAAAGCTTCCAGATTTTTTTAGTACATGAGATTAAGAGGGAACTCGAGTGGACTTTTCTATAATATACAAACGTATTCCGCTGTTTTCTTTTTGGATAATGCCTAATGAGCACTTTTTTTAATCTAGGCGAGCGTGTTTCTATCGTGTCCTTTTTTCCAAAACATAATTACTAAAGAAAATAAAACAAACCAAAATCCCAATAAAAATAGCTCATACTTGCCACAATGTGCAGACGATTCTCAGAGATTCGCTTCTGTTTATTATAGTATTTTGACAGTAGTATTAGTCAGAAGATCAAAAAGCTTGACAAACAGTCTTACCATGGGGTGTCGTTTTACCCTGTTACGGTATTGGAAGTCCGACAGGCAGTTGCTCCATGTAAAATAGTAATATTCTTCAGCTACATTTGGTTCGACTAGAAGCCGCCCCCAATATAGTTGCGAAAAGGCTAATCAGATGATGATGACTTGTGATCCGTACTTTCAGATTATTAATTATTAATCAGATTATTAATATTTGATCTTCGAATAAATAAAAATAAAAAATAAAATAAAATAAAATAACTTTAATTCAGACCGTAGTCCATATTATGTTAGTAGTCACACACCCTTAAAACTATGTTAGTAAAAATAAAAATAAAAATACAGCACAGAACTTAATTTAAATATCTCCTGCGTACACTCAACACACCGGGTACATGTACATGTACATGTACATGCACCCAGTGTGCAAAAATGGCGCAACACGGCTTATCACTAATGACCCTCAGAATGCTGTTGCCGCTCCCACGCACTCTGCGCATCATAGACGCTACCCTCTTTCTTATGATGGCTTTAAAACCATCAATATGTGCGTCGGCAAACATTCCTGATGCACTGCAGTAACGTGGGAGCCCCAACAACATCCTGAAGGCGTTGTTATACTGAACTTTAAGGGCGTTGTATGCCCGCTGCGTATACCGAACCCACAGGGTGCACGTGTACAGAGACTGGCAGAATGCCTTAAAAAGCGTTATTTTCACTTTTGGTGTACAACGTGCAAACCTGCGGGCCAACATATTGCATCGGACAGCCAACGCCCTCCGCTCTCTTTCCATGTCCTCGTCGTCTTTCAAGGACTCAGTCACTATGTGCCCTAGGTACTTAAAATTTAAAACCCTCTCAAGGGCCACACCATTCATTTTAACTGGCGGTACATAGGCTGGCTTTTTGTGTCTTACTTTAAAAACTAATAACTTGCTTTTTTTTACATTGTACACAAGTCCGTGCTTTTCTGCATAAGTCTCACATACCGCCAATAACCGCCTGAGTGCGCTGACTGAGGGACTCAGCAGTACCATGTCGTCCGCATAACTAATACTATTGACAAAAATACCGTCAATAGAACAGCCGACATGTGTACTGCCGAGCTCGACAATCAGCTGATTTACGTACAGGTTGAAGAGCGCTGGCGAGGTCAACCCTCCCTGTCTCACCCCGCACTCCAACCTGTACTCCTCAGACGACTCGTTGGCCCATCTAACTTGATTCGTTTGATGACCGTACCAATACCGAAACATACTTGTTATGGCGTCAGGCACACCCGATTCACGCATCTTACTCCACAACAAGTCATACCTAACAAGGTCAAATGCCTTGGAGAGGTCAAGGAAGGCTGCATAAACCGGGGTACTTCTCTCCGTGTAATACCGGACAGTATGTTTGGGACAACACAGCACATTCAGTTGATAGCTGTGGCCTAAAGCCGAACTGAGCATCATGTATTTTGAAGTGTTTCCTAAGTTGCCCCTCAAACACGCTGTCAAGTACTTTAGCCGTAATAGTCGCTAACGAGATCGGTCTGTAATTATTCTTGTCGCTGACGTCACCAGTTTTATTTTTCGGTATTGGCACGACCACCGTCCGCATCAACGGTGGTCGTGCCAACACCGCATAAATAGATAGACAAATAGAATACACTTTATTGAACACCAAAATTGTTACAAAAACTGTTTTACAACATTTCTAATTCTATTTTATTCTATGGTTACAACGGCGGTCTTATCGCTAAAAACAATATTGGAGTAGCCCAAATGAGAAGTAGCTCAAATGATAAGTAGCCCAAATGAGAAGTAGCCATAATGAGAAGTAGTCCATTATGGAGCCGGTTGCCCAAATGAGAATTAACCCTAATGCGCCTAAACCTTCTTTCAGACAACCTTTTTCTCTTCTTCGCGATATCGATGTTGAATTCCGATAGTGAATTCCATTCCATAAATAAATCTCTAACTATCAACTTACCACAAACAAATGAGAAAAAGTCACACCGCTCTTTCACCTCATCAGAAATAAATCCAATAATATATCCCTATAAGAAATATATCTCCTCTACCTAATCATATAATTCCGAGTAAAGCTAGAGTCACACCGGCGAACTGAATTATTGAACAGTGCGCTCTAGAGAGTACACGGTCTAAATGGCGTCGGATTTTTGTTCCTACAATATTCACTAAAAGAGATTAACGCGAGCATTGAGACGAATGGCGCAGGTTCCTATGAAAGGTAATCTTATGGGATTAGGGAATATTAGACGAAAGATCCCTTTTTGACCCTCTGAAAGGGTATTAATTTAGTTAGTTTTTTGCTATCAAATGGATGTAAACATATTATTTTTTTAACGTTTATCCTCCTGTGAAAAAAAAACACGATTGATCAATGTTTGTATCTCTATCTACAAATTACTATAAATTACTTGTACTATATACTTTGTCAGTCTTTTAGCTCACATATCCTATCAATTTCGGCACTATACTTTCGGTGGGGTAAATTGTGGAGTTTATGCCCCTTCGTACACAAGGCGACTCAAGTTTCCAATACCTTTCGACTTCGGTATCCAAGCGGTTATCGCAATAAAAACCCTTAGAGGTTCGAACACAAGCACGCGTCAATGAATACCAAAATCGTAAGGTATCGGAGACTTGCGTCGCCAAGTGTACGAAGGGGCTAATGAAACGACTGATAGGTACCAATTTCTGAATTTTTGGTCCATATATTATGGGTCATGTCCTTTTCTTTCTTATCTGCAGCTGATCATTTTTCTTTCTAATTCTATCAATTTTCCGTTCTACGAACAGTAGAAATGTCTGCAAAAACACAAATAAATAATTACGAATTCGTTTAAAAGAATACCAATCTCATTTAAAAGTGGTAGTTCTTTGTTCCCACGTTTTATAGTGGGAGTAATTCCGAGAGATTGTAAAATATGGGTATCGTTTTATAAAATTGCGTTAGCTTCAAAGTCCGTATTAGCAATAGTCTAGCACTTTCCAAGATTACTTTACAATCAACTAACCGCTCTAGCAACTAGTATCGCTTACTTTAATCTTTGTTAGTTTGCAATGCTCGTTTTAAAATTGCTTAGATCTTACTTCTTACCAATAATTAAAGGTGAAAAAATGTGACTGTTTATGTGTAGGTATATTTTTGTAACTCTTTCATGAAAGGATTTGGATGAAATTTGGTACATTGATAGTTTATAACCTGGATCAACACAGGATTATAATCCCGATTTTATGTTCCCACGTTTCGAGTTATAGTGGACGAAGCCGCAGCTGGCAACGGATACTTGTTATAAAATGAGAAATTAAATATAACGCAATCCAAACGTTTCGATTGACTGTCTCATTTTGACTGCTACACACGTTACAAAAAATAATTACGATTGGACAGTATAGTTCAAACTGCAACGATAAATCTAGATTTGAAACTCCACGATCTCATCCCACCAGCCGCTTCTATCATCGCACATCTAGACGCACGGCAAATTACCATCCTCACCTTGTTGCTATTCCACCAATTTGCACTAAGCGTTTCCAAACGTCTTTTATAATGCGGACAGCGAAGGAGTGGACCCTCTGCCTGCTTCTGTGTTTCCGAACACATACAACCCTAATCTCTTCAAAGTAAGAGTGAACAGGCTTCTTCTGGGTAAGCACGCTCCATCGTTGACCTTGTCTTAGTCACTCCTGACCTAGGCTCAGGTCAAGAGCATACCTATTGCACAAAACAAAAATGAGAAAAATCGGACCAATATACAGTTTTTCCTCTATACAGTTTGAACTGTACCGTCCAATCGTAACGATTTTTCATTACTTGTGTATCAGCCATTAGGCTAGTGATGGCAAGTGTAAATGCTAAGCACGAGGTTCCGGGTTCGACTCGAGGTCGAGCAAAGTGATACCGGATTTATCCATGAAGCTATTGTCAAACAGACAGGCGAAGCGAATGCGATCCGAAGTGTTTTTATTTGTAATGTATGGAATTGTTTGAATCCGGTCACATAGAAAAGCGAAAGCGATCCGATAGTCTATGTGACGAGCTTCAAACAACTGCATACATTACAAACAAAAACGCCTCGCTTCGCGTTCGCCACGCCTGTCTGTTTGACAATAGCTTTAGGAATTACTTATTAGCGGCCACGGAGACTGGATTCATGCTTGTTGATGATTTTGGAGACTAGCCCATTTGTCTTCAATCAGGCATGAATCTTAAGTTCTATTTAAAAGGAATAAATAGGACTTAAACATAACTGGTGAAATTGTGGCGTATTACTATCCATACCTCTGCTCATAGGTTGGGGAAGTACTTGCATGATGTTTTATTAAAAAAAAATTGCCTATTTCCTCACATTACTTTCCATACCCTTGATAAGTGGAAAAATCATAAAATAAGTCCTTCGCCCTAGATGCGGTCCCTTATGCTATATCTGGGACGGGAGGACTCATCACAGACTGACTAAAATCCACCATATTCTTGCCTTACATTCCACGGTTACCAGTTTGGACAGTTCCGCGACACATTCCCATACCCTGAAAGATTATTACGGCACAAACATTTTAGTCGCTTAGATGGTTTAGTGTGACACAAAAATAAAGCACTTGAGTTTTATTTTTAGGTTAAAGATTATTTTAATAATTTGTTACCTACTTAAAGTAACACTTTAAGATCTCCCTTTTTGAGACAGGTTTTCTTGCTTTTGCTGCATTCAAAGATATCTTGTCGCTACTTAAAAACTTAGAAAACATACACAAAAGCAACCTAGACCAAGCAAGCGTAATACATCTATCCCCAAAACCGCTCGCATGTTCCGCCGCAGCGGGGACGTCACAAATAATACTTCTAAGGGCCTATGCACACCACGTTTTTTAAACGCGCCGTTGAGTCGTGTTTCAGAAACGCGCTTCGACGGCGCGTTTTATTAAACAGAACAGTTTGTTGTCACTTGCATCACGTCAAACGCCCGGCACCGGCGCGTTTGTACGAGTATCGACACAAACGGGCGTTGACGGCGCGCTTTTATCCAACCGAGCAGTTTGTTGTCGTTTGCATCGCGTCAAACGCGCGGCACCGGCGCGTCTCTATCGATACAAACGCGCGGCACCTGCGCGTCTGTATCGATTCAAACGCGTATTTGAATTTATACGGGTGTGCAAAGGTCTACAAGCTGCGTCTGACTTGCGTGCGTATCGCGTCTGTATTGCTACAAACGCGCGTCATCGGCGTGTTTAAAAACGTGGTGTGCATAGGCCCTAAGATGTCTTCTGGAGGACTCGCATTATAGTACCTCACATTATTTCAGTTTGAAAATATTTGGGGAAAAAGGTAAGTAAGAAGAACCTTAGTTTCTATTTAATCTGACAGATCTTTGGATAAGTATTCAATCGTCTTTGTAAGAGAGCTTATTTTGATACGATTTTTTTTTAGAAAAAGATTAAAATAATATTTGGGTAATTGTTAACAAGTGATCATTTATTTTATATATATTTACCTAGCGAATCACCCTGGCTTCGCACAGATGTAATTATAAAATAAAATATAGCCTATGATACTCAAGAAGAATGTAGCTTTCTCCTGGTAAAAGAATTACGAAAACTTCAGAAACTTACAGTTATCTCTTTATAATAGATTCAAAAGTGGGATCCAACGGGAATAATTCTATCAGTTTAGAAGATTTATTGTAACGAAAGTTAAATTGACACTTTTCTTGGTTTTTCATCGTGCACTGGTTGTAGAAGCACACTAGTTGCGAACACTGCGCACTTGACCTTTTGGAAGAATCTAACAAATATCTTTTAGACCTTCCCCTCTCCCGGGTCGACGGCGCTTTGTGTCCCACGCGCGCCTCAAAGAGCGTCAGCATAATGACGGGGCCTCCTCTCAGAGGGCCAAAGCCTGCCGGGGTCGCGGAACTTATTCCATCATCATCATTGAAGGACACCGTGGATTTTAGTCAGTACGAGTCTGACAGTCCCTTTCGCCCTGCCCGGGGTGGGAGGACTCATTTGATGATTTTACGACGTTAACAAAAAAAAGACACCCCTCTGACTGAGAGCGTGGCGTCTCTTGTAATCCGGCTTCTCGGAGGTTGGTAGCGGAGGATGGTTTGAGTCATATTGCTGAGTGGCCCATGTTGACTGGACGTCCATACTATAAGCCCGGTATTGATATGGATACCCCGGAGGAGTCTGGGGGATGCAGGTCTTCTAAGGAGGGGCGAACCGGGCCAGGGGGGAAACCCAGCAGCCAAAATTTCCTGTATCGGGCAGTGGGATAGCGGCCGGGAGTGAGCCCTAGTCAGTATCAGCCTGACCAATATAATCATACCTTCCCCTCGCGACGTTGCCACTCACATCTGCCTTGCAAATATCCATTCAATCTTGCTCAAATCGTAAAATTCACAAGTAACTGTTTTATTGAACATCTGCAAAATAAAACCAGTTTTATTGATTTACTAGCAAACGTAAAAGTAAGAGTAAGGGTCAATTCACACCGAGACGCAACGCTGCGCGCATATTTATGCGCACATCAGCGAGTAAAAATCTGAATCTATTTAATACACGAAAAGATACTCATTTCCAGTATCGTCTCGTCACGTCGCGTACGGTTTGAACTGACCCTTAGGCCCTTCGTACACAAGGCGACTCAAGTTTCCGATACCTTACGACGTTGTCATCCATTGACGCGTACCTATGTACGAACCTCTATGAAATTGTATTACGATAGTCGCCTGGATACGAAAGTCGTATGGTATCGAAGACTTTCGTCGCGTTATGTACGAAGGGGTAAAGTGTGTGGACATAGTGAACGCGCGGGGGCCTAGGTCTGTGACGGGCGCGAGTGAAATGCGAGTATCGTTTTGATCAGATGACTACACTGAGAGGCAACGTGAATACGAGAAGAAGAAAGAAAAAGACTACACACATTCGAACACAAGAACGCGTCAATGAATACCAAAATCGTAAGGTATCGAAGGGGCTTACGGGATGTTCTTCGTGAGCCGTGAGACGAATAACACGCGACGCGACGCCGACCCTGCTTATGTGACGAACAGGCAATCAACTCAACAGCATACCCTGGTTTAGGCCTATTATGGCAGTCTGCGACGAGACTCGTACTTGTTTTGAGGAAGACCAGACGCCACGATTCTAGAAATAACTATACCAAAATCATTCATGTAGGACATTTTTGTCGCGTATAGCGTTGCGTCGCATCGTGCCGTCTCGTGTATTGGAGGCTCAAACAGGACACTCTGCGTTAAAAGAGACTACCAGCTGCTATTGAAATAAATAATATTTTATAGTTAATCCTGTTTCAATAAACGCGGCTTATGTTTTGGTATAAAACATTCATAAGTACTTTATTCCAGTCAATATTTAATAAACATTTTATATTCTATCAAACTACTAAAGCTGGATGTATTGTTTTTGATTTTATCGTCAGTACGTTCTGAATATTTTATAAGGCTTTGCACGAGCTTAAAATAATGCGCTTTAAACTTAGCATACGCTTTCGTTGAAAAATTTAATAAGCTTTGGATGATGCGGAAGGGAATCTCAGACTTGATAGACTAAAAACCACCCTGTGTCTTCAGTTGCCATTTGCGTTCCAAGACTTCAGTGACATTTCCGCAACCTTGGAAATCTACATCTACCCACATCGAAGCATTCACTTGCAATGTAACAATTTTATTGAAGAATTCATTTGGAGCATTTGGGACTTTTTGTAAGTGATTGAAGAAGAAAAAGCTGAACCGTGCAGCGGGCGCCCTCAGGCGACTCCTGCCCAATCTCAGCGGGCCAAACGCTTCCTGCCGTAGGATGCTCAGGGCCCCTGTGTGGGCCCTGAGCATCCGGACGCGACCACAGAAGCTGGTCGCATGCCAGAGGGTCATGGCTATCCGGATGATCCGGGGATACCGCACGATTGCCGGCGAATCGGCCAACCTCCTTGCCGGATTGCTGCCCTGTGATCTGGAGGCGACTGCCCTCCAGCGCGTCTATGAGTGGCGCGTGGAGGCGCAGCGCCGGGGCGTGACCCCGCTGCCTCGTGAAGTCGAGGCGCGGCGGGAAGAGCTCCGGCGCGATCTCAGGGCAGTATGGAAGGAACGACTGTCGCGACCGAAGGCCGGGCACGCCGCAATTGCGGCGGTAAGACCCCTCTTTGAGGAGTGGCTGGAGAGAAGTCATGGCGTCCTGACCTACCGCTTGACGCAGGTCCTCACCGGACACGGAAGTTTCGGGAGGTACCTGTGTCTGATGCGAAAGGAGGAGACGCCTGGGTGTCACCACTGCGAAGATCGCCCGGAGGACACGGTGGAGCATACGGTGCAAGACTGCCCAGCTTGGGCAGAGCACCGACGTGTCCTCACGGCTGCGATAGGCGGAGACCTCTCGCGCCCAGCATTGGTCGCGGCCATGCTGCGGGGCGAGACGGAGTGGGAAGCGGTCGCCTCCTTCTGCGAAGCAGTAATGCTCGCAAAGGAGGAGGCGGGCCGCGAGCGAGAGAGGACAGAGTCCTCCCTCCGCCCCACCCGCGGTGGTAGACGCCCACGGCGACGGACGTCGCTTGATGATCTCCGGCCACCGTAGGCGCGGGCATGCGGGCAGCGAGTAAAGGGCAACTCGCTGCCCGACCAAGGACCATGCCTGGGTCGACGGCGCGTTGTGTCCCACGCGCGCCTCAAAGAGCGTCAGCATAATGACGGGGCCCCCCTCTCAGATGGCCAAAGCCTGCCGGGGTCGCGGGATTATTTCCTTACCGTGACCCCGGAACAGAAAGGGCTATTGAAGGACACCGTGGATTTTAGTCAGTAGAAGTCTGACAGTCCCTCCCGCCCTGCCCGGGGTTGGAGGACTCATTTGATGATTTAACCACGCTAAAAAAAAAAAAAAAATGATTGAAGATCCTGTTAAATAATTTGATTTTTATTTGTTAAATACAAAACTTCTTTACGTAATAAAATGCTTTTTATTTCTTAATTATGAGAACTGAGGCATTTTTCCTTTGAGACGAATAGGGCTACGTGGGACCAGTGCCAGTTAGCCAGAAAAAATAAATTCATTACTTAATGTTTTGCTTCTTAGCCTGATATTGCTTGATCTTTGTGTGATCCTTAAGGCTGCCTGTCCACCGGAGCAAAGCGAGGGAGTAATGTCGTGCAGTGTTGCGAAGTGTACCGGAGCGGAGCGGATCGAGGCCACGCCCACACTCGTTTCTCCTGTCCGCTTCCTGGCTCCGCTTTTCCTCTCTGCTTCCACGTGCCGCTTCCCGGTTTTGTATGAGTTTTTAAACTGCATAGTTCGTAACTCTCTGTTCACTGAAGAGGAGCGGAGATTTACTGCATTCCTATTGATTGGCTAATGTGTCTCCGTTTCTTCGCTCCGAAGTCTCGCTCCACTTCGATAGACAGGCAGCCTTAGTAACACTATCTACCTATTTGAAAAAGATCAGTCAATTTGCTAAAAGCTTTAGGTAGGTAACAACTTAGAACGTCTTTTTTTAGAATTTCAGGAAAAAGGGGTTTTTTCTCTTACTTTGAAAAGATAGGTATTACGTCGCTCGAATAAGTAACGGTAAACCCATTTTTAGACTGCTACACTATTTTTGACTAGAATTTTCCACTGAGAGATAGAAAATGACATACACAAACACCCAGACCCGGAACAAGTACTTTTAGGTCATGTAAATATGTATGTTTTCCGCGCGAGTATCGTACCCGCGCCACGCTGCGAAACAGTCAATCGCTCAGCCACTACGCAAACCAACTCTTAAGTTAATTTCGTCTAGCATTTTGGCTAGATTTACTCTTGTTTGCGAGTCACGCAAACACTAAAGCAGTAAGTCGACAATAACACAAAAAAATGGCTAACAAAAAATACTAAATCGTCATAAATCCAACGTGTAAAAGCGTGTAGCTACAATGTCCAGGTAATCTTGTTAGCGGTACGACACCAGATACGGATTGAGAGCACCTCACTGAATTATTGATGGCCAGCTGCTGCGCTCTGTGCCTCTGATATAGTAATGACTACGGAATTTTATTTGGACGATACAGGTTATTTCGTTTTTAGCTAAACTGGTTTTATTGATGTGGTTACGTTGGGCTGTTGTTGAGTGTCGATTTATTTCAGCTTAATAAATGTTATGACCCATTTTATTATTTTACCTATAGCGAAGGTCTTTACGCAATGGGTGCCGGGAGATGGACGGCCCAGAAAGAGGTGGCACAAGTCTAAGGCCCTTTGTACACAATGCGACGCAAGTCCCCGATACCTTACAACGTTGTCATCCATTGACGCGTACCTATGTACGAACCTCTATGAAATTGTATTACGGTAAGTCGCCTGGATACGAAAGTCGTATGGTATCGGTGACTTTCGTCGCGTTATGTACGAAGGGGTAAAGTGTGTGGACATAGTGAACGCGCCGGGGCCTAAAGTCTGTGACGGGCGCGAGTGAAATGCGAGCTCGTATCGTTTTGATCAGATGACTACACATGTGAGAAGAAGAAAGAAAAAGACTAACACACAGCTTCATGTTATATTAATCAATTTACAGTATATTTAGACCGAAATCGTTTAGTCTTTTCATTTTAGACGCTTAGATGGTTTAGTGTAACACAAAAATAAAGCACTTGAGTTTTATTTTTGGGTTAAAGAGTATTTTAATAATTTGTTACTTAAAATAACAATTTAAATTTAAAGAAAAAGACTAACACACAGCTTCGTGTTATATTAATCAATTTATAGTATATTTAGACCAAAATCGTTTAGAAATTGAAAACAACTACTCAGGCGTTCAGAGCCTGTGTTTTAAATTTTTAGCAAAACTTGTTTGATTTATACGGTCTAGAGTGAGAGTGTTAGACTGTTATTAAGGTTTGCATCATCATCACCTCGTATTTTGGATGCATACATGGAAACTTAAGGTCCATGGTGTAGGTTTGTGTATAATACAAGCTGTCGTTTCTGGTTCTAACATAAACTTTACATATTTTCCAATACAGACTCACAGCTGGATATGATAAATTACTTTCTCTTTTATCATTATCATATACTTTATATTTCATATATCATTTTTATACATCCGAAATCGCGAGGGCGCCAAAGGCTGACGTTATCGTGAGTTCATCGCCCAGTTTTTACGGCCTTATCTGTCAATCATGCAAAACATTATTCACCAGTAACTATTTCGAGGCCTGGAATGTTGTTTCTAAAAGTCTTTACTTTTAGAAACAACATCTAAATCAATCATAATACTTTTATAAGCTTAACACAATGTTACAGAATTGTGATTAAGAGAGTGATTGGTTCGAATTTAGGATAGATGGAGAGGAAGAGAAAGACCAAACCAAAGATGGATGAAAAATGGACATTTGACAGGGGAGAATGGAATATAGAGTGTTTGGCACCGACACCAAATAAAATGGGTTAAAGGCAAGAAGAGAAAAATAATGTAAACACAACCATTAATACACAAACAAAATTTTGTTCCCATAATTCTAGACTGCACAGAGACTCAAATTTGTCATAACTCACCATTTTTCCGTTAGTCGTATCAGTCAACCCAATACCCACTGGTCTCCTGATGCATAGATACCAAAAATCAATTCTAATACACTCGAATCTGAAATTCGATCAGTCCAAAATTCAAAACTTTATTTACGACGACTAATTCAGTATTCCATCAGGGATGCGTACATTGAATGTGTTCGCGTATAAATCAGAGATTGAACGAGATCGCGGCCGGCTGCGTGAATTATTGATGCCAAATGTCCGACGGATTGTGACTGGTGCACCTTCATTCATCCGTTTAATTTTATTCATAGGTTCTTTTTTGGTGGATGTGTGTAAGTAATTGGGTTAACAAGTGAACCCACACGTAATAAAATATCGTATCAATTATTACCAGTCGGGATTTTTTGGGTCACACGTGTAGAAAAAAATGTTTACTCTTTATTTTTATGTGTGTTTACGATATCGTCAGGATCGCAGGGAAAAGATGGATGAGGGACGAGAGAACCGAGAAGTATTGCAAATAAAGGAGGACGCCTATACTCAGCAGTGGGTGATTCTGGACTGAAATGATGATGATGATGTGAGTTTAAATGTTGGTTAGAGAGGAGTAATGATTTTTTCCTTTCTTTCTTAAAAAATGAATGTGATGGATGTAGAGGGAGACGAGAGGCTCTGACAAAAAGGTTTTTGTCCACAATTATGTGAAATAACATTGGAAAAGTAGGAAGACAATATTAAGAAGGTATGTAGCAATAAAGCACACTTTTATTATTAGATTTGTATATTGTTAGTCCGTTAAAATTACCTGTGTATTATAGCAATAAATAGATGTGATGAAAAACAGGTAGTTAGTGTATACCCTTTGAAATGACGAAGTAACTCAGATCAGACGGGTATTATTTCTGGTGAGCTTTCGGCCCAATATAATCACGTTCAAATTTTTTCTTTAATTTCTATACTTGTGGAGAACTTTATTTTTCCCGATGCAGGATTTTTATTTTATCACTTCCGTACAATATAATATTTCACTTATATTTTTTAAGAACTAAATGCCGTTTTACCACAAAGGTAAAAAAACAGGAGAGAGGAATAAAATTAAATTTTAACCTTTCACGATTCAAAATAAAAACCCAACTCAACTGTAAAAAACCAGACTTAACACGAAATTCAACTATTGGATCACGAAAAACCGTCACAACGGATCCAGTGTAAAGGAAAATAGAATGTGGATTGTACGACACGGAGATACAATAACAATCATGGAAACAGACCGAATGGAATGGGGCCGTCCGTACTACATGCAAAGGTATCAACCTTCGCCGGAGCAACCATATTGAATTGTTCCGACATTTGTTTTGTTAAAATTCAGCTGAATGTGAAGCGTTTTTAAATAAAATTGACGAAAGATAGAAGATTATTTTATTTTATTCTTTTGTTTTCTATAGAGTGTTTGTCATAACGTGGGATTCAACGGGAATTAAAAATGGGATTCATCGGGATTACCAAAAAAATGGGATCCAAAAGTGGGATTCAACGTTGGATCCCACTTTTGAATCCCACTTGAATATTTTTCCCGTTGGATCCCACAAAAAATTTAAATGTATTCCCGTTGAATCCCATAACAAAAGAAAAACGTTTTATTCCCGTTGAATCCCAAAAACTATTCCCGTTGGATCCCACATGCTTTAAAAAATCTGAATGCGAGTACTTTCAACGACAAAATTGCTTTTGTTTTAGAACTTTTTTTTGTAAAATTCATAAATTAGTAACAGGGTATAAATCTTTAAAATAAAGAGATTCAACGGGATTAAAAATGGGATTCATCGGGAATACCTAAAAATTGGGATCCAAAAGTGGGATTCAACGGGAATAATCAATAAATCTTTGGTGGACCGGTTGCGAATTTAAATTTTTATTTTTAGTTCAAAATTTATTTTCGGTGTAGGAACCATATTTTTAAAAACTTTCTACAAGTTCTTTAGCCCAGATATAGAACTTTTCCGTCCAAGTACTCTATCAGATGGAAGTAGGTATATTTATATTATGTCCTTTCTAGTCGCATCACCTTTCCCGCAATACATATATATTTTAACGTTTCATTGGTAATTTTTCTATCCTATATTTTCTCTTAAAGTTACTCTCATCACTTTTTTAGGTAAGTCTAGTTTTCGTCTAGTAAGAGCGTTTACAAATACTTATTTCAACTTACATAATTTAACAAACAGATCCAGAACAAAAACTTCGAGACCTTACAAATGATTTTCCATTAGTCAAACCCACGACACGCAGAGTAGCTGTCAATTGTTTAACCACTGGGCCAACAGTTATTGGAATTTTCCTCACGCCTTTTTATTCATTGCATCAAATAGAATTTTAGAAGCACGTGTGTTACTTCGCAGTTGATCCCACAAATTCCAACATAATTAAAAAAAAACGGTATATTTCCGACAAATATTAGGTAAATAAACAGAACAAACATTTTTTAAACGCAATTAAAAGGAACACCTCAAAAATTATCAGGTATAGGCAAAGCCCTAGAGCGAAGGGCTGTGATTATGTTATTACAACTACGTACCTACATCAAGCAATAGGTAAGCAGTTTATCATTATTTATGCCCTCATTGCGGTGCCCCAGTACATAATTGCTCTACCTAAATTACCGTAAGCTACACATAGTAATTTATTAGGTACACCGAAACACTCATGGTGGAATTACCCGTTGGAATTATCGTATTGGAGTCAGTTATTTGAAATGGGAGAGGAATAATGTATTCTTAGTTACTACGAGTATTAATAGTTTTATTTTTCCCACCGATGGGACGCAAGTTTGTAAGTGCAATTGGGCTGTAACGCTACACGGACTAAGCTGATTCTAAGACATGCTGGTTTCATTCGAATATATTTTTTCACTGTTTTGCAAGAAAATTAATTATCACTCCTTCATTCTAGATACATAGGATTGTGAAAGTAAGTTTCATACCATTTCACGCCTTAAGCACAGTACCTAGGTTCTAGCATGAGCTAGAGGAGTGCCCTGCTTGGGATCCTGAACGACGCATCTTAGTAGGTTGTAAGGGGCAAGACTTTTCTCTGCCAGTGGTGATAGAGGCTATTCTAGCAGACTCTGACAACTGGAGGGCGGTGAGACTGTCATGCTTCAGAAGAAAGTTGCTGAGCGGGATCGTGAGAGGGCCGATCCCGCTCGGAGAAGGAGGTGCTGGGGTGGTAACCGCCTCGTTGCCTAAAATGTTGAAATCCCGCCTGCATAATTCAGAGCAGGTGGCAGTTTGGGGTCACGAGTGTACAGAGTGGGGACTCTGTGTGACCTCATAGACGACGGCGGCACAGTGGTCACGTGCCGCCGTCTTCTTGAAGCTAATAGGAGACCACTACACAGTCTCCCTAGGGATGTGCCCTAACAGGCGTTGCACAGAGAAGGCCACGGTCAGATCTTTTAAGAGGAAACGGGGCATCCTTCCATGTGCTGATGGTGACCACCGGGGTGGTTTTAGTGAGGTAAAAATCCCAGTCTCCCCGGTCTTTTCCCCAAAGACCGGTAGCCTTTTGAAGGTTTCCTCCCGTTAACAAAAAAAAAATTCTAGCATGAATTTAAGTATAAAAAAATTAAAAGCGCGTATGGTGTATTAACTAGGAACTAATTTTATCCATCAATCAATTAACGTCTAAGTTTCAGTTTACTTTGCGTGATAACAATGTGAAAACTCGTGATAATGTCTCAGATTATCCATAGACTTAGTCACGTATACAGAAACGGACATAGGGTACTTATTATCCCGAAAAAAGTACTGTTTTCAAGGAATAAACTATTTCGTATGTTCATAATATTACCTATGGAAATAAATGGCGACACGTGTCTGTCCAATTATGATTGAATTATATTATTACAAGCAAATTGATAGTCAAATTCTAAATTAAAGCGAGTGAACCGCGGGCAAAGGCTTGTTTTTTTACATAAAGTAACGCGCTGGCCATCACTGCTTATGTTTTCTTAGAACCTCCTTAAACTATGGTACATTTCCGATCTTGACGAATTATAAAGAGGTCAAGAGTTCAAATTAGGTCAAGTTACAACGAAATCATTATCAGGGGAGGTACTTGTGTTCCGATATTTTTCCTTTTACAAAGCAATAATTAATTAGATTACGATACGATATAAAGAAATTTCGAGAGAGAAATTGGTGTCAAATTGAAAGTTTCTTTTTTGATAATTATTATCAAAAAAGAAACTTTCAATTTATTATATATTATATATTATTATTATATATTATTTCAATAATTGTCGCTATAGTAAATCAATCAATCAATTATTGATTGATTGATTTACTATAGCGACAATTATTATCTTGATTGATAATAATTGTCGCTATAGTATTTTTTTCAGATTCACCGGCACGTTATGACCAAGTGTCTTCCTGGAATCAAGGTAGGTCAGATCTAATTGAGTTGAGTTTAATTTCATAAAAAATATCTAGGTACCTTCAATCACTGTCACCCTTTTTCAATGAATCGTCATTTGCACCCACAATACTGAACTTACCTACATGTAGAGGACGAGCGACGATTTGTTAATGATAGTAGGTAATTAGACTTATTGGTGTAGTGGTAACAAGCATGACTTGCGGAGAACAAGTCCTTAGTGCGATTCCTAAGTCGGTATAAGTGTTGTTACGTTTTTCTATCAGGAATTCTTCGGAAACAACCACAAAGTCTGGATCCGTGCCCAGATAACGCCAACAAACTCAGCAACCTATTACATGGTTTTAACAAGCGATACATTTGTGTAATTAAGAACACCTCTGCCTTAGATGAAGATGTCAGATATTTGTAACCTATTTTGACCTTCAGAAAGTTTTGCCTAAATAGATTTCATCAGTCTTATCGACTTCCACATAATTCAATTTCATATTATCCTTTTTAACCCAAAAACTTGAGCATAGATCGCCAAGAAACGTTAACTAAAAGCCAAAAATAATCAAGTTGATTAAAAATCAATTAATTAAGACTTTCTTGATCGGACGGAATTAAGAATGAAATGGAACGAGTAACAAATTGAACGCGATCTGAGGCAAGTTAGGAGGCAATTAGGTAAACTTTTGCCTAATCGATTCGGAGTACCGGAGTTGAGGTTATTAATTAATTATTTTGAGCTCAGCCCCGGTTCCGATGACGTAATATTTTGATGGTACAGTATATAGTAGATGCGACGAGGAGTAGATGCGATAATATTTTTATATTTTTGGGGCTTGTTATAAAACCCATAAAGGTAAAACCTATAAAGGTTATGAAAATAAATAAAAAACGTGTGGCACTCGGGGACTGCCGCGGTAAAGCTATTGCATAGCATTTTTTATCAACTTATGCAATTGTAAATATTTATTTAGTTTATTTATTACTCTACTAATTAGGCTATGATCAGCTACGTCAATCAAGTGAAATGTCAAGAAAAAAAAACACATTCATTTATACAAATTTTATTCATTCTTTGATTTTCGTTTTGATTTTAATGTTTATTTTAATTTTTGATTTTAATGTTTGATTTTAATTTTAATATTAATTTGGATTTTAAATAAATTATATGTTTTATGTTTGGTTCTGTACAATGTAAGTATACTGTACCTACATTTAGTAAATAAGTTACTGAAGAGCGAAGTATCCTACTACAGGTATTTTATGGCTAAATGGATGCTTCAAAAACTAGTTTAGCTGTAAAATATTTTGTAAAACCAAATAAAGAATTTAGTATTTGTATTTTTAGTATTTGTATTATTCACGTTGACATGGCAGATGTTATAACGATTTTTGATATGACTCAGTAGTGGCTAAAAGATATAGAATCAGTTATGAGCAGTTAGCAGCTAGTCTAGTACGTCTAGTCGCACGGACAAAACACCGTGCCGAAATCTGCCGAACTGAAACGACGTTAGACGATGCACGGATTTCAATGCCACACCGCGCTGTGCCGGTCGGAGTGAGGGGTGTTAGGTTTATTTTCGTTACAGAATTTCTTGATTCGGTCGCCGCGCTCAACCCGCGATAAAAGCTATGCAATAGCTTAACAAGTACTTTAAGACTTATGAAGACCATGGTATAAGTTCATTATTCTTCATAGAAATAGGAAGATCTCTGGCGTTGTGTTTAAAGAGCCACTGGCTGACGGTTTTTATCGGGTTTAGTACGAAGCGGTCCTTTAAAAAAAAAATACTACATACTATGATATTCGCTAACTCTTTAGAACGTCATCAAGTAATGAGTTTTTCCGCCCTCGGTGGAGTAAAAGATCAGATTTGACGGACTAAAAACTAACTTGTTTCTTTGCGCTCATGGTACCCTTTTAATACAGTCCCGCGACTTCGGTTACAATAACGTTTAATAATTATAATTAATTAAAAGTTAATTGACCAGAAAATGGTACAAAAAGACATGACACACAGTGAACCATTTATTTACATGTTTCACCCCGTATTCAAACGTTACGCCCCGTGTTGGCGCGTTGCACGGTCCTCAGCCGACTAATTGAGTTCTTGAGCTCATTTGATACCCCCTCACTTTTAATTGAGAAGCTTAATCAGAGGCTTAAATGATTTATCAGGACTAAAGACTGATTTATAAAGCTGTCTTTACGGTATTTTTATATAATTGGATTTGTAAGATCAACGCCCTTTTGCAAAGAATTTAGCTGAAAGTTAATTACATATCGAGGGGTGAAAGGCTATTTGCTTTAAGCGACATTTTTGCAACTTTACAGGAGAGCCATTTAAAGATTTAAAAAATCGAAAAAAAATCATAACAAAAAAACTTCTGCAACTATTTGAATGGGGTAAACTAAATTAAATTTAATTTAAAAGCGTTGAAATGTTGATGCTTACACTAAATAAAACGGACCTTTAATTACAAAGATAAATGTCGCTTAATACAAATTACCTTAAACCCCTATTTTTTTGGGAAAGGAAAAAAGATTTAAGCAGCTCTGCTGTATATTTTCAGAAGAAGCCAAACAGCATGAAGTGACGCAGCCCCTAATGAACAGTAGCAAGCTATTTATCTCAACTGACAATTGATATTAATTTGAATGGCAGGCTTATAGACATATGTAACATATTGTATTGAAAATGTAACGTTTGCTGTAACATTTTTTTATGTCTAATATTATCAATGGCTGTTGAAACAACCTGAAATATCGCCATCACCCAAAATCTCAGGTGCTTATATTAGTAAATAACGAAATATTGACAACGCAATTTCAGTTGAAAGATATAAGATAGTTAGATTCATTTAGAATAATAATAAAGTACCTAGAACTGTCTTAATTTAGAAACATCAATATTTTTATCAACAACATCAGTTAAAGAATTACCCGCTTCATCATCAGCTGGAAGACGTCCACTGCTGAACATAGGCCTCCGCACTAAACTACCACGCTGAACAACAATTCCACCTAGTGAGTGGCCTGCCCACCCTGCGTCTTCCGGCCATTTCCACTTCAACTTGTAAATTCTACGAGCCATGTCGGTGACTCTGGATCTTCGGCGAATATCCTTGTTCTGGATTTCATTCCGCAAAGAAACTCGAAGCATAACTCTTTTCATTGCTCGTCGAGTGACTCTTAGTCTCTCCAAAAAGCTAGCAGTCTACGACTACGTTACATAGCTTAATGTCATCACTGGCAATACACACTGGTTAAACACCTTAACCATCTTAAGACACCGTGGGATTCTCAATGAGAAGATAGCACGTGGCTTCCCAACGCTGCACATCCGAATTGGATTCTGGCATGTAATGCACTAAACTCTTCTGTCTTCTGTAAAATCTGGTGGATCATGTGTATTACTTTCCGTATAATTTGTCAAGCTCTTTCATGATCTCCGGTTTCATTGAAATGATCAATCTTTAGCTTTGTCATTTGCCCAATAATTGAATTCTTTGGGAAGACTTTTGAACTCTGGTTCTGCTCGATTGCATCTCTGATCCGTGCAGCATTATAGGCACGCAGGTCACGTCACATTGATTTAGGGATTCGTCTATTGAGTTTGCCATATTCCGACATATCAGCTGAAGATTGCAGCCATCTCAATCCGCTCTTAGATCAACTTGATGGATCCGTTCGGGGGCTTTTGAGGCTTCCTCCGGGGTCTTAAAGAAATTGGCTATCACAGCTTGGACAGTTTCCACCAACGGGTTGTTGATCGCGTCCACAGTTTTGCATTCGGTGCCTAACGGAAAAGATCATGCGTTTCGAGTTGGAAACCTTCGGTGTTCTGGATGTGAGCAGGACCAGATCGGACGGTAGACTTCAACAGGCGTGACCGTTCAATCTTTACATTGATATTCAATGTGATTCTTAAGATTCGGTGATCACCACAGGTCACCTTGTCAGTTTCATCTTGGAGATCAAAGAGACATCACTGAATATTCGCTTCTTGGACGCCATGATGAAGTCGATCTCATTTTTGGTTGTACCGTCAGGGTTTATCCTCGTCTATCTTTATATAAATAGGAGTTCATCAAATGGAGTTCTTCCTTTTTCATTAAGTCGGCCAGCCGCTGGTCGCTATGGATTTGATGCCCATACCCAAATGGCTGGGGCCTTTTAACTCATTGCCATTCCGTGGACCACGTTCGAATTGAATTCCCCTATAACAACGAAAAAGTATGTTTCGGAGGTATGTATGGCTTCGGATATCTCCTCATACAAAGCCTCTGCTTCATCATCAGAACATGCCAAGGTCGGTGCATGTACTTATATGACCTTCAACAAAGACCGGCTGGTTATTCTGAGTATAAGGGATGTTACCCTACTCGACACACTGTCGACTATCACAACGTTATTAATGAGGGACCCGTGGACGAGAAATCCAACACCACCCTGGGAGTTACGATCTTCTTCCCGGAAGAAGAGCATGTTGCCAGAATAGCGTATTGCTAGGACTATTGTATCCTAACCAAAAGGGTTAGAATTCAGATAATCCCAAGATATCCCAGCGTATTTTGCTCAATTCTTCCTCCAGTTCGACAATCGGTCATCGCTCAATGTGCAGATGTTGCGTCATGTCGTGGCAAAAGTTCGTCAGGAATAGGGGAGATGCCGAAGACTAGGGTCCATGCGCAAAGGTTGTCAATCATAATGAGGGGGAGGGGTTTCCCTGCCCGACCTTCGATGGTTGGTCATAGTGTAAGGACGAACCCGGATCCATCCATACACATACATCCCGCATATACATTTATTTATTAAATTTTTCTCTTTCAACCGCTCTCACTCTTTGAACCACTTTGGAGTTCGACTGAAGTGACCGAGCGCTGCAGCCTGGTTGAATAATCACGATTGTTAACTCCCGGGAAATGGAATAAAGAATGTATTATATGACATGAATTAAATGTATCATTTTAGAATTGAATGATTTAAAGGTCAACTTTTCTTTTTATCAATACTAAAAAAATGTTTTCCAACATGCAAAATAGCTGAAACAAAACGTCTATTTGGTTCAAGAAGCATCCTAGATTGAAAATAGATGCAGCTGAAAGAGCTCAAGCGACACTTAATGTCGTATTTGGTTGACGGACAAATGATTTAAGCGACACCACAACGTGTAAATGGTGGAATTCCAAATGATTTAAGTAACATGCTCATAAGAAATAGAAACATGAAAAATGCTTTAACCGTTATATTCTATAACGGTTAAGGCATTTATCTGAGAAAGGGTAACTAGTTCATGTCTCAGTTCTTTAATTATTGTATAGTTCAAGTACATCACTGAAAATAAAATGCAAATTCGACGTCGGATAATACACTGCCACTTTGGGAACAACCCAAAAATAGTGTTGTTTCAAACGCCAAAAAAGTGCTCTGATTTTGATGAAACCGGCATCAAACGACGGAGAAAAAATTGCTGATTCCGAATATGTATATAACTCAATATCGCCCAAGATGTCGCTTAAAGCAAATAGCCTTTCACCCCTCGATATCTAATTAATATTATAACTTAGGTCGTTTGGATTATTAATGTTTGTTACTAAATCACGGCAGAAAGGCTGAAACAAACAAAGGTTAAAGTGTGGAATACACATAGGATACCATTTTTATCCGCAACGAGACTGTATCATGCTTATCTCGTATTTTATAAATCTACAAGAAAGACGTGAGTTTTTGAATATGTCGGTTTTACAATAATAGGCTTAACGTTTCCAACAGAAATGTAAAGCTTTTACATATTTTGTCAACAGTACCCTTAGCACGAATTTTCAGTATTTGAGACGTAAAGTTAACTGGAACTTTGACAATTTCAAGTTGACATTTTTCAAGGAAAAAATTAGTTCCGGCTTCGCGCACCAGAGGCGCTGTTCCATTTTTTCATACAAGAAACGCTGTAAATACTGTAAAGTAAAAGAGTGAAAATTCGTGCTAAGGGTACTGAACTTTTTTTTTTATCGTAGTAAAATCATCAAATGAGTTCTCCCACCCAGAGCAGGGCGGCAGGGACTGTCAGACTCGTACTGACTAAAATCCACGGTATCTTTCAATAGTCCTTTATGTTCCGGGGTCACGGTAATGAGATAAGTCCCGCGACCCCGGCAGCCTTTGGCCCTCTAGAGGCCCCCGTCATCATGCTGACGCTCTTTGAGGCGCGCGTGGAATACAACGCGCCGTCGACCCGGGCATGATTCATGGTCGGACAGCGAGTCGCCCATTACTCGCCGCCCGCATGCCCTAACAACAGAACTTGGTAAAACTTAATAACAGTCTACCAAATTTTCACAGAACTTACAATCCTTACCTTGGCAGGTATTTTTTTTACTCATTTGCCTAGCCTTTTCCCAACTATATTAGGGTCGCCTTCCAGTCGAACCAGATTCAGCGAGCGAGATGGAGCGACTGCCTATCGGACCTCCACAACCCAGTAACTGGGTAATACAATTCCCCATGGATGATGATGGATTCCTTTTAGTGCTTCTGACTAATAGTAACGACTGTCAAATATTATAAAAAGACAGCCGGGACCAACGGCTCTACGTGCTTTCCGAGGCATGGCAGATGGTCACCCATCCACAGACCAATCTCGGCAAGCGCGGCTTAACCCAGAAGATCAGCCTGTGCGGCTGTAATTATTTAGTCAGAAGCTTCGCCTATTTTTTATTTAAATATAGCTATATTATAACACTATCGCAAAATTAATGTTATGTTATGTTATTCAAATATTTGCACTTTTATTTACACGGAGGCTCCATACGTCAAGCTCAAAAATATTAACACCCCGTTTGAGAGACGGAAAACCCGGGTCCCTTCAATTAAAATAAATTCGCTTGCGGTGGAGGGTGAGTTTATCAAATATATCATGCAGTGTTAGTTGTGCAGTCACTGCGATATTGAAGGGTGATAGGGAAGAACGTTTGGCGTATCGTTCACTGTTGCATTTAATCCGATATCTCGAACCGACAGATAAAAAAGCTTGAACTAAAGTTTTGTTTTTGTTTATCGTGGGTGTATTATGATTATTATTTAGAGCAGGGCAACCCCCCTTCTCTCATATTCTATCCTGTATTATGAGTGCATTTACTTTATACTCACATAGGTACACTTATTGTCACAGATCATCATAAATCAATATTCGATCCATGCGGGAATCAAATCGGCTTAAATAATTACATACACGTTCAATATATTAAAATAAATCTTTTTGAATAATAATAAGTTTCACTAAAATTAAAACGTTCCGTTGTTTCATTGCAAAATAGCCTAGTAAGGATGGCCCTATTCGTCTTTCATGGCTTTATCTCTGCCCTACACTGGAGTATACTAAAATATTACGAGACGATGATAGGCTACGAAGTTTTATACCCAGTTGATGGGAACAGGCTCCTCCTATCTGGCAAAGGACATGTACAGCAGCCATACTACATTCCCCTAAGAAAAAAATTAAGATTAAGTGGTCAATCTGAAGAAGTTTCCATTACATAGTAAGAATATAGTAGAAAAAGAAATTACTCTAAAATGTTTTCAACCTTCACTTTTTAGGTATCGGCACTAAAGTTAGCTAGGTATTACGTTTGTCTACAAGCCGGATACGAATGTGTCCTTCGGGAAACAAAACAGCATTTTTGGGAATAAAACTTTCTTTTTAGAAAAAGAAATGCTTAATATTCCCTTGTCCCTATACTAGATTTAGCCAAAAAAGCACACTGTACCAGCATGGTGGTACAGTGTGCTTTTTTAGGTTGTTGAATCAATCCATCAACCAATTCGTCGATAGTTACAAGGTCAGAGGTGGATCCTGCCCATCTCAAAAATAAATTCATATTAGGAAGGTAATTGTAATAACAATAAAACTAACTGGCCCTACGAACCGTGGTAACTTTTCCCGTAACCCTCAACGTTTCCTTCAAACCGAAACTCCTCGTCCTAAAATAACATTTTTGCACTCGAGTTCACTTGGAATATCAAGTTGGACTATTCCATTTTTTCCGATATCGTCCATTTTTTTTGTGACTTTCAACTGCACAACTATCGCGAATCGTTCTAGATTCCAGTTTTAAATTGTCTTTTTATATTGTGACCGCCATGTGCTGTGTCAAAAACGATACTGGAAAGTTGGGGTCACAAGTTTTTCATTTTTTTTTTCATCTGCTGCCGATTGAAAAGGAGTGTGACCCGTTTGATCCTGGACTGGTTTATAGATTCTGTTTGTACTTTGCTGTGTGAAATCCGCTTGTATAGAATTCGTAGTTTGATGTACCTTTCGAGTCCTTTTGACCGTTAACGTTTTGTTTTTTTTTTTCATGATCTTTTATTACAATGGTTCAAGCGACCAACGAGTTTCATCATCATCATCATCAGCCGGAAGACGTCCACTGCTGAACATAGGCCTCCCCCTTAGACCGCCACGCTGAACGACAATTCGCCACTTGCATCCATCGGTTGCCCGACCAACGAGTATGTCCCTCCGAATAATTCCATACTTATTTATTTATTTATTTATTTTGACACACCAACGACTTATTCACTAGTTTGAATACAATGGATATGGTATACAAGAGCTCTGCAGTGAATTTGTCACTTACAGGTGTGCACAGCACTTACATAATTAATAATAATAATTAAAAAAAAATGATGTCACTAATTACGTAAATTGATCAAGAATTTTTTTAAAATTAAGTTTACAATAAAAATAAGAATGAAAGTAAATTAAATTAATACATACGGTTACAGGTCTATTTTTAGGGTTCCGTAGTCAACAAGGAACCCTTATAGTTTCGCCATGTCCGTCCGTCCGTCCGTCCGTCCGTCCGTCCGTCCGTCTGTCCGCAATTTAGCTCAGAGACGCACAGTACTAGAGAGCTGTAATTTGGTGTAAATATATGGATTTGTTGTGCCGAAAAAGTGGTAAAATAAAATCTCGTAAAATATTTTTTTTTAGGGTATCTCCTGTACACGTAAAGTGGGGATGTTATTTTTTTTTCTCGCGTACCCCATAGTGTGGGGTATCATTAAATAGGTCTTTAAAAAATATTGATAGTTTCCATTAACAATTTTTTGATAAAAAAATTGGTTTGTGAAATATTAAGCTTTAAAGTGCTAAATTTTGCTCGACTCGAGTGTCCCCCCCCTCTACCAGCTAAACGGTTATGTTTGGGGGTGTGAAAAAATTCACAATAGTAGTATATATAACGAAGTTTAAAAGAAAATTGTCATGACTTAGTAGGCTTTACAACTTTACGAGTAATAGTCGACCAACTTATAAAATGTACTTGGATAATATTTTTCTTAAACAAAATGTATCGGAGAACATGTTATTCAACTGCAAATGTAAGTTTGTCAACTTTATTTTTACAGCTTTAATAGGTATGTTTTACGGTATGTTTTTGGGGATAGGTAGGTTTTTATCGTCAACTATTTTTAACTAACTTCAAAAAAAGGAGGAGGTTCTAAATTCGTCGTAATCTTTTTTTTAAATGTATTTTGCCCGATTTCTCAAAGACTCCTGGACCGATTTTGAAAATTCTTCTTTTTAAAATTAAATTCAGCGAATTAGTTTAGTTAGTTCGCATAAGTATTTTGATGGGCAACTACGGAACCCTACACTGTGCGTGGCCCGACACGCACTTGGCCGGTTTTTTGAAACTAAAGTTATATTAAATTAGTTTCATAAATGTCTGGTAGTCCTTACAAATCAGTCAGGGCTTGAGAAAATAGATTCTCGTTATTTGAAAAATTTTTGCGGCACTTTTGGCGCAGTGGCTGAGCGGTCGACTGTTGTGCAGCGGTTTGATTCTCGCACGGAACAAATATTTGTATTACTTGGAGTTTTACCGGGTCCGGGTATTTGTTGTATCTAAGTTTCAATATTTAAACGCACCTGTGATACAGGAGAAACGCTTAGTGTGGGACAAAATTAAAAAAAAACCGGTTTGTTGTCCCTCAATTTCAAGTCAATATACACCTTATTTATGATGATTTGATATCCTACTAATAGGTACATAATAGCATTAGCTGTAATGCTGTCTATGGAAGTGGGTTTGTCAAAGTACATAATTTAATCTATATCTAGCTTCAACGAACCTCCTGAAATTACGCTAAAAGCTAATTAATTATTATACCTTACCTAGTCAACATCCTTGTATTTCCCAGAGCAATCTATGCTCTATGGAATACCTGAGATATTGCATAAAGACGAGATTTGAATAGCAACGTAATTAACGGTTGTAGAGTCGACTACGTTATGATTTTACAACTTATTAAAACAAACCATGTTTAATGTGCTATTTTTGGAACAATAAATAAAATCACGTTCCTAAAAGTTTACACAAAATGAAACTAATATTTTTTGGTGTAAACTTTTTTTTGTAGGGATATTAAGTTTACCTTATTGTTTACCGAGTTGCGCTTACGAATTTAATTTGACGCCGTTAAGAATGCTATGAACGTACCAAACTGCAAGTTTATTTTAATTCTTATTAAATACACAAAATAGCTATTATTTTAAACAAAAGGAAGAAAGTCTTAAAATTTAATTTACATAATGCCTCAGACCGCATGCCCTAGATTGAGCTAACGACAGCCATAAATGAAAACGGGCTATTCGCAGCTCTATTATTGAAAGTCGTATTCACGAACATAATCACTCTTTTGATTGCTAATTGTTTTCATTCCAGTGTTAATGCATTTTATATGTTTATTTACGGAATTACTTCCGTCGAGTTTATGAGTCTGGGTATATAATTTTATGATTATGAAATTGCATTGAATTTGTGAATGGTTCAAGAAGCATACAGGGAATAAGTAATCATAATTAACCTGAGAATATTTTTCTACAAAATTACAATATTTTTAGCGACTCAATTTTTAGGGTTCCGTGTCTAAAGGGTAAAACAGGACTCGTTTACTAATACTTCGCTGCCCGTCTGTCGGTCTGTCCGTCTGTCACCAGGTATCTCATTTAATGAGATAATAAGACAGTTAGAATTTTCCCAGATGATGTATTTTTAAGCCGCTGTATTAAAGAATATTGAAAAATAGAATTCAATAAATATTTAAGAGGACTAGCATACAACAAACGTGATTTTTTTGCAAATTTTACGCTATGACGGATTAACGTTTCCCACACGTATATACATAGTGACATTTATAAATTAGTTACATGGTCACATTATTGTGACCAGGTAACAAGGCCATTTAAATATCGTTGGACATTATGTTATACATATATGTTAATGTGCTGCCAACTTTGCTATATGAATTTACACTCAACTCTAGAATATATTCCCACACTACATTACACACATTCTGTATCTAATTAGTGTTTGATTTTTTCTGCTAGTTTTGTTTTGATTCTTTTATTACAATTATTTTTGTTTTTTTGTACCCTACCACAATATTTTCTTATTTAACCCAAAGGTTGACTGGTAGAGAATACCTTGTGGCATTAAATTAAGTCTGCCTATGTACCACTGTTTGTACATGAAGTTTAAATAAATAAATTCACGAACGTCCAGACCAGGAACAACAATAAATTAATTGTAGATCGTACAGATATTAGAACCGAATCCGCGACATACAGCATAGCAGCCGATAGCTCAACCACTGCACTAATCGTGACCAAACGTGCGTCCTGATTCCCAAGATACGGATAGGATAATCACGTTCTTATCATTGCTGTTTACTGTACTGACACACATACTCGTAAATACTACATCTTGTATCTTTTTTCAACATAATTATAGGGTAAAACATCCAATTACTGACCCTTTAAGCAGTTTTCCTTGCTTCTTTTGCAAAATAAACCAATGTACGAGTTGCAAGTGGAAATGAATGTTTCTGGTTGATAAAATAAGCATCGAAGAATGTAACTAAAACATTATAAACAGTCATCCAAAGGTAAAAAAGTGTTTTTTTTCTCGAGTTTAGCAAGAACAGGCCATTTGACCAGTTACTGTCATGCTTGTACCAATTACCCTCATGCAAATGACCAGTTTTTTGACCTCCTGTATTACAAGAAATAAATTTAAAAATAATTTATTTTGAATGTCATAGGAGGTTTTATACGATGAAAAACAAATAAAGCTAATCTTATCGTCCTCATTAGCCTTCTTTTTTCAGACTATTTATATCTCCAGTCTTCAAACGCGGCGAATAATATTCTTGCAACTATTTTTGAAGGTTTCTGGTTGCTTTTGTATCTTTTTGACCCATTTCCCCCCTTGATTAGTGTTTATCTCATTGTTCTGTATCATGCTGCAATATTCAAACGCTCGCCGGCAAAATAATTTGAATGGATACGGCTTTAAATGTAGAAAGAGAGTTTAAAAAAGTATAAATTACTAAAAAACATTGCTTTATTTAAAATTTCTATGAGACCAATATAATAAAAGATAAATTATATTTCATTTTGTGTACTTTTTATGCGACACTGCAAGAAGATTTAATATTATTTTTGATAAAAACTGTTAAGCGGTCAGTAGTTGGTGGGAGGTCGGCAATTGGGTACTTTACCCTACTCGTATCTGAATTAAATTCATTGGCCCACGTGTACCAATGTGTTCCAATATTTCAGAACCATTCGAAAAAATGTAAAGAAAGTGTCGTAACACGATCAAAACTATCGTGGTAAGGGCTGTTGTAAATTCAGCAAAAAAAAATAAAAACCTTTGGCTCTTTTATACATAGGTACTTTTTTTCGTGCGGAATTTATTTTGTGGCAAACTTACAATAACCCCGTGGTGGTAAGAGGCGACCGTGATTTTACAATTATGTTATTTTGAAATTATATATCAATGATCTTTATTCCAGACTTATTTGGGGGTGACTATAGGCCAGTCAATTCAGTAAGACCTACATCTCATAGTTTCAATCATCAGCCGGCGCCTGTCATTCCAATTTACGTTGAGGTCGGCTTCCACCCTAGCTGGAAGCGACTGGTACTTTACGCTATGCAACTGCCAATTATGGTACGAAACTCAATTACTGGAGAATACCGATATCCTGAGGTCTGCAACCTAATTGCATAGTTTGATATCGATCATCGCAATTTTTGTTTAGTTTTTACGTCTTTTTAAGAAAGAGTTTAAAAAGATTCATATTGAAGCCATTCCATTTTTTTCTGTTCTATAAGTTGTTGTTTCTTTGTTATTTTCCTTTTTTTTGTCAATCATGAAAGGGACTACCAGACTGACTATTAACTTACCTACCTCTTCTTTCTAGTTGGTCTTTGCGTTCCCTTGCCGTGGTGTCCTCTTAAGACATTCCTGCTAGGTACCTGAACTGTATTATTATTACTTGAAATCTTGTTATTAAAGAGATATATAAATTAAAAAAATCCACACATATTTGTTTATACATGTCTAAAATAACGTCAATTAAGATTTTGATAATTGTTTTGGGTCGTAGTCTAATAATATTATTATAATTCACGATAATATATTATTTTATCGTTGTTTATCCCCGGAACAGTACGTTTTTTGGGATTAAAGATATCCCATGTCCGTTACTGTGGTCGCGGGACTTATCAAATTACCGTGACCCTGGAAACTAAAGGGCTATTGAAGGACACCGTGGATTTTAGTCAGTACGAGTCTGTTACTGTATGTAACAGAAAAAATGTAGAAAATAATCTGTTCAGTGGTTGCGTGAACAGCTGCCAATAAGTAAACAAACAATAACCTTACAATAATTTACATGAGCACAAACAGAAGGTTGTTACAAAATGTAACATTAGACTCTATGCTCCTTTTCATACAATACAATAAGTAATATAACCAAAAATTAACGCATTCACTTTAACTGAACAACGTGCAGAGTAAAACCGAAAATGTTCTATATAGGTTCGGTGGAACAGCGTAACGTTTTCATTAATCGTTTGCCCACATTCGGAAGCACTTGCTCCACGTAACGATCGCTTAAACTCAATGTAAACGAGCCGTAAAGAGGTTTCTATGTTTTGAATACCCGCTGTTCTTTGATACCGGGTGGTAGGGGGGGAGTAGAGGGAAAATCGATGGTACTTTATTGTTATAGATCATTGCAGGGGTAACATTAGCTTGTTTATTGGTACAGTTAACAGCTAAAGTAGATGATCAATTTTTTTATTCACTTTTGTACTCTGTGACGTCGAATGTAAGTCGTCAGATGTAAGTCTTCAGACGTAAGTCGTCCGACGTAGGTAGTCCGACGTAGGTAGTCCGACGTAATTCGTCAAATGTAATTCGTCAGAGGTAAGTCGTCAGACGTAAGTCGTCAGACGTAAGTCGTCAGACGTAAGTCGTCAGACATAAGTCGTCAGACATAAGTCTTCAGATGTAAGTCGTCAGACGTAATTCGGTAGACGAAAGTCGTCAGACATTAGTCGTCAGACGTAAGTCTTCAGACGTAAGTCGCTAGACGTAAGTCGCCAGACGTAAATCGTCAGATGTAATCAGTCATACGTAATCAGCCACACGTAAGTCGTCAGACGTAATCAGTCATACGTAAGTCGTCAGGCATAAATCGTCAGACGTAAGTCGTCAGACGTAAGTCGTCAGAGGTAAGTCGTCAGATGTAAGTCGTCGGATGAAGTCATCAGACGTAAGTCGTCAGACGTAAGTCGTCAGAGGTAAGTCGTCAGACGTAAGTCGTCGGATGAAGTCATCAGACGTAAGTCGTTAGACGTAAGTCGTCAGACGTAAGTCGTCAGACGTAAGTCGTCGGACGTAAGTCGTCGGACGTGAGTCGTCAGACTAGACAAACACATAATATCTTTTGAATTACTTCGACGCCACACAGTTCTAACGCTTACGCCGTTCTTAGTATTGAATTTTAGATTTTAATAGGTTTTTATTTTCTTTTGCTATTGACTCTACGCTTCAGGTGTTTATGGATGAAGTATTCGTATTAACATTAATTATAGTGCTCTTTCTAAAGAAGAATGACAAGCGCCCTTGCAATATGGGTGCACACAAACGCACGACTTTGCGTACATTTGTAAAAAATTAACTTAATTAAATAAGATGGCTGTAAATTTCTGTGCTTCAGATGACACGTTATACCTTTGTTCGGGTCCACCTTTTATAGCAGAACTTTTTACGTCATAATTTTATTTTGTATAGCAACGGATAGCATAAACCTCTTTTCGCAGAAAATCGTTTGGGATACACTCATTTACCATAACACCGAAACGCATAATTTTGTAAGTCAGAATCATCTTTAGGCATAAATTTCATTTCCATAATAATCAATAAGTATAACCATCATATCGTAGAAAGTTCACAACCAGAATCATCTTTTGCATAATTGTGTGGTTTTTTATTTCCCAGACAGTAAGATGATGCAGTAAGCATGCAGCAAGCATTCAGCACATGCAGCAGGCATGGCTTCTGTCACGGCTCCGGCGCTGCGGGTCTCCGGCGGTCCCACGCGAGCTAATCGTCGCAGATGATTTTACGCCCACCACCGCAGCTTCGGCTTACTGGCCGGCAAGCCGGCCAGCCTCAGCCGCGGCGGTGTGCGTTAAAACCACCTGCTCCTCAGCTCGCGGGCCGCCTCGCCCCTCCGCGCCTACGCGATTATAAATTACACTCTAGGGGTAGGGCAGACAAGACTACGTGAAGTCGGTTTTGCAGCGATTCATTTCTGTCACTAACTTTTGTAGCACACCATATTGATTTTATAAAACAATTTTTTTATTTTTTATTATGACTATTAAATTATTTCTATTCTGAAATTCTGTGATCTTCTAACTATACCAAGTCAAATTATTCCAAATAATCGGCGCTCTAAGTAAACGTTATGCTAACTGAAAATATGCAAAATTGTAACTCTGACAAAAGTAATTATGCCCAATACAATTCTGCCATCTTAAAAGTATCCCAATTTAAATTCGGACATAAAAACATTAGGCCAAAAAACAATTATATTAAAAAAAAATTATACCATAACAATGTTCGTTTAAAAAAGTTTCTGCGAAGTGAGTTCTGCCAAATAGGTTTCGGAGCAACAAGTTTCTGCCAGATAGAGGGCACCCACCTTTGTTCTGTATTAGGTAAATCTTTCAAAGTCATTTCTGTTAGTCAGAAGCTAGATATTCTGAGAACCAATCGACCAACCAGTCAATATTCAGTCACTCCATGAAAAATATATATCCAGCTACATCACCTTATCATAGGTGTGGCTAGGCAAATGATGATCTGTTAATTTCATTCGCAGTGCAAGTTTTAATTACAGTTCGGGTAGTGTTAAGAAATTCATTCCTTTCATTTCTAAACTTATGTACAAAAACTTTTCAGAGTTCTTTTAATCTAATGTGTAAGAAAAACTAACTTTCCTAATTAAATAGCCTTAACAACATGCGACACAAAACTTTAAAACTAAACCCAAAACTCATACAATTTCGCCCACCGCGAAACTTAGAAGGACTTATTTTCTAAATCACGTCCCGCCACATATGAACGAAATTAAGTTTTGTATAGTTTTCATCGTTATGTCAGGTAAGATCGTATCTCTTGGGAAGGTTCACCGCAGCTATGCGAAGCTATATTAAACGATAAATCGTTCCCAAGACGACGGAAAGTTGAAAATTTTCGTCGGGAAACACGTTGGCGTGTTAATAAATGGTTGTGTATCTAAAATTTATAAGTTGTGAAATATTATTATTATTATAGAGATATATTTTTGTAAGGCGTTCTGGGAAATTGGATGGTGGAAAGATTGGTTTAAAAGGATTAAGCTGATAAGCCTTAATTTTCAGGGTGTTTTCATTTCTGCAGCCTTGTAAAATACGATAAACTCTTTGGATTTCTTAGAGTTTCCTTTAGAAGGAACTTTTGTACTAATTAATAAAGGACGATAAAAACTATTATGAACATAGTTTGCACTACGATCATGACTTGATTTGGTTTAAAATTATTTAACACAGTAACTGACTAATTGTAACTAATGTCAAAAATCTACAATAATGACAACTAAGCCCAAACAAATGATTTTGTTAGGTGACTGTGACTTTTTCGATAAAAGTGCAGAAAATAGCTGTATGTAAAACGGATAACACAAAGGCAGTACAGACAAAAATAACAATATGAACTAAGAAAAAATTTGAATTATTTACAATGACGTGCCCTATTTGTTCTAACCTCCCAGTTGAGTCTTAACGCGTTGAGTCCATACACGTTCAATTCACTGTCTCTGGAGACATTACACGTGCAGGATTACACAACAAATAACTCCGTTCATAGAAATCCATTAGCAAATCAGAAATGCAAATGACTTACCAGGCAAGTACGTTATTGTTCTATGGTACACGTGGCAAAAGAGTTCGATATCGTGGGACCTGTGTTGGTCAATCGTCTAAAACATACGTACGTAGTATATTTTACTGTATTATTATTTCGAGAAGCGGTTTCTTTACAATGCGTAGCTTTATTGTTTTGTGTCAGTTATAACGGTGGGTTTAATAATTACCTTTTGCCAACTGTTAGGACTAAAGATTAGGCTGTGTACTCAACACGTCGTGACCAACTTAGATGACAAAGTTGTCGCTAGTTAGCCTGCACGTTAGTCTGTTTTGTTGAGTGTACACACTGACAGTTCACAGTGCATGTTGTAGAAACTTGCGCTTGGAGTTGTCCGCACGAGTCATTTAATTACGTACTGTGACATACAGTCGACGGAACCGTAGAGGTATAAATAATAGAAGCGTTTTAGTGTCATGGAGTTTAATTGCCTGAAGAGACGGACTGTCAGACTCATTCTGACTAAAATCCACGGTGTTCCAGGGTCACGGTAATGAGATAAGTCCCTCGACCCCCGTTCATGTACACTTGGGATAATTATAATACTGAACCTGCAAAGGCAACACAACAATGAGCAATCGTGTTATATTAAAAGAATCAATGCCAGTAGGGAATTTTCTAAGGTTACCTATCATAAGATCGAAAAATGTTTGAAAAAATTTAATTTAGGTACCTAAAACTTTTTAACTATTATCATTTCGTTTTTTTTTACTTCATCGAAGTCACGTTTGCCACTTAATCAATTTACCTATTTTCAATACGATTTTTTTCGTTACTTCGACGTTTCATTTGCCGGGTTAAGTCATAGCGAGTTTCTTCCGTGCCTCGGAAAGCACGTAGAGCCGTTGGTCCCGGCTGGACATTAAAAGAATCAATGCCAGTAGGGAATTTTCTAAGGTTACCTATCATAAGATCGAAAAATGTTTGAAAAAATTTAATTTAGGTACCTAAAACTTTTTAACTATTATCATTTCGTTTTTTTTTACTTCATCGAAGTCACGTTTGCCACTTAATCAATTTACCTATTTTCAATACGATTTTTTTCGTTACTTCGACGTTTCATTTGGTCGAAAAAGCTTTGACCGAAATAACATTTGATCAAAATATTAACTTTCCGAAGTGTGATTGCTCTCTTGTAGATTTATTTGTTAGTGACATAAGATTAATTTATTCTTAACAGAATTGTTAGAACCTTCTAAAAAATTACATTTTTACTGCGTATCGACACCTTTCTTTATTATAATTAAATAAAAATATTAGTTGATCGAATTCTAAAACAAAACTTAATTTAATGTTACCATAGAGAAAATTGCTATCATTGAATATGGTGAAGCGTTGGGTGAAAATAATTTTAAATTTTTTATGGGATGCGGGTGGATCGCCTGTTGAGTCCCGGAAAGGCTAATAGGATTGGCACTAACCTTTGGTCTTCTCTGCGCTGGTCTTGGAGTCTGGCCTTGAGCTGGTTTCTGGCGACCGAGCGTGAACTACCGGGGCCCCGGAGCCGATCTAATTTTTATTATAGCGAGCGGTGCGGTGCGGTTGGCGCTAATTAGGATACTGAATCTTCGAGGACTCACGCGACGGTTATTGTCCTTGTATCGATTGAAGGTCGCGTCGCCTTTCACCAATAGCCGTTCCCTTTTGCCAGAAAGAGACAACAACATATTGGCGTAAGCATCCTCCCCCCTTTGGAAATCCGTAGGATTTACGAAAAAAAACAAAAAATAGGATGCGATAACAGGAGCAGGATGGATACAAGGAAGTATATGGGGAATATTAGCAATGTGGTAGCTTACAAGTTGAATATATATATATGTACATATAAGGATACGAGCATGCAGAGCGATTGTTACTGTGCTATCAATGAATTAAGACGAACAAAGATAATATAGGCTATGTTAAATTAAGTTATATTATGTTAAGTTATTGGGACGGAAGTGGGCACAGTTTAACAACAGGACGTTTGAAAGTTCCATTTGTCGTGCGTACCAACGCAACACGCGCGACTCCGTCCCTGCCAGGATATACCTGCTCAATGATACCCGTAGGCCAGCGAAGTGGTGGCGCGTCATCTTGGTGAACGAGAACAAGTGTACCTGGCTGAATGGTTACCTCAGGAGTATTCCATTTTTGTCTTAACTGAAGAGTGTGCAGATAATCTAAGTGCCACCTTTTCCAGTAACTTTGGACCAAGCTATCTAATAATTTTTTCCTACTATGAAGGCCCACGGATGCGTCCACCTCGCAAGCTGGCAACGACTGCAGAGGGGTAGTGTTGAGGAAGTGAGCGGGAGTTAAAATGGTGTGCGGCTGATCAGACAGCAAACACAATGGACGCGAATTTAGAATACACTCTATTTGAGTCAACACTGTTAATAACTCTTCGTAGCACAGTAATTGTTGCCCGATGCAACGATATAAATGAGTTTTTATGCACTTTATATTGCTTTCCCAAATTCCTCCCCAGTGGGGGGCGCGCGCGGGAATATTCCGCCATGTAATTTTACGGTTGTTTAGTTCCGTTTTGAATGCAGTAGACGTGTCTTTAGAAGGTAGAAACGTGTATAACTCGTCTAGTTGACGCTTTGCCCCAATGAAATTTGTTCCGTTATCGGAATATAGGACCGATATTGGCCCTCGTCGTGACAGAAAACGCTTTAAAGCGTCCAAGAACGTCTCCGAACTCAAGTCCGATGCAATTTCAATGTGTATGGCTTTGGTAGTCAGACACACAAAAATGCAGATATAAGCCTTTTGACTTCTAACGCCTCGCTTGCGTGTCATAGTGATAGCTATCGGCCCAGCGTAATCTACCCCTGTGTGAGTAAAGGCCTTGGCTTCTTGTACACGCGCTGGAGGTAAACTTGACATCATAGGCGTGGGATGAGAGGGAGCAACCTTGAAACAAAAATTACATTGACGTATGCGTTGTCGAATAATATTTCGAGCGGAAATAATCCAATAGCGTTGCCTTAACAATGACATGAGAAGGTGGGAACCTGTATGGCAATTGAATCGATGACAGTCATCTATCAACAGGTCCACTAGGTGATCTCGACGTGGAAGCAGCAATGGATGCCGATTTGCAAATGGTATCTGAGCGTTTGTCAGTCGACCACCAACTCGAAGCAAACCGTTTTTATCTATGAACGGACTAAGTTTTCTCAATGAAGGTGAGGGCAAGTTACCCTTTTTAATGTTGTTTAATTCAGAGGCAAAGTATTTGTTCTGTAACTCGCGAATAATCGCAAACTCAGCGACTTCAAGGTCCGAGACCTCAATTGAAGAAGCTCGAGGTAACTTGCAAACAAATCGCAGAACATACACTATGATGCGTAGTAGCTTTTTCCAAGATGAGACTCGATAAGAGAGCTCCAGAAGTATTGAAGGAGATTGATGGGAGACTACTGTTAAAGTTACGGAACCCTTTGCTTCAGGTATAGACCCGTCGACATTCGACGGGTCGAATGCCACTATTGGCCACTCAGTGATTGGATGACTAGTCCATGGTGGACCTTGCCACCACAGCGGGTGATGGATGATTTCAGACGGTAGTAAGCCTCTTGATAAACAGTCACTAGGGTTTTCTATTCCATTAATATGGAAAAAGCGGTCTGGAGATAAATTTGACTGTATTTCAGTCACGCGGTTGGCAACGAATGTCTGCCAGCGATGCGGGGAAGAGTGAATCCATGATAGAGCGACAGTGGAATCACTGAAAGCGAATATCTCTTTAATAGGATATCGCTTATGGAAAAGAGTATGAACTTGTTTTACAAGTTTAGCGAGCATTAGTGAGGCACACAATTCTAGCCTCGCCAGAGAGATCGTCTTCAGTGGAGCCACTTTAGACTTAGCGCATACTAAATGTACGGATATATCCCTATTAGGGTGTGTTATATGTAGGTAAATGACGCAGCCGTAAGCCTTCATACTAGCGTCGCCAAAGGCGAGCAAATTGACCACGCAACCGGCCGCGACACCCAGATGGCGCGGTATTTGTAAACTAGATAATAACGGTAATTCAGTTTTGAACCTAACGAAGCGTTCAGTAATGACTGCTGGGGGCTCCTCATCCCATCCCACCTTAGCGAGCCAAAGGTCCTGTATTAGAAGCTTTGCATAAAGGACAACAGGTGCGACGAATCCCAACACGTCAAATAAGCGAGCAACCGTAGACAGTATGGCGCGCTTGGTATTACCCATAGTCGCAGCGGATGCGGCGAACGAGAACACATCAGAAGTAGGTATCCATTTCAAACCCAAGACCTTTAATGTTTCGTCATCATCTGTGAACTCAATCGCCGCGCGGTATGACTCAGGCAAATGCGCAAGAAGCTCTTTAGAGTTACTCGCCCACTTGACGAGGTCAAATCCGCCCTTCTTGAACAACGCGAGCAGTTCGTCCGCCAGACGAGTTCCATCTTCTACAGTGGACACAGAGGTGGTTAAATCATCCATATACAGTTCGTTAGAAGCAACCTCTGCGGCGAGAGGAAAACGTTCTTGATAGTCCTCAGCTAACTGGCGGACAGTACGCATTGCCAAGAATGGGCTCGGTCGCAATCCGAAAGCTACGGAATTAAATTGAAAAATACGAATACGCTCAGTATCGTTGAAGCGGTATAATATCTTTTGATATTTGCGATCATCTACGGAAAGTAAAATTCTAAGATACATTTGACGTATATCAGCGGTTATTGCAACTTCAAAATATCTAAAGTTGAGTAAAAGCGAAAATAAATCGGCCTGCAAATTAGGCCCAGTGTGCAACAAGTCATTGAGCGACTTGCCGCTGTCAGTTTTAGCACTTGCGTCCAAAACTATGCGGGTTTTTGTCGTCGACTTTTCAGGCCGGACGACAGCGTGATGAGGTATGAAATAACCATCATGAATAGCGGGAAAAGAATAAGGGATTTCCGATAAGTAACCCTTATCTATATAATCAGCGATGACGTCATTGTAAGCTTGACGTAAAGCGGGAAGCGAATGAAATTTACGCTCTAACGCAGACAATCTACGCTGAGCGTGAATGAATGAGTTACCTAACGACTTAGGTTCACCCTTGAATGGCAAGGACACAATGTACCTACCGCCTGAGTTTCTAGTAACGGTTGATTTATAAAGTTCCTCGCAAACCTGATTTTCTGGACTTATTATTTTCGCAGTAGGCACCTCTTCTATTTCCCAGAATTTTAAGATTGAATGGTTTAAATTATCTACTAGCGGGCCGAAGGACCAGGCTATACTGCCTTGGTTGACAGCAGGTATCTCACCCATGACAATATAGCCAAGCGTGGTTTCTATAGCATGAGGTATGCAATTAGCGGTGTCCATTAAATCAGCTGACGGCGCGAGTGGACGCGGAATAACCTTACCCCCTAACAGAATGAACGCGAATAGTTGAGCACCTAGAATCGCTTCTATATCTCCAGACACGTTCCAACAGTCGTCTGCCAGTGGTAAGTCCTTAAACTGATCCATAAATGATGCTTGGATTCCGCGCGTCGGTAATGACTCAGTAATACGGTCAATAACCAACATGTTCAGTTTATAATGCGCATCACTCACTCGCGATTGAATTGTGAGAGATACATAACCTTTAATTGGGGCTGAGATTGACCCCACTGATTTCAAAGATGAATTAACTAGCGGATGAATATTTAATTTCAATTTCTTACAACAAGCGAGGCTAATGATGTTATTCTGAGAACCGCTGTCTACTAAACATCTCATTAACAAACGATTTCCATTCACCGGAACATGTATCTGTGCCGTTGGTAACACAATTAACTTATTTAATAAATTACAATGTTTGGATTCGTCACAGGTCATTAGCGTAATTGAATTCTCAGAACGACCACATTCCTTAGATAACGAACACCTGCGCGCAGTGGGCGCCGGCGGCGGCGTGTCAATACGCGCATGCATACATACAGCGGGAGCCCCCGACTCAGCTTGCGTTAACGGTGGATTCCGTTCAAAATGTAGCAATGAATGGTGTTTTTTATGACACTGCTTACACGTATTTGACGAACCACAACTAGAAGTGGCATGTTTGTTACTAAAACAATTGATGCAAAGTCTCTTATCCTTCACGAAATTAAAGCGTTCCTTCACTGCAAGTTTTTAAATTCTATGCATTCGTAAAGGTGGCTATGCTGCGGCTTATTGCAAAATAAACAAGCGCTTTCACCGTTATGACTATTCTCGGTAATAGCAAAACTATGAAAGTTTTTATTGTTATTCGGGCGAGGTTTTGATTTCGCATCCACAGCCTTATTATTATTGGTGGCAGCAGTCTGATGGATCACTGCCGACCTCTCCATAATTTTTATATGATGACGTAGGTATTTCACTAACTGTTCACTCGTGGGTAGATCGTTATCTTTAATCGATAACTCGAAACTTTGAACCAACTGCGGATCTAGCTTTTTTAAAACGATATGCGTAAAAATAAAATCGGATAAGTCTTTTATATCTAGCTGCTTAAGTGCAGACCAGGAGGAATTTACTCGTTCAATGAAATTATTTAATTGTGATGTTGATGAACCCGACGCCGGTTTTATATCCATTATATTATTTATATATGTTGACCCAAGTAACCTCTTGTCTTGATATTTTGTTACTAATGAGTCCCAAATAGTGGAATAATTGTCCTCATTGGGCAATATTCCCGCGAACACATTAAGTGCGACTCCACTTAATTTTCCTACCAGATATTGTACTCGCTGGCCGTCGGTCAAGGTTTTATTATCGTGCACGTTCGTCTTAAAACATTGATAGAACAACGGCCAAGATTCAGGCTGACCCGCAAAGCTTAAAAGTTCCAAAGGCGGGAGCCTGCACGAATAATTGGCAGATGTGGGTACATTTACAACTTGCGCACTTTGCGAATGAATTAATTCATCTCGTTTATATTTAACTTGCGAATAAAGTGTTTCAAATGAGCTCCAGTAACTGAAACTGATTTCACAGTCGGGGTCAGCCTTCAACAACCACTCATTATGTTCGTCACACAACTTTACGAAATCCTCATATAACTTCCCTATGTTTGATGTCTCTGCTAAGAATTCCCCTACGCTTCTTGTATTAATTTTCGAAGACGTTATAAGTTTTTTAGAGGATTCATAATATTCATTTAATTTTGCAAAGGTAGCTTGTTTCTTAGCAATGACCATTTTTATTTTAATTTGCGCCGACATTTTGTCGTAAGTAAGTATGTAGGTACTTTGAATATAGCACTGAACAAGTAAATTTTATATAATATTCAACTATACGCTATTAGATAATTAGTGGGTAAGTCGTAACGACTGTTCTGGAATGTACTTAAAGATAGGTAGGTATATTCTATATTAATGAATATAATAGGATTATATGAAATTATAGGATTATAAGAAATTATAGGATTATAGGATTATTTAGGATTCTGGTTCTATCCGGTCCGAAGTGACCATTAAATATGGTGAAGCGTTGGGTGAAAATAATTTTAATTTTTTTATGGGATGCGGGTGGATCGCCTGTTGAGTCCCGGAAAGGCTAATAGGATTGGCACTAACCTTTGGTCTTCTCTGCGCTGGTCTTGGAGTCTGGCCTTGAGCTGGTTTCTGGCGACCGAGCGTGAACTACCGGGGCCCCGGAGCCGATCTAATTTTTATTATAGCGAGCGGTGCGGTGCGGTTGGCGCTTATTAGGATACTGAATCTTCGAGGACTCACGCGACGGTTATTGTCCTTGTATCGATTGAAGGTCGCGTCGCCTTTCACCAATAGCCGTTCCCTTTTGCCAGAAAGAGACAACAACATATTGGCGTAAGCACTGTCAATTTGTTGTGACAAAAGACCTAATGGACTTCTAGAAACTAGATTGCCAAGCAGTCATGTTTCATTGTTACGAACGAAATAAAAAGCATACCTTTTTTACTTCATTTCTACAAAGAAAAAACTTTAGTTTTCATAAAATAAACCTCATCCAGTCCCAATTTAATTCTGTTCGCGCAACAGTTAAGGGCCTCACTTCATTGTGGACGTAGTGTCACCGGCAACTTTCGACCTCATTTGCACACTCATTTTCATAGCAAAATGTAGCACCAGGTGGAATGAATGTAATAAAGCTTTACCAATTTCATTTTGAGCTAAAAAGTTAGTAGTAAACGTGGAATAAACAAAATCTTTGCAGGTTTTATTTTTTGTTATATTTTTTGCTATTTGTCGCCAGGACTTTAAAATTTGAAAGTCAACATTTTTTTGTTGAATTCTTTGTTTACGTCGTTTTACTGGCTGGTAAGAATTTTATTTTCAAGTAATGGCTGAGATCTCATTAGTAAATAATGGACGAAAAGATTTTTCATTGCATGTGAAATGTCCTTGTCTGGGAGTTGATACAGCCTTTTCTGAAGGTCAGAAAAGTGACAATCGTTTTTTTGACTGGCCTGTTTGTTGGTCTAGTGGTTAGTGACCCTGACTGCTATGCCGGAGGTCGTGGGTTCGATTCCCAACCAGGACAAATGTTTGTGTGATGAGCACAATCATTTGTTCTGTGTCTGGGTGTAATTTATCCATAACATGTATGTATGTATTTAGAAATATATAAGTATATTTATCAGTTGTCTAGTACCCATAACACAAGCTCTGCTTAGCTTAGCTTGGGACTGATGGCATGTGTGATAGTTGTGGACAAAAAAAAATTTTTGATTTGATTTAACAGTATTAAAATTTTCTCAAGTTTTGTGATTTTCGGTGCCTTGCTTAGGTACCTATTCTTATAATTTTTTGTTTTTTTCTGTCATAAAAACGGCTAGTAGAATTTCGTTTTAGAGTTGTTTTATCAACTGTAACACCCTTTGGGAACGCAAATGTCCAGCAATGAACTACAATAGGCTGAAAGGATGAAGATTATTTTACCAGTGTATTTAGGTGTGGTTAATTTTTTCTTCCCTCATAACATTCTCAAATATGATTAGTATAAGCAATATGGCCATTTATTGAATACCCAGGAGACTGACACAGCCAATCCTCTTAACATAATCTCTCTTAGTTGCTAATTCTATAGTCACGACACTGACGGGACGGGAAGACAAGACTAATAATTGGCATTTTCGTGTATCACCTTATACTCAAAAGAAAAAACGGCCGTTAAAGGTCCAAAATCCCTTTTGTCGAATTTTTTTTGTGCTCCCGACATAGCTTTTAGGCCATGCGTTCGTGGAAAATCTAACGCGACGATCAACTTTTTTTGTCGAATGCCTTTTTACGACTTTTTGTCAATGTGCAAACGTTCTTTTGAACGTAGCGTAATATTTTTTGTACGATTTGACGCAGCGACATGTGCAAACTAACGCAGAAACAAATGATATTTAGTATTTTGCCATTTGTGCCTATGACAAAACACTTTAAAAGACAATACGACAATATATCGCGTTTAAGTTCCTTTGTCGGTAGTGTTTAAATTTTCTTTGACGCGGAATCTGAGGCCTTTAGACGGCTCCCATTTGTTAAGGGATTTTAGTCGCCACGTTTAGAATTTTCTTCGAGTATAGGTACTTGTCTATGTGAAAAAGATTTTCTTGCCTTGGTATCGATGTTAATAGTTAATAGGAAGAGCTCGTGCCTAAATAATTACAGCCGCACAGGCCGATCTTTCGGGTTAAGTCATAGCGAGTTTTTTCCGTGCCTCGGAAAGCACGTAGAGCCGTTGGTCCCGGCTGTCATTTGTAGAATTTGAAAGTCGTTACTATTAGTCAGAAGCTCTAAAGTCTGACAACCAGTCTTACCATAGATAGGGTATCGTATTACCCAACTACTGGTTATGGAGGTCCGATAGGCAGTCGCTCCATGTAAAATACTGATATTCAGCTGCATCTGGTACGAATCGAAGTCAACCCCAATATAGTTGGGAAAAAGGCAAGACAGATGATGATGAATTATGTACAGACGCCAGCACATCAAGCTACCACAATCTGTCAGATTTCTTTAATAGAATTTCAACCTTATCACAAGACTGGAAGTGACTTAATGTTTGATTGGTAAAATCTGACAGATTCGGGTAGGTTGACCTGCTGGCGTCTGTACTTTCTAAGAATCTTGGACATCGCGGACATCCGTGAAGGAAAACCTAGACTTATTTTAATTAATATAATAATGCTTTAAAAGCCTTTTTAACACCCTTGCTCGTAAAGCTGATGTAATTCCACCAGTTTTAAATATGTAAAGCGGGTCATAAAAAACGCGTGTGTTATCAAAGCAAATAGTTAAGTTATAGTCCATACAAATTCCATAACAGTATTATTTGCCATTTCAAATATGGAACTGCTGCTCGCCCCCGCCGCCGCACGACTCCAGCTAGTGAGCAGCGCGCTGTTGCTATTCAAATTTCGAACTAATCGCCGCGCAGCGCCAGTCAGTTAAGTAGGCAGAGCTAGCGCGCTGTTAAAATGGCGGGAAACCAACAGTGTGCATTCACAGATTGAGTTTATACAACATTATTTTTTGTATATGCGAAACCTGAATATAGTTTGTTCAGAATCAGTAACTGATTCGATTCCAATAATTTTTACACCATGTTATATTTTTTTTCAAAAAAATTTAATTAAAATGTTTTTTTTTCTGTTTCCTCGCAAATGTGTTAAAAAACGTCGTACGATATACGTGCGTATTGGTTATAACATGCTCGGCTCAATTACGCCCTCGCCTTCGGCTCGGACGGAAATTCCGCCTCGCATGTTATAACCAACTTTACGCACTAATATCGTAATGTACTATTTTAACACCCTTGCTCGTAAAGCTGATGTTATTCCACCAGTTTTAAATATACAGGGTGTTTGGTGCAACGTGTGCCAAATTGAAATGGTCGATACAAGGGGTCATCTGCTATCCTTTCAGATCCCTTAACACCCCTCATGTCCTGAGGAATTTTTTTTAATCGACTTTTTAGTGTTTTACTAAAAAGACCGAAATTTTACATTCAAATACAATTTTCTTTTTAAATATGGGACGTAGACTCTGAATTTTAATTTTATTTCGAAGTGTATTGTTTAAAGGTAAATTTGAATACAAAATTAGTGGCATTAGTCATCTAGTTTTTTTTTAATTCACTCGCAAAGGTAAAACATAAAGGAATGCTGTACATGCTACAGCTGTTTATGTGGCTACAAAATAAAAACCAGAAGCGATCGGGATCTTCCAACTCCCTCATTAATTCTCCAGTCTATCCCCTTGCTAATGATGTGCCACATGCCATAAAAATCTTTTAATAACTTTGTGAATTCGCTAGAATTGTGAATCGAGTCACCTAAGGCTGATGTTCAAAATGATGATTTTTAATTATTTTTTTTGCTTAATTGATACTTGACAAACCTATAAATCCTATCCCATTCGTATAAGGTAACATCTGTCTCGTATCTCTATGCTTTAGTGGGATTTACTTGAAAAAAAAATTTTGCATTTTTAACATTTATTTCATAATTGTTACAAATCCTGCTCGAATTGTTGGCCTCTGTTGCGAATGCAGGCACGAATCTATTTCGACAGTTGTACGAAGTCGTATTTCCGCCTTAGTGGTATTGAATGCCGCTACTATGCGTTGGACTAGTACCTCCCTAGTTGGAACGTCCGTTGCGTACCCATACCAGCTCTTTGGAACGTCCCCAGACATAAAGTGTAACGAAGTTAGATCTGGGGAACGTGGCGGCCATGGAATAGGGCCATCGCGACCAATCCAAGCATTGTGGAACACATTGTTAAGATATTCCCTCACAGTCAAACGCCAATGCGCGGAACAGCCGTCATTTTGAAATACCATGGGCACACGTTCATCGGTCACTAATTTGAGCAGAATTTGTAACAATTATGAAATAAATGTTAAAAATGCAAAATATTTTTTTTCAAGTAAATCCCAGTAATGCATAGAGATACGAGATAGATGTTACCTTATACGAATGAGATAGGATTTTTAGGTTTGTCAAGTATCAATTAAGCAAAGAAAATAATTAAAAATCATCATTTTGAATATCAGCCTTAGGTGACTCGATTCACAATTCTAGCGAATTCACAAAGTTGTTAAAAGATTTTTATGGCATGTGGCACATCATTAGCAAGGGGATAGACTGGAGAATTAATGAGGGAGTTGGAAGATCCCGATCGCTTCTGGTTTTTATTTTGTAGCCACATAAACAGCTGTAACATGTACAGCTTTCATTTATGTTTTACCTTTGCGAGTGAATTAAAAAAAAACTAGATGACTAATGCCACTAATTTTGTATTCAAATTTACCTTTGAACAATACACTTCGAAATAAAATTAAAATTCAGAGTCTACGTCCCATATTTAAAAAGAAAATTGTATTTGAATGTAAAATTTCGGTCTTTTTTAGTAAAACACTAAAAAGTCGATTAAAAAAATTCCTCAGGACATGAGGGGTGTTAAGGGATCTGAAAGGATAGCAGATGACCCCTTCTATCGGCCATTTCAATTTGGCACACGATGCACCAAACACCCTGTATAAAGCGGGTCATAAAAAACGCGTGTGTTATCAAAGCAAATAGCTGTTAGTCCATACAAATTCCATAACAGTATTATTTGCCATTTCAAATATGGAACTGATCGCCGCCGCGCGCCGCCCCGCTCAAATTTCGAACTAATCGCCGCGCAGCGCCAGTCAGTAGGCAGCGCTAGCGCGCTGTTAAAATGGCGGGAAAGCAACAGTGTGCATTCACAGATTCACAGATTGATGATAATCCTCGCGCCATTTTTCTCAAGTTTTCTTTTCTTTGTACTTTTATTGTGAATATCTAAAAATGACAACTTTCAATAATGAAGATGAGCAATAATTATTACGATTATCAGTACCATTAATGGTAATGGTTTAGTACGTATCATTTTAATAATTGTTATTTCACTGTTTCAATAATAAATATTTATTTATTTTCTGTTTCCTCGCAAATGTGTTAAAAACGTCGTACGATATACATGCGTATTGGTTATAACATGCTCGGCTCAATTACGCCCTCGCCTTATCGGCTCGGGCTGAAATTCCGCCTCGCATGTTATAACCATCTTTACGCACTAATATCGTAATGTACTATTTCTGAAGACTGCGTGGTTCCTAGAGGCGGTTTAAATTAGCTCTTACACTAGATCAAGGAGACTCTATCTTCACACGAAAATTAAGTGTGTGCTTTTGAGGAAAACTGCCCAGTTGCAATTAGTGGTGGATTTAAGATCTAAGACGTATGTAGAACGTTATTTGGGTATAGAGAAATATTTTAAAATCACCAGAATCATAAAAAAAACCAACTCAATACCTACCTAACAAGCTTGTCTTGTCCATTTCGCAGACACGATTAGCGTTATTTTATTTATTCTTCCGAAATTATGCTCACACTATCACAAACATATTTCCATTCAAATATTCCGTCTCTAGTGCCGTTTTAAGACTCAAATAATATTAATAGACTCAAACAACTGTACCGCGAAGTTACTGGATAATCACCGTATCCACAACAAAACAGCTCAAACGACAACAACATCCCGGGATCCTACAGTTCCTAATGAAAACACCGACAATTACTCCATCTAGTCATTACAAGAAAATGGCATATTACATTACGCCACAATCATAGACGTTTCCGAATGGCATGCCGCTCTTGTATGCACAGTGTATTAGCATTCACCGCGCGAGGCGGCAATGTAATCAAAATCGTCGCGCGTCGCAATGTTGCATTATGGTAATTAGACCCCGGCAGCTAAATAGAGATGTGAAACGTTAGATGTGCTCATTCGAGCCCGAAATTTGGTGGATTTTTGGTTAACGGCTGTTTGAATTTCGTGATGGGAAAGTGATGCTTTGATTTTGGTTAGGTTAGGTTAGGCAGTGTTTGAAGATTGAGCTGCGGTTTCGAAGTGATTGGGGGAATCTTATTTTGCTTTTTGGCTTAGATACTGGTATGTTATTTTGATTAAACCGATAATTTTTTGTTCTATTAAAAAAAAAGTCGTGTGCAAGGCTCTTGATCAGCTTAGAGCCGTTGCATTGATGACAGAGCGATGATAGAGCGATTTAAACTCGAGGATCCTGTGCGTGTGCAAAGAAAGCAAAGTGATTTCAGTCTTGCGCTTGAGCGTGTTAACTGTGAATTACGCGTTTTTTTATGTTCTATGTTTTTTGTTTCTAATGTCAGTACGGGGTAGGGGGTAACTCGGTCCAATTCAAAACTGAGATCAGAAACAAATTCCACCTTTTCTGATTTCATAATAAATTGGCAACTGGGCCCACGTTCTCCACGTTTCCGCTCCCAAGCCAAGCAGCCCTGCCTAGCAAAACAGAGGGCACAGAGAGCTAAAGGCAACCCGACATTGATAGTTAGTCAAACTCAAAGATTTTTTTTTTAATTAGATCTTAAAAAATACTTTTTTATTGACAAAAAAACGAAATGATGCGAAACGAAGTCCCAGACAAAAACAACAATCATTCACATTACTAATGTTTGATATCAATACATAGCTTAATTTTGTTCCAACCACTTTCTTTATACTTGGAATCGATAGATTGATCCTATTCCAATACACCAACTGCTTCCAATAGAAAAAAAACCCTATTCTAGCACGCCAACGACCGTAGCGATGCACAACGCGAAAAAACAAACAACTTTCCCTAAAACTCAAGCAGTAACTCATCCACATAAAATTAACATCAAACACACATGTTCCAGAAGGTCAAATCAGGTCGAACTACACTCGTTAACGTCAGAACGGATAAAACTTTCATGCGCGCATGTAACTTATGGTATCAGGATATGAATTAATCCCGTAAGAGCCGATATTGCGAAAGTTAGAGGAGGATTATTTACCCCCTCTCTCGTTCTGTCTATTGGTTTTTCATATGGCCTCGCATGTATGAGTTTGTCTTGTTCGCTTGTAAGGATGTTTGTTTTTTGATCGATTGTTTTATTCGGTTAAGGAAAGTTGAACGTGATTAAATCTTTTTCTTTGTTTAGAAAAGAAGATCAGTACCTCTACCATGAGTTTACACAGTCAAAACTCGCTAGCGTCTCCGTAATTTATTTGTATGAAATATTGTACAGCGCCCCTAGCGGTCACAGTGAGAATTAAAATTCATACCATGAGCACTGTAGATTACGATTGGTTAAAAACCTACCGTAATCTACACGACAGTCACTAACGTTTTTCAGCTGTCACCATACAAAACGGTACCATGAGTCACTAATACTACAGGCGCTAGCGAACGATACGCTTACGATAGTAGTTACGTAGCTCACTAGCATTTTGGCGTGTGAAACATGTATTCACGTTAAAATTTTTAACGTTTTTGAGTATAAAAAGTCAAAATAATGCTTACAAGAGCTTTTTAACATGAAATATATTAGTGGCCGCTTAATTTGGGAACTACAACATGAATTTCAAGCTAAAATATAAGTGAAAAAAAAATATCTTAAAATTTACGGACCCTTTAAAGAAGCGTTGGACGATTTGTTCACATTATTGTTTATTTGTTGCGATTCTCACGTCTTGCTTGGTTACACTTGAACACTGACACTTAAACTTGGTAGTCTTAATAGCTACACTTCCACATTTTCATATTTTTACACATTTAACTGCGTCTAGAGGGAACTATTTTGGAATTTTATCACTTTACGTTTTTTAAATAATTGAATACCAAGTAGAAACATTATATCTCATGATATCCACCAATAATTGAAACAGTGAGGCACTTTGTAGTTAATAATCCAAATAATCTATTAATAGAAACTGACAAACCACACAACGCAGTGTCAGCAATGAGGTGTCAGTGATACAAGGGCAAGGTCAACGAACAATAGACGACAGTGACGTATTATAAGCCGTTCTCTCCTCTTATTTGTGAGAAAGAAAGAAACAAAACATAAGTAGTGAAGTTAGCAACACGACATCATCTATCGAGCTTACATTATCGCCTGCGTAAGATTCAATTAATCTCATGGTGCCAGCAATATCGAAATCTATTTGAACCAAGTTAGTACGCTAGCGACTTCAACGCTAGCGAGTAAGTTTCCGATGACAACTCATGGTAGAGGTACAATTCTTTGTTCAAGTTGTCGAGGATTACCTTCAATCATAATTTGTGTTTTGAACATCGCAATTGGATTGGTTTACTTTTCTGTGAGAGGGGGCTTGCGGCTCAATAATGACAGCCAGTGCTAACTTCAAAATAATACAAAATCGGAGATGGAAAGTGTTAAACTGTTGAAATTGTCGGTCATCAACGATTAATAAAAATGTATCCAAAGTGGTATTAGTATCTTGTGTAATGCAAATTGTAAACTATTTTTTTGTCAAATATCCAAATCTGTTCTGAAGTTTTTGTGTCAAAGAAAATAAAGATTCATATCCAGCATGACAAACTGTCGCATTCAGAATACTAAGCGGAAGTAAGATGATGCTGATGACAATAATTGAACCTACGTACTTGATTGAAGACTCTTAGGTTAATAGGTCATCGAGATAACGGTACTTAAACCTACACTTGTTGATGACGCTGCATATACGCTGAATTAATTATAGATTTACTACAAATTCAACAAGTTGCATTTTTATTATTTAAACGCAAGATTGGCTGCAGACTGACGAATGATTAGGTGAATGTGACCATTTGCACGTCATAATTTTTTTAAGGAACTGCTGTTTAAAGTTTAAAACAAAGTCGATGTGTACTGATACTCGTAATTTTAAAAAAAGGTTCGAGGTTAAAAATTAATTCGCTCGCCGATGAACGAATTAATTTTCAACCATACTTGTTTTATAATATATATTTTAGATATGGACGAGGCCCGAGTTAGCGCGCTGTGTTCCACGCGCTCCTCAAGAAGCTCTCAGCATAACTGATTGGCCTAAGGCCACATGTTTGGAAGGGTTGCAGGATTATCTTAACAGGGTGATTCTCTTTCACTCAGAGCGGGACTCGTCGGATGATTTTCGACCTAAAAAAAGTGGTGAAAAGAAGTTTTAAAAAGATTTTTTTCTAAACCTTATCCAAAATCTCTATGAAATAACTCCTTTACAATTGAAAAGATAATTGGTGTAAGTGTCTTTCTAATAACCTTTTTCATTCAAATATTTAATAATCTTCAAAATTACTTCAGCATCAATTTCAAAATAACCAAAGAAAAACCAGGTGCGATCCAAAGTTTCGTAAATAAATCTCAGTGCAGAAAGATTAGGAATATTGGGGGCTGACGAAAGGTCCTTATCTATCCCAACTTTCCAGTTAACCTACCTTATAAAACTAATACTTGAACTTGGGAGGATTTCGAAAATTATTATGAGAGAAAATACATTTTGGAAGCTAGGCCTAATATTGGTTCGGGCTTGAAACTAAGCAAATGTTGTTTTAACAGAGAAAATTGAGTGAGTGGTACGTAGAATATTTGCTGAATAATCTAAAATGAACATTGTATTCAATTACTTCAAGTTTACGTAAAAATCTGTCGTGATATTATTTGAGGCGAATTGGATAGAAATAGATTGATAATTGGTTGAATAATTAATATTAACAAAATAAATGAGATCAATTTTATTGATTTTGAATATGGTGTGAAATTACTTTATTAGCTGTCATGTTAATCGGGCACGCCGCAATTGCGGCGGTAAGACCCCTCTTTGAGGAGTGGCTGGAGAGAAGTCATGGCGTCCTGACCTACCGCTTGACGCAGGTCCTCACCGGCCACGGAAGTTTCGGGAGGTACCTGTGTCTGATGCGAAAGGAGGAGACGCCTGGGTGTCACCACTGCGAAGATCGCCCGGAGGACACGGTGGAGCATACGGTGCAAGACTGGCTTGGGCGGAGCACCGACGTGTCCTCACGGCTGCGATAGGCGGAGACCTCTGGCGCCCGGCATTGGTTGCGGCCATGCTGCGGGGCGAGACGGAGTGGGAAGCGGTCAGCTCCTTCTGCGAGGCAGTAATGCTCGTGAAGGAGGAGGCAGGCCGCGAGCGAGAGAGGACAGCGTCCTCCCTCCGCCCCAGCCGCAGTGGTAGGCGCCCACGGCGACGGACGTCGCTCGATGATCTCCGGCCACCGTAGGCGCGGGCATGCGGGCAGCGAGTAAAGGGCAACTCGCTGCCCGACCAAGGACCATGCCCGGGTCGACGGCGCGTTGTGTCCCACGCGCGCCTCAAAGAGCGTCAGCATAATGACGGGGCCCCCCTCTCAGAGGGCCAAAGCCTGCCGGGGTCGCGGGATTATTCCCTTACCGTAACCCCGGAACATAACAGGCTATGAAGGACACCGTGGATTTTAGTCAGTAGAAGTCTGACAGTCCCTCCCGCCCTGGCCGGGGTTGGAGGACTCATTTGATGATTTTACCACGCTAAAAAAAAAAAAAAGCTGTCATGTTAAAGAGTGGATTGCCTGAATCCGAGGGAACGAGATGGCGCTAGACGACTTGTATAGCTCTGTCTCTTTCCCACAGCCTAAACTGGGTCGCGTTAAGGTCTCGTGGTAAGGCCTCTGTGCATGCATATCAAAGGTGGAACCGCTCAAGCAATCTAACTGCTTCGGGCGGTCGTAGTCGGTGCGGTCAAGCAGTCGCCAGGCAAACACTGGCAAGCTCAAGCAGTCCTTGTATGGGCAGTCAAAACGAGCAACTTTGAAGAATAATTATTATAACCGCAATCAATAAATGCTTATATTTTCCTCAACTTTACACATTTATCCTTTTACATTTCCACAAATATAGTATTTTTGAAGTCATAGTACTTTTATGATGAATGAATTATGTCTATTGACGGTGAAACCATAAATACCGGAATGCTCATGAACTTGATTCGTGATTACTAAAAAAAATGTAACCGACTTCAACACAACCACAAAAAAAGTTCAAAATAACCTACAAAAAAACTTTTCTTTCGAAAGTCGGTGACTTTATTTTTTATTTCATTGACTTTTTGTCACCGACTTTCGAAAGAAAAGTTTTTTTGTAGGTTATTTTGAACTTTTTTTGTGGTTGTGTTGAAGTCGGTTACATTTTTTTTTGAAAAAGTTTTTTATTTTATCCTTTTTAGTTTCACTATTCAGCCCAAATTATTGTCAAATACATAATATTTTCTTACATGTGCACTAAAATGTTGTAATCCATAGCACCGGTAATAACAACGCCGATTATGTATGTACACAATGAGAATTACCAAAAATAAAAACTACTGCACCAAACTAAATGAAAATTTTATGGGACCAAATGGCAGATATACTGTATCGAACAAAAAAAGAATAATCGAAATCGGACCAGAAACCTCGGAGTAATCGGTGTAGACAAAGTTAAAAACTTTTTAGGTTTTTGTTGATTTTTGTTGATATTTCAAAAAGTGCTAGTCCGATTTTGATAAAATTTTAATGGGACCATTCCAGAAGTATACCCTATCCAACAAAAAAAGAATTTTTCAAATCGGTTGTTAAACGAGGGAGTTATGCCCGAACAAACATAAAAAAAAAAAAAAAAAATACAAACATCCGAATTGAGAACCTCCTTCTTTTTTAGAAGTCGGTTAAAAATGTTAGTTAATGAATAAATTGAATGCATAAGTTGCACAATTGAAAGTTATTTTGAGTTTCCTCAGAAGAAAACTTTTGCAGCCTCGATACCCATTTTACGAAAGACTATTAACATTTTCGAAACAAGCAAGTTTAAAATAAACACTCGGGTATGTCATTAATAAATTATTTCACTAGCTGAAGTAACTTAGTAGATACTCAGAAAAAACCAATTCCGAAACGAAAGCACATTCATTAGTAAATTAACATTTTGAATAATTTCTCGTCCGTCATTACCGCGGCAACATGCAACAGTCCCTCGATAATTTCATAAAATTAACGCCAATATTTTTACGGTATAAAATCTGGATAATTGCACGGAACAGTGTTCCGAAATGTCCGTGGAAGGGACGCTGCGGGTACCGTAATGCAGCATTATGCTAATGGTGCCTGCCTAAATAAACCCGTGCGGGAAATATGAGAGCCGGCTTCCGGACAAATTACACAGAGTCTCGACTAATAAAGATGGTAATACTGGCCCAAACAATTTGTAGTTACTGCCCGTTGTTGCGCTGTATATGCGTTCTGTTCATGCATAGTTTTGTCAGAGCTGAACATTACGGAGCCAGCTAGTCGGAACGCTTCATTGTGTCTTGACCACGAGCTATACGATATGTGCTAAGTCGGTGGTCTCGACTATCAAATCAATCGCAATTCGCAATGTGCGATGTGACAGAGATATGGATCTATGGCCGCACCCGCAGAGTGAAGTGCGTGTCACGTTTAATTACACCACAACCTTTTTAACTCCTTTTTATGTTTTTTTTTTCATCAAAAACAAGTCAAAGATGTTCATCAAAATACGACTCATCCGAACTTGCGGATGAGTTGACGCCTTCGTTTTTTGAAAGGTGTCATTTCATCCTCGGAGAAAATATTTTCCAAATGAGTTGACACCTAAGTATTTCTGGTTGGGAAGAATTGGCGGATTTTATGAACCCCAATTATGTGGCTAGGTGGCGTTGTCAAAGTGCACACAGCGTATTTTAAACTTCACAATTATATTGACTACAAAGAAAAACAAGCGATATATTTATTAGATCATGCCACGAATCAACACCGTGTACTGTGGAGCGATTTCCCCGCGCATGTACAGCTGACGCAAGTCGTAACGCGCGATGCCGTGAACTGACAGGGCTTGCGACTGTGGCGCCATCTAGTTGGAAAGCTCTCGTAAGGACCTTCCCCACGTGTCTGTTGAAAGTTTTCTTGCGATATTGTATGCATCGTTGCATTTTTATGGAAGCAAAGTGTGTACATTTTGTAGTGAATGAGATCAGTGTACACTGTGGAATCTTTTTCGTTTCCTCGTGTTGGTATTGTATGCATACGTTGATGTGTGTCAAATTGTGTATTATTTTTAAGTTTACTATAATTTTATAGAAGGCAACATATCAGTGTAGTTCCATGTGTAAAATGTTGTGTTTACATATTCTACTTTTTTGTTTACAAGAAACGTAAGGGGTTGTTATATTCATCATACAACAACAACATACTACAACCAGACGTCTTGTTGGTATATCCAGGTGATATAAGTAGTATCGACCAAAATGTAAATAAAACAATTTGCAATGAATAGGTGTCGAAATGAGACTGAATGTATGGAGATCAAAATAGTAGTGAAAAGGCAATATCTTTTCCTCTCCCTCCCTCCCTCTCTTCAAAAAAAGCTCTCTTTTTCACGTATTTTGTTTAGTACTCGAATTGAATAGAATCGGGAAGTGATGAACGGCACTTCTATTGAATGGGTCAATTCAACGTTGCATACTACGATTCTCACACAATAATATTCCAGTTATAATATAGAGCTACGTGCAAAGTTCATGTTCAGTCCGTAATTTCAAGGCTTCAGCGTGCCTGTGGAAACTGAATATTTGCACAAACGGTGCAGAATGACCGCTTTTCGTGTTCTGCTGGACAGGAAGAGGTTTTGTTATGTCAATATTGTGAATCTCCCGTGTTTAGGTGTTTGTGTATGTGAGTTTGAATGTTCGTAAACGCACCCGCAGTACAGGAGAAGTTAGTAGGGGGGTGGGGCAATGTTTAAAATAAAGAAATTACGATACCTACATTACATAATAATTTGAAAGATTGAGGTAGGTTGAGGTGCTGGCGTCTGTACGTAATTAATTTTTTAGTCAGGAAAGCGAATAAAAACAAAAAAAAAACGGGTCATGGTAAAACTGGTTACTTCTTCTTAATAGAAAAAATATTATCTTTTTTACAATCTAGTCTAAAAAAGCTAATAAAAAAATACGAATAGTCACAATTAATTCACATTTATTAATTATTTAGCCCATAATGTCCCACTGCTGGGTAAAGGCCTAACATCACTCCTTCCACATCTCGCGACCATTGCCTGACAGGCCTGTTGGTCTAGTGGTTAGTGACCCTGACTGCTAGACGTTATGGATCCGATTCCCACCCAGGACAAAATGTTTGTGTGATGAGCACGATCATTTGTTCTGTGTCTGGGTGTAATTTATCTATAACTAGCTGTCCCGGCAAACTTCGTGCCGCCTCAGAAACAATAAAAAAAAAACCCTTTAGACCTACCCTGGACTACGACAAACATTTTAAAACCAAAATCAGCTCAATCGGCCCAGCCGTTCTCGAGTTATAATCAGACTAACGAACAACAATTCATTTTTATTTATATAGATATGTATGTATTTAGAAATATATAAGTATGTTTATCAGTTGTCTAGTACACATAACACAAGCTCTCCTTAGCTTGGGACTAGATGGCGTTGTGTGATAGTTGTGGAATATTATTATTATTGTTACCGTCCTAGTCCTCCATAAAGCCGTCTAACTCATCTCCTACTTTCTCCAAAGTAAGAAGTATCATACACTCGGTCATAACAAACTGAATTAAAAAGGAAAGGTACCTACTTTTATTGTACGTACAGCTAAGGAGTGGTATTCCGGAATCTGTATTTCCCGACAGCTATAACCTTGGGGTCTGCAAGTCAAGAGTGAACAAGTTACTTCTAGGCAAGCGTGCTTCATCGTCGACCACATCTTAGCTTACTATCAGGCGAGATAGTGGTCAAACACGAACCTATCTATATACATATAATAAAACTGTAGAAAAATAATTTTTGTACATTAAAAAAAAACTCAAAAAATATAGCCAGCGTGTTTAAGGACAACCAATAGAACTCATTTCTAGCATTTTTAGAATTTTTGTCTGTTTGTCTGTATGTCTGTTTGTATGTTTATTTGTTCGGGCATCACGTAAAATGTACGAAAGCTATGTAGATAACTTTAATACATAACGACTGACCGTAACTTGAAGTAACATTTAGTTTTTGTTTCATTGAAATCGGATCAGTCTATCAAAAGATATTTGAATTTAAAGTGTTTCAGAAGTAAAATTACGGTCAGTTTACACAGAGACACGCAGCTCGCAGTTCAGTAGCGCGATCTAGCTTGGAATAGAAAAACAACATACCTATTCAAATATGGTGTGGACTGGAGAGGAGTGGTTTGGAGAGGAGTGGAGTGGAGTAGAGTAGAGTAGAGTAGAGTAGAGTGGAATGGAATAGAATGGGATGGAATGGAAAGAAAGAAAGAAAGAAAAGGTTTTTTGGGATGGAAGCGGATGGAGTGGGATGGAGTGGAATGGAGTGGGTTGGAGTGGGATGGAGTGGGATGGAGTAGGTTGGAGTAGGATGGAGTGGGATGGAGTAGGATGGAGTGGGATGGAGTGGGATGGAGTGGGATGGAGTGGTATGGAGTAGGATGGAGAGGGATGGAGTAGGATGGAGTGGGATGGAGTGGGATAGAGTGGGGTGGAGTGGGATGGAGTGGGATGGAGTGGGTTGGAGTGAGATGGAGTGGGATGGAGTGGGATGGAGTGGGATGAAGTGGGATGGAGTAGGATGGAGTGGGATGGAGTAGTATGGAATGGGATGGAGAGGGATGGAGTGGAATAGAGCGGGATGGAGTGGGATGGAGTGAGATGGAGTGGGATGGGGTGGGATGGAGTGGGATGGAGTGGGATGTAGTGGGATGGAGTGGGATGGAGTGGGATGGAGTGGGATGGAGTGGGATGGAATGGGATGGAGTGGGATGGAGTGGGATGAAGTGGGATGGAGTGGGATGAAGTGGGATGGAGTGGTATGGAATGGGATTGAATGGGATGGAATGGGATGGAATGGGATGGAATGGGATGGAATGGGATGGAATGGGATGGAATGGGATGGAATGGGATGGAATGGGATGGAATGGGATGGAATGGGATGGAATGGGATGGAATGGGATGGAATGGGATGGAATGGGATGGGATGGAATGGGATGGAATGGGATGGAATGGGATGGAATGGGATGGAATGGGATGGGATGGAATGGGATATAATGGGATGGAATGGGATGGAATGGGATGGAATGGGATGGAATGGGATGGAATGGGATGGAATGGGATGGAATGGAATGGGATGGAATGGAGTGGGATGGAATGGAGTGGGATGGAATGGGATGGAATGGGATGGAATGGGATGGAATGGGATGGAATGGGATGGAATGGGATGGAATGGGATGGAATGGGATGGAATGGGATGGAATGGGATGGAATGGGATGGAATGGGATGGAATGGGATGGAATGGGATGGAATGGGATGGAATGGGATGGAATGGGATGGAATGGGATGGAATGGGATGGAATGGGATGGAATGGGATGGAATGGGATGGAATGGGATGGAATGGGATGGAATGGGATGGAATGGGATGGAATGGGATGGAATGGGATGGAATGGGATGGAATGAGATGGAATGGGTGCTCTAATCCAGTAGCAATTGAATAGTACTGCCTTTGAACGACAGAGGGCGTTTATTACAAACACGTCAAATATTCTTGAAAAATCTAAATAAATTCTAAATATAGGGTTTATTTATATGAAAACGATATGATTTATAAAAAACCTGGCGCGAATTAAGCGCTTCGCACAAAAAAATACATTGTTAAATTCCGACATCCACGCGAACGAAGTCGCGGGCACAGCTAGTCTTTAAATAAAAATAAAAAAAGAAAAAAAAAACAGTTCAAGGCATTTTAAACAGCCTCTAAACCGACAATCAAAACAACAGATAGCATAACTACATAATACTAGGTTATAAATAAAGCCTGGAAACTGAATAGGCAAGGTCAGTCAGTCAGCCAAAGTGACATAAGCGTGTTCATCGATGGATGAAGGCTGCCACAGATGTGCACTGGCGGACATAATCGGGCACGTGCGTTTTTCCTGTAACGGTTTTACGTAGGTATGAAAATTGACGCGATATTTTCTTCTTTGAAATAAAAATAGAGGATTCTTTCGATATTTACCAAGTTATTTTCTCACATAAAAATAAACATGAATACTTGGCTGGGAGCACTGCCGTGCCCCCTAATTTAAGGGAAATAATTCAATGCAAAAATACCGTACTGAAATGAGAGTTTTAAATAAAACTTTTTTCAAAAAATGTGGATGTGAGGCTTAATACACACTCAGCTTCGCATATTGTAGAATTATTGTATACAAATAAAATTAATGATTATGAAACTAGCCTTCAATGCAAGTAAAAAATATAAGATTCTTACTTATGATAGCTCACTTAGGTAATTTAAAAACACAGAAATAATAAAACATTTAAAGAAAATATATACAACCGTACTTCACAAACATACTAAAACCACACAGCATTCTGAACACAAAATAACATGCACAGAGAGAGCAACTTGATCCCTACTCCATGAAATTGTACAATCCGATTGAATTTGCTCTTCAATGCACTATACAGAATTTTTTTCGGCATCACGACGTATGCTGCACAAAACTAAAAATACGAAACTTTTAATAAAATAAATAGAAGAGAGTGTGGGAAGTTTTTATTGGAAAAGATATCTAGTTTTCTAACGCAAGTGGATACTGATTTAATCCCAGTTCTTCCATTTCCAATTAGCACATACTGTGGACATTAAAGGATCATAGAGACAAATCCGGACTTAGAGGGACTCGGTACAATTACTCCGCACAACTCGTGGACTTAGTAATTAGACAGATAATTGTTCCAACAGATGCTATCCAGGATTGCACATACAACGTTAGATGCGAGTGTAATTACTGTTTTAGATTAAATTCTGACTTTACAGGAATGTTTTGGTTTAAAATCTAAAGAATTTGTTGCCGTTTCGTGGCGGGAGTTGATGGTGGAAGTTTCCGACGTTCTCGTTTGTCGCAATAAAATCATGAACGTGTGTTCAAGAATGCTCATGAACTTTCTTTAGTACTTCGAGACTTGGATTTTTTAACTGGCTGCAAGATTACCCATTCATTTTTGGCTCGCATCTAACCTAATAAAGTTCTACGACTTTCAGTTAATAATTATCTAATAAAGTGATCAAAAACCAAACGAAAACTAAACTAATTTCATCTGAACTCGCAGTCGAACTGAAAACTTTAGGGACTCGTGGAACTAAGATAATATCATTACGTTATATCAACTCCGAATCACTAAAACAAAATCATTAACTCCCAACAAAGTCTTGAGGAAAGTAACACAAATAAAACATACGTTCGAAGGCCCGAATTTCATTAAGAAACTTTCTGAAGGAGTCAATTGCGTCGTGATACTTATCTCTCTTTGTAACCGGTCCATTTCATTAACCACAAAATGATCTGTCAAAGGAAAGGCGGCCGCCGAACGCTATTGTGAACATAAATAAACCTGCTACCCCAAAAGTACGAAACGCAAATGTTTTCCAACCGTAAACTATTTGATTATCCTTTGAATTGAACCGAAGGTCTTTTGTCCCATTTCCACGTCAATAAACTTTGAAAAAAAAAAGAAACTCGAATGTTTGCAGAGGTCAGATTCTGAGCAAACTGAGAAACTTGTGGATGGAGAGTTTTATGCAATTGTCATTTTGGTGTCGCTACGATTTTTGATCATTGCCAATCTGCTGGAATTGTTTCGTTCAAGAATGATTCGTTTTATAAAAGAGTGCTTGTTTTCGCGAAATGTTCCTGGCTTCTTTTAAGATTTGTATGAAAATTGTAGAGCCGAAATGTTCACTTGTTGATTGTGTAGGTATAACATAAATAAACTAGTTAATTAAAAGTACAGAAACAAGTTCGTCAGCTAATTCAATCAGTTTTGTGTGTCGGTAACAGAATCGTATTGTGGCAATGGTAGTGGCGAAAACGAACAAGAGAGGGTAGACCAACGACGATATAATACTAGACTCCGCATGCACGATCTAAGGAACAAAAATTATTCTGTCAACTCGCTGAGGTACTACGTAAGCGAGGGGGACGGGGTACTGCGTTGTGATTGGCTAACTCAAGGTCTGTTCTGTCTCAACGTATGTTTACGGCTCACAGGATTGGTCGAAATGAGACGAATATAAGACTTTTTTGCCTAATGTGTTGACAGACATCAGTCGCCTGTTATTACGAGTCTAGTATTATATTGTCGTTGGGGTAGACCGTTTTGTCTGACATAATCATCACCCGCAATTACCTTACTTTATCTTTATTAATGGCGCTTGCAACAGTGCCGAAATACCGGAAACTCAAAATAAATAAATAAACATGATAAATATCCCATTTTAAATGTGACCATGTCAGTTTAAAAATTAATAATTACTATCTTCTTTAATGAATTGAAAACGTGTGAACATTTTGCACATTGCACAATTTTATTTAAGCTCGTATGCCATTTATTTTGTTATTGGCTGTACTTGATATGAGTCGATCACTAAAGTACATTCTTTGATAACCAAATAAAAAAGTAACTTGCGTACTAAATATAATATTAGGTTTCAAAATTGTGAAAATCGATACAAGTTTACTGTTTATCTAGCTAATTTCAAGTAAGAAACCTTCAGTTTAGTTAATCTCAAAAGTTAGAGAGTACAGCGTAGCTAGTAAGCTATTATCCGCTATTGGTGTCAAAACCTCTCGCTGGATACAACTTTACTCGTTCGGCACCTATTAGTTGCAAGCTCCTTGGAGTAATAACTTACTTAGCTAGGTATGTGCGAACGCTGCGAACTCAGAACATCTTAAGAACCTATGTATCCCTAATAGCAATGTGTAGTTTCGGTATGTTTACAGCTTCAGATGTGGGTAGACGTTATTTATATCAAAATCGTGTTGGAGGTAAGTAGTAGATAAAGTGCTGCGTATAGTATTGGTTAGTACCCTAGGACAATATGGACGTCGTGAATACTGAACAAAATGAATTGAAAAGAGATCATGCCTGCAAAAAGATGGATGAATGTAATTTTAACTTATCATCAAATTAAGGCATTTTTGAAGAAATTATTTTTTCTTAAGAGGTAGTAATAATATGAGAAAAAGAATTAAACATTTAACTTTGTCTTAATATTGGCAGTTAGATACTGCATTCTCATTATTAAAAGAAAACTTAATGTCTAATGTAAAATGGCTCTCGTTTTGTTCCAACAATGTGAGCAAATCCGCTTCTTAATATTTACATATTCTGGCGTTTTATTTATTTTCCAAAATACCCCAAACAACCCTAAACAGTAAACACCTTAATTCCTTACAAATGTGAAAAGTCAAATTACATTTTTATTCCCATCGATACACAAAAAGATAAAATCCGAAAAAAGAACTTTCATTTCTGGCTCACGTAAAGTTATAATCTCCCTCGACTTTGAGCGAGATTGGTTCCATTAATTCGTGTACGAAGTAAAAGGATAAGCTTTTAATGCTAAAATTCCAGAATATGGCCTACATGGATGAAATTGTGTTCAGCGATAATGTTAATAATTTATATTTTACTTATTTTGTGTATCGATGGGAACGTGATATAAACGAGTCTTCTAGAATTTTACAAAGATATTAATCTTTGATTATTCACTGATTAATCAATGCCTGGATGGAACGGTAGTAAAACTTTTTCTGAATAAAATTTCGCCTTGTTCCTCCTATTGCTCTTTGCGTTCCAAGGTCACTCTTGCGAAGGTAGTCATTTAATAAATCAATAACTAAAATGTTTATTTTCTCCACCATTATAATGAAAAAGTGTAGGTACAGCACGTCACTACAGCTGGGACGAAGATTTCTTCTAGATAAAAAGGTGTAGGCAGTAATCCACCACGTGGCCCCAGTGTTAAAAGTGTGCCAGGATATGCAGAAATAAAACACAATCAAACATAAAATAACCATGTAAAAACAGTGATTGATATTCCACTCAAGCTGACTGCAATCAGACCTTTTGAATTTCAAATTTCTATTACTTCTGTGTCTGAAAAATTATAATGTTTATTAATAATGTACCTACCATCTGTAATATCGTCTTTAAGGCTTTCATTTCAAATAGTAAAGAAACATTTAAAAAGTTTCAGTACTTTACAGTACATCTACTTAAACCTTAGTTCAGTTAATACGGGAAAAACCGTAGTCTGGTAGATCCACGTAAAAGTCATTACTTTAAGCTTTCTTTGGGATCCTCTATTATGGGTCTTCCCTTTCCTTAAAGGATCCGCTCTATTTTCGAGAAATGGGTTTTTGAAAGTGATGGTGAAGACAAACTATGGGGTTTATCGAAGACAGGTGTCTTGTAGTAATGTTCGTAAATAACTAGAAAGTGAAAAAAGGTTTCTTTGTGTAGATTTAGCACTTCCCTATTCATTTAGTTTCGCAGTGAAATAAGCGAATAACTCCGCCAGCTTTAATCGAATAGCAACTCCACGTTAATAATTTTTGAGTCCTTTGGGTAGGAGTTCTATGTTCAGTATATTGAAGATTATAGTTGAAGAAAAATATGATTACTTTTGGGAATATTAAACTTATCTTTATCCTACTTAACACAAATTATAACCACGTAAACATCACTGGTCGCCCATTGGTATCGACCCCAACTTACAAGTCGTAGGCCGTTGGTTCGAAACCAATTAGGCACATTATTTTATACCAACTGGGTTCGCTGGGTATATTACAGCCCACTCTCATTCACAAAGCGAAGGCTTGTGCCCCAGAAGTGGGATTATAACCGCGCATTACACAAATTTATTTTTAGACCAGTCTACCCTAATGTTGGGAAATAAAATATACCGATTAGAAAACTATTTAAAAATGTAAAATTTAATTTAAAAAACCGTGTTTATTAGTGAGCAAACTTATAGCCCCGTGCAATACCAAGAACAAAATAATAATAATTAAGCGAAATACGCTACGCATAGGAAATTATTATCTGCGTATATATAGTACATTATCTGGGTCGCTGAAATGAACTTGAAGAAAGATCAAAAACTTAGGCTAAGTTTTTTACCGTGTTTCGTTTCCACGAACTGAGATTTAGACATTTTTACTGATTCTCTTAAAAAATTGAATCCAACGGCATTATTACTGTTGCTTTGCCAACATTTTTATAGTGAAAAAACTAGAATTGAATCTTTTTAGAAAAACCTAGGCTTTGTAAAAAGTGTGTAGTTTACAAATTAATGCTCTTAAAAAAAATATAGTGTGTCACGATACGATGTTTTCCTAGAAAAAATATATTATGTCTGTGCAAGATAAACCACAGGATATACTAAGAAAGCAAACAAATGAATAATAAGTTACGTACCCACAAAAATATTATTGTTGATTTCAGATAGTGAAAAAAAATATTTATTATTGTTTGTACTTTCTATTAAATTCGTTCTGTGGTAAGATTCACACCAAACGGCTCATTGTAGCTATCGGGATCTTCAAGGAGACCGTCAACGGTCTATTACAATGTATTACAACCAATCTAGACACCACCATTCGTAGTTATATCAGTCTGTCTGTCTGTTTACACACGGTGTCTCGTCTTTGGATGTCCAATTCAAACAATTAATTGAACTAACGAACGCGCTCCGTAAACATATTACATTCAAGTGCCTTTAATCAACAATATTCCAAAAAAAAAGTAACTGAAATTGTTCATAGTTTGTAAATAAAGAGTGTTGTGTAAAAGTTTGTTGATCAAAAAGTGTATTTCTATAATAATTCCTGATGTAAAATTGTGTCCTCTGATTCAGTGACTAACGAGTGCGTGCCTTTGCAATTTAAAGTGTGTAAATGAATTTAGTTCTTGTGCTGTTGTGATTGGTGACAGTTTTGCTTATTGTGCAGTGTTGTGAGTCATCATTGATGTTAAATTAATGGTGGTCAAAGGATATTTAGCGGTGACAGAACTGTAAGTTGATTGAGTTTATGTTTATAGCTATGATGTAATATTTTATGATGGTTGATTTTTATACATAGGTACTATGTCAACGGAACCTAGGTCCCGAAGGCTTACCAGTACGTTATAAGGTAGCCATATTTCGTCGGTTTTATTGAATTCCCGTATTATTGCGATTCACACATAATTTCAAACCAAGTCTAGGTTTATCTGACGATTGCACTAAAACTGAAAATTGTCTCATACATTTTTTTTGATAAAATTTTATAGGTATGTCTAAACATGTTTGTTACCTAGGAAAGTTTCTGGAAAATGCATAAAGATGTAGTGGGCTGCTGATTTTATTATAAAACCTAACTTCCTCATCTAAAATATAGAGCTTCCACTGATAACACTAATGAAGCATTTTCCATGAAATAATATTTATTTAGCGGTCCTATTTGGTCCTATAATTGCAATTTCTGAGAGTCACAAATATTATATTCACAATAATCTCATGTTATGTCTAAATAATATCTGGCGTACAATATAGCAGTTGGACTAACCGTTTCATTAGATACAATTCGGTTATTATATTATCATAATATCAGACCGGCAATGTCTTGTTCTGAACATTGGAAGCCCAATTAATAGTCTCCTGGGAAATAGGCATAATTACTTTGCTTGGTATAGGTACTAGTAGGTGATAGCAGTATTATGAGAGTTTTGGGACATTAATATTGAATAGGGAGAAAGAAAAAAAGAAACAAGATACCACTTACTTCCTTGTAGTATTTGCTTAGATCTGATTTTTTTTTACTTCTGTAAAAATATATCTAAGAAATACACACAGTAAATTACACAATTATTTGACAACAATTATTTACAAAAAAAAGTGTTTAGATTGTGTAGTCAAAATCTGAACTTCTATTGGTAAAATCGCACTTTGGAAACCAGGTTAATACATCATTATGCATAGCGAAACGAGTATTCTGCAGTTATATTATATTGAAGTCTTCGATAACATTTTCTTAAATGTTAGTAAGTAACAGTCCAATGGTCCCTGTCGACCTCCACCCGGGATGAGAGAATTCATTTAATATTTTTACAACCATAAAAAGCTGGGTTAGCCACCATCTTGAGGAACCAAGAACTACTTCTAAGATGATTCTAATCATATTATTTATCTAAGTTACAAGTTCCTATCAAAAGAACTTCACGGAGATATCTCGACGCGGAAACTGCTGCACAAACTACTTAAGTGTTTGCTAAAGTTCCAACTTTATGTTTATACGCAACACCCAACTTTATCCTAGATAAAAACTGTACCTTCCTCCGTAGTTTATCGTAATCCTGAAAGGACTTATACCCATTTTCATTTACACTAAGCAACGCCTAGTATTACACCAAAATATCATCACACTTTTGGATGTTCAACTCTCAGCGCTCAGGCGAAGGTTGTATTTCCAACAGTGTGTTCAAATTTTGGTATTCGATTATGTGGCGCCATGAATTGGAGAAAATAAGTATAAGCCCTCATCATGGGCCCCCATTAGCTACACAATATCTAATCGTGCGAAACTGTTAACTTCACGGGAGCAGACAAAGGGGCTTGCTATATGCAACCCTCGAGGGTACTAAATACTAATCAATGACCTCTTCGACCCTTCTATTAATCTTTTTAACAGCCTTTTAAGGGATTGCGTCGGGAATGCGTGCCTCTTGTTGGGGCTAATTAAAATCTTTGCCGCATTTTTGGCGACACTTCGCTTTAGGTATCTCGTAACTCTATGTTGTCTTAGTATGCTTTAGGCGAAATTCCTGTAAGTTGAGAAGCTGTCTAACGCTAATTGTGAAATAAGCAAGAATGTGTTTTCTATTTTCGTAATAAAGTTAGTTTTCTATAAATCTAAAAAAGAGACTGGTTGCGTGTTTTTTTTTGTTGCGTGTTGTTCTCGTAATTAGCCTAGTTTTTAAGAAGCAATCTTTTCTCTCAACTCCTTTTTCCCCGACATGATTTTTACGTAGACAATAATGTAAAAACAATCTTTTATTTTGCTTTTGTAGCAACCTCAAAGTTTGGATTAGGGTTAATTTATTAACAGACATGATCTATTTTCATAATAATTTGAGTCCAGATAAAGTTAACGTGTAAAATAGAACAGCATTATAGAATAAGGACCATTATCCACGTAACCGCACGTCATACGTACGCTTTCGTCAATTGACGATTGCAAGACGAATGCTTGCATCTTGCGTAGAAACAATGAAATCTGTGTCCACGAAGCGGCAACGTCGCTTCAGCCGCTCGTGTTGCGTTCGTCATGCGGTGCGCGCGCGCGACAACATGTCACCAGCAACAAAAGACGTCCTTTCTTGATGCTAGTTCAAAGAAAACTGAGACCTTTTGTAGCGTGACTGACTATTGCATGAAGCAGCGTGGACATAACAAATATGCAAAGTAGGTTACATGCATCCTACGAAAGACGGCTGTGTGGACAGTAGGCCTTAGTCATAATTATAACGATTATTGGCCAAATACCAAAGCACAAACAACGTGTATGGACATGACACAGGCTTCCTTTCCATGAAATATTAGCAGATTTCACTGTCTTCGATTATTTTGTTCATCTTAGTTATGAAAGCACTCGTGCTAAAAATAATTAAAAATAAGTGTGCCAGTCTTGGTCCGCTATGGTCACGTAATAAATTTACAAACTAAGGATTACTTTGCAATGCATGAAAATTCGCAACAAGAAAATGAACGTAAACAAAAGGCCAGCCTCAGAGTAGCAGAAACTTCTAATGAAAAATTAAAAAAAAGGATGTAATAAATTTACTTTTTAAGACATTAATGAGACATGGCTTTTGTTTCCTAAAAATCAACATACTTATATTATTCTGTTCTAGTGGCTTCGCAGGGGCTCAATTTTTTAACATGACCGGTAAATACAAAAAATCTGACATTATAATCTTTCCAGACAATAACAAACACAACAATAGTAGATTATTAACCAAGGGGATAAAGCAGCGTCTTCTGTCGCGGGTGACGATTTAAATCGCGAGCTTAACGAAGGACTCGAGGTTTACTCCCGAGCGTAGCGAGGGTGTTAAAAACTTAAATCACGAGCGAAGCGAGGGATTTAAGACGTGTCCTGAGTGTAGCGAGGGATTTAAGTTCACCCAAGACTAAGACAGCTTTATCACCGAGGAAAATACTCTACGTTTCGTACCATTTGCGAAAAAAATAACACAATAATAATATGAGATAAGCATTTATTAAACATTAACATTAACTCATTTATAAAAATAAATTAAAATAAACAACATTTATGTATTTGAAGAAAACAAAAATGCGGAAAAGCAAAGGCATCAAGCTCATACGGCCTCTTCGGTTTTCGTAATTTTATTGAATAATCATAACTGCATAATGAATGCGTATTCCTTTTTCAAAAAGTTGTATAATGCTTGATATACAAACTCAATGTTGTAAAGACAGACTGATGTAGTTCAGTATCGGTAAGTATTCCAAATTTAAATCACATTCTCTCCCTAGAGGATGAATGAAATTCAGTACAACTTTCTTTCCCTGTTTTTAACAGATTAAAAATGACTATTGTTATGTACGCTTTTTGTGGCATAGAATGTCACTTTTTTGAGCAAGTGGTACGAAAAAATAATTATCCCTATAGTGTATAGCCAATCGGAAGTTATGCACGTACAGATATCTCATACTATCGACTTTGTTTCAAAAGATTGCAGAGCACTCCACAATTTTGAGAGAATATTCTGAAATGTTACGCAAAGCTAGTATGAAATTATTTAATTCGTTCTGGGAAACGAACAGTGTTGCTAAAGAGGGTTATTTCGGGTGTTGGAGTCAAGAGTGAAGCTTAGTAAAATAAATTTAAAACAAGCCCGACTACGAATAACGGTATCCCTGCTTAAATTAATACAAGTATGCCAAATAAAATGGCTCTATATATAAAAAAAAAAAAATGAAATAAATAAAGGGGGCCAATATACTGGGTGTAAGGGACAGCCCTCCACAAACTATCAGGGCTTGCTCAGTAGACGAAACTGAACAATCTTCCACAATTTTTTTTTCAGGAAATGAAAAAAAAATCAGCTTCTCCATACAAACTGTCCATTCAAGTTTATGATTTTCTATGGTGAGGCTGATTTTTTTTTCATTTCCTGAAATAAAAAATGTGGCAGATTGTTCAGTTTCGTCTACTGAGCAAGCCCTGAAAGTTTGTGGAGGGCTGTCCCTTACACCCAGTATATTGGCCATTTTAGAGGGTCAAAGACTGTCGGGGTTGCTTGACTGACTAGCTACCGTGACTCAGGAACGTAAAGGGCTATTAAAGGACCCCGTGGATTTTAGTCAGTACAAGTATGACAGCCCCTCCTGCCCTGCCCTGGGTGGGGGGACTCATCCGATGATCACTAAAAAAACATTGACATTTTTTTTTGACAATTTTACTGTTACCTTCGTAGTACATTCCGTCATCCACGTTGGCAATTATCGCGTGCAAAAACTACTTTTACAGAAAAAATTGAATGTTAAGACAAGCAACATACTATTGATATTTATCCCAACCGCAACTGACACTCCTAGACTCATATAAAAACATAAACAATTACGTGTATTTAATTAACTCCATTAAGCATGAAATAATGTTACAAGAAGTCTTGATGGAAGCAGGCAGCAGGCATCTACGAGATTCCATTTATTCGCACCAGCCTCATGTAATCAGTCTTAGTAATATGTCCCCTGGGTTTACGTGTGCTTGCCTTATGTCTTATTTTTATCTTCACTTGACGGAAGAACTTTTTTATTGAAAGAAATGCCCGTTTTATTCGCAGGTGAGGATTTGATGAATGTCTTTAAGAGATAAAGTCAAGACTGATGTTTTATGGGTAATTTTTTTTTTCAAGATTTTGCTGTAACACGTTGTCAGTATAATTTATTATTTTACAGCTTTCTATGTATTAAATTATGGAATCAGGCGTTATTTTGCGGAAATTCATGACATTAAATGTTATGAAAAATATTTCTTGCACTTGTGCATATTATGCATGTGGGCGGGAGGGTGGGTCCTTTGCTGCATGTGCATATGCATGATTGCATAGGGTGGGATTGCATCCTGTAACAAGCCTGGATTTTTGTCGCGTAATTAAAACTACATATTTTTCATAACATTTAATTTCTATGTATTTCTGAGAGTCTCTAAACAGATGGGCATGACGAGATTATAATGGTAGGAGAACCATGAACCATTCAATTAACCAGGTTTTTTCTGTAATAATTGTAGTCGAACCCAACCTTTCTGAAGAAACTCACCAATATTATTATGGTCAGTTGGTCAGTATACAACGTGTAACGTTAATAGCGCAAAACCTCTCGTGGGGTAACTCAGCCCATGTTACTGAACAATGTTTGTTCCAAGACTTTTGGATAGTCGCTTTTTCATACAAAATGAGAAATTGATCGGGCCCATCAGAATGAATTTTTTTTTTTTGCGAATTTCCAAAAGTCTTAGAACATGGGCTGAGTTACCCCCACGAGACGTTTTGCGCTATTAACGTTACACGTTGTAGATGTTCCCAGGGCGTTCCTTTCCGGTTTTGCTACTCACACCAGCCTTACAAATTCTTTATATTAGTCACTTTTCACTCAAATATTTAAGCAAACTCTTTTTATTAAATAAATTCCTCTTTTATTCCGCAACAATTTTGTATTACGAGTACCTCATTCCTCAATGTATCGACGATTGAAATCTACATCGGGTTTAATTTGTAGATTGACTAAATAATTATTTTATTCTACAGTAAGAGCCAAATCAATCGAGATATTCTAAAGTGGAATAAGTTAGTTACCAGAGGTAGGTACAGTGCTTTTTACCCGACTACGGCAAAGCCAAAAGGAGGGTTATGATTTTGACCGGTATGTATCTATGTATGTTTGTCTGTTCCCTCATATCTTCTAAACTACTTATCATTACATGACAAATGAGGTGTCGTTAGAAGCGTCTCAGTTGTCCGCTGGTTATAGGGTAGGTGACGTGTCTCCAAATCTAATATGGCGCCCTCTAGGCGATGTAAAGTCGTAACCGAAAAAAAAATTTTTTTCTCACGGTATCGACATGGGTATCAAATTAAAGGGCTTGATGTGCACATTTGAAATATCTAAACATTATATATTAATAGCTTGTTTGCCTGTTTCTAAAAGCGTCAACATGGGTATCAAATGAAAAGGCTTAATGAGTACATTTGAAATTTACTCGCTACTTTGCTTTTATTATTATATACTTATCAAATAGATAATAATAATTATATCCCCAAAATAGTGTAAATAAAAAATAAGTTAAAAATAACTAAAACCCGACTACGACAAAAACGTGCACTGAAAAGTATAAAACAAGAACGTATACTTTTCAGTGCACGTTTTTGTCGTGGTCGGATTGTAGTTATTTTTAACTTATTTTTTTATTTAATTTAACGATAGGTTCGTGTTTGACCACTATCTCACCTGATGGTATCCGAAGATGTGGTCGACGGAGAAGCAATCTTGTCTAAAAGTAACCTATTCTTCTTGACTTGAAGACCCCAAGGTTATAAGTGTATTGGATTGTATTACAATGATGATGTGGAGTTGCGGACACTGGCTTGAAACTCAATACTGTACCCTAAGTTCAACCGCACACTTGTGGTATCACTTTGCCCTTGAGCTTGCTTTATGTAGTACAGAAATTCAATAACATGAGAGACCGTTATCATTTTTTTTCCACTGCCCTCATCTCAATTTATATAGGTATCAGTATTTTACAAGGAGCGACTGCCTAACTGACTTCCACAACCCGAGTCACTGGTTAATACGATACTCTTTGGTAAGACTGCATGGTAGTCCGTCTATAACAACAGTCAAAGATCAACAAAGGAGCCTGGACCAACGGCTTCACATGCATAACACACACACACAGGTGCCGTCTCTGATTCTTTTCTGTCATAGTCCGATGAGACGGGGATCTGACAGTACAGAAAGTATCATACCAACTCCGACCTGTTAGTGAGACTAATGGAAAAATTCAAAAGCACTTTTTTCCAGACCTGGGCATCGCAAACCCGTCTGGGTTAGATGGCCCAGCTTAGCAGTCAGCAGTTGCAACGGCGTGACCATAAGGGCAGTCAATATGATATCAACAAGTTGTTGAAGTAGATTCGGTCGTACAAAATGTTTTTACTTAGTAAACCATCAAATGATGACTAAAATCCATCGTGTTAATTTTAGTCATCATTTGATGGTCTACACCTGACCCCAAACTGTACTAAATCATAAATGGTGACGAATCTTTTTTTAACTGTGACGATTATCACAATAGGTACATATAGATAAGTACATCATTACCATCAACACAATTTTTGCTATAGCTGTCGAAATGTAACGCGAAGATTTTACTACAAGTCGACTTAACGTAAGTGACTTTTTATGTAAAACCGCGCTTACATGCCTGCTTCGAACAACGGCGTGGATATCTCGAGTATCTACTAATAAAACAGAACTATTTGCTTGTCCGTTTTTCAGACACATAATTATATTAATTTTTCATAACATAGGCAAGATGCATTTTTAGATAGTTTTAGCTACAAAGTAAATAAAAATATAGTATAACTACTCTTTGTCTGGAGGTCTCTTTATAGAGCTACCTAACAATACGCGCCGTGTCCAGAAGTAATACTTGCCGAATAAAAGTGTTAATCCAGCTGCCAAGCGCCAAGGCTTTCAAAATATCTCCATGGAAGTAATCTTCCCTTAAAACCGTTACTATTTCCAGAAATAGAACTTTCATATTAAACATTTCGTCAATACCATCACTTTGAAAGTGCAAACAAATAGAGCAATCTTCCCTTAAAACCGCACGTGGGTGGCGCCGCGGGCGTAACACAGTATGTAATAAATTTCTTTTCGCAGATGTTCTTGTGGGCCGTTATTGGATCCCTTACAATATAATATGCGGGATTTCATTTTCACATATTGTCTGACTAATATTGGCGTATGGTGATGCTTCTTCGTAATGAGATAAACGTGCACGTCATATAGCCGATACGATAGCCCACAAAAATATTTATAGATCCGAAAGTCATCTTTAACAATTTTCTTCAGGAAAATTCTCTGGAAGATTCTTAGCGTTTTTGTCTTGATTTTTCCCTTCGTCTATTTTGGTAAATATAATTATTATAATAATAATAATAATAATAATATTCATTTATTTGCTCAGAATGTAGGTATTTACAATAAGGTGTTTACAGAAATGTTGAAGAATCCTTGTACATCCTACCATTTTGGCATGCAAATATTGATGCAGTTCATCATCACACACACAAGTCTTGCTAAAGCTTATCAGTTAGAAACTCAGATACGGAGTAATAACATTTATTTAATAAAAGTGCAGTTAATTTCTTTTTGAAACTTTTTAAAGGTTCCTCTTTTATAGAATCAGGAATGTGGTTAAAGATAGAGGGTGCCATTCCAAGAACATTATTCCTCAACAAAGCAGTCTTATATCTTCCAGTGTGTAACAAGTTTCGGTATTGAGAACGCAAAGTTTATAATTGACTTATTAGCATGATAATCAAGGAAACTTTCTCCTTCATTACCTAAATGATTTTATAAACAACAAAAAATGTTGATGGAATAACAATGAAAAAAAATCGCTATATCTCTCATTCTTACAAAAAATGTTCATGGAGTAAACATTATTTAATAATCTTATATCACTATTATAGGCCGATTTGCTTACTCATTATTCTTATAATGAGTAAGCAAATCGTTCAAATCGTCTTCGATTTGCTTTCGTATCATAAGATATTAGGTTAGCATTTACCCTACTATGTTAAGATTTTCTTTCAGTCTAAACAGGTGCAGCTTTACCGTAATTTTAAAAGAAGTGACTGCCGATTTGTTATCCACAATCCTGTAAATATTTAAAAAAATATCCCTCGCAAAGACTGATTGTTTATTGTCACATTTTCAAATTACACACTTTTAAAAGTCGCGGTACCCTTTTCAGAATGTACAGGCAGGTTGTTTTTCGAGGTTACAAACAACAACCTGGGCCAACCGCTTACTTAAGCTTTCTGTCGGCATTTGAACCCTAGCCGGTTGCATAACCATAGTTATCATAGCATAATTACCGTCTGCGGCGGTAAGACCCCTCTTTGAGGAGTGGCTGGAGAGACGTCACGGCGTCCTGACCTATCGGATGACGCAGGTCCTCACCGGACACGGAAGTTTCGGGAGGTACCTGTGCCTGATGGGGAAGGAGGAAACGCCCGGGTGCCACCACTGCGAAGATCGCCCGGAGGACACAGTAGAGCATACGGTGCAAGACTGCCCAGCTTGGGCGGTGCACCGACGTGTCCTCACGGCGGCGATAGGCGGAGACCTCTCGCGCCCGGCATTGGTTGCGGCCATGCTGCGGGGCGAGACGGAGTGGGAAGCGGTCGCCTCCTTCTGCGAAGCAGTAATGCTCGTGAAGGAGGAGGCGGGCCGCGAGAGAGAGAGGACAGCGTCCTCCCTCCGCCCCAACCGCAGTGGTAGGCGCCCGCGGCGTCGGACGTCAGCAGACGATCTCCGGCCACCGTAGGCGCGGGCATGCGGGCAGCGAGTAAAGGGCAACTCGCTGCCCGACCATGGATCATGCCCGGGTCGACGGCGCGTTGTGTCCCACGCGCGCCTCAAAGAGCGTCAGCATAATGACGGGGCCCCCCTCTCAGAGGGCCAAAGCCTGCCGGGGTCGCGGGATTATTTCCTTACCGTGACCCCGGAACGTAACAGGCTATTGAAGGACACCGTGGATTTTAGTCAGTAGAAGTCTGACAGTCCCTCCCGCCCTGCCCGGGGCCGGAGGACTCATTTGATGATTTTACCACGCTAAAAAAAAAAAAAAAAAGCATAATTACCGTATAATTTAGCCACTAATGGGACACAGGCTCTCTCCCTCTCCGTAAACTTTTCCGAAGAAAAGCAGTTCTTAGTATCTTCTCAACAGAATCAACACCACGTGGCCTGTCACCAGCGCACTGCGTAATTCGCGTAACAGGATTCCGGGAAAAACGTTAAAATATTTTGTTATCAAAACGCTAAGAAGGACGTCACTGCGCAACATTTCACCCTTACACAATCACACTACCGCAAACATCAGGGGAATTAAATTTTGAATCCTCGCATTTCCTCCCTAATAGCGCGCTAAACGAAATCTGCGGTAAAAGTTTCGCTGGATAAACACGACTCTTCGCTGGGTGTGCGAAGTTAGTAATTTTAATTTAAATGGGTTACAGCCTACTTGTGCCTACTAGGGGTTGCAGAACCGGTACTTTTTAAAGCCCGGTACCGAAGTTTCGGTACTGGGACATAGAACCGGGATTTCCCGGGAAATTCGGTACTTTCGGTACTCACGTACAAATGTCGCTATTAACTACAAAAAAACGATATTAAAGGCACGAGTGCGTGCACACTACATAAAATTATCTAAATCAGTTGAAAAATGAACTCATTACAAATGTGGGTGGGATGGAGTAGTTCATAAAACTTTGTTTTATTCGTAAATCTATATGTCGGAGCCACCCGTATTGTTCCGTCAGATTCAGGCATCATGTGGGCAGAGTTTGGGTCTCGTGCAATGAAAATACACTGGGTGCGGTTCACTTGGTTATTTTAATTTTAAATCACAAATTAAATCAAACACAATTTAATTTAATCACTCGCTACACTTATACTGGGCACAACGAATCGAGTACAGTTTCGGGATGTCTTCACACTGCTGCGGTCAGGCACTGAATGCGCTCCTCGCCGCCCCGATGAAACATCACGACTCTGTATAAGCGCGCGCAGACCACCTGATACTCAAAATGGCGCGCTTACGATTCGTTTGCTGTCCGTACTATTGACCGGATCCGACACGGCCATCCTGCGATTCACACGTCCTCGTGTGATCTTCTTCTTCAGCCTCTTTCAACCACCTCAGTGTAGGCCTCCTTCAACTCATTTCACTCATCCACGTGTAATAATCACTCTGAAACACAAAATAGTCCACGACAGAATACTGTTCCACTCGGTCATTCCTGACCAAACTCTATATTCAGTTCTTCGGTGAAAATAAGGAAATTTCAGAACTCTACTGTACCATTAAAACCAATACTCTTCAACTAAATCAAAAATTGGGAATAGCCAATTGAAAATACATCAATCACTACCCTAGGCCACTAACAAATACCCTAGGCCACTAACAACTACCCTGGGCCATGTACCACAGTCGTTCGAATATACTTTCACAACTCTATTGCAAAAAAACTACCGATTCTCCAGTGACCTTCAACTTTCGAGTAAAACTTCTAACGCCACGGCTCTCTAGCCGACCAGCAATCACATTGCTTTCACACATCCAATGCATGGATCAGAACTTCTGTGCGCATCCACCACGTGGATCGCCCGAGTGCATCACCCGCTGACTACACACTATGGTCTCTCAAGACCCCGACCTCCGCCAGAGCCACCCGCGCACCGCGCTTCCATGGACACCGGGATGTCAATAAGATACGGATTACGGCTACGAAATGGCTACTGGTACAGTCGAAAACAAGACGGCCAATAGACCGTTTTACTCGACCTCTCACCACAACTTAATCAGAATCTATGGTAACTTCGACTGGTACATGACCCGTTGGAATGTTTGTAGGTACACTTAGAATTCAAGGGTTTCAATGTGTAACGGTCACCATCTCAAAATCTTTATCACTCTAAACAGACCCTTAAACTTTGGATCTAATTAAGACTGATCGGAAATCCCAGAGCATTCAAGTACCTTTGCAATTGTATTATCACAATGCAGCAATATTGTAATCAAAACAGCAGGAATCAAATTCGTGGCCTGTGGCTAACACTAGCCCCAATAACAAACCTCTGTTTGTTTCACACCGTTCACCATGAACGCACAATACACGACCTCCGCCAGTGCCATCCGCACACCGCGCTTCCATGGACACCGGGATGTCAATAAGATACGGATTACGGCTACGAAATAGCTACTGGTACGGTCCGACCAGCCGACCTAAGATTCCACACTATCATCCAACTCAACATCTCTACTTCAAAATGGTACTTGAACCTCAGGCATTCCCCCCAAATCCACAGCACTTAACCAGCACTATGCTTCACTACTTACGCAGTAGTGTAAATCACTGAAGTACTTAACCAGTTCTTAACATTGTAGCGCTTAACCAGCTTTACAAATCCTATCACTTAGACAGTAATAATAATAAAAGCTTAACCAGCGATATTATCTCACTAACGCTTAACCAGCGATAGTCAACATAAAAAACACAAGGCACCAGAGGCGTAAGTAAAAATGAAACGATTCACCTGTGTTGTAACGTGTCTGATGGTGGTTGCACGATGCAGACATCGACGCGTCGCGCCGCGCCTTGGACTGGTCCGCTGCCACTGCCGCCACTACTGCTCGTACAGCGCACGGCTATGTGACATGGCTTGCCACATTTGAAGCACACCAAGGTCTTCGATGCCGGCTGCTGCGTCACTTGACTTGATGCTGTAGGTCTTCCCTTCGTATCCATCGCCTTACTTCTGCACTCAATACGCTTATGGGCGTTTTAGCACAGTTATAAAACTTAATTGACGTTATTTTTCCTCGCTTGGTGTCACTTGTTTTCGATGATTCACAGATAGTGTTCATTTTTCGCATCAGATATGAAACGACTGGCGAACGTGGGTAATGTTTCTTTATCACTTGGTTTTTCACCACTCTTTTTTTTAATGAGGGTACCCGCCTTTGCGAAATAAATCTTGTTGTAAAAAGTACCTTAAATTCCTTTGTAGGCTATTTGAGATAGCCAGGTTGATGCTTCACCTTTAGCGCCTTGCTCAGCGTCAAAATAAGCTGGCATCCCTCTACTGCACTCCCGTTAAAACAAAAGTCGGTGGTGGCGCACCACGACCGCGCATCGGAATCCGGTTCAACGGGGTCGAATTCCGGCAATAAAAACTTGTTTTTCACTGGTTGCGTTTTCAAAGTTTGCTGGTTTTGCATTTCAAAAAGTAACTAACTCCCACTGATTGTTATTGTCACTGTTCCCGCGTGTAATTTCATTAGCACGATTTGATCCCAATTCTGATGTCGGAGCCACCGGTATTTGTTCCGTCAGATTCAGGCATCACGTGGGCAGTTTGGGTCTCGTGCAATGAAAATACACTGGGTGCGGTTCACTTGGTTATTTTAATTTTAAATCACAAATTAAATCAAACACAATTTAATTTAATCACTCGCTACACTTATACTGGGCACAACGAATCGAGTACAGTTTCGGGATGTCTTCACACTGCTGTGGTCAGGCACTGAATGCGCTCCTCGCCGCCCCGATGAAACGACTCTGTATAAGCGCGCGCAGACCACGTGATACTCAAAATGGCGCGCTTACGATTCGTTTGCTGTCCGTACTATTGACCGGATCCGACATATAATTGACAATAATCATCAGAACATAATCTCAAGGAACGGAATTTAAATGCTTTTTTAAGCTATTGCATAGTAGTCCAGTCATTAAAGCCTAAACCCGAAAATAATTAGTAACTTGCTGAAATTTTAAGGGGTTCTTAAGGAAGGTAAAATAAGATACCGGGTGATTTTGCAGCGTTCTGGGGTGTACGGAAAGGGTTGAAAAGGGGTGAAAAGGTGTTTTTTGCTAATAACATTGCCAAAAAAATTAGTGACACGCTGCAAATTTGGAATAAGGTTGTTCTTACGGTTTTGTAACGTGTATTAAATTTGCAGCATTTTGCAACATACGGAACATTGTTTTTTTTCAAAACAGTGCAATTAGTTAAAAACAGGGGTAAGAAAATTAGTAACACGCTGCAAATTTGGAATTAGGTTGTTCTTACCGTTTTGTAACGTGTATGAAATTTGCAGCGTTTTGCAACATACGGAACATTGTCTATTATTAAAAAAAACAATGAAATTATTTAATCACACGGGTGAAAAAAAATTGTAACTCGCTGTAAATTTGTAATTAAGTTGTTTTTACCGTTTCGTAAGGTATATCAAATTTGCAGCGTTTTACAACAAATTGAACATTGTTTATTATTAAAAAAACAGTGCGATATACGTTACGAAACGGTAAAAACAACTTAATTACAAATTTACAGCGAGTTACAAATTTTTTTCACCCGTGTGATTAAATAATTTCATTGTTATTTCAATAATAGACAATGTTCCGTATGTTGCAAAACGCTGCAAATTTGATACACGTTACAAACCGGTAAGAACAACCTAATTCCAAATTTGCAGCGTGTTACTAATTTTCTTACCCCTGTTTTTAACTAATTGCACTGTTTTTTAAAAAAAACAATGATCCGTATGTTGCAAAACGCTGCAAATTTAATACACGTTACAAAACCGTAAGAACAACCTTATTCCAAATTTGCAGCGTGTTACTAATTTTTTTGACAATGTTATTAGCAAAAAACACCTTTTCACCCCTTTTCAACCCTTTCCGTACACCCCAGAACGCTGCAAAATCACCCGGTATGTTATTTTACCTTCCTTAAGAACCCCCTAAAATTTCAGCAAGTTACTAATTATTTTCGGGTTTGGGCTTTAATGACTGGACTATAGCTTTTATCGCGGGCTCTGATCGCGGCGTGGCGCGGTGACCAAATCAAGACATTCCCAACAAAAACTTAACGAAAATACCCGACACCACGCATCGTCTAACGTCGTTTCAGTTCGGGAGACTTCGGTAACCATAAAAATATCCGTCATAAAAACAATTTACTTTATCTTGCTAATTCTAAACGGCTAGCTACAAAAGGAGTTCGCACAATGAAACCTACTTATAAAATTCTCGTGCAACAAAGAAGTTCTATATTACAGTAGTGCATCACAAACATTTTAATTTTCTTTTAAAATAAAATTGTTATTTGTTATACAAGGCTGTTAAGTTGATTTGGCACGAAGCTTTTGCTACGCTCAGTTTTAAATCCAAGTAGGATTGAAAACTGAGCGTGGCAAACTTTTCAAACGTACGAGATGCAGAAAAACTTTGCTTCCGAATGCAACACACAACTTTTCACCTCACTAAGCGAGGAAATGCAGTGGAGGCGGCTCTGCGCCTCGCCTGCCAGTGAAGAAAATAATTGACTACAAGATATTTTGTCCGAATTTTGAACAAATCTTTGCGCTCTAGGCCGCAAAATGGAGTTTTGCGCGTTTTGTGTGCAAAATGGAGTTATTAAACTCCATTTTGAAAAACGCGCGAATGAATAGAATCTTTCCGAGCGAGTAAAGTGGAAAAAAGGTAACTTCTCGCAATCTCCAAGTGCCACATATATTTTTTATATTGATATAAAAATAACTTAATTATAATAATTATTGTTTATTGTAAAATAAACAACATAATAATAAAAATATAATCGAACTATATTTTGAATTAGAAATAAGCCTATCTTTGTCACGTAATTGCTTTCTTCTTTCCTCTATAGAATAAGTCTTTAACATCACGTACTTGGTCACTTTTTTCCTTCTACTATAAATAAATATCATTAAACAAACTGTAGCAAAACAAAACTAGTATAATGCTTTTTCGAGATGAAAAAAATATAAAACTCAAGAAAATAATGTAACAAACGCTATTTTATTTAAAATAAAGGTAGTATCATAAAAAAAAAAAAAATATAAAATACACAAAATCTGAGTATGATTAAAGTTATTCTCATCAAAATGAAAACTGACCCCTTACTTACATTGCTGATTAGTTTTTGTTTATGAAATTCTCATTATTTTCAAATAAAATGTTTTATAAATATCAACAATATTGTAAAATAATAGTTTATTGGATATGATTTGTAACTTTACATTGAAAAAAAGAAGGAAAATAATAAAGTACCGAAAGTATCGAAAGTACCGGGACTGCGGGACGAAGAACCGGTACAAGATTGCTTTGAAAATTCCCGGGATTTCCCGGTATTTTCGGTACCGGGATTTCCCGGTTGCATGCCCTAGTGCCTACCTTGAGTGTTGGAATCACGAATGTGGTGTAAACGAACATTTTGCGAAGCGAACTTATGAGTTGGAGGAGTATTGATGGATCCAGAGCACTTTTTTGTTATTGGATTTAGGTTAACTTACCTAAATAATACCTAAATAATTATCAAGAAATATATTTTGTAGTCGCTTCATTTGCAATAAGCTCGCGTTTGATGACTGTTTCTCGTAATGGTGAACGATGATGTGTTTGATGTTGAATTTTTTATGTATATTAAGCATTTTCCCAAGAATTCGCCGAAATAATGGACGTAAAATTATTCCACTACCACAGTAAATAGCAGTTGCAGTCGCAGTCGTAGCGAAGTGTCTCATTTCAGCTCTCGCACCGCTGCGCTTTCGACACTGTGACGACGCAACACACTAATAGGATCTTACTCTTAATTGGTGTAAAAAATATAGAGATAGATAAACAAATAGACAGAATAATTTACCCTCATATTTATTGTTAAAATGAACAAAATATGCTCCTTTCGATGTTCCCATACAGATATTTTTGTTTGCCGATATCACTTGCTGCTGGTTTTAATATGACATCATTCTATGCCGCATGATTAGTAGTTGCTGGTATGTCATCCAATCAAAACTGTCAAGACGATAATTCTTTAGATCTTCACTTCAAGCTTCTCCGATCTAAACAGAAGCGTTCAATGACCGCTTGTCAAATTATTTTTTATAATAATTATGATTATCTACATAGTATCATGTCAGTGTTAAGGTGCGTACAGACCATGTAACAATGTTATATATCATTGTTATATAACACTACAAATGTATGTAAAATGTTATATAACAATATTATATAACATGTTATGTTCCATACTCGTAGTCTGTACGCACCGTTACAAAAGCATTCATGACGTCACAAAATGGCTGTATGAAAATTGGTTTGTTTATAATTATTATAGAAGCATAGTACAGTCACGAGCAATATCAGTCATGTATACACTTAACAACAATTCAAATGCAATTTACTCGTAAAATACTGGTTTTCACTTTAAAATAAGACCTATTTTGTAATATTATGGCTTCCAAAATAGAAGTCTAATGAAAAGGCAAAATTTTAATCATTAAGGTAGCAGAACATCGGTTTTGAATACTGCTTAGTGTATATGTTACGGTTAAAGCCCGAAGTGCGGCTACACCTAGGTCTAACTAGCTAAACCTAGGTGTAACCGACCACATGCGATTAAACCTAGGTGTATCCTAGTTATCTTCGGTTAGAACTAGGTTTAGCTGGTTAGAACTAGGTCTAACCTCGGGACTTGCTGGCACCCCGACTTGGACAGTTTAGGTTAGTGGTTATTTTTTTTTTAAATCACGCAGAAGTAGGAGCCCCGCGAAGCGGGGCTCCGTCGACTTGCTCCTGTGAAGGAAGGATACACCTAGATTTAACCGTATGAGGTCAGTTACAACTAGGTTTAGCCGGTTAAACCTAGTTGTAACCGCACTTCGGGTATTAGCCGTAACATATACATACTATTGCTCGTGACTGTACAGTACGTAGGTTCAAATCGAAGGGCTTATCACGACTATTCACGTTCTTGTGACGGAAACTAATTTGATGGATGAAATTAGTTCCTCATTGGAGGCGCATTTTCATTTTTCATATTATGATTTACGTGGTAAAACTTAGAACACTGTACAGCTAATTACATAGAATTCATGCTAAGGCCTCTGTACGGAGACTAGTCTAACAGAGCACACAAGGAAGAAGATCTTATGATACGCGCTCCATATATTTTCTATTCTCTCGGACATACTCGTAGCTTAAGGATACTTTTGAGGTCGCGTGATGAAGCCGGAGCTACTTGCGATATCCATTTTCCATCCATTAAACACAAACTCGGCCGCGTACAACTATGTCGTGTAACGTAGTATGTTTAACCGTTTGGTTAAATAATTGTTCTTCTAATGTTTCTTTGGTAGGGGATAATTTGAAAGGGGAAAGTCTCGAAACATTTCGTGAATCGTGGACCACTACTTTGACATTCACGTTTGACTCATTCATGTTTGACTGGCCTGTTGGTGTAGTGGTTAGTGACCCTGACTGCTATGCCGGAGGTCGTGGGTTCGATTCCCACCCAGGACAAATGTTTGTGTGATGAGCACGATCATTTGTTCTGTGTCTGGGTGTAATTTATCTATAATATGTATGTATTTAGAAATATATAAGTATGTTTATCAGTTGTCTAGTACCCATAACACAAGCTCTGCTTAGCTTGGGACTAGATGGCGTTGTGTGATAGTTGAGGTATATTATATTATTATTACTACTTTGACATTCAATATGACCAAAATGGAGTAATTAGCTTTCAAAATTACTGAAAAAACAATCTAGAAGTCTTGTAATTGCTAGGCATTTGTAAACTGTTTTGTGAGCTGAGTGACCTCATATTCTACATGTTTCATAGGTCAATTAGATGTCTTCAGGTCAGCTTTAATCACTTCTAAAGATACTGATCTCGTTAAGAATCTTTAATTACGTTTTACCTATTTATTCCTAAATGTTTAACATACCTTGCAAGGTATTTTAAACCGTTTAACGAAAAATCATCATGAATTTTAATTAACAAAAATAACAGATATAATAAAAACCAAACGGTAAGGCAAAAAATACAAAATGAATATCGTTTACAATTTTTAGGCAAAGCGTTGAAAATTTTTCTCATCAAAATGCGTCGAAGCGGAAAGTTTTGATTTCCAAAAAGGGGTTCGCTATATATTATTAAGGTTTGCCTCGGCGTGTTAGATGACAAAATATCGGACTGGTTCGTTTTCATAACTGCCGGTTCCGTAATCAAAAGTTTTCGTATAAACATTTTTGTGCTGTGAACCCAAACAAGGTATCTGCAATTTTCAATTCTAGAACGTTGAGTACTATTGGGATCAAAGGTGAAATTCGAAATCCTGCTGTGTGTATAAGGTTATTGAAAGACAGCGTTTGAGAGTCCAAATTGGGATAGCGTTAGAGTGTCCACGTTTTGCGGATATTTGTGAACGTAATTGCATGGGGCTTTTGGGACTTTTCCGAACATTTTGAGTCAGGCTCTCTGGTCCAAAAATCGAATAATGACGTTTGCCGCACCTGGGGAATCGATTTAACAATTGAGACCAACAAGCTGATAGTGAGATACAGTATGATGAATTTTATATTTCGTGTTTTCCTTTTACTGAATTTTGTTACATAAACACTACTAAGAAAAAAAAAAGTGATGTGATTCATTGCAATGAACAGTGTTATTTTTTTAATTTCAAATAATTATTGTACAGTTTGTATATAAATATCATTCAGAAAAAAAAAAACTGGTGTATCCTTTGTGATATTCATCTTTTCACACACACATGTCAACTTTATTATTACAGCTGAAAAAGACCACATCATAAAACTAACACATAACAACACCGACGTAACTTAATAAATGTAATCCACAGAACTCAAGGCGCGATATAGCGTTATGGAGTACAGCAATAAAAAAGCCGTAACGGGGTCTGTAGCCTCTTATTCGGACAAAAAGCAATATAACGTCGAATATCACCAGATGTCCGCTGAACGACTTAGTTATTTCCCCTGTTATGTTCCAGATCGCACCATTGATTACTCGTATTTTTGGCTCCATTTTATTTGTGCTCGTATAGCAGAATCTTGTTTTTAGTGTGATGTGATAAAATTTTTGATGATGGACTGACACGCTTTTATTTTTCTTATGCATGATCTGTTTTCTTCTGTTGTAGTTTTGTTTTGAAAGCACGTTTATTTAGCTTAAAAACATAGAAACACAGTATTTAAGAGTAGCATGTATATTGTATAAAGTTTAAATTTTAAGATTATATTTAAAAAAATATAAATACAAAATTGATTGTGCTTGCTCCTCAAAATGTATACCTACTGTGTACGATTATTTATTGTTAAATTACTTTTCATTTCTCATACTCGGAAAGTAGTGTTTGTTTGATCAGAGCAGCGGGTCGAAAACGATTCTTCCCTCCCTTGGGCGGGAAAGACTCATAGTAATTGCTTCCCTCCCTAGGGCGGGAATGAATTTTAAAAATAGAACTAAATTTGGTTATTTAGTCGGCTATATTTTTTTTACATAATTAAGAAAAATATCGATTAGTGGGATGGCCCGCGGCGGTCTGTCACTCAGAGGAGGTTCTTACCCTCTGGGACTCTCTGCTGTTGAGGGCTACTGAAGAGGCTGAGGCTCTTACACTCTGAGGAGGATCTTGCCCTCGGAGACTCCCTGCTGCTGAGGACTGCGCCTCCCGAGGCCCCTGCCTGCTGCGGTCCTGCCTGTCTGAGGCCCCTTCCTGCTGCGGTTCCTGCCTGCTGAGGCTATTGTGGCCTTACCCAGTGTGCTGTACTGTGCATTGTGTTGACTGTGTTGCTGACTGTGTTGTGGACTGTGTTGTGGACTGTGTTTTTATATCGCTCATGTATTTTATATTCTAAATAAAGTGTAACCTTCTAGCTAAATAAACTGTTACAGATTGAAGGAAAGATACTTAAATATTTACAATGATTTTATGAAGTGGCGAACAGACAAGAAAATAAAATCGTTTTCCGAAAGTGTATTTCTTACATACTTCAATGGACTATCTAGCAAAATACAGCCTTCTACGCTATGGAGCAGGTATTCAATGCTCAAGAGTACACTTAGTGTAAAACATAACGTGGATTTGAAAAAATTCCATAATTTCACAGCGTTTTTGAAAAGACAGTCTCAGGGGTTCAAGAGCAAAAAATCTAAGGTTTTCACCTCTTACGAAGTGGAATCATTTTAAATGAAGCCCCTGACGAGATATATTTGGCAATGAAGGTAAGCTAAACGTTTATCTAAGTATGGAGAAGTCTTTTACTCTAAAAATGAACATCGTTCCCAACGTCTTTACTCTGATAAGTATTATAGATAAGTTTGTACAAAGAGACAATGACACTGACCAGATTGCGTATATTGAGAGTAAAGACGTTGGAACGGCGTGCATTTTTAGAGTAAACCTGTTTATTTTACCTACATACCTAAAAGATAAATACTATCAAAATTCTTTGTTTTCACAGGTGGTATTGATACTCGGTATAAGCGGCGCCTGCAGAAGCAGTGAGCTCACAAATCTAACAATTAAAGACGTTGAATATCATGGTCAGTTATTAGTTGTAAAATTGACTAAAACAAAAACAAATATTGAGCGCAAATTTGTAGTACGAGAAGAGTTTACACAAACAGTAAAAAAGTATCAAAAGCTTAGACCTACTGACATAAAAGCGGATCGTTTTTTTCTTAACTACCAAAAGGGAAAATGCTATAAACAAGTGATCGGTAAAAATAAAATCTCAGTTATGCCAAAGCAGATAGCAACATATTTGAATTTACCAAACTGTGAGCAGTATACCGGGCATTGTTATAGAAGAACGTCAGCGACACTGTTAGCCGATTCTGGGGCGAACTTAACAATGTTAAAAAGACATGGAGGATGGAAATCCAGCACAGTCGCGGAAGGCTACATTGAGGATTCTATCCAAAATAAATCTAAAATTTCAAAGAAATTAACTGAGACTATAAATATACGCCCCAATTCGTCTCAACCAGCCACTTCAAGAGAGTCTCCGCCATGGATTCCACCGTCTAATGAAATACCAGAGTCTTCTACTTTTACAGAGATCCAACACAGCCAAATTTGTCATAATAATATCAAACAGTGTAAATATTCCAAACAAAAATTTAACTTTGAATTTCACAAATTGTTCTAACTTCTCAATTAATTTTAATTATGTATACTACTCATGTTATTACTATCAATAAATATTTTAGAAAAACTACTATTTTTTTACTTTCCTTATATTTGAAATGAAAAGTAGAGTGTTTAACACGGGTGAAAGTCATCAATTCCCACTCGGACTATAGCCGCCCTCGCTTCGCTCGTGCGTCTAAATACCTCGTATGGGAATTGATTTCTTTCCACCCTTGTATAACAATCTACTATTCCTTGGCGACCGGCACTGTATTTCCTTAACACAGGTATTTTATTAACCTAGGGAATACAACACACCTCTACTCCATTTAATTGTAGCTATAATTATTGTACACTGAAACGGTTTTTTTGTATACAACCAATATGTACCTACTACAATGTTTTTGATGAATAAAGTTATTATTTATTTATGTATAATTATTGTATGTTCTAAATCTCATCATAGTCATTCTGCTTGCCTTTATATTTTATACCAATTCATTTGAGGTCGGTGGTATTATTTTCGTTATTAATGATTGTTTAGTTCAACAAAATTGACAATAGCAGTATTGTGTCTTTCTTTTCCTATTTTTATCCATGGGAAGTTGTTATGGCTCTGTGTTGTGCATGTTACCACTGTTATTTATCCATTTGTTATAGCTGTTGGTTTTCCTTAAATAAATAAAATATCTAGTTGGTTTTTAAACTGTCTATATCTTGGGAACCGAGCTTTTCTCGAACCTGGGACCTTAATAAATCGATTCCTTGAGCCGAAAAACCCCTAATCTGTAACTTTCATGAAAACCCTTGGAGCCGTTTCCGAGATCCTGATTATATAAAAATATACAAGAATTGCTCGTTTAAAGATATTAGATATAAATAATAAACAGATATAATAAAACAACTGAGCAAAATTACTACAAAATATTATGGTTAAAGTCCTTCCTTCCATAACTCGATTTTTTTTCTACTGTAATTACGCAAATGCTTAGTAATATAAAAAACTTTTTCAAAAAAAAATGAAACCGACTTCAAAACAACCACAAAAAAAGTTCAAAATAACCTACAAAAAACTTTTCTTTCGAAAGTCGGTGACTTTCTTTTTTATTTCATTGACTTTTTGTCACCGACTTTCGAAAGAAAAGTTTTTTGTAGGTTATTTTGAACTTTTTTTGTGGTTGTTTTGAAGTCGGTTTCATTTTTTTTTGAAAAAGTTTTTTATTTTATCCTTTTTAGTTTCACTATTCAACCCAAATTATTGTCAAATACATAATTTTCTTACATGTGCACTAAAATTTTGTAATCCGTAGCACCGGAAAATAACAACGCCCATGTATAAAAACTAAAAATAAAAACTACTGCACCAAACTTAATGAAAATTTTGGGGGAACAAATGGCAGATATATACTGTATCGAACAAAAAAAGAATCATCGAAATCGGACCAGAAACCTCGGAGTAATCGGTGTATACAAAGTTGAAAACGTTTTAGGTTTTTGTTGATTTATGTTGATTTTTCAAAAAGTGCTAGTCCGATTTCGATAAAATTTTAATGGGACCATTCCAGAAGTATATCCTATCCAACAAAAAAATAATTTTTCAAATCGGTTGTTAAACATCCGAATTGAGAACCTCCTCCTTTTGGAAGTCGGTTAAAAATGTAGGAGTATCAAATGGGGATTGTCTTAATTTTTCAAACATTCGATTTTATTTTATTTTCTGCAAATTTAGAGCATTTTGAGAAACTAATTTGAATATTTTTATGATTGTCTCAATAGTTTTTTATTTTGAATATTTTAATTTTTGAGGTAGCTGACGTCACCATTGACCAAAAAGTTGTGCCGTTGCCTCACCAGTGAATAATTTAAAAAACTGCCTGACAACACAACGTCACTTTCTCCTGATAGTAGACGTCAGTTAACATCCTTAGTCGGGGAGCCCAGGGAGGGAATTTTAATGTGACTCCAGCGCATCAGATTATCATAAAGGAGAAATCTTGCACCCTTTAATGTACCTGTACCAAGTATCAACCCTTCATATGGTCCCCACCATTGGTTGTGTGGGAGAACCCGCCAGATAAGTAAAAAAAAATCGATCCACAGAAATACTTGAGCGAGTCAGATTACGAAAAGGTAGATTAATTACGTTCAAAAATTGTATATGATTATGTACATTGAAGATGGCGGACATTAAATCACGACCGATACTTGCGAACTAACAGGTAGTTCACCTTTTCTCCGCGAGTCTACCGACATCGCCCCATGGAAAACGTCAGATTATTAGTGAGTATGATTTTTACAGTGTTAGTTTCAATTAAAAAAAAATGGAACGCGCTCGAGTATTTCAAGATTACGTTTTTTTTACCAATAGAAATATGAATTATTACTTTGTGCCACATCCAAATCGTCAGACATTTTAATACGACACTTTTTAAGGTCTACTTTACATACACTTTGAATATCTGACGCGCTTGATTAACTTTTTTTTTGGATTTTCAACCGCTTGCCACGGACAACCCCCTCGAGTTAATCGTCCGATTAATATGTATTAGTTATCAGAAATAGAAAAGCGCGTTTACACTGTAAATAGCTAACGCGCTCGAGTACTTCTGTACAACTGTTTTTTTTACAGTTTTAAAACTGTTTACACGCCCTCCCCCCCACTAAAATAGAAAACTTGTCAGATTTTTTTTCTTTTTAGAACATATTCTTTCAAATCCAATAGGTCGCCATGATGCTCGAGTAACTGCAAATTAGAATCCTCGCCTCCCCTACTATAAAAATACAATAAATTTTTGAAATCGGTTTTTATTTTTGTTTTTTAAAACGGAAAGTCGTCGACGAGGTGACATTATTGTTCGTTTTCCTGAGCAATACTTTAGCATTAACTTAATGAATATACAAAGGTATCTAAAGCTTTGATATCTTACTTACATCAAAATGATCTTCGCAACAGTAGGTACATTTTATAAACCTTGCAATATTACACGCCTACATCACGGCATCACTTTTCTCGCAAATCTTATAAAGAGATTATGAGGCATGTTGCAGAAATAATCATAAAATATATAAAAAACTAAACATATTATTTATTTACATTTTTGACATTTTTAATTTGACACTTGACAGATTGTTGAAAATATTTGCCACTTACTTTTTATTGTCTGAGGCAACGATACAAAACGGTACAGCCAATAATAACGTCACTTGAAGGGCAAGGAAGGTCAAGCGTATTTTATCAAAAATATCAATCAAATATGAATATTTTTCATTTTTGATTGGTTACTCATGATTAGTAACGCTATTCCTAGAAATGGTTTTTCAATTACAACATATTGAAAAAAATGAACAATGCCCATTGTTTAACGAAGTAAATATAATCATTTTCGAATTACCAAAAAAGGAGAAGCTTCAAATCGGAAACAAAATGTATTTCAATAAACGATTAAACGAAATATAACGAGCATTACGTAAATTCACGTTATAAACGTAAAAATATTTCGCCTGTTCAGCTATCTAATTCTAGCTCCAACGCTTTAGCGCAAAGGGGCAATTTCATAAGTATTTTTGACGTATAACGTTCATACGGTGTTACTTTACTTTAATAGTCACTTGAGAAAATGGCTGCCTATACGGGAATATCCGTTTACAATTCTACCTGATAAATTATGCTCGTATGGAATAATAAGTGGTTCAAAAGTCAATGAACAGAGGCTTGGGATTAGCATAATTTTGCAAAAGGAGTATTATTTTTAATGAAAGGTGAAAACTTTACCTGAGAACTACAATTCAATGTCCCATGTGATCCCACTCCTGGGACAAAGGCCTCCTCTTTGTGATAGGGAATGGGTCATAATCCAACACTCGGATCCAGAAGATCGCGAGGCAGTTTCCTCGCGTGGCAAATGTCTCGCGAGACTGCTTGCTCTGTGTGGACGCACCTATTGTCAAACTACACACATCAAAAGTGTCTAGGGATCAACATATATTTTTGCAATAACTTTTCTCCTGATTGATATTAATTAAAATGTTCTTTAAGGATTCATCAAATAAAGTGTTATCGTTTGTCACAGTAACGATAAACCAAGTCACCTTTGCATTCATAAAGAAATTTGCCATTTTCCTAATAAAGGGATTTTTGACATTTGAACCACTAACATTAAAGTTCGAAAAAAAGACTGAAATAACAGTTTTCTTTAAAATTTAATGGGTAACTTAAACAATTAATAATCCGTGTTTCTACCGCGAACACTAACAACACAAGAACATCGGTTTGGCATACTCAAAATGAGTTCATCCAAATCACGCTGTGGAATGGCCGCCCATGTTCGTTGCAACAACAAAAAAAGGTCTTCTTGCGACTGGATACCCTCCATATTCGGCAGAGCTCTTCTCTGTAGCATATCCCATGCATGCTCAATCGGGTTCAAGTCTGGCGACTGAGCAGGCCAGGGCAGGACATTGATGTTAGCTGCGGCGAGAGTCTGTCTTACAACTCTTGCGGTGTGCGGTCGTGCATTATCATGCATTAACTGAAATAAGGGACCGATTTGCACTTGTAGAGGAACGATGACGTCTGATACAATCGTCTCAGCATAAATTTGAGCGTTGAGGTTGCCTCTGATCCAAATCAACTCAGTTCTTCCGCCGATCCAAATACCCGCCCATACCATGATGGTTCCACCACTATAAGGATGGACTTCCTGGCAGGATTTTAATCGCTCTTGGCGTCCAGGGGTTCTCCAGTGTCGTATACGTCTTGTATCCGGTCTCATACCAAAACGAGACTCATCAGAAAAGCACACGAAACGCCATTGTTCTTCTGCCCAATTTCTGTGTTCAAGAGCCCATTGATATCGAATCCTACGATTGTGCATTGCTATAGGTGGTACCCGTAGCGGTCTTCGGGAATGAAGGTTCACTTCATGCAAGCGGTTTCTGACTGTTTGGTCGCTAATTAAGTTCCCTGAAGAGTGATGAAGCCTCACGGCTAACATCATGGCGGTTATTGTTGGAGCTCTTCGAGTTAAGATTTGAATGTATCGGTCTTGTCTCCGTGTGGTGCAGCGATACCGTCCTCCATGGCGCTCAGCCACGGTACCAGTGCTTCGGTAACGTGTCCAAAGTCGACTGATAACACTCTGACTTGTATTCAGAGCTAAAGCCACAGTACGTTGCCGGGAACCAGCTTCTATCATTCCCACGGCTCTGAGCATTTCTTCCCTGCTTAAATGACGTCGCCGCTCCATAATAACGTTGGTTTTAATCAGTAGTAGGGAAACAGTAGCACTAATAATGTCTTCAATGCGTTGTATGTTTTTATAGGGAAAATATTGACAGCTGATTTTCATCTTTTACTCGAATTTGATTTACAGTTCCTGATTCAAATTATGAAATGCACCAAAAAGGATCCATATAAATTTATAAAATCATAAATTTATTACAAAGCCACATCTCAATCTCAAGAAATCCGCATAAAAATGCTTGATCCCTAGACACTTTTGATGTGTGTATTATTATCAACATAGTCTTCATTGAAATAGTATCTACTACTAGCTAACGTCCGTGTGAACCGTCCGTACGTGTGAACGTGTGTAGTTCAGTAATTATCCCACAGGGACGAGGTACCATCATCATCATCGTAAGCCTATAATGTTCCAACTGAAACACAGGCCTCCACTCTATGAGGGAGAGTGCGCCATAATCCATCACGCGGGGCCAGTGCCAATTGATACCATATACCGGGTTAAAAATATTCAGGTTATAAACTATCTGTCCTCAGATCAAAGAAATAGGCAGATAGAGCGCTCAGAACACGCGAGTGTGTCCACCAAAGCAAATACAAAATCAAATCGAATTAAATTCCATATTGTTTTCTTTGTTTTTGAGAACAACTTTTACAATGTTTAAAGATACGAGACTGGCATATTTTGGCAAACAACAACAACGACGCGTAGCTTGGTACGACGCGTAGCTTGGTACTGTCGCGAGTTTGTATTCACTTTTGATTTTGTATTTGCTTTTGTGGACACACTCGCGTGTTGTGAGCGCTCTATCTTGTAACTATCTGTCTATCAAATTTCGTTCAAAACATTTCATTCAGAAGGTTTTGAATGAATCGCACAAACTATCGCATTTATAACGGTAAGTAAGAGTAAGTTATTACTTGAAAACATAAGGTGCATATTAGCAGACACCTCAATTTCACGCCTAATTTAGAGGGTAATTAAATTAGGTCTTGAACTCATGAACACGAGTTAGATCCAACTCACGACATTATGAATTTATTCATGCGTCATGACTTACTGAGAAATGGTTTGTTTTGTCTTACTTATTAGGTACTTATTGAGTTACAAATATTTAGGAAATGTAACTTATTAAATAACTATTTTAAATGTGAAAGTTTGGATGTTTGAATGGATGTATGTTTGTGTTTACTCACGTCAGGATGGGTCTTAATTAAGCGTACAGATAGGTTTACAATCTGGAATAAAAAATAGTATTAACCATATAACCCAGCGTTGCAACAATTTGGCGAAGAGCGAGAATAATTATTATGTACAGTCAAATAAAATATAATATGACATGACACTAATTGTCTACTTTTTGGGATAATTCAAATGCCATTAATGAGGTCAGAAAATACCCAAAATAAATAGTCTATCGTTAACAATTATTTCCTTAAAGAAATCATTTAAGATACCTAACTGAACTGGCAAATTAATTTACAACAACTGCACAGTGAGAAACTTTTCCAATCCAATAATACTCAGTGCATCTAAAGACCTCTTCTATTCCTTCCTCCTCTAATATTTCCCAGTGGGTAAGTAGGTCTCAAAGCAATATTAATCGCGTTGTATTGCCACAATACACGTTGAAAGCGAAGCCGAGTGGATTTTCTTTTGTTTTTCATTCGCTGGGAGACATGCCATTCTGTATTGTACATAATGCGTCCGATGCAACGGACTAGACTTTTGTACACTTCCTATCAGAAATGTTACACCAGTCTGTTGCTGGAAGGAATAGAAAATGGACACCGTTTTTAATATGGAATACCTAGCTTTTAAAGTTATATTTTTTAAACGCAATAACGCCTGCGTCGCGTCTTCGCAAAGATATTTTTAAAGAAACGAAAAATTAAAAAAAAAAAAAAACGTTTCTTTAAAAATATCTTTACCTAGCTTTTGGTTTTATTTCGAGTAGTACCTACTCAACTAAAATCCTGTTTATTTTTTATTTTATTTAAATCTGTTTCAAAATTGCCATACAACGTGGCAATGCTGCCAGCGTTCTGGGCACCGTTCCCGTTGACAGCGATGTGGATGAATTCTTTGACGCCCTTTGAATATTTCTTTTATTATTATTATTTGTAAATATTACTAGTTAGTTTTATTTATAGTTTAGATTATGTATTATATTTACTCTTAGTACTTATGTTTTATGTAATAAATCGATAGGGATCCTTTAAAAAGTAATAACTTGAGTGAGGACCATGTGCAAAACTTTAGGTACTTATGTTTCAAAATAAATCAGTATAAATGTCAACAAAAATGTTAATTCGTAAGTTATTAGAACACGTTCCTTCAATTAAAAATTATGAGTTCAAAGTTTCCTACCTTGTATCTATTGTAATCAGACTACCTGTACATTGTAATACTTCCTAATTATTATTCTATACTATCCGAAATTAATATGCAAGTAACAAGAAACGCTGTGCATATTAATTGGGCAGCATGTGCACTACACGGCCTACTTGCGAGAAGTGGCAGCTAGAACCGGACCGATGCTTACTTTTTGCATTGTTTAAGTTTTGATTAAAAACCACTGCGCTGACTGTCCATTTTTCTTTTTCAACATCTCAGCTGTCGTTGGATATTGATTCCGAAAATTTTTCTTTGACACTAATCTTTTACTTTCTCTCTCGAATTTTGAAACCTAAATATCTTTGTCTTTATAAATATACAATGGGCATGACTTGCTAAAACCAAACTTTCCTTGCTAGTTTAGTCCCAATTTAACATGTCATGCGCGCTGGACTTGGGATTGTTGTCATTTTTGTTCCGATAATAAATCTTTAGTAACAATCTTAAACTGATTTGATTGGTCACTGAGATAATTAAGTGCTCAACAAGTAATTTTTCAAGTTATTTAACTAATAATTACTTGTAAATTGTAAGTATTCCGTTCCAGTTTAAAATAATCATCCGTCAGATAAAATTAGTTTCAAATTATTTTGATATTATTAATGACTTCACGAAGTAGGTGTCTAAAATATAATTATTATGACCTATTCTAATTCCATAAATTCCCTCGGTACTTTCCAAAATTTTAAAGAGAAATTAAATAAGCTTTGAAATGTCATTACCGCAGCCCATAATTTATGCAAACCTCAAAAAAGTATCGTCACCATATTTAATAATTGTTAATTACCAGTATGATGAGGATATTAATACTGACCCAATTATTTTGGCCGATAGCAACTTTAGTGACGTAATAAATCACTAATTAATTTTACTATATATATTTTTGTTGTTCCTGATTTTATGATAGAGACCCGGTTTTATAATAATTTCAAGTCGTTCGTGGTGCGCGTTCCGACCCAGTATTTGGCGACCTGCCTCAAGGAAGATTTTTGGCTGAAAGGTGTGCTGTATCGGCGTTTTCGAGGCCGGCTACGCGAACCTTCGCAGCGTAACATGACGCCGTCACTTCGTGTGCAATAGTTTTAAGTTGATTGTTTTAAAAATATGTATTAGTTTATAGTTATTATTTTTTATTCTTATATATAATTATGTATTGTGTTTTTATGGGCCATAGTTGCCTGAAATAAAGGATAAAATAAATAAATGAATAACAAATTATATTACTGGCTACTGTTTTACTGTTTAGTGTGCCTTTCAGTAAGATAATCTCGGAGATTTATGAAAAAAACCTTCCACCTTTTCGTCGATATCAATGAGTGACAATTAAACACTAAAACGAATTTTTGAAATTTTTATTTATTTAAAAGAAAATAGCTTTAATTTAATGTTTAATTATTTATTAAAAACGTTGCCCTACACTAGAAATTTATCCTGTATCCTGGGTGCGTTTACAAAAAATATAAACTCACATACACACAAACGCTCAGACCTGGAACAAATACTTGTAGATCATACAAATATTTGCCCCGTGCGGGAATCGAACAAGAGACACGCAGCGTGACATGATGGCTGATCAAGTGGACTTCTAGTCCACTTGATCAGCCGTCATGTACGAGTATGTACACGTGTAGATCAATCATTGTAACACAGATCCAATTACAGGTTTTGAAGGACAAATATGATAATACCGATAACATCATGTAAATTATAGGTTGTCACAGATAAACAAAGGTTTTTTGATCGTAAACAAATTCAATTCGACACAAGGTCGCTTTTTATTATGGTTCCGTAACCAAAGGGTTACCAAAGAGACACTATTCATGCCTGCGCTGTCTATCTGTGTGTCAGAAGGCTGTATGTCATTTCATGATCCGTAATAGGTAGACAGATGAAATGAACACAGTATGGCTACTACTAACACCCTAAGCGCCTTTTTCCCTACCCTTTTCCCTTGTTTTTCCTGGATTTTCATCCGTGTGACATTTGGATACACGTGACCAGTGAATAATATTTCATTACCAGACTCTGTGTGACAAAAAGATACACATGGCGCCTAAAGTGCTAAAATAAATATTACGGAACCATTCATGCCCGACTCGCACTTGGTCAGTTTTTAGGGTTCCGTAGTCAACAAGGAACCCAGCCTTATAGTTTCGCCATGTCCGTCCGTCCGTCCGTCCGTCTGTCCGCAGCTTAGCTCAGAGACGCCCAGTACTAGAAAGCTGTATTTTGGTGTAAATATACGGATTTGTTGCGCCGAAAAAGTGGTAACATAAAATCTCGTAAAATATTTTTTTAGGGTAGGTACCTCCTGTACACGTAAAGAGGGGATGTTTTTTTTTATTCTCGCGTACCCCTTAGTGTGGGGTATCATTAAATAGGCCTTTAAAAAATATTGATAGTTTCCATTAACAATTTTTGATAAAAAGATTCGTTTGTGAAATATTAAGCTTTAAAGTGCTAATTTTTGCTCGACTCGAGTGTCCCCCCCCCCCCTCTACCAGCTAAACGGTTATGTTTGGGGGTGTGAAAAAATTCACAATAGTAGTATTAAAACTAAGTTAAAAGAAAATTATCATGACTAAGTAGGCTTTACAAGTTTACGAGTAATAGTCGACCAACTTATAAAACGTACTTAGATAACATATTTTCCTAAATGTATCGGAGAACATGTTCTTCAACTGCAAATGTAAGTTTGTCAACTTTATTTTTACAGCTATAATAGTTGGGTAGGTTTTTATTGTCAACTATTTTTAACTAACTTCAAAAAAAAGGAGGTTCTCAATTCGTCGTAATCTTTTTTTTAATGTATTTTCCCCGATTTCTCAGACGCCTGGACCGATTTTGAAAATTCTTCTTTTGATTGAAAGAGTACACCTTCCAATTGGTCCCATGATCATCAAGTCAGGATCTGATGATGGAATCCTGGAGAAATCGTGGGAACTCTTTAAATTTTAAATCATTCTTGAAGCGATTTGATAACAACTCAATCCCGTCGAGTTTCGGCTCGTTAGAGTCGTCTTTATTACACAGACTTTGATGCTGGATGATGTTCATGGTCTGATGAGCTGGAAGGTAACCATGAGTTCTTTCTTATACAACAACTCAATCCTACTGAGCTTAGGGTCATTTGATTCGTCTATACATGGGCTTTTGTACTGGATGTTTTCCAGGCTCTTATGATGGAGCTGGAAGGTAGCCATGGGATCTTTGTAATACAATAACGCAATCCCATCGAGTTTGGGCTCATTTGATTCTTCTTTACATAGACTTTGGTGCTGGTTAGACGTTATGAGTTGGCTACTGAATCACTTAGGTACCTAATAAATGTTAATGTACGTAAATTAAATTAAAATTAAATTAAGCGAATCAGTTTAGTTAGTTCGCATAAGTATTTTGATGGAGCATCCGGACGCGACCACTGAAGTTGGTCGCATGCCAGAGGGTCATGGCTATCCGGATGATCCGGGGATACCGCACGATTGCCGGCGAAGCGGCCAACCTCCTTGCCGGATTACTGCCCTGGGATCTGGAGGCGACTGCCCTCCAGCGCGTCTATGGATGGCGCGTGGAGGCGCAGCGCCGGGGCGTGACCCTGCTGCCTCGTGAAGTCGAGGCGCGGCGGGAAGAGCTCCGGCGCGATCTCAGGGCAGTATGGAGGGGACGACTGTCGCGACCGAAGGCCGGGCACGCCGCAACTGCGGCGGTAGGAACCCTCTTTGAGGAGTGGCTGGAGAGACGTCACGGCGTCCTGACCTATCGGATGACGCAGGTCCTCACCGGACACGGAAGTTTCGGGAGGTACCTGTGCCTGATGGGGAAGGAGGAAACGCCCGGGTGCCACCACTGCGAAGATCGCCCGGAGGACACAGTAGAGCATACGGTGCAAGACTGCCCAGCTTGGGCGGTGCACCGACGTGTCCTCACGGCGGCGATAGGCGGAGACCTCTCGCGCCCGGCATTGGTTGCGGCCATGCTGCGGGGCGAGACGGAGTGGGAAGCGGTCTGCTCCTTCTGCGAGGCGGTAATGCTCGTGAAGGAGGAGGCGGGCCGCGAGCGAGAGAGGACAGCGTCCTCCCTCCGCCCCAACCGCAGTGGTAGGCGCCCGCGGCGTCGGACGTCAGCAGATGATCTCCGGCCACCGTAGGCGCGGGCATGCGGGCAGCGAGTAAAGGGCAACTCGCTGCCCGACCAAGGACCATGCCCGGGTCGACGGCGCGTTGTGTCCCACGCGCGCCTCAAAGAACGTCAGCATAATGACGGGGCCCCCCTCTCAGAGGGCCAAAGCCTGCCGGGGTCGCGGGATTATTTCCTTACCGTGTCCCCGGAACGTAACAGGCTATTGAAGGACACCGTGGATTTTATTTTATTTTATTTTAGTCAGTAGAAGTCTGACAGTCCCTCCCGCCCTGCCCGGGGCCCGAGGACTCATTTGATGATATTACCACGCTAAAAAAAAAAAAAAAGTATTTTGATGGGCAACTACGGAACCCTACACTGTGCGTGGCCCGACACGCACTTGGCCGGTTTTTTTAATCTATTATTTGTACCTAAATCTTTTTTAACCTAACAGTTCTTGGTAACTAGTACATTAGACTAGAGGAAACATAATAAAATAGCAATGATGTTATATTTTTCATTTGTTGTATATTATATACATTGATAACTTGAACAGATGCAAAACAAAACTCTATATGAATCTAGTTCTGTAGATACCACAAAATTGTAATACAATTCACATATTTTCGGGAACGTTTCAAAACCGTGTAAAATTTATCTGGTTTTTATATGTATAAAACTGTTTCATATTACTCCATATTTTTTGTTTTATTTGAATAGATAGTTCAAAATATTCATATTAATTTCATAACCTATGCATATAAATGTTGTTGATTTTTTTTTACGATATATGAATAAAAAAACAATATTTTTGTTCATGTTATTCATTGTTCTGTATACATTCAATTTATTAATATGATTTTAGCTAAGCCTTTTTACGCGCCTGCCGGGGTCGCGGGATTATTTCCTTACCGTGACCCCGGAACAGAAAGAGCTATTGAAGGACACCGTGGATTTTAGTCAGTAGAAGTCTGACAGTCCCCCCCGCCCTGCCCGGGGTGGGAGGACTCATTTGATGATTTTACCACGCTAAAAAAACCGTTTTACACGGCTTTTCAAAAATACTCGAGTCCAGTCGCGGGAATAACGTGCTACCGTGTCCCTGGAACGTAAAGGGCTATTGAAGTACACCGTGGATTTTAGTCAGTACAATAATTATGACAGTAGGTTGGAATTAATTCAATGATTTCATCATCATCATCAGCCTATAAATGTTCCCACTGCTGGGACACAGGCCTCCTCTCTGTGAGAGGGAGTGGGCCGCAATCCACCACGCGGGCCCAGTGCGGGTTGGTAGATGTCACATGTCTTCGAATTTTTGGTTTTAGGACATGCCGGTTTCCTCACGATGTTTTCCGTCACCGTTTTGAGAGCAGTGGTGATGAAATAAATTACACAAAGTAATGCGCCTGGCTGGGTTTCGAACCCACGAACTACAACTCGTAAGTCGGGGCCGATACCTCTCGGCCACCACTGCTCTCACTGGTTCAATGATTTGACCTCGTAAAAAAAAAGCTCGTTATGGATGGTCACTAATTTACGGACCAACTTAGACAAGTGCGATTTAATCTTGATGATAGACCCCTAATATTGGTTGACGAAATCATAATTATCATGACAATGTAATGGATTATGATTTATCCAATCAAACCTGAGTCCTATGTGGTATGTAAGTATATAAATACGTTTGTGGTGGTAAATAAAGATTTACATAGCATATTATAATTGACTCTATCTTCTGAACTAGACGTCGAGCCCTGTATCTAAGATAGCACTCAGCTGTAATTAATGTTTCATCTCACACGCTCGACCGCTCGTCATTCGAAATCTGAGCGCAAAACTCGAACATGTCTTTTATTCAATTATTTGCTACACTGACAGGCGAGCCCGCCCCGCTGCATTACCTCGCTGAAGTAAAAGTTGTGTGTTGCGCTCGGCAGCAAAGTTATTCATAATTATTTAAAATTATAATTATAAAAAATAAAACAATATTATATAAATAGTAACTACAAAATGTCGTATGATCAACTTATATACTGACAGCGCGCTTAATAAATACATAATTAATATAATGAAAATGTAAAGGGGTGGAATACTGGTGTCCTGAAACACAGGCCACGAGCCTAGCTTAGGCACCAGTCTCCCACAATATTCTAGTATACTTATCTGAATTGTGTATCTTTGTGGAATCTGAAAAATGTCAAATGATTGATGTTTATTGAGTTAGAAAATAAATTTGATTTGATTGATTGTTTGATTTGATTATTTATTCATCTAACAATTTATTCATATAAAATATTCTGCGTCTGGTACCCTGGAACACTTCGCTGCGCTCAGGATTCTATTTTTGAACCGCTTGCTACGCTCACGGTTCTATCCTAGAAATATGCTAGAAGCCTTCGCTTGCTCAGTTTTCAGTTCAGGTACTCGCACCAAAAACAACTTTGCAGCCTTGCATAACAATTAACTATTGTAACCTTCAAAACATTGTGTGAAACTTACTTCACGGCTGCCGTTTTTATCCAAAATGAACGAATAAAACTAACAGTTATTATGTAATGTTCAAATTATCTTCATCTAATAAGGATCGGACATTCGCGTTGGCGTCTCAATGAACGTTATGAAGATTGATATAATTCGCAAATTGACATCACCAGTCGTGATGAATTGCAAGCGGTATTATTTGGAGAATACGTCTTATTGTCCGCTTACAAAAATAAACTATGTAGTATTATTATTATACACTCAATGAATTGTTCGTGTTTGATAACACACTTGGCTTTAGTAAATTTTGTTACTTATTTGTTTAGGAAATTATTCGTTAAAGAAACACTTTTACAAACACGTTCTATAAATTATGTCTGTAATGCTAAAGGGGATTTGTGTATCCCGTTCTCTCATTACACTGAGAAGAAACACCGAAACAAACTAAAAGGTCAGTTTCTTTTCAGATACGTCATCGTATTTAAGTCACAATAATTACAGTAATATATGCTGGTCATGCAGAGTAGCGCCTGAGTTGGTGTTTTGAGAAAATCGCTCAGCAGTGAAATGAACGCGGCGCCGCGGCCGACTTGGCGTTGAAACTGTCGCAGTTTGTATTTAGTGGATTTCAACATTATAAACTAAGCACTAAATTGAAAATATATCAGAGCTTTTGGGATCAACGCTGCGCGGGCCTCTGCACTTAGGGAGTAGCATTGCTGATTTGGGCAGTTTGGTATCCGTCACTTTAAAGATCCTGATGTCAGTCCTACCTTTAAGTCTCACAGCCTGTTCCTAAGAAATTGTATCAAATTCACACGGTAATTTAACTGCTACAAACTTATTTCCCATTTGCATCCGTTAACTCTTCGCCTAAGTTCCATACGACTTCATAAATAAATACCTATACATACTTGTACATTCGTATTATAATTCTCGCTTACGCAGCGAGTACAACAGCATGATATGAATAACATGAATATTCAGGAGTATACATATACTGTGACGTGGCATAAATTTAGCTGAGTATAAAATCCACGGACTAAGCGGGATATTGTTGTAGAGACATGTCACAACACGTTTGAAATTATAAAAATTATGCTCCTAAATTGTTTGCTGTGGAGAAGGAAAAATGTGGTGTAGTGTACTTCGTGTTACATTGTGCAAATGTGTCTGGTTAAAGTCCTTATAAAACAGCTTGTATAATAGTGACATCATAATATTTTACTGCGTGTAAAAGAGTAGCAAACTGTGTTGAATCCGTCTAATTGGTGAGAGATTTTGAACTCTGTTTGAGGTTTTTTTGGTTTTGAATTCCTTTGTATATATTGATAGTTCAAAAAGTAACTATTAGGTACCACAGAAAATGTATATTTCAATTGCACTTCGACAGTTCTGCAGGGTAAACAATGCGCAGTTGCGCTGGTCGCTAATACTGCACGCATCAATTGGCTACGTTGACCACCAGACGGGCCTTATGCTTATTTGTCGCTTAAATAGCTTATAAAGCATTAGCTTTTGAAGCTTGAGGTTTTTATGAAAAAAAAAACAATGCCAATTGACTGGTGTGTCCATTAAATTGACCGTTGAAGCCTTTTTATATAAAATAAAATATTGTTTATATAAAAATATCATAAACAATTTTATTTGTACCAGTGATAAAATGTAACTTAACCTCGACAGAAAATGGAAGTTTAATGAAGTTGATTAATTACTTGACGTTATCGGTAAGGGAGAGCCCCCCCCCCTCTAGGGGGAGTCTCTAGAGGTCTAATTCATCATAATTATTAGATGCGATCGTGTTTCACTGTTATTTTATGTTGAACTATTAAACGAATTATAAATACTCTCCTTGGAAATGAAGTGGAGTTAATTGATGCCTATTTTCGTTGTGTTTGATATGGCTTTTCCAATTTACGGTTTTGGTGTCTTTGTTTTCTTTTGATAATTTTATTGTGTGAATTGTTTACTAGTTTTACTATGATTGTTTTATATGGAATAGACCCGAGTTCAATTTTCAACTATTGCACATGCTAAGAATTTTCACAACTATGTTAATTTCGTATTTAAGTTTATCGAATAAAACTACAATAAGTATTTAACATGGAACTTGTTTAACTGACCACCATAAATAAGTTACTAGGTAACTGGAAGGTAGTTGGATATAACCATCAGCCTAAATGTTAATGGATGATGCGTAAACTAAACTCTTTTTCTATATTTCCTCAGATCCCAAAACATTTAACAATTTAATAACACAAAAAGCTCGAGTTTCTATAACTCTGAGTTTACTGCAGCAGATGCGTAATACCTATTTACCCACCCCTATACAAGTACGAGTACACGCAGAGAAATGTCTGGCTACCTATACGAGTAAGTAGTATTACTAAATACTAAGTAAGTAGTAGAGATAACAGGGCCTTTATTATTTATTACTAGAAATGTTGTAAAGTCAACTAGTGAGTCTTGCTGTCACGGTTGCAACCAGAAGTTCTCGTATACGTTTCTGTGCGTGTATACGGTCATAATGTCCGTCCGTGGTCATAAACTCGTGCTAAGGATACTGATAGCTCTGTCACTGTTTTTTTCAATTGATAGATGTGAGAGCTGTATTCCACCGCGTGGGTCTAGTGTAGGTAAGAAGATGGTCTTTAGATTGCCTTTCTTTGGTACTAATTGGTCCACGCGGTTTCTTCCGTTGTTCGGCTCGGCTCATCGTGGTCTTAGCAAGATGTTATATAGGCTGTAGCCTTACTCGAAATAAACTCTTCAGATTTTTAATGTTAGTATAGATTAGTAACATGCAAAAATATGTCAGAGAAAGGTGATATTTTCTTAGTTATATTTTATTCGTTCTATATCCAATCAACCGTCCGGCCTTCGCGACTAGTTAGTTAATATAAATCACAATAAATTGAATAAATAATAATTTAATACACCTTCACGTGTGTTCGAGTTCAACAAAAATGTAAACGAGTATTTGTAAAACGGTTATCAAAATGATAGGAAAGTGATGTTTTACAAAATGTCAATACACATTAGTCTAGTCTAGACTGAAGAATAACAATGGATAATTTATTGTAACAACGTTCAAGTTTATTGTAGTTGCCTTACAGCCCAAGGCCAAAGAGGATATTATTTTCTAATGGTAGGTACATGATATCATAATCAGCCTTTTACAACTGTTAGAACACAGGCCTCCTCTCTGAGAGAGGGAGTGGGTTGTAATCCATCACGCAAGGCCAGCGTGGGTTGGAACTGTTGGTAGATCTCACAATATTGTGTTTGAATTTTTTCTAGGACAAGACATTTTTAAGTTTTTTTTCACCGTTTTGAGAGGAGCGGTGATGAAATATATTACGCAAAGTAATACGCCCAGCCGAGTTCGAATCCATGACCTACAACTCGTAATTCCTGGCTGTTACCACTAGTCCAATCACTGCTCGTGCTCAATGATGGTATTTTCTTAAGATACCATCGTTTCCGGGGTCACGATTTTATCTTATCAGGTAACCACGTAAAACCTGGAACGTACCAGACGAAGAGCTACTGAAGGAATACCGCAGATTTTAGTCAGTACAAGTCTGAGAGTTCCTCCCTGGGCGAGAGGAATAGTATGACTATAATACCACCCTAAAAAAATGGTACCGGCGTTTAACAGTAACATACTATTTCCAACCATCCAACATGTAATTCTCAGTCTTTTAGCACAAGTTCCGAAGACACATAAATCATGCGGGAACACATCCGTTTCATATCAATCATCCGTAGCCTTTACACTTAATACCGCTCTAGAAATGTACGAAAAACTCAACATTTACATAGAATAAAGCCGACTGGTCCCCTATTATGTAAATCCGATCACGTCGGAACCTTTAAGATATGGTATCCCGGCAGAGATTTCAACTCCTTGATCCTAAGTTACGTTGTTGTAAACACCGCTTATGGAAATCAACCGATACGGAACCCTTGCTTCTTACGTATCATTTTATACCATCTTTTCAGGCCAAATATGTCGAGGGCATGTAAATGTTTGTATTTAAATTCTGTTGTTGCTTTATTCGCATTTCCCTGAGGCGCTATATTTGGACGTCAGATCTTAGATTGTTTTGAGTGGATTTTTGTGATGCTGTTTTTGGTGTGCACTGTTTTTTGGAAGGCAATATGTAGCATAACATTGCCTTCAAATAGCTTTTTTATTTCGATCAGAAACATTATGTAGGTACCTAGGGTACAAAAACGTATTATTGTATTCTTGTTTAAATAATGTTTTTTTTTTTAATAGGGAATGTTGCTCTGCATTAGGAATTTCTCTTGTATCGTGGTTGTGGAATTATCTTATACGACGTACAAACGAACAACCCTGTTCATACATGCAGCACAGCCACTACGCCAATCCTGTGGTCAGATAAAGAATAAAGATGTGTTCAAATATTTCGTTACCTACCTATAGAGTGCACTACGGTACCTATTAACCTTTACATTAATATAGATACCAACATTTCTCAAAAGTTTCCCTCACATCCCAAAAAAAACGAAACTTGGCAGCTTATAAAAAATACGATAGTATTTTTCTCCCAACAGAAAGTACCATACAATACATATTTAACGAAGTGTATAATTCGACCCTCTTTTTATAAATATAAAGTAAAGAAACTGTAGTGTTTGCGAAGCATTCAAGATTGGAAAACCATCGCGAGTGCTGATTTGCTAAGCAAAAGAATAAAAGCGAGAGAAATAACCGGTCAAGTACGACTTACTGAGGGTTCCGTCCCTACTATTTTATTCAACTACTAAGCTTGGATAAACATTTATCTATCAATCAATTTATAATATTTTTCCTTTGATTTGGCGCCGGCCTCCGACAGGATGGTGGTGGCTAGCGGTATTACCGCCATTTTTTTTTTGGGACAAACCCACCACACTGATCCCAAACCACTGCAACTCCTGAAAGCCAGAATCAACAGGTAACCACCAGAAAAGCGCCGAGACAATGAAGCTCGACGTGTCCCGGATAATGATTTTACATGTCTTGGATCCTGCAACGAAATTAATCAAAAAAGAATAGTCAAGGAGTAGGAAAAATACGTTTTCACTTGAATAAAGGTAGTTATGTGAATATAATATATAGTTATATCCTGTTAATCCAATCTCTTTGTAATTTTTTAACAACCTAGCGTTTTTCATAATATGTGGAGGTCAGGTTTCAGTTACTCTTCCAAACCAACTTTGACACCTTAGTAGGTACTAGGTTATAAGTTGCCAATAAAATAATTTAATATGTGTTATTTGTCCACATAATTATGTGAAATCAGGACCGACAAAGACCGGAAAACACCGTCCTTTAGAACGTGTTAAATAAAGAGGTTTGTTGCAACCTTCACGGAACCCTAAAGTATACAAGTCACTGAACTTACACAAATGCTACTGCACAATAAATTTAACCACAATACCGGGAACCCTTAGAATTTCTATAAAACACTGAGAGCTACCTTATTATAAGTTACAGTCTGTTAAAAAACAAGGCAATTACAAGAAAAACTGTTGTTTAAAAAACATTTATTATATTTTTATGCAAATTCATTTTATGATATTCAAGTTTCGTTAGTTAAAAAGTAAATTTAACTAATTTTGTTGAAGAGACGAGATTTTCTCGGCGTTAAACACGACTTTTAGATTAAACTCTGACTGTTTTAATTTCACGTCAATTAACTTCTCCGCATTTTATTTTTCATTAACAAACGGACGTTTCTTACCTTTAAGTTATGAACTGGAATTTGGTTTTTAAGCATAATATTAATTATGTTTTTCTGTGAATTGTAGGATAAAACGAGCTAATTTTAATGTGAAACTCAATTGTTTCATAGCTTTGTACTCGTATAAAGAAAAGGTCGAGAAGGTAGTGCCTGCATGAAAGTGGACGAGGAAGAAGAAAAAGCATGATTTCATATTTGTACGTTACAAGACAGCTGCAAGTCGGCACACGTGTAAAATAGCAACATTGCTGTCATATTTCCATAATAGAACAACACATAGTGCAGACAAATTGCTTCTGCCTGTATTTTTCTGTTTGAAGTCAGAATATTGTGTAGGAGAGAAACAGGTATGAATGAATCGAGTAAACTACAATAATAAATGTGCAGTATCCTTTGTTTGCTTGTCTTAATCTCTGTTTTGTTGACTCACCTGCAGCGTAGTCTCTGTTAGGATTAACAATATGTCTGACTTTCACGCCACTTGTAATGAATAACAGTTGATATTAGAGAACTACCATTGTGATGCCATATCTTTTAAAAATGAAAATTTAACAACCAAACAAATTCTAAGGCTAACGACACACGAGATAAAGCCAAAAGTCTCAAAGGATCAAACGATTTACAGCTCAAAAGACCAGAAAAAAAATGAAGCAAACATCATGTAGCAGGGCAATTAACGGGTCGCTGTGTGTTTTTCAATCCGATTCAATTTCCGTCGACATAAAGTCCGTCTGAACGTCATGCGGTATAGCTAAGCGCGCTTTTAATCGTCGCTCGAGCGTTCCGCTCAAACGTCACACACAGAGCGATTCTGAAGCGAGCTGCATTCGAAAAGAGTTAGAAACGGGATGTGCTGTGTACCCGTTACCTAGATGTTGAACTAATGGATAAGATTGAAGAGAAAACGGGGAGTGATTCTAGCTACAAAGATACAGTGTGAAAGTGATTGTTTTAATGTAATTGTACATTTTTTTGACAAAATTAAACTTTTTTTTAATCGTGGTGTAATCATCAAATGAGTCCTTTCACCCAGGGCGGGACAGGATCCCTCCCGTTCTGTTAGACGCGTATGGGACTTTCAGACTCAGCACACAAAGTAAGCGATAAAGTATTTTTCACACCACCTGCTCGTAAATGTCAAATTATATGTCTGATAACCGGCCGTAAAGCAAGGCATTGTTCCCTCCCGTTCGAGCCGGGAATAATATATGTACTGAATTTCATTATTCCCGTGGGAATAATGTGATTTGAATTTGGAACCTCAAACAAAACATAGTATGAAAACTTTGAACGAAGGAATTGAAGCAGCGGTGGCTGCCCCCCGGCAGTCCCCACTGCAACAGCTGATCGCTTGCTGAGGTGGGCACCACAGCATGCTCACGTTCGAAGGTTGTCGTACCACATCAAATTTCAAAATTCGAATTTATTTCCTCGCAGGTGGTGTGAAAAGCAGAGTACTCACCTCAGGAATAAAGCTGCCTTTGTCTTGGGCTAACTTAAATCCCTCGCTACACTAAGGATTCTTAGCTTAATTCCCTCGTTTCACTCGGGAATTAACACTTGAACCTCCTCGCTGCGCTCCGGAGGTTCACCCCCAGAATCCTTAGTGTCGCTTCGGGATTCAATACGCCCGTGACGTAAGGCACTGCTTTATTCCCTTGGTGCGTAATCTACTATTAGACCAAAAGATTGGAGTTTTAAGATTTGAATCATATTTTGACTACAAATAATAACTTTATGGCTATTTAAAAGAACACTTTCAGGCCAGTTGTTTGATCAGTAGATGATCTCCTGGCTAGTAGTTAAAATATTACACAATTATAACTATTAGTTAACATTAAAAACCGTTCGGTAAAAACTGCACAGCATTTCAACAAAAAGTTGACTTAACTACTGGTTCCTGAAGTTCGTATTTTGCAAATTACGTTTATTTGATTTACTTTATTAAATGAAAACAATTTCTGTACTATGATATTGTATCAGTTACCGTTAAGTTTATAACATCTTTTAAAAATGTTCACCAAACAATGCAGAATAATGTCGACAGGTCTTGAAGGCATGCATTTTATAATCTCCTCTTTTGCACCCTCCCATTTTCCTATCCAATTTTATCTCGTATATCTTACAGCACTCACTTCCGACATTGTTTTGACAAATCGAACTCGAACCACACTATAGGGTACATAGAAACAAAGAGACAAGTGTTCAGGCAGGAAACTTGCAGGTACTTATGAATAGTTCAATGAGTGTGCTAAATATTCAGATATGGTTTTAAAAATTGAAAATGACACTATTATTGTTATAAATTGTAGTGTATTGTATTGTTTTACGGGCTGGTATAATATTATAATAATAATATTATGAAAATTCATTATTACTGCTTGAAAATTTAACTATTGGTCTAAGCAATAGATGTCGTATTATCTCATTATTTTGCTTTTGGAGGATAGATAAACAGTTTAAAAATAAACGGGTGTAAGCTAGACTATCTGAGAAGACAGTGTATTACAAAGATGAATATTTTTACATGTAGGCTTCATGAATTTTTACCACTGCAGTGAACATAGGTGCTTCCAATGGGGGTTACCACACAGTCACCAATCTATTTTGTTTCCAGTACAAACGAGGAAAATTCGTTTTCTTTCAATAAACGGGATAAGGAATAACATTACAGGAAGTTTTTTTCTTTATAGATATATGTCGACGGTGATCGATTATGTCTTGAGTTTGGTGTCAATGCGATCCATCATCTGGCCAAATAGTGCAGTAGTGGTTGGATTAGAACTGTCTCTGTCAATATTATAGATATAAAGTTTTATACATACATAGAGATTTTATTAGAACATTGGTTTAGGATCGGTTTGGAAATATGTGTATCATAGTGAATTCCCTGTATTTCCCGACAACTATTACCTTGGGGTCTTCAAGTCAAGAGTGAATGGGTTACTTCTAGGCAAGCGTGCTTCACCGTCGACCACATCTCCGTTTTACATCAGGCGAGATCGTGGTCAAACGCGAACTTATCATTAAATAAAAAAAACATGTCGAACGCCAATGATGATGTTTAGATTTACGAAGCGTCGATGTTGGTCTTATAATTACACTGTTCTATCGTCTTTCTGGTTTATAATGTTTATTTGTCCGTAGGTACGTACTTACCTACTTTAACATAATAATATCAGGTTGACCGAGCTTCGCTCGGTTTTTAAAATGTCTATATCTTTGGAACCGAGCTTTTCAGAACCTGGGACCTTGATAAATCGATTCCTTGAGCCGAAAAACCCCTAATCTGTAACTTTCATGATAATCCTTGGAGCCGTTTCCAAGATCCTGATTATATATCGCACCCCCAGATCAACAAAGACGTAAGTGCAGATACGTCAAATTTTTTTTATTGCTGTTTTGGATAGCATACGTAAAGATACATGTGCTCAATTTTTTCCGTACAATTTTGACTTAAAATGAAGGTTTTATATCAAAAAAAAAATTTTTGGCGTCATATAACTTCAATATTTTTTCAAATAATTAAGTCGATAAACCAACATAAGCACGTAAAATTTCATTAAAATACACCTAATCATGCTTAGGTTTTTGTTCCATCAAAAAAAGCAAAAAACGTATAATTATATCTCGTATTATGCTTTTTAATGCCTAATAAAAAAACGATTTTCTTAAAATAATACCGATTACATCCCATCACAAATAAAAATAATCAAACAAAAAAAGCCGTATTCCTATGTTCACGGGTGCACTCGCACACAGTTTCGAAATAATCATGCTTACGCCTTTTTTCTTTCGCCTTTCTTGATCTAGTTGGCGGAAGTAATCACGAACTCGTCACATAAACAAATCGAAAGGTCTGGGTACTTCGCCTTACATCGCATGCGCGGGTGTGGATTATTTGTTTAGTTTTCATAACTCACGCGCCGCTCAGAGACAACTGCACGTAACGATTTGTATTTCCGAGTTAAAAAGAAGTTTAAAGAAGTGTTTAGGTACTGATCGGAATTAAGTATACCTTTTTTTTTCAGTCTACACTGTCTCACTGCTGGGCAAAGGCCTCCCCCAAGTTTTTCCAAGTTTTCTTGTCCAGCGCCACTTCGAACCAGTCCTCATGGTGTGAATCCAGCTCGTCTCGCCACTTTTCTCTAGGCCGGCCTCGGCGGCGCCGTCCATCTTCAGGCACCCACTGTGTGGCGGCCTTCGCCCAGCGGTCAATGTTCATGCGGCTGACGTGACCCGCCCAGTCCCACTTCAGCTTGGCATCCTTCTTGCCGACGTCCAGAATGCCCGTTTTGGAACGTATCGTGGTGTTGCGAACTCTGTCCTGTCGTTTGATGCCCAGAATGCTGCGTTCCATTGCCCTTTGGCAGACTCCAAGGCGGAACCTCTGCGACACGGTAAGCGATCAGGTTTGAGCACCGTAGATTAGGACGGGCAGGATGCACATGTCGATGAGTTTGCGCTTTAGGGAGATTGGTAAATCACCCTTCATAAGCGTCTTCTTGGACCAGTAGCTTTTCCAGGCGTTTTCGATTCGGCGATCGATTTCTCTTTCTTGCCTGTTTTAGAAAGATACTAACTGGCCCAAGTAGAAATACTCATCGACATATTTAATATCCTGCCCATCTACCTCGACCCTACGCTTAGTGCTGTTTGTCATTATTTGTGTTTTAGACCGATTCATCGCAAGTCCCACCAAGGAGCTAGCCGTGCTCAGTTCTTGGAGCATGGTTTGTAGTTCAAAAGCTGTAGGGGCAAAAAGAACAATGTCATCGGCAAAACGGAGGTTTGTCAGCCTCTTATTGCCGATTTCGATACCTTTAGTCGCCCAAGAGGCTGCCAGAGTTTTAAATATCTCCTCAAGTGTGCTGGTGACGGGCACGCCGCAATTGCGGCGGTAAGACCCCTCTTTGAGGAGTGGCTGGAGAGACGTCATGGCGTCCTTACTTTCCGCCTGACGCAGGTCCTCACCGGGCACGGATGCTTCGGGAGGTACCTGTGTCTAATGCGGAAGGAGGAAACGCCTGGGTGTCACCACTGCGAAGATCGCCCGGAGGACACGGTGGAGCATACGGTGCAGGACTGCCACGCTTGGGCAGAGCAACGACGTGTCCTCACGGCAGCGATAGGCGGAGACCTCTCGCGCCCAGCATTGGTCGCGGCCATGCTGCGGGGCGAGACGGAGTGGGAAGCGGTCGCCTCCTTCTGCGAAGCAGTAATGCTCGCGAAGGAGGAGGCGGGCCGCGTGAGAGAGAGGACAGTGTCCTCCCTCCGCCCCACCTGCGGTGGTGGACGCCCACGGCGACGGACGTCGCAAGACGATCTCCGGCCACCCTAGGCGCGGGCATGCATGCAGCGAGTAAAGGGCAACTCGCTGCCCGACCATGGACCATGCCCGGGTCGACGGCGCGTTGTGTCCCACGCGCGCCTCAAAGAGCGTCAGCATTTGACTGGCCTGTTGGTCTAGTGGTTAGTGACCCTGACTGCTATGCCGGGGGTCGTGGGTTCGATTCCCACCCAGGACAAATGTTTGTGTGATGAGCACGATCATTTGTTCTGTGTCTGGGTGTAATTTATCTATAATATGTATGTATTTAGAAATATATAAGTATGTTTATCAGTTGTCTAGTACCCATAATACAAGCTCTGCTTAGCTTGGGACTAGATGGCGTTGTGTGATAGTTGTGGAATATTATTATTATATTATTATACTGACGGGGCCCTCTCTCGTAAAATGGTGTTAAATAGGTTAGTAAGGTGGGGCAACAGAATGGAAGATCCTATTTTGAGTGCTTCTGTGGTAATTCCATCTTCTCCAGGACTTTTATTGTAGCGCATAGTAGCAAGCGCTTTGTGCAATTCATAACCATTTATGGGGGGGATGGAATCGGATAGATTATATTCAGTATAGTTATCGTATGGTGGATGCTCGGAATATAATGATTTATAAAATTTTGTGGCAATTCCCATGATTTTACCTCTACTGTAAAGTTTTACGCCGTTATAATCCACTAAGCTATTAATCCAAGTTTTCCCGGAAGTAACTCCATGTTTCAAAATTCTTAGGGATGTATGGTTTTCTAATGCAGTTCTTACCAAATGTGTATTCAGATTTCTAAGATCTTTTCTTATGCTTCGTTTAACTTGTTTATCTATTGCTCTGTAGTGTGGTGCTCCTATTTGTTCGTTGTTCTATAAAATCGAGACTTTGGAAGGATAATTTGTTTATTATTTCTGGGTTTATTTTTTATGGTTTTGTAGGTATTGTATATTCCGGTAACTATTGCATTGTATTGTTTTTCTGCGTCTGTTTCATCGATTTCAAGTTCCTTAAAATAATTAGACAGTTCCTGGTTGAAATGTTGGAAGTTATTAACGAGGGTCTCTTTAGACAGTCTTTTAATTTGTTTTATAAATAATTTGGCTCGATGGATTTTAAAATCTAGTCTGATTTTAACACGAATGTCTGAATATGGTCTGAACTATATTTGATCCTGTTTATGACATTAATATTTTTAATAATATATCTATCGGATGACAAGATTTAGTCGATTTCGTTGTGCGTGATGCCATCTGGTGACACCCAGGTCCATCGTCTTTGCGGTTACTTCATATAGAAACTGTTGACTATGTGCATGCTCTGTCCGAAGGCAAATTGGGTGAGTCGAGCGCCTCGCTCGTTTCGATCTCCTAACCCAAAACTACCAACTGTGTCACCACTGTCCAGTTCTTGGCTTCGTCCCATTTTTGCATTAAAGTCACCAATAACCATGTTCCAGGTGCCTTTATTTTCGTCGCATGCTCTATTAACAAGATCGTAAACATCTTCTACATCTTCATCTGAATATGCAGATGTTGGTGCATATACCTGAACAAGAGTTAGAGTTTTGGTAGGTGTTAGTTGGAACTTGAGCACAGCGACACGTTCAGAGTATCCTAAAAATTCAATTATGTTGTCCTTCCACTTCTTTGCCACCATGAACCCCACTCCGTGTTGGCCACTGGTTTCACCGAAGTGGAAGAACACGGCATCGTCTCTTTCCTCTGTTTGCTCACCTTCTCATCTCACTTCTGAAAGTCCCAAAATGTCCCAACTAATATCCCTTAGGGCATAATACAAGCTCAATCAACCGCTCATCTTTCAGCAGCGTCCGAACATTGTATGTAAGAATGTTGAGTGTACCGGAGTCCTTTATGTAATTTGCCGTAATTGTCGTTTGACGGTTAGTCGAATATCTCGCCGGAGATTCTTAGCTCCCCTGACACCAGGGCTGTGCTCGCGCCCGTCTACGCCAGCACAACTGCTGGAGTCGCCGGGCACTTGGGGTTTTTTTTCAATACTAATATGATTAATATTCTTTTGTGTGAATGTTTAGTAATTGGTATAATAAATAATTTTAAGATTTTTGTTGTGATTATTAATTTTAAGATTTTGAGGTCTTACTAAGAATTTCTATTTAGTTACCGTTCTGATTTAATTACAAAATTAAAATTATAATTCACTGTTAATTTGATTATCTTTTATCACTATTATTCTGTTCTGTTATGACTATTATTGTAATAAAGTGCAATTTTCTAAAAACCTTTTTTATTACACCACTGAAATATATTTTACCTAGAAACTTAATATTACTTACAGTTATGGTTTAATTGAACATACTGTTATAAAAAGGCCGTATTTAGACTTAAAACTATATTTTACTTTTATTTTTTAACAAACAAAGATGTAAATGCATCTTAAAATTCGATAAGTAAAATAAAATTAAGCAAAAAAGGGCTTAAGCAGTACTTAGCCTCTGTATTTTATGATAGTATAGAACTTCGTAACAGACGTAAGCATGAGTAGTTACAGTATTAAAAATATTTAGAAAGCGATGATTAGAATAAAAAGCATTACATTTGAGGATTGGTCTTAAATAAATAAGGAAAACGTCTGTAAAACTTTAAACATTAAATACTGATTACCAATTTAATTTAAGGTGTTTCGAATGTAAACAAAAAAAAAGGTTGTTTTTTTTACTATTTTTTGATATATAACAATAGATCATAGAGTCAAAAACAAAGTAGATATACCTGGTTAAACAGTTTTTTTGCTCCCCTGTAAAGTTAGTGAATTCCACTTACGCCTTTATTGGCCTGGGTGTGCGATATATGTCGCAGAATGAACACAGAAGCACAATAATTTAGAATAACGCCATCTATTATCATGCTGCGGAATCAAAACAAACACAATTTGGTATCTCTATTCATTATTGTTAATTTAGAATAACGCCATCTATTATCGTCGGCCTGGAATCAAAACCGATACGCATTTTAGAATCTCTATTGATTATTGTGAATTTAGAATAACGCCATCTATCTCTCATTGGAGTAACTATTAAGTTAGAATTGACAGATTGTTTAGGAGCGTCAAATTAGTGATAATTTGGAGATGGTTAGCATGGGGAGCAAATGGCAACACCGAGCGAATAGTCGAGTCAAATGTCGATTCGGAAGTTTAATCAGCTATTCGAAGTTGACAGGTAGTGACGTTGACAGAGGTTGGCTAACCTGTGTGGGGTAGGCCACTTGGGCGGACAGTTTAGTGAAGTGAACACTTTGAATCGGTCCGGCAAGCTGGGTAGACATATTGGTTGCTCCGCCATGTTAAACTTCTCGCGTTCCTAAGTTTTTAATCGAGCGATATCTCGGACATCCTTGACTATTTTGTATTCAGTGTGTGTTAGCAAGTAATTAAAAGTGTTAACGAAGATTTTCTGAATGTTATTTCCGATATCCCAACCCCTCTGATAACCATTCTCCGTTATCAGAAGTGGGATTGGACCACGACGACCCACGTGTTCGAAATAAAGACTAGTGATGAAAAATGGATGTGTTTGTTGGAACCGCAATTTTCTGACACCGATTCAAGCCGTGAAAACACCTACTACGTCACCACATGGTTTTCGTTTACCGAATTTCGATCCTGAGAAAAAAAATGTGGATGCACGTGCTTGAGTGACGACTACAGTGATGTGCTTTCGTACCAAGATCAACATGGCGCCCCGCTTATGGTCGCTATAAGCCGCGCCTTGAAGGGAGGAGCTTCTTTCTGCCTGGCTGCCTACCGTATCGTTTCCTGGTATGACGTGGACTGATTTTAAGCGACTTTTTATTGCAAGACACGTGGCCAGCTACAACAAGAGCTGCAAGCGTTTCTTTTGTGAAGAAAAAGCGAAAAGTGTTGTGAAACCTCTGAAGTGTTTTACCTGCTACAAGCCGGGTCATGAATCCATGCACTGCTACCGCATAGACGTGAAACAGGATATTCGAGCTACGCCGAAGCACCACAACCACAGCGATGGCAACGAGAGGGGTCCATCGACAACTGCGAAGCCTCATGCATCCGGGATCACCTGCTTCAACTGCCACGGCGACATGAGAGGAGCGGCGCCGACTCCGGGGCGTCGAAGCCTGTTAATGAGGAGAGGATTGACCTGTGCCTCCTGAGCGCGTCGACTGGGATTATCCGGTGAGCAATTTTCATTTTGTTAAGACTCTGGTGCCTTGTGTTCTTTATTAAAGTCTGTAGCCTATAGATTTTGACTTTTTGATGGAGATCTGTGTCATTAGTATTGAGATTTGTTTTCATGTGTTGCCTGATTGTAGCGGGCACTTGATGGATTGTGGAGAATGCCTGAGGGTCAAGTACCATTTGAAGTAAAGGCTTTGAGTTGGATGATAAGTGTGGAATCTTAGGTCGGCTGGTCAGACCGTACCAGTAGCTGTTTCGTAGCCGTAGTCCGTATCTTATTGACATCCCGGTGGTGTCCATAGATGTGCGGTGTGCGGGTGGCACTGGCGGAGGTCGTGTATTGTGCGTTCGTGATGAACGGTGTGAAACAAACAGAGGTTTGTTGGTGGGGCTAGTGTTAGCCATAGGCCACGAATTTGATTCCTGCTTTTTGATGATTAGTTTCTTGCATTGTAATGGTACTATTGCAAAGGTACTTGGCTGCTCTAGGATTTTCGATGGATAGTGTTTGAACTTAAACTTTACTTGGTTATCGCTGGTTAAGCGGTAGTGGCGTAATCGCTGGTTAAGCGGATTACGTTGGCTTTCGCTGGTAAAGCGTTAGCTGTGTTGACTATCGCTGGTTAAGCGTTAGTAGTGTAATCGCTGGTTAAGCGGATTACGTTGGCTTTCGCTGGTTAAGCGTTAGCTGTGTTGACTATCGCTGGTTAAGCGTTAGTAGTGTAATCGCTGGTTAAGCGGATTACGTTGGCTTTCGCTGGTTAAGCGTCAGCTTTTGAATCGCTGGTTAAGCGAGTTGTGTTGACTATCGCTGGAGCGTTAGTGGTGTAATCGCTGGTTAAGCGGATTACACGGGCTTTCGCTGGTTAAGCGTCAGCTGTGGAATCGCTGGTTAAGCGAGTTGTGTTGACTATCGCTGGTTAAGCGTTAGTGGTGTAATCGCTGGTTAAGCGGATTACATGGGCTTTCGCTGGTTAAGCGTTGGCTGTTTTATCGCTGGCTAAGCGAGTTGAGTTGACTATCGCTGGAGCGTTAGTGGTGTAATCGCTGGTTAAGCGGATTACACGGGCTTTCGCTGGTTAAGCGTCAGCTGTGGAATCGCTGGTTAAGCGAGTTGTGTTGACTATCGCTGGTTAAGCGTTAGTGGTGTAATCGCTGGTTAAGCGGATTACATGGGCTTTCGCTGGTTAAGCGTTGGCTGTTTTATCGCTGGCTAAGCGAGTTGAGTTGACTATCGCTGGTTAAGCGTTAGTGGTGTAATCGCTGGTTAAGCGGATTACATGGGCTTTCGCTGGTTAAGCGTTGGCTGTTTTATCGCTGGTTAAGCGAGTTGTGTTGACTATCGCTGGTTAAGCGTTAGTGGTGTAATCGCTGGTTAAGCGGATTACATGGGCTTTCGCTGGTTAAGCGTTGGCTGTTGTATCGCTGGTTAAGCGAGTTGTGTTGGCTATCGCTGGTTAAGCGTTAGTAGTGTAATCGCTGGTTAAGCGGATTACGTGGGCTTACGCTGGTTAAGCGTTAGCTGTTGAATCGCTGGTTAAGCGAGTTGTTGACTATCGCTGGTTAAGCGTTAGTAGTGTAATCGCTGGTTAAGCGGATTACGTGGGCTTTCGCTGGTTAAGCGTTAGCTGTTGAATCGCTGGTTAAGCGAGTTGTTGACTATCGCTGGTTAAGCGTTAGTAGTGTAATCGCTGGTTAAGCGTGTTATGATGTGGGCTTTCGCTGGTTAAGAGTTAGCTGTAAAATCGCTGGTTAAGCGTGTAATGATGTAGACTTTTGCTGGTTAAGCGTTAGCTGTTGAATCGCTGGTTAAGGGTGTTATGTGTGCTTTCGCTGGTTAAGCGTTAGAGGGTTAATATCAATGGGTAAGCGTTGTTATTATCACTGGTTAAGTGATAGGATTTGTAACGCTGGTTAAGCGCTACAATGTTAAGTACTGGTTAAGTACTTCAGTGACTGGGTAAGTAGTGATGCATGGTGCTGGTTAAGTGCCGTGGATATGTTTGGTAGAGTCATAATGCTTTCTTAATTTTGTGCCAATTTCTATTATGTGCCTTATTCTTTCATTTTAGTTTGTTTTGTTTTGGTTTGGCAGTAGTCAACTTAACATTTAAAGTATCTAGCATAGTAAGAGTTTTCTTATAATCTGTAACGTTATAGGAAAAATAAGGTAGCATGTTGAACAAACCTTCTTAAAATTATTTTGATAAAGGCTCGAAATGATTATCTTGATGGTGTTGTGTTTGTAACCGGATGGAGGTTACGTTTTGAAGACCGGATGGAGGTCGATAGATTTCATGCTTATGACCGGATGGAGGTTATAATGTGTGATGATGAAGACCGGATGGAGGTCAGAGTAGGAGCACTGCAATATTTTAATTAGTTCCCTTCATTGAATGAGTATGGGTGTTGTTCGACATGTCAGCTTTTAGAGAAAGAGTTTCTTGTGATTTTTATTAGACCCTGTAATTATTTTGATGAGAAAACCTTTTCCATTTGGGTCAGGAATGGCCGTACGGTTAGAATGAATACTGTTCGAGATTTTTTCTCATTCCAGATTCCTCACACGAGGATGTGATGTCTCACACGAGGACGAATGTCTCACACGAGGACGTGTGAATTGTCAGAATGGCCGTGTCGCAGAATGAACACAGAAGCACAATAATTTAGAATAACGCCATCTATTATCATGCTGCGGAATCAAAACAAACACAATTTGGTATCTCTATTCATTATTGTTAATTTAGAATAACGCCATCTATTATCGTCGGCCTGGAATCAAAACCGATACGCATTTTAGAATCTCTATTGATTATTGTGAATTTAGAATAACGCCATCTATCTCTCATTGGAGTAACTATTAAGTTAGAATTGACAGATTGTTTAGGAGCGTCAAATTAGTGATAATTTGGAGATGGTTAGCATGGGGAGCAAATGGCAACACCGAGCGAATAGTCGAGTCAAATGTCGATTCGGAAGTTTAATCAGCTATTCGAAGTTGACAGGTAGTGACGTTGACAGAGGTTGGCTAACCTGTGTGGGGTAGGCCACTTGGGCGGACAGTTTAGTGAAGTGAACACTTTGAATCGGTCCGGCAAGCTGGGTAGACATATTGGTTGCTCCGCCATGTTAAACTTCTCGCGTTCCTAAGTTTTTAATCGAGCGATATCTCGGACATCCTTGACTATTTTGTATTCAGTGTGTGTTAGCAAGTAATTAAAAGTGTTAACGAAGATTTTCTGAATGTTATTTCCGATATCCCAACCCCTCTGATAACCATTCTCCGTTATATAAATATACAAGAATTGCTCGTTTAAAGATATTACATTAGAATTGCCGTAGTGACATTAGTAAAAGTTGATCAGTTAAAAAATAAACAATTAGTATAGGTGTTTGACGACTTCATAAGACGTGAATAACAAAGATCATTATGAATTCGATTTTACGGTGAAAAATAATAATATTTATTCGTTTTGTGAAGCACATCTATACACCTTTTGACGTAAAAAAAAAAAGCTACACAATCATTAGAAAACATTCTTTACAGTTTTTGTTCTAAATAAAAATTTTAGCAGCTATTTTCAACGAATAAAAAAACGTTAGTTTTTATAGCATAACGATAGTCGTAAAAATTTATACTTGCACTATTATATTAAAATAAAACTAGTCTCAATTGTTTGCACAAGCACTTGAAGATATTTTGCTGAACATAGACCCCTCTTTAACCGTCATAAAACGATTTTGGTTTCAAATTGACATAATCACTTAAATAGACTAAATTTTGATTGATAGAAATCGTATTATAAAGATAACTTAAGTTTTGTGATACTGGAAATGTCTTTTGTTTAATATTAATAGGATAAGATAATATAATATGGGTCCACTCTAATACGGTTCCGAAGTTTGAAGAGGTCATCCTGTTGAAATAAATATCCTAGTTCCGAAATAAAAGGATTCACACCCAACGGCTTCGCACGTAGCCCGCGTGGGCGTCCGCAGGTGTGTACACAGCTTATATTAAGATAACTTACTCATATATTTTTGGGGAATTGGTGTAGTACTACTAAACGTAAAAGTAATATTAAACCCACACGCCTGAACTCACAGTTCATTGTCCTTTAAAGAGCACAGTTGCTTTTAGTGCCGACAAGTAAAACCTTTATATTGTTTACATTATTTTCGAACCCATGCTTTATATTAAGACAATCAAGCTTCACTTAGACGATGAAAGTTATTTTTTTTAAAACAAAAGTTGCCCCACACTAAGAATTTCTCCAGTGTAGTGGGTGCATTTACAAAAATAGAAACTCAAACACCCAGATCCTAGGAAAAACATATACTAGTAGGTCATACAAATATTTGTTCCGTGCGGGAATCAAAAAAAAAGCGCTCAGCCACAGCGATGACTAATAATTGCATGCAATTTGTGTTACACTGCGGAGTATTCAGTGACAATGATTTTAATCGATCAAACAAAAACCTCAATGTAGTCAAACTCGCCTTCGAGTTCTTGCATTATCTCAATGAGGCTTTAACCTAGGTATTTTCTTAAAGTTCCATTAAAATAAAAATGAATAATAATACTCAAAGCATTTATTTCAAGTAGGCACTTTTGAATTGTGTAAAGACAAAAAAAAAGAACAGTTAAAAAATAGGTAGTTATGGAGCTATAGTCCCAGTCACAAGACATAATAAATGTGAAAGTACCGTACCATTCCAATGCGTAGATCTCTATGGAGAAGAATGGGCAAGAAACTCCATGGCCACTCTTTTTCAAACGTCAAAATTATTATTAGAGCCCTTGTTACATCATTGATTTTCAGATGGTACAAAGTCCTGTATGATATACATAGGAATATCTTCATTTAAGGCATTCCTGGGGTAGAGCTTCATACTAATTTGGGCATTTTCTATCGACAGTTAAACTTGCTTCAAAATTCTACCTCTTCCAGTACATTTATACCAGTGTAAGTACATATTGCAACTGTGGCAGAGAAATGCAAAATGAGTTGCAAGTGACATGCGCGTTAGTTACGCTCTATGAGTGCTCCTGAAGAGCATTTTTAGAATTGTAGGTTACTGATGGAAACTAAGTAAGTACGGTAAAAGTAGGACGAGAATTATTATGAATAATGCTTGAGCGTGTAGTATCTGAGGTAAAAGGTTTTTTTAATGTAATGCTAGCTATATTAAATTACCTTTTAAGCTCCATTTTCATCATCTGCCTTGCTTTTTTTCCAGCCGTGTTTTTCAACACAGTTGGAAAGAAGTTGGCTCCTAGTCTTACTGATTTAATGATGGCAACTAAATAAGTATGTAGGTACGCAAAACGGAATGACACATAATGCTGTGTATAACGGACACGATAAATAATTTAAAGTTTTAGAAAGTATTCACATATAATTTGGTTGTTCATAATGTTGGCAGCAATGATAACCATTGACAACCTCACAATCACATCATCAACTGAAAAACTTTGGGCTGTTGCTACTATGGACAGCAGATACCATGAAAAACCTCAAAGAAAAAAAAAATTAAGAGTTATGGCTCCCAGTCTAACTGGATACATTACACAAAATGTACGGACTGTTTATATTGCTATACTGTGCATATTGCAATTAAAACTATGCCTTGGCGAAACTTGTCTCGATATAGACACGCTTTCCGGCCACCGTAGGCGCGGGCATGCGTGCGGTGAGTAATGGGCGACTCGCTGTCCAACTATGGACCATGCCCGGGTCGACGGCGCGTTGTGTTCCTCACGCCCCTCAAGGAGCTGTCAGCAATATGACAGGGGACCTCTTACAGGACCAAAGCCTGCCGGGGTTGCGGGAAGGGACACCGTGGGTTTTAGACAGTACAAGTCTGACAGTAAGGGTGGGAGGACTCATTCGATGATTTTACCAAAAAGTCTCGATATGGATGGTCACTACAGGCCACCTTAGGCAACTGCGATTTAACCTTGACGATAGACCCCTGCGATTTTATTATTTGGTCAATTTATTTCTTTCTCCAAGATCATTTTGTGTCAAATAAATTACGGTCGTCCCACTTCTCGTCGGCTCTAAAACATGTATCGTGTACAAATGTAATCACATTTCCCACCTCGCGTAGCAAACGCTGTTTTCTTTTACATAACAAAGAAAAATACCTCTATTTCAGTAACACGGTACAACAGAAATCCCTTTTGTTTCGTTCCAACGCGCGGGTGTGGACGCGAAAAACAATTTAAAATTGTCTTATTTTTAAAACTTTTACAAATGTTTTGTTTAGAACAGAATATTTTGGGGCTATGAAGACTTGAGACAGGTCTCATGTAAAATTTATTATTTTAATTAAAATAAACACCTATTCATTTATAATTATGACTTGAATCATAACATAGCGAAGGCTGAGTTTGTACAACAACACAAAAATATTAAAATGATTTTTAAACGATTTTCTAAAAAATATTGCAGTTACTAATCAACAGATTTGAACATTCAATAAAAGTGTTACTTAAGTATAAGTTGATAAATCTGTATCGATCACAGACTGATATTGCCCAGACATTCGTATGTAAAAAAAAGTTTCCAGGTAGGAACACCGAGAAAATTTATGACTTTACATTCTAAGTATAACAAAATTGTTTCCATGAAAACTGCAATTTCTTAAATACCTATGTCCATCATAATTATTTGAACTAGTGAAATAATAAAGCAATGTGAAATAAATTCACGTCTTTCTCTGCTTCAATTTATGTCACAACGTCAAAACTTTACGTTTGAACAATGATCAAAATATTTAGGTACAGGGACCAAGTAGTTCATTGTCAAAAAGTTTGTAAGACTAAACACTTTGTGAAAATAGTTATTTTCCATCATGTCAAAGTATTATGTAAAATAACAAAAAAAATAGTTACTTAACTAATTAAAAGCGAAACAGTTAATTACGGCAAAGACAAAAAATAACGGAATCATTTCAGTACCTTTTCAAACATTATTAGAAATGTCTTCATATGCAGGCAATGCGAGATTTCCGACGAAAAAAGGGGTTTTATTTGAGACAGCTATCCGCTAGGGAGCTCTTCGTCACGTAAGGGTGTCGTACGATACGCGAACGTGCCAAGAACGCGGCTGCCCCTAATGCGTCTACTCGACCGAACGTACTAGTTAGGGAATTTGACTGATAACGCATCACGTGTAGGGGAATATGAGAATGATATATTATGTGTCGGCTTTTGTTTCGAACTTTGGTACTTGTGTTCGAGGGTTTATGAGTACCTTGATGGAATGGCTGAAAGGGTGTGGTTATGTTTTCAAGATGATGATGACTAATTCACGACATCAATTATTCCTATTGCCAATAATTTGAAATCGTGTTTTTTTTTTTGCAATTTGGCGATTAAGTTCACAGTCCAGGACGTAATTCAAAAGTGACCTGTTACGAACTTACAATAGAAAGAGTAGCTAGAATTTCACATCACTAATACTTCAAAGGCTGTCTCTTCTGACTTGGTTCTTGTTTAGATTTGTAACAAGTTATTTTTGGCCGCTTTTCTTTCACTATTTCACTGATTATTATCTTAACGTTTAAAATAAAGATCCTATTTTTTATTTCTCTATTTAGGCAGGCCCAATAATGCTGATTTGAATAGTCTCGTGGCATTGCCGACTGTCTAGTCATAGGAAAGGCAGAGTTGTTGAAGTAGTGGATAGAAATTGGGGGAGTCCATATGCTCAGAAGCAAGGCAAGTACAAGTTATAAAATTAAAGTAATTCTGTTTACCTCTTCATCATCTGTCTAGCCTTTTCCCAACTATAATTATTGGGGTCGGCTTTCAGTTGAATCAGATGCAGCTGAATATCTGTATGTTACATGGAACGACTGCCTATCGGACCTCCACAACCCAATAACTGTCTGTTGTCAGACTTTTAAGCCTTTGTCAAACAGACAGGCGAAGGGAATGCGATCCGAAACGTTTTTATTTGTAATGTATGGAATCGTTTGAATCCAGTCACATAGAAAAGCGAAAGCGACCCGATAGTCTATGTGACTGGCTTCAAACAATTCCATACATAGCAAACAAAAACGCTTCGGTACGCATTCGTTTCGCCTGTCAGTTTGACAGCTTTAGAGCTTCCGACTAATAGTAACGACTGATCAGACTGACAGATCTACATATGACAGCCGGGACCAACGGGTTAACGTGCTTTCTAAGGCTCGTCATCAAAATGTATTTTAAAAAGGTTTTAAGTAGGTACCAGAACTGGTATCCCAAAAATGTCTTACCGTATCGTGCAAGTTTAAAGCACGAAACATAAAGTGAGAAACGTATGTGGTATTCGCTGGCAATGGCTTCCAATAATTCACGTGGTGCCATTAAACGCGATATCTTATTGCAATAGGTGAATTCTGGCGATACCGAAACAGCTTTTGGTAGTATTTTAAATTCTGTATGTTGGAAAGTATTGGGAAATGCTGGATATGAATTACTTACTGTTGCATGCATTTGAAGAATATCGGGAAAATGTGACTTAATGGTTGATAGTTTATACTTTTCGAATTTGTCTATTAAAAAACCAAACACAAAAAAACTTTATAGTAACTTTTCTTTCGGAAGTCGTTGGCTTTATTTTTTTTTATTCCATTGACATAATATGGCCACCGACTTCCGAAAGAAAAGTTTTTTTTTTTGTTTGTGTTTGGTTTTGAAGTCGGTTCCCTTTTTTTCAAATAGTTTTTTGTTTTTCCCTTTTTAGTTGAGATAATCAACAAAAATCTTCATAAAATCGGCGTCTTTGAAAATCTACAATCCTATTAAGCAAAACGGATCTATGTGAGCCATTTCACGAGATATCCATTATAGACCGGAAGCCAGACCAAAATATCGTTAGTGATTTCTTCTCAAGCCATAATTAGTAGACTACATAAGGGAGTCGGATCATAAAGATTTGTGGAAGTCAGCTGCTGTTCCGTTGGTGGGATAAGCAGCAATAGCCGTTCAAAGACGTAGAAAAAATAATATTTTTTAGTCATTTCCTCCCAACTGAAACTTGGTTTATATTAAAGATTACCTTATATCACGAAGAATAAAACCAATCAGCTGTCTGTAACATGGTGGAATACACGTCTGCTGGTCACTCGAACATGTAATTTTTTATATTATTTTCAGTGATTTCCTCTCGACTCAAATTTTACCTGATGAAAGTTTACATGAAAATATGGATAAAAGCAAACGTCAGCTGGCTGTATCTCGGTGGAAAGATCGTAAAATAAAATATGAAGAAACAAATATTTTATTAAATCTGAATAACTAAACGTAATTTATTTGCAATATCAAAACGGACATAAGGGAAACGAGTGTCTGTCATAATGACACATAGAAGAAGCCATAAAAAAATAATAATTGGAAAAAAAAACTTGTGTCATCCTTAATGTCTAATCTTGTCAAATCATTCTGCTGTCATAAGGTTTCAAATCAATATTAAATGATTTTGTTGTTGTATTTCGTTATTTTGTTCAAGTTATGGAACTGTTCTTACTGGAGTGAATAAGTAATTGACACCCTGATCAAGAAGGTCCGTTAACCGGTTCAACAGAATCAGAAGGATTCCCGCACGATCTTCAATGATGAGACAAGGCTCTCGCTTGGAGATTACGTGAAGAGCTTCTCGATCCGGCTTGCATTATGAAGAAATTCCTATCTTCGAGGTCCGAACTAGATATCCATTGATATATGTTTCATAACAACATGTTTATTTTGTATTTTTAATTGTTTTATATGTAATGTAAATGAAAAATGTAAATGACAATAACATCAAACAATGAATCAAGCAATGATTGGGGGTTTTCTTTATAGAAAAGCTTTTTATTTCTTATACTTTTCACTAATTGAGAAAATAAATCAATAGACCCATTTATACGTTTTTTCAAGAGTTCATTATGATCGTTTTGCATATTCGTGCAAAGAATGGGCAGAGAACCTTAGGCCCATCGCATACGGCGTATTCTAAACGCGCAGAAGACGCGCGTTTCAGGAACGCGCCTCTTCGGCGCCGTAGACGCTGATTTGTTATTGCGTTTGGATTGATGATACAAGCGCGCGTATAAAGAAGCGGAGTAGAGGAGAGAGTCTTATATGTATGAGTTATTAAGTAATCATTCAGACATAACCGCGCGGTTAGTCAACCGCCAGAAAATAGAATCGCGCTGCTCCCGCGCGTTTCTATTACTATGGAGTCTTTACTTTGCGTTCAGTTGCGTGGCGGATACCGCGCGGTTAGCACATCACAGCTCGTGAGTTTGGCACGGTTCGTTTCGACACTGAACTGTTTATTGATGAAGTGGAGAAGAGAAATGCAATATGGGATATTCAGTGTGAGGATTACTCAAATAAAACTATCATAACCAAGCTTGGCAAGAGTTAGTGAAGATATTTGGAAATTGTGAAAATACGTTGGAAACTTGGTTGGTTACTTAATATTGGATGCACCCATTTGCATTGCATACCGCATTTTTTATCGTTTTTTTAAGGAGCAACAACCACAGTAAATCGATTTATCGCTGACCTCCTTTTTCAAACGGACGTTATCCCTGTACGATAATCACATATGCCGGAGTCTGATTGCATAACAATTTTGCGGTTTCGAACCGCGCGATTCATGAACGCGCGGTTTCCGCAAGTCTGTACTAGCCCTTAGTCCTGCTTGTACAATAATTTTCAAAGTATCAGCTGACGACCTTTCCACCGATATACAGCCAGCTGACGTGTGTTTTTAGCCATATCTTCATGTAAACTTTCATCAGGCAAAATTTGGGTTGAGAGGAAATCACTGAAAATAAAATAAAAAATTACATGTTCGAGTGACCAGCTGACGTGTATTCCACCATGGTACCGTCGGCTGATTGGTTTTATTCTTCGTGATACAAGGTAATCTTCAATATAAACCAGGTTTCAATTGAGAGGAAATGACTAAAAAAAAATATTTTTTCTACGTGTTTGAACGGCGATTGCTGCTTATCCCACCAACGGAATCGCAGCTGACTTCCACGAATGTTCATGATACGACTCCCTCATGTAGTCTGCAAATTATCGCTTGAGAGGAAATTGGTCACGGACATCTGTTACGGGCTCCCGCTCTATTATTGTCATATACTAAAACCTTCCCCAGAATGTAACAAATACTTTTCTGAAAACTGCATCAAAATCGGTTCAGCCAAACGCGAGATAATTGCGGACAAACATGCAATCGTCCCTGAAAATCTACGATCCAAGTAAGCAAAACGGATCCACGCGGGCAACGTCACGGAATATCTATTAGTGTTATATACTAAAACCTTTTCCAGAATATAATGAACATTTTCCTGAAAACTGCATCAAAATCCGTTCAAACGCGAGATAATTGCGGACAAACATACATACATACATACATACAGGTCGAACTGAGAACCTACTTTTTTTTTGAAGTCGGTTAAAGAAGGGTCGAATTGCACTAGAAGTTTGAGTTTCTTCTGTACCGTACCATAAGTACACACAATTACATACACGAATAGTTTCTTCAAGTCATTCGTTGTGAACATAATATGTTCACAACGAATGACTTGAAGAAAAAAAAAAACACAATAAATATTTTAATTAAAGATTTGATATTATCAAATCTTTAATTAAAATATTTATTGTGTTTTTTTTTTTATTACCTTCATCATGTAGACGAAGAAAATAAAATCGACCAGTCTTAACCCATTCTTGACCACTGTACCAATTTGGGAACACTTAATTAAAAAGGGTTTATAAAAAAAGTTTTGACAATAGCAAATATTGTGTTACTTTGTTGTGCAGTCGAAGGTGCGTTCATTAGGTAAAGATATCGGATTATACTAATTTGTTCAAAAATCTTTCGTTTTGGCTACATTCAATTTCGTTATCCGGAGGACACTGCAGGTAAGTGTATTTTTGTTCTTTTTTTTCATTACAGATAGTGAATATCGTGAATATTGGTGATATTTTCGTATAATAGGTACATAATCTAACCTCTAAAGTTATTTTATTGCAGTTATTTTACATGTTTATAAAAACATAGTGACATAATTATAGGTGTGCCAATTTGGGAACAACGGCTACAAGTGTACTAAAAATAACCTTTTCACCTCACCCGCTCGGAAAGATTCTATTTCTCATTCAAAATCTGAGCGCAAAACTCCATTTTGTGCTCTAGAGCACAAAGTGTTGTTTAAAATTCGAACACGTCTTGTATTCAATTGTTTTCTACTTTTCTACACTGCCAGGTGAGCCGCCCCCGCTGCATTTCCTCGCTGTGTGAGGTGAAAAGTTGTGTGTTGCACTCGGCAGCAAAGTTTTTCTGCATCTCGTACCTTTGAAAACTTCGCATCGCTCAGGATTCTATATTTGAACCGCTCGTTACTCTCGCGGTTCAATCTTAGAATCCTTCGCTAGCTCAGTTTTCAATTCAAGTACTCGCGCCAAAAATCAACTTTGCAGCCTTGCATAACAAATAACTATTTCACCTCACCCGCTCGGAAAGATTCTATTTCTCATTCAAAATCTGAGCGCAAAACTCCATTTTGTGCTCTAGAGCACAAAGTGTTGTTTAAAATTCGAACACGTCTTGTATTCAATTGTTTTCTACACTGCCAGCCGAGCCGCCCCCTGTATAGGTCAATGCCCCCACTTCATTTCCTCGCTGTGTGAGGTGAAAAGTTGTGTGTTGCACTCGGCAGCAAAGTTTTTCTGCGTCTCGTACCTTTGAAAACTTCGCATCGCTCAGGATTCTATATTTGAACCGCTCGTTTCTCTCGCGGTTCAATCTTAGAATCCTTCGCTCGCTCAGTTTTCAATTCAAGTACTCGCGCCAAAAATCAACTTTGCAGCCTTGCATAACAAATAACTATTTCATTTACAGAATCAACATGAATCGCAAGCAATGTTTTAGTGGTACTAATGACTTCAGGGGCTTTTTTTTTCTTAGCGTGGTAAAATCATCAAATGAGTCCTCCCACCCCGGGCAGGGCGGGAGGGACTGTCAGACTTGTACTGACTAAAATCCACGGTGTCCTTCAATATCTCTTTATGTTCCGGGGTCACGGTAGGGAAATAAGTCCTGCGACCCCAGCAGGCTTTGGCCCTCTAAGAGTCGTTTTGCTGACGCTCTTTGAGGCGCGCGTGGAACACGACGCGCCGTCGACCCGGGCATGGTCCATGGTCGGACAGCGAGTGCCCTTTACTCGCTGTCCGCATGCCCGCGCCTACGGTGGCCGGAGATCGTCTGCTAACGTCCGACGCCGCGGGCGTCTACCACTGCGGTTTGGGCGGAGGGAGGACGCTGTCCTATCCCTCTCGCGGCCCACCTCCTCCTTCGCGAACATTACTGCTTCGCAGAAGGAGGCCACCGCTTCCCACTCTGTCTCGCCCCGCAGCATGGCCTCGACCAATACCGGGCGCGAGAGGTCTCCGCCTATCGCCTCCGTGAGGACACGGCGGAGCTCTGCCAAAGCGGGGCAGTCCTGGAGCGTATGCTCCACCGTGTCCTCCGGGCGATCATCGCAGTGGTGACACCCGGGCGTCTCTTCCCTCCCTATCCGACACAGGTACCTCCCGAAACTTCCGTGTCCGGTGAGGACTTGCGTCATCCGATAGGTCAGGACGCGGTGTCGTCTCTCCAGTCACTCCTCAAAGAGGGGTCTTACCGCCGCGATTGCGGCGCGCCCGGACTTCAGGGGCTTAGAAGAAGCTATCGACCCAATAGCTGAGGATAGTGACGATGGCTTGGAGTATGATTTAGCGATCGTTCCACCAGAGCCAAGCTTTGTGACTGACGAAGAAGAAGGAGATGATGATGTGGCACCTAATACCCTACCAAATGGTATCCCAGGTAATATTGAGGTATTTGTTCGCAACGTGGGAACTTTGGAACCCGAAGATAGCAGTGATGATGAACCTTTGGCTGCTAAAAGGTCACGACCTTCCTTTAGATCGGCTCAACCAGAGCAGAGAGAAACGAGTGCGATGTGCCACAGCACATGATATGGCACAAATGCCATATCAGAGGTCACTGGGGTTGCAAGAAGTGCAAGAAAACCCTGTTTATTGATAAATCGTGTTTCGCAAATTTTCACTCATAAGGAGCCGTTGTGCCAATTTGGGAACACCACTGAAAAATCATGAAAATTATTCCATTTGTTTTTTTTTCTGATACTGTTTTTTCTTGTAGCTACTTAATTTCAATTAATAAAAGAATTTTGAAAATCCGGTCTGTAGTTTTGATTTGGCCACTAATGGGTTAAAAAATATTTGTCTTTATGAAAAAAACTTGGTATTGCTATTGTCCCGGCTGACACATTTGAACTTTTATAGCAAAAGTTTCGCAACAAAATGTTTTGCGATCAATCTAATATTGATGTTGATTTTACTAAGTATAAACTTAATTCAGCAATTTTCCCTTGGGCATTATGTCAGGCGAATTATGTTTTTAAGCTATTGCGTGGCTTTTATCAAGAAATTCCCTAACGAAAATACCTAAGGAAAAAAACCTAACTCGTCTAACGTCGTTTTAGTTCGGGAGACTTCAGCTATCATAAAAACATCCGTCCTACAGACAATTTACTTTTTCTTACTGATTTTAAACGGCCAGTTACAAAAGGAGGTTTTTACAATGAAACCTACTTATAAAATTCTCCTACAACAAAGCCGAGTGGCGCAGTGGAAGTGTCCTGGGCCCATAACCTGTTGAAAATTTTGACCCAGTTTGGAAGTGAGACCTGGGAATCTTGTATGTATATAAAAGACCCACTTATATTATCTTCATTACAATTTATTTTTCTTTATTACAGTAGTGCACCACAAACATTTTAAATAAATGATATTCTCGTTAAATATTCGACCTAAGCGATAATTTTTTATTGTTTTTTTTTTTAAATTGCTGTGCATTAGCGTTACCTCGCCAGTCCCCCGAGTGGCACATGTATTTTTTTTTTTCATAAAATATATTGGCTGTTGCACAATCCGTGTCTTTAACGTGGGTAAGTGGGATTCAACTTTTGCCGTCAATGCAGGTTGCAGGTAGAAGTACTTGAAACCTGCATTGACGGCAAACAGGTCTCATTTGCGGTGGGCCTCCTCAAGGCTGCCTGCCTCGCATTGCCATTGTCGGAGTCCAACGCCCAATAGTTTTTACTGTGTTCCGTCAGTGCACTGCACCAGTTCCTTCTGGATGAGGGAGCAAACTCCATCTTGGGTTTTATCTTTGCTCCTGGACTAGATTGTTGCCAAGTGTGAATCCATTGTAAATAAAAATAAACTTTGAATTTGCAGTATCTACTTACATCTTCAGGTCTTAGACATGATCCATCGAAGGACGAATAACGCATTACTCACCGTTCACATGCCTGAACCTAAAGGTGGTTGGAAATTACCTTGCCACTTCCGATGTCGTAGACATCTCGCACGGCGAGTCCTAGATTACCCTTTTTTGTAATCGTGGTAAAATTATGAAATGAGCCCTCCCACCTAGGGCAGAGCGAAAGGGACTCGTACTGACTAAAATCCACGGTGTCCTTCAATAGCCCTTTGCGGTCCGGGGTCACGGTAATTCGCAAGTACCGCGACCCCAGCAGGCTTTGGCCCTCTAATGGGGAGGCCCGTCATTATGCTGACACTCTTTGAGGCGCGCGTGGAACAACGCGCCATCGACCAAATTTCATAACAACATGGTTCAGTGGACTGGAATACTTTTTTTACAGCAGTAGTTACCTTGGCATAATAATATGGAGTTAAGAAAGGATGTACCTATTTTCCGCTAAAATATCTACGTAAAACAAACCAACTCCGAGTTTTCATTTCACAATCTCAACTTTAAACATATCACCATCACAACTTTCCGCAAGTTGTTTCAAGCAAGTTAAAGTAAATGGGTTACTATTGTAAATTTCCATAAAGGTCCATTTCCTCCGTGCCTGCAGTGTTGCAATCTTTAAGCTGGGAATTTATGTTTTCTTTATGTCGCTTCGCCTTAAGCTGCAGTCGTGTGCATATTTGGCGAAGAGGCCACGACGGGAATGTACTCTCACGGAATAATTTAAAGGAATGGTTATTTAGTGTAGTGTAGTGTAATGTCACGCGTTTATAAAGAATAAAGAAGTAGAAGAAGGATTTAGATTTTTTGTTGAGCCATGTAAATTAGGAGTCCTGATCCTGTGGCAATGCAGCAAAATAAATTTTTGAAGACTGTAGGATTTTTTTAATTTGTTTTTTACGTGGTAACATCATCCAATAAGTCTTCCCACCCTAGGAAGGACTTAAATCAATTTATGTTTAGTTGCTTAAACGACATCCATACTAATCAAACATAATTCTACAAAAGTAAGTGAAAGGAAACTATCGTCAAAACAAAACATAAATAAAAATGACCAAAATTTGTTAGAAAATACAACCTTTACTAAAAATAACAGTTTTTATTTAATATACAAGAAGGCATGTAATTTTTATCACCAATACACAGAGGACATCGCCCTTGTGTTTTGTCACCATCAAAAATTATCTTTTTACTTACGTCACGTAATTGTTTTTGGGTCATGACATGAGTCCACCTGGGTTGACAACAAAAAATACTTCAGAAGGTCAAACTCTTATATAGAATATCCAGATTATAACTGTTGTTCGACTTCTTCGTAAAACAAGTGAACATCTCCAAGAAAAACATTTGAGGCTATTGTCTAACAGACAGACAAAGCGAATGCAATCCGAAGCGTTTTAATTTGTAATGTATGGAATTGTTTGAATCTGGTCACATAGAAAAGCGAAAGATCTGATAGTCTATGTGACTGGCTTGAAACAATTCCACCCATTACAAACAAAAACGCTTCGCATCGCGTTCGCCACGCCTGTCTGTTTGACAATAGCTTGAATGTGTGCATGGCGCTCACTTAAAATGTTACTTTTTGTTTCGGAACCGGTATCTGGACATTTTATAATCTAAAGTCAATTATAGCTTGTAAAATTATAGAAGAAAAAAGGTCGATATCTGTCAGTAGTTAAACTGATTTAGAAAGAACATCGACCAATCAGTAACCGGTAAAACACTTGAATGACATCTCTTGCTAAAGTTTTGAAGAAGGAACTTCTATGTCGCAATGACACATTATTTAAATGGGGAAGGCAAGTGTCAAAGTGACAAGTGACAGTTTGGTCCCAAAAGAACTGTCAAATCAAAGGAATTTTCTGCAAAAAAAACGATTTATTGATGTAAAATGACTAGATGATGTGTAATAAGCTGTAAAAATGATGGAACATACAAATTTCCGTCAATTCACACTATCAAGAAATAATGGGTAGCTGCTGTGACTGCCTTGAGAACAAAAATTGAATTATAACTAAGGAAAAGCTATATAATAAACAAATATCCAGGCTTGCGAAGCTGGGACAGGCCGTTAGTTGAGTTTATTAATGAAATTCTATGATTATACCATAACTAAACAATCGAATACACTTTTCAAAATAATATATACTTTTCTATTGGAGGTTAAGTACCAGTATTGCATCGCTCTATAAATCATGAAATTGTTCGTCTGGCGGAAGAATTATCACCTGGAACGAGTTTTGTGATAGTTGTGGTGTTAAGAAATTAAATATATTGTGATATTTCTCAAATCTAAATAGAAAAAAGGGGTAAAATTACTGACTTAAAACATTATGATATTTTATCAAAACAGAAAGTTAGAAGCAGCATTATATTCTTGTTATAGGAGAGGACAGGTAAAACATACCTAAACTCAAAAATTGAAACCTCAACTACAAGTAATTGTGGATTTATTACGGTAAAATCAAATGTATAACCACTCAATTAAATCACTTTTTTTCCTGTTGTAGATGCACCGCGGCGTCTTAATTCTTTTTTTAGTATATGCACTTGCATTGACGAATAATTTTCCATATTTGTTTTGTATTTATACTCAATTTTTATAACAATAAATCTTGTTTGTTTTTTGTACAAGGTAGACAGTAATCTGACGTAGGGACCAACTATCGCAGCGCCATCTACGATTAGCTTTGAGTTGCCATCCCCATTAAGCAATACACATTTTTATTTGCAGCCCTTTCAATAAACATTGAAAAACTGGAATAAAATCATTAGTAAATTATGTTGCGAATTGCTTTAAAAGGGTCGTCCTTGCTAACAGTTATTTTAAAATTGACCGCAGCAACTTAACTTCGTTCTTACTATAATAAAAATAAGGAAAAGTTATTTCTATTTTGAATGACAAAATTATAATAATTTTACATTAATGTACACGTTGTAAAAAGGTAAAATGTTACATCTTGTTATACACTTTACTACTCGTATACAGGGTGGAATTTTGTAATGCCACCTGGAGGGAAAGTACTCTTAATACTGCAGATAGAAAATTTTACTCAAAGGAAACATTCCTTTATTTTTGAAATAGAAAGCAAACTGCATTCAAAGATTTTCGAAAATTCTCTTCTCCCACACCCGGGAATCGAATCGGCTAAAATCTGAAAAAAATATAGGTAAATACCCTGTACTTTTATTGCATCGATCGTTAGGGTCAATTGTAAGGATGAAATCTCTCTAACAAACATTAAAATTAAAATCAATTTTAACCTTCTATTGGTGACGTGCCGTCAATTTGACACCTATTAACTAAAACCACTGAATATGTGTCGAACGACTGTTTCCCCTCACCCGCACTTCTCAGTAGCTGCATTTAGCTCAGTTTGGCGTCCGATTTCACACAAATTGGTACTTGCAAACGCACAGATGATGAGATATAGGATACCCGACGTCAATTTGACGTCAATAGTGTCCGTAATTTATACTACTATCAGGTTGTAATTTTTCATAAAAAATTAATCCAAATGACGAAGATTACGAGTATTAACACTGAGATTTTAAAACAAAGTAGCAGTGATGAGTTAGAACAGAATCACTGAGTGGAATCTGATCGTAACACGAAAAGTGAGCAGAAAGTCCAGAACCTGACACGGACTTCGAGGATGAGTTTTTTAGTAATTTGAAAAGTGATAGGCTTTTGTTGCTCAATAAGTGCCGCAAAAAATAAAAAAAAACATCACATCTGTACATGTAGTGCAAGAAACCTGCTTTTATTGCCGTAAAAAAAAACCCACTCCTCACCAAAATTTTATTAATCTTTATTTTTTTCCACTGTAGTAGTATGTTAAACCATTTTTTTTCGTTACTTATTAAAGTATCAATAAGAACTGAACGTTGGATTTCATTTTGATTTATTCATTTAATTTTATCTTCATTGATTTCAATATCTACGAAAATGCAAGCTGAATATTAATACTAAGTTTGTGTGAATAATATACGTAAAATTTTCTATTGTAATAATATATTAAAGTTTTGTAATAATATGTGTATTGTAATAATTATATAAAAAGTGTTTAATTTATGAAAGTAAGATTTCTACTTGTAAATAAAGCCATTTGTTTCAACCCCATGCACTTAGTTGTCCTGAAATTCGGCTTTGCAGAAGTACGTCAAAATGACGGTACGTCACCAATACTGTTACTCAATCTGACGTCACCAGTAGAAGGTTAATTTTTGTTTTGCTTTAACTTGACTCATTGAATTTGTAACTTCAGATTTAATGGTTTTCCTTTCATTCAATTTATGAAATGGCAATTTTAATCATTCTTGTAAAAACTATCTCAGAAAAAACTCTAAGAGGATAGAATTGGAACTACTGCTATTATTTCTGTCACACATTGGTGACAAACTGGCAGTTCCAGTTACTGTCCTCAGGGGACTACCGCGGTCACGTGATGATCGTTCACGACTGTTTACGGGCCACACATTCGGATTGCGTAGCTTTTTTCATATTTTTTCGGTAGTCTTTGTTTTCTTTTTTTTTTCGGGTTTTTCTACTGTATAAAAAGCTGAAATTCACAGTGATGACATGCAGTCTAAATATTTGGGTTTTTAGATAAAAGTGCTTAAACAATTTTTTATGTCATCAAAGTAACATTTAAACCTGTAACGAATGTCTAAGTATCCATTCTCGGCAACCACTGCTTAACCTTGGATTGAAACCTTGATTGTCCTGTGCGGCTGTTGTTATTAACCACGAACTTCTGAATACAAGATATGAAAAAAAAAAATGCGAAATTACTCAAAAGCTGCTAAAAGAGTCGTAGTTACTTACATCAAAAGGTACGCTCTTTCGCGTTCCCTTTTTGAGATCTTTTACGAGCATTATGAGCAATGCAGTTATGTTCCAAGCGGCTTTTTATACAGCGATGCAGACGTTTTGTCGACTTTTTTCTATTTCTGTTTGACGTTACTGGAACCCTTTGCGTATCCCTGATTAAATCTGGTTTGGTGTTTATTTTGGCGATCTAAAAAGAGTGTCCATGGAGTTTCTTGCCCGTTCTTCTCCATAGAGATCTACTTCTTGGAACGGGCATCTACGGTACTTTCACAGTTTTTATGTCTTGTGACTGGGACTGTAGCACCATAACTTTGTAGTGTTTAATTATATTTTAATGTCTTTGACAATTCAAAAGTGCCTGTAACTGGTCTACTTGAATTAAATGCTTTTGATTTGATTTGATTTGATTTGTATTTTTCTATTCGTCCTCATTTGTACAAATTAACAAATATAGATTCATTTCAACGTCTAGGCGTAACGGCACTTTCATGTTGCTGTTTTGTTATTTTTTGAAACAGGAAAGTGATGAATCGGGAGTTAGCCATTTCACTCATTTATCGAATACTTAGTAAGACTCTCGGTCAAAAAGCTGAATTTTCATCGGCAAAATATTCAGCGACACTTCTCTCTTCCGCTTGCTTTTTTTAACGTATTTGGTATTGAACAACGTTTCTTCATTTGCTTTTTCTTTTTAAGTTCGTTTTCCTCTCATTAAATGGTATTTGATATTCGACCAAATAGCTATTGCTACAGCTAAACATCACATTTCGGGAATCACAAGCGTGGTAATAAGATAAAATTATCTTTAATATCCAAAACAAGAATTCTCACTAAAACAAGCAAACATCGCAACGTTTCTATATAAAGAAAATAAGAAACAAGTTTCCACATAAAATAAAACGCAATAAATGCCATATAGATACAACCAAACAGTCCGCGACCTTACGAACGGTAACAGTTGCATTTTACAAGGAAAAGTATTTCTTTGACCTCTTGCGTGGAGGGAACTCGATTCAAACTTCACGTAGAGATATCTGATGAAGCAAAGCGTCGGATTTTCTTTCGTATCTATTGCAATATTGTGGGGACCTTTCGCTGTTTTGTATTTTTCGTGTTCGGTGTTTTGTTGTTGAAGGTTCTTTGGAGGTCATTTGAATGGAGATTTTTGTTACACAATATTATTGAAATTTTGTAAATCTTTTTTTTAATACCTATACTTTTCTGTAAATTAGTAAGCTGATGAGGCTGGAGATTGGAGGAACAAACAATGATTATTAATTTTATCCATAGTGGTAGTAAGAGGTCCACATAGGCATTACTAGGTACCTACTAAAATTTGAGATTCCTCATCGGTAACTGTTATAAGGTGAATCAAGGTATCGGTTTTTAATCAATTTGAGTACGACACAACCTTCCATTCTCACCAGACAGAAGGTATCCGTGAGGATATTACTACACAAAAACTAAAAGGTGAATCAACGAGGAGTGCAATAACTAGCCTTTTATATGCCCACTGCGAGCTTCTTTAACAGCGCCCTGGTATAGCCAATTGTGGTCCTGTTCTTACAGTGGTAATAACATCAAATTATTCCTCCCACCTATGGCAGGGCAAGTGGGACTGTCAGACTTGTACTGACTAAAATCCACGGTGTCCTTCAATAGACATTTAAGGACCGTGGTCACGGTAGCTCGTCAGTCCCACGACTCCGGTAGGCTTTGGCCCTCTAAGGGGGGCCCGTCATATTGCAGATAGCTCTTGTCTGCCATGCCATGCAGTCCTGGTCTGGCTATTTCTATGCCCCTCCAGGGTCTGCTGCCTGTGCCTAGCACTATTGTCACACCCCTATTTTTGACACTCTCAAAAAGGTATATCGGCGTTCTATTTTAAGTCAATCGGTTTATATAAAAATCGGCCAAGTGCGTGTCGGGCCACGCACAGTGTAGGGTTCCGTAGTTGCCCATCAAAATACTTATGCTAACTAATTAAACTGATTCGCTGAATTTAATTTTAAAAAGAAGAATTTTCAAAATCGGTCCAGGCGTCATTGAGGAATCGGGGAAAATGCATTTATAAAAAAGATTACGACGAATTGAGAACCAACTCTTTTTTTTGAAGTTAGTTAAAATAGTTGAAAACATATCAAAACATATCAACCTAATAAAGCTCTAAAAATAAAGTTGACAAACTTACATCTGCAGTTGAAGAACATGTTCTCCGATACATTTTGTTTAAGAAATCATATTATCCAAGTACATTTTATAAGTTGGTCGACTATTACTTGTAAAGCCTACTTAGTCATGATAATTTCTTTTAAACTTCATTATAATTATATACTGCTATTGTGAATTTTTTCACACCCCCAAACATAACCGTTTAGCTGGTAGAGGGGGGGGACACTCGAGTCGAGCAAAAATTAGCACTTTAAAGCTTAATATTTCACAAACGAATGTTTTTACCAAAAAATTGTTTATGGAAACTATCAGTATTTTTTAAAGGCCTATTTAATGATACCCCACACTAAGGGGTACGCGAGAAAAAAAAAACATCCCCACTTTACATGTACAGGAGGTACCCTAAAAAAAATATTTTACGAGATTTTATTTTACCACTTTTTTGGCACAACAAATCCGTATATTTACACCAAATTACAGCTTTCAAGTACTAGGCGTCTCTGAGCTAAGCTGCGGACAGACGGACGGACGGACAGACGGACGGACGGACGGACGAACATGGCGCTTGTTGACTACGGAACCCTAAAACCCTTCAAAGTATTGGCGTTATTTTATCATCGAAATATTTTCTGTCTAACATTTCATTTTACTTCAATAAGCACGCCTTTGCCTTGAAACATTTTAATAAATTTTAAGACACGTCTACATAATTTAGTTGAAACAAACACTCACTTTTATATAACAGCTAATAGCAGTAACGTAGTCATGAGGGACTCAATAAATTAGAATTTACGGTAATGGCCGGGCAAGGCCGTAAACTCTTTGCTGAAAACAAGAGAGACAAGAGTAAAGGTGAGTGCAACG